>OX596073.1:131504042-132704042 GCA_951394005.1 Protophormia terraenovae
TTTGTCTCGTGTTTGAACATGTGGATAGATTCGTCTATCTATCCTGTGCAATCCTGGACAAGTTAAGCAGTAATATAGATCTGCAGGAGGAGAGCGGTACTCTTACCAATTGATCCGCATCTTCATGTCGAAGAAGAGAACCAGTTCTGGCCAGTTCGTCCGCAGTGAGATTTCCCGGGATATTTGAATGATCCCTAACCCAGACTAGCTCTAGGTTTGAATGTCTCGCCATTTCGTTTAGAGATGGCCGGAAAAGACACCCGAGAGCGATTTAATTGCAGCTTGACTGTCCGTACAGATTTGAATATCCACACCGAATACCCTATATTACATCAACCAGTTTACCGCTCTTTTTATGACTGAGATCTGCTCTTGAAGAATGCTCAAGTGATCCGTCAGTTTGAAGGAAATTTTTTCTATATGCGAGAATGAAGACACCCCCCAACCCCATTAACAGATTTGGACCCATCAGTGTAAACCTCCACCGGCTCTTAGTACCGGAGCAGTCGAGTCGAGATTAGGAGTGCAACAGTCAATATTGCAAGGAATGTTGTCAAATAATTTTAAAACGGTCGCATGGCCCTATTCTCTTTCAGCCCATGCACCCATAGGTCTGAGCCTAGTCGCCGACATGATGGCGATCTGTTTGGCCATAAGGTCCACCGGTAGCCAGTTCAGTAGAACGAATAGGGCTTTAGATGGAGTTGTATGTAACGCGCCTGTAATGAACTACGCAGAATCCTTTAAAAGATTCCGAAAAAGGTGGATTTCTCCATAGCCTTCCACCATAAGTATGGGCTTTACTACCATGTCGAAGAGCCATTTTGTGTTCCTGGGTTTTTTGCCCCAAGATTTTCCAATGGCTTTCCTACACATATATATGGAGCTAGGATAGTTTGGAGTACAGTATAGTCCCTAGGTACCTCGCACTATCAACACCATTTAGGCGTGGTAATGGGAAAGATGGAATCTTGTATCTTCTAGAGAAGAGAACAAGTTCCGTTTTTCCTGGATTTACACTAAGGCCACTAGTTGTGCTCCACACACTGAGTAGACCTAAAGCAGTTTGCAGGCATTGAGACATAGTATAGAGATATTTCCCATGAATCCAAGGTAAATGTTATCTGTGTACATTTTTATACCATACATCATCACAGGTGGTTGGGGTATTAAATATGCGTTTGTGCTGTTGTTTGTAATGCATAGAAAAAACCATCGGACTACCAATCTAAAGTATACCATTCGAATCACTTCCAGAGTCGATTTAACGATCACCGTCTGTACGTCTGTCTGTCCACGTAAACCTTGTAATCAATATCGCAATTTTTAAGATAAGTCAATGACATTTAGCATACGATCTTCTATTAGGTCAAGGATGAATTCTGTTGAAACAGGTTTTAATCGGTCCATTATTTCACTAATCCCACGGAATAGGGTTTTAACAACTAAAAATACTTTATATATTGCGTGCATACATTCCATACATATGTTGGTATAAAGTTAATATTTGACACACATAAGTTTTATACAATAAGAAACTAAAGTGTGACCAAATTTTTATGAGAATTGATCCATAATTTAACTAGCTCTCCTATAAGGTCTGGCCTGACCGACCTTTCTTTCTCGCTGTATATATATATATATATATATATATATATATATATATATATATATATATATATATATATATATATATATATATATATATATATATATATATATATATATAAAGATTTAAACAATAAATTTTCTAATTAAACTTAATTAAAATGTTCCTATTTAAAAGTAATTTTTTTTCTTCAATTAAACGATTTATTTTTATTTATTTAAAATTAATTTTATTTTTTCTTTTCTTTCCAGGTAAGTGTTAATTGTACAAATGATGTTATTTAAAATTGTAAGTAAAAAATTTAAACCTAAATAATAACAATTTTAATAATGATAAACAATGTTAAAACGCTTATACCTCCCATCTGCTGCATTTCCAGTAATAATAGATTGATTTAAAATAGATACACTTTTTCTTAAGATTTTTAACTCTGGTCACACTTGACAAATATTTAATGGAAAATGCGTAACCGTTTCATTTAGAAAAGAAAAATTAGTTTTTAGCCTAACAAGCCAAAACAGCACCAAATATAATTAAACGACAGCTATAATGTGTGCTAGTTTCCAACTTAAAAAATAAGAATTTAATTATATTTTTTTAACGAGTTGAAATATTTCTCGCCTTTAGAAGCTATACTGAATAAGATGATGATCGAATATATATCCCCATTATAAATATTTGTACGAGAAACCTGGATAGGAAATTTTAGAATCAAACAAATCAACTTTTCTTTATGTGTAATTTTAAAACAAATTTACTAGCTAAACTAGTATTATAATAATTAAAAAAAAAAAAAAAAACTTAAAACTATCAATTGTTTATTTCTTTTAAATTGTAACGAATACAAAATTTAACTAATAAAAACCGACAGACGGGCGGACAGACAGACAGACAGACAGACAGCAAGGTCGTTTCTAAAAACGATTTGGAGAATTCTCAGCAACAAAAAAAAAAAAAAAATATTAATAAAATTTATTGTTTCAAACTCACAGTACAAAAACAATACAACAATATGTATACAAAACCATAGGAAAGAAACAGCCAACATGCGGAGAACGAATCAGTAAAAACGATTGCTTCTAACAGTAGGAAATTAAACTTTAAACAACTAAAAGACTTAAGACTAATTTTTTTCAAATCAAACAAAAACAACTTAGAAGTTACTAAAGAAAAATAGAAAAATGACAATAAATGGTGCAAAAAGTTGCTGATCGAGGGGAATCAAGAAACGCAGGGGTAAAAAGCATGTGTAATCAACTATAAGATGGCTGTAGTTTAAAAAAAAAATTAAAAAGACGGACAATCAACAAAGTAAACTTGTTGGTATGAGGTTTTAATGTGGCAAAATACAAAATAAATTTTGTTTAAAACTTACAACTAAACATACAAGCAAACAAATATACATATAAAAAAAAAAAACAATTGCAACATTATTATTTTTTCTTTATTCAATATTGTTTTTTTAGTTGTAGCCATTAAAATAAGGCTCAAACTAAATTTGTAACGATCAGTTAGCCTAAATAAAACAAAAAAAAAAATTGTATGCAAAATTTTATATCACGACAGATTTTACTAGAGCATTTTTTTATTTATTTCTTTGACATGTAAGAAATAAGTTTATAAATATTTATAGAAAAAAATAAAAGGTTTTTGGTTTTTTTGCAAGCAACTCGTTAACGAATTCTTTTTATATTTTTAAAATGTAATAAAAAATATTTAAAGACTCTCAGGTAATAAATCATTGACCAATTAATCCATCAACATGTACATATTTTGAATTTTAAATTTTTTTGTGAAAAAAGAAATATAAAGTCTTAAAAAAGTAGATTGAATGTGTTGTATAATAAATTTGAAATACAGGGTGTTTTCTTAAATTTTATAGAGAGGAATTATATTTTAGGCCTTAGTTTTACATTTTTTTTTTACTTTAGAAAAAGTGGCATTGATATAAGAATAAGTATTTTTATAAAACTAATTTACATCAAATATATCTTGGTCTATATTAAGACCTACGATTCATGATGAACTCATATTGTATCAATACCAGAATCAACAAATTTTATTTATTTAAAGTTTTTATTAATCATTTACAGTAAAAGATTTATTAGACACTAGCAGGATGAAATGCATTTTCTGATCCGCAATGATCTTCATCAGCATCCATTGTGCCTTTAGCGCTAATCATAAAGATCTTTCTTTTAACTCACACTTTTGAAGAATTAGAATATGTAACTTCATCACTTTACATATTCTAAATTCTTAAGAATTAAGTTGAAATAACTTTACAAAAGCTTTTTCCTATATTTATTGTATTCTATATTACACAGTGGGGCACAATCGAAATTTTTTGGAAATAAATCTGTAACTTCTGATCGGCTGGTTGGATTTGCATGAAATTTGGTATAGATATAGCAGAGGAGTGTGCAATATTTGGAAGGGGGACCGAAAAGATCCCTCAGGGGCGGAGCTAAAGGGGCTCAAAGTTGGGTACCTCTGATATACAATTTTTTTAATTTGTATATCAATATTTTTAATATTTTTACACATTATTGTAAGCACTAATAAGACCTACAAAAACATGCTTGCATGTCTTATTTATCTTTTATAGTTTTTGAGTTATTTGCATTTGAATTTTTAAGTACCTCAATTTTGCATGTTCTTGGTCCAGTTCAATAAAAAAAGTTTAAAGTCGATATCTTTATCGAGTCCAAAAATAAGCGAATCTGAATTTGAAAATTGCAAAAATTACGACTTTTTGTGTTTTTTTTTTTTTTTTTTTTTTTTTTTTTTTTGCCGAAAAAGTATCTTCAAACCTTTTTCTCTACAATAAAATATTCTTTAAAAACATATAATAATTGTATACTTTTCTGAAAGGTATCTTCATAGAGAAGACTTTAAAATAAAAAACAAGCCCAATAACTTAAGTGGTCAAGGTACACACCCTCCCGAAAAAGTTTTGACTTTAGTCTATATTTTCTCAAATCCCAAAGCACGAATCGGCAAACGAAATGCAGTTTAAGAATTTGTAATATGTTAGTAAAAGTTTTCAATCAAAATCTACGGGACTTCGGAAAAATGTGGAGGCAGAATCGAATTTTTTTTTGGAAATAAATCTGTAACCTAACAATGTTAAGTTTGGAAGGGGGACCGTACAATTGTGGATGAGAAAAAGTCATAACAACATAAATAATTTGTTCCCGTAGCCAATGTTCGAAAATACACAAAAAAATGGAATTTTCCGTGACTTAATAAACTTTAAAGTGGCATAGTTTCAGTTCTGTAAAAGATATTGATTTTAATATTTTTCTGTATAACGAAGAATTATGTCAGCAAAGCAATGTAATTTAGATGAAAAAAAATTGAGTTTATACTTTTTCTGATTTTTGCAATTAAAATAATATTTTTGTAAAAAAGTGGTTTTATGAGAAACCATAAATATTTTATCTGTAATAAAATCTTTGTTATTAAAGATATCTTAACGAAATTTTCAGTGGATGTAGGCTTTATTGTATAAACTAAGATTTTTGGGAAAGAAATCCCACAATTCCCAAAAAAAAAAAAAAAAACGTCGAAATGCACTCCGTTTGCCGACTTGTGCTTTGGGATTTGAGAAAATATAGAGTAAAGTCAAAACTTTCATATAAAATGGGTCAAATTTGGAAGGGTGTGTACCTTGACCACTTAAGTTATTGGAATTGTTTTTTATTTTAAAGTCATCTCTGAGAAGATACCTTTCAGAAAAGTGTAAAATTATTATATGTTGTTAAAGAAAATTTAAGTTTAGAGAAAAAAAGAGTGTAGATACTTTTTCGGCCAAAAAAACACAAGAAGTTGTAGTTTTAGCAATTTTCAAATTCAAAATCGTTTATTTTTGGACTCGGTAAAGATATCGACTTCAATTTTTTTTTATTCAATAGATAATTTTGTTCTTTAATAAACTAAAGACAAAACAAATGAAATCGGTCGGAAACACTAAGATATATATGAAAAAAACTGGACCAAGAACATGAGGTACTTAAAAATTCAACAATAATGTATAAAAATATTTGAAATTGGACGAGAAACAAAAATTTGGCAAGCGATTAAAAAATTTGTATGTCCGAGGTACCCAACTTTGAGTCTCTTTAGCTCCGCCCCTGAGGGGTCTGTACGGTCCCCCTTCCAAACTTAACATTGTACACTCCTCTGCCAAATTTCATGAAAATCCAATCAGCCGATCAGAAGTTACAGATTTATTTCAAAAAAATTTCGATTCTGCCCCACTGTGGGTTGTATTAAACCTAATGTCACGAATATAAATTCCAAAACTTTAAGAAAGAGCTCAATTCAAAAAAAAAATGTTACGCCCCTAGAGGAAAGAGAACCGGTTCAAAACTTGTCACGTGGTAGGTTCTCAGGGCTAGTGACCGGTTCCAATTCCGGAACTTTATATGGGAGGAACCTGTCAATTTTACAGGGGGTTGTCATTGGAGGTGGCTAATTAGCACTTTGGGACAGGTCGTAGGACAGGTCACAGGACTGGTCCAAGGGAACGTGTTCAGATTCGATTAATATAACAAAATGTTATTTCCTGTTAGAAATTGACTCTCAACTGATAATTAGTGAGTGTGGTGGTGTCAACTGGTTCTCAACCTGAACTTTAGTGACGAGTTGGGTGTCAATTGGTACTCAACCGGTCCATTACTGCATCAATATCAATTAAAATCTTCAATCAATTAAAATCTACAAGATAGGTTGTGTTGTTTTCTTATAAGAAACTGTTAAATTTAAACATTTTTTTTTTTACATTTCTGAAAACATTTTAAATTTCAACCGAATATATTTATTAAAGAGCAAAATTTTCTATCGAAAAAATAATTTTAAGTAGATATCTTTATTGAGTCAACAAATAAAAAATTTTTAATTGGCAAGTTTGCAAAAATTAAAAAACAGATGGACGGAAGGACGGACATTAGAATTCTTTAAAAAATAAAGTATTAAAATTCCAAAATATATTTTTTGTACTTCTCGACCAATACAAAAACTAAATCTAAATATTAAAGTATTAATATCATCTTTACCTGAATTTAACCCCATTTAACCAAAATGTATATATATTCAACCAAAACATATTCTAGAATTCTAAAAATGCATTTTCCACAAAATACGGATATATATCACTTTTTCCTGAATTTGGCGCCATTTTCGACCCATTTAACCCAAATGTAAAGACGGACGGATATTAACATTCTGCGAAAAAATATCTTAAAATTCTAAAAATGCATTTTTTATCTAAATATATTGATACATTTTACCTTTCCCTGAATTAATGGCCATTTTCGACCCCTTTTACCCCAATGTGCAGTGTTATCTTAAATAGGACTTTTTTATATCCACCATCAAAAAGATGGGGATATATTGAGTTTCTCATTCCGTATGTAACTTGTCCACAAATCATTTAGGACCGCATAAAGTATATATTTTCTGTGTTCTAGTAAGATTCTGAATCAATCAAGCTATGCCCGTCCGCCTGTCTGTATGTTGAAAACAGGATAGGACTTGAAGAGGACCACCTAGGGGAACGAAATTTGGATCAATTAGTTATCCTATTTAAGGTTTGTTTGGTACTGAATCGACAAAATCGGTTAATAAACAAAAACTAGAAACACAGGGTGCAACTTAAACGCCCAAAAATGGGCGTAATTCACCCACTTCACCGCACACTTCCCATATAAGGTGAAACATCAACGAAACGTTGTACAAACCGTTTAAGGACCAACAATGTAAACATTCTCGCGCTTGTCTTTATTTAATTTAATTTTAAGACAATTATTAATATAGAGGGATAAAACTTTTCAAAATAACAAATTTGTAAAAACCTATTTAATCTTTTTTTCTTAATTTATCCCTACAAAAAAGTATCATTAATATTCCCATGTTAGTAAAATTTATAACACAAACGAAAGGTGGGGTTTTTTGGCATTACACACTTTGAATTTCGGTTTTCCATCATATAAAGGAAACTAACTATGGTGGCTAGTAAATAAATTAAGTCACGTTTGCATGTGTATTGCAATGTAAAACTCCATCGCTCTAAACTAAACAAAAATATCAGTAAATTGTAATTATTTGTCAAACTTTTTGTTCGCAACAATATCGTTGACAGTTTAGAGAGAAACTCACGAAACTAATCTAAACAAAAGCAAAAACACATACAGTTTTATTAAACTAAGATAAAATTGTTCGTAAAACTATATGGATTTTATAGGTGGAAACAAGACAACAGTTAGGCTAGTCAAACCAAGTATAAAGATTTGTTTTTTGTTTAAGATGGACACAACAATTGGCATGTTAGTCAGAGTCAGGGGATTTTATTTATATATTTTTTTTTTTTATTATTATTTGGGTTTTTGTATTACAAAACATATTTTGTTTGTAATATTTTTAAAGTATTTGTAATACATTCACTTTTTAAAATTGTTAAGTTTTTTTTTTATAATAAACGTGATTTGGAATTGTACTTTCAGTTACGTTTTAATGAAATCAATATAAGAAATTTTAATAAATTTAACAAATATTACAAATATGGTGTTATTTTTTTTTTTAATTTTTGAAAGAATAGCTTCTAGTTTAGCAATTCTTTTATTAAGACAAAAAGTATTTTTAACCGGATGCTTTAAAGTTGTGAACAAATATTGAGTATTTGCATAAAACCTACAGTCTTGCTTTATTTTTTTTTTTTGTAAGATCTCATGTTTGTCCCATTCATTGACAGTTTTTTATTTTTTTAGACAGACAGATAGATAGATCATATCCTGCTATCGTATGCCAAAGAGTTGTTAATGACTAAGTTTAAACAAAGTGTTTTCTGCACCTGTTGGCGATTTACAAAAGTATTTTGCATCCGTTTAGTAATTTGAAAAAAATAATAATAAATTAATTGTAGGTCAAGATCTGTTGCAAGATTATTTTAAAAATTATTTTTACAGACGCATAATTACAAGTTGGTAAAATTTATTTTTATAATTGTGGCACAAAACTAAAATCAAGATGATAAACGTTATGAGTTGCATTACACAATTTTCTATTTTAAAAATCGACAAATGATTTACTCCCCTAATTCTCATAAGTTTTTAGACCGACCGAGATACACCTTCGAAATCTCCAGTTTTAAATCGTGTCAAGTATTCACAACAATTTGCTTCAGCTAAAACATAAGTCTCATAAAATTTCACCAAATATGATTGGCTTAAAAAGATAACTAAGAAAGCCTAATGAAAGTGCTTTTATGTGACATAGTTGTAAACATGAACTACATGGAAAAAAAATACTATTTAGTGTAAAACGATGCTAATGGATCACATTAGAAAATGTTCACCTGTATATTATAGTGAAGGGTATTTTATGTTTAGTCCAAATCGACTATAACATTCTATCGTTTTATATTATTCTCTTATTTTTTTCAGTTCTTTCCTAACTTTAGCAATTTCAATTACAATTTTCTGCTTGATTATTTAAAATTATTATTTTTTATTTTAATGTTTGATCTAAGAATATATTTTTGTAATAGTATGGGTTATGGTTTTTTTTTAAACCTTTGACTTGTTGCAGGTATTTCGATGTGGTATTGAAGTCATGTTAACATTAATAATAATTTCTGCTTCTTTTTTCTATTAACTCTTATAAAGTCTAACTACTCGTACCAATACAAAAAAATTAGCATCTTGAGTTTTAAATCGCACATTATTTATGCAAAACCAAGAAAAAAAAAAAAATACAGCAGCAATAACTTTTGCATTGGCAAAGCTGCTGCTGTTATCTTGCGTGAAATAAAGTTTTTTCTTACTTCTAACGTTCATTTCAATTTTTAATTTATTTATTGAAATTGTTATTAACTTTAGTTTGAGTTGAGTTTTTATAACATAATATTTTCCCATCAATTTTAATTGTATTAATAGAGAGGCAAAAAAGCTATAATTAATTAAAATGCAAGAAATGTTTTCTTAATATGAAATATTGTAATTTATTAAGCTTTAAAAAGAAATATTTTAATTTACATACAATAATCGAGAGAATGGGGAGGAAAAAAATTGTTTGACAGGTACAAAAATGTTTAAAATATTTTATTTAAAAATATTATTTTTAAAGAAAATTCTCTAACAAATTTTCTTTATAGAAATTTTTTTATTTTTATAGAAAATTCACAACAAGTATTTTCGATAAATTTCCCTTTTCGACAAAATTTTTTTTTTGTATAAACAAATTTTCAATAAATTTTCTTTGTATAGAAAATTTTCGATACATTTGATACCCCATATGATGCCCTATACCGTGGTGTGCTTCAAAATTCAAGGAGTGGACCCATATTTGTATTAAGTCGAATATTAACTTGATACTAATATTTTAATGGGATTTATGCTCGTTAAAGTGATTTTCTGAAGAGGGGTTTATATGGAAGCTATAGTCAATTATGGACCGATCTTTATAAAATTCGGCACACGGATTTAGACTTATGTGCAACTTATATGTGCCAAATTTCATTAAAATATTACTATATTAAGGGAAAATCCCTTTTTCGGGAGGACATTTCAATGGAGGCTATGTGAAATAATGGACCGATCAAAACCAATTTCAATTCGTCCTTGGACTATAAGAAACCTGTGTGCCAAATTTCACTAATTTTTGTTAAAAATTGCTGTAGTTGATTAAAAGGTTTACATGGACGGACAGATGGACGGGCGGACATCGTTAAATCGGCTCAGAAAGCGATTCTAAGCCGATTGGTATTAATTAAGGTGGGTCTTAGACCAATATTTTTGGGTGTTACAAACATAAGCACAAACGCATAAAACCTCTCTACCTATGGTGGTGTAGGGTATAAAAATGTGCTTGAATTTTCGTTTTTTACTTTGGTCTAACAAGACTGATACAATGCAAGAAATACTTACAGAATTAATGGGAGAAGATCAAACAAAAATTTCCAGACATTAAAAAGCACTAGTATTTATTAAAAAACAAGGAAATTGGGTGCCGCACGAACTCAAGCTAAGAGACGTTTTGCATGAAAAGTCGATACAGTGTGAAAATTTAAGGACCAACATATCTTATGTGAATCCCATATAACCAGAAAAATGTATACCAAAGTTGAATATTCATGACCCCAAGGTACTAAAAGCGGATGAAACGGTCGTAGGAAACATGTGCCGAATTTAACGATCCTTTTGAAGAGAGCACTGAGCAAAATTGCTCGGAATATGCGATAGGTACGAGTCCATAATTGTCCATCATGACCATTCTTAATCTCATGTTAAATAAATAAATAAATAAATAAATAAATAAATAAATAAATAAATAAATAAATAAATAAATAAATAAATAAATAAATAAATAAATAAATAAATAAATAAATAAATAAATAAATAAATAAATAAATAAATAAATAAATAAATAAATAAATAAATAAATAAATAAATAAATAAATAAATAAATAAATAAATAAATAAATAAATAAATAAATAAATAAATAAATAAATAAATAAATAAATAAATAAATAAATAAATAAATAAATAAATAAATAAATAAATAAATAAATAAATAAATAAATAAATAAATAAATAAATAAATAAATAAATAAATAAATAAATAAATAAATAAATAAATGAATAAATAAATTTAATGTAAGGGGCGCGAAAGTTATGGCGGTTTTAAGTTGAACATATACAAATATAGAAGTGTCCGATATATAAATTTCACAACCATACAAAAAAGTACATATTTTAAAAACTAAAAAGTTCTTCATTTAAAGTAAATCCGGATATAAAAAAACTACTTATATATAACTCACACCTAACTGATTTTAAAACTTCTCTTTAACTTTTACCAACGCTTTTGAAACATTTATTTATTCTAACAATTGACTTAAATATAGCTTAAGCTAAATAAATCGCATTTTAATTAAAACCATTTAAGGTTATTGGCAAAACAAATTGTCATGATTTTCTACAAATAAAAAAATTAAATTCTCTAAAAAGGGCACCTCTAAAGTAACGCTCATGTCAAAGTAGTCACCTTTTTACGTTTCTATTATATATTTTTTATTTTTTTATATTGACAATAAATTTACAACAACAAACAAAAGCAAGACAAAGGTTAATCAATACTATAAAAAACAGAAACTGTTTTAATATTTCAATGCAAATAATAAACATCGTAAGCTAACAAATTAAAGAATATTAAACTTGTCTAAACTATAAGTTTTAAAGTTAGAAAAAAAAAAATATATATAAAATTAACGGATTATTTGAGCTGCTGTTGATTGCACGTAAAGATCAGTTGCCTTTTAGTGCTCGCGATCACTAAGACGCACAGTTCATTGTTTTGCGAAAATTGATCAAAATAGTGTTTGTGTAAACCAAATACAAATTATATTTAGAAATAATACAGAATATTCAAATAAATTTAAGTAAATGTTGGCTAAAGTTTGTACACAGAATATTATATTTTATTACTTATTTAACTTTAGATTAGAGTTTCGACTTTTTTTCAATACACATAAGTTTTCTGGTGTACCCACTTTATATTTTCCAAAGTAATTTGTTTACTTATAAACAAAAATCAATTTAACCAGTATTTCCATCGAGTTTTTTTTAAGAAGTAAAATTTTAAGTTTATTATCTAATTTTAAACACATTGAAATCTTTTAAGGAAGTTAAAAAATTACTTTAGTCTTTGTGTTTTAGGTGGAGGTCGTCTTAATGTTTAGTACAATTTAAATTATATATTTGTTAGAAAAAGGGTGGGTGTCAAAACACACCTTAATATTTGTCATGGAAATCTAATGAATTATGAGAACTAAACATAAAAAATATTCATAAACGACCTTGTTTTCTTATACAAAATTTATTTGTTTTTTTATATAAGTAATAATCTTTAAGAAGAAATCTTAAGGAAAATTTGTTTAAATTTATTAGGAAAATAATTTCAAAATTATAATTTTAAATTACTAAAGCAATTTTAAAATTCAGTTATGAACCATACTGTAGATAGTAGGCTAAATAACACTGGTCGACAAAAAAATCCTACCCAAATAGTTGAACTAAATGCATTTTGATGTGCTAAAGACGAATCTGCTTTCAGTTTTTATCCATCAGGTCTGAATTTTTTATGGGCGTGTCTAATATGTCGGCCATGGTAAGGCCATTACTCTAGTATATTTCCTCATAACTCAAGAACGGTGTTAAAGATGCGTATTAACAATATCTTGGAATAACCCAATAACTTAATTTTTGTATGTACTCAAGAGTTTCGAAGTTATTTTAAAATAAATGTCCAAAAATTTTTTTCTTGCAAAATTTTGGATTTTTTGTTACTAAAATTTCTTGTAATAAATGAAAACATCAAAAATATTTCAGACTATCATCTTTATTTTAAAGCTGGTAATGCTGCGAATAAAATAAGGCATATATCTTCGAAATTGATGAATAAATTTTATTCACAGTTAAGTAAAAATACCCATGTTACATAAATTGAGTAAAAAATACAGTGGTGGGCAAAAAAAATTTTTTTCATTTTTTCTTGAAACAAAAATAGGTGCATTCACTTTTTTTTATCACGTACTGTTTTTTTTTTATTATGGGCATGACAAAGACCTTATTCAACGGTTACACTATAAAACTCGAGAATGGTTTGTACAATTTTGACTATAACTCAAGAACCGTTGATACACCAAAAGATGCATACAAAATTGTCTTCAAGGTATGTCAACAATATTTTTCATTCGCACAAGAATTTCAGAGTTATGGATAAAAATTTTCACCATTTTTCAAAAAAAAAAAAAATAATAATAATAATAATAATAATTTTTTCGCTACTAATTACCGAATAACTACTGAAATATTAACTGAACAAAAAATTATGTAAATCCAGCTCAAAGACAATTTAAGTCGCTATATATTGGAGTTTAATTTATCTTAATAGGACAAACAGTTCTCGAGGTATACAAGTGTGACTGCCTCAAGGCGGGGTCATAGTAGTCATGCCAATAAAAAAAAATCAATACGTGATAGAAAAAAAGTAAAAAAAAGCTGATTCTTATTTAGCACGTTAAATTCTATCTAATCCACCTATTTTTTTATTTAACTTAATCAGCTACGTATAAAAATTGATGCAATGAAGATTTGTGCATCAATTTTTATACCCTACACCACCATAGGTGGGGAGGGTATTATGCGTTTGTGCTGATGTTTGTAACACCCAAAAATATTGGTCTAAGACTCACCTTAATTTATACCAATCGGCTTAGAATCAATTTCTGAGTCGATTTAACGATGTCCGTCCGTCCGTCTGACCGTCTGTCCTTCCATGTAAACCTTGTAATCAAACTACAGGTCGCAATTTTGAACCAAAATTTATGAAATTTGGTACACATGTTTCTTTTGGTCCAGGGAAGCCTATTGAAATTGGTTATGATCGGTCTATTATTTCACCTAGCCCCCATACAAATGTTCTCCCGGAAAAGGGTTTAACGATCATATATCCCTTAAATATAATAATATTTTAATAAAATTTGGCACATATAAGTTTCATATAAGTCTAAATAAGTGTGCCGATTTTTAAAAAGATCGGTCCATAATTACCCATAGCTCCCATATAAACCCCTTTTCAGAAAATCACTTTAACGACCATAAATCCTATTGAAATGTTAGTATCAAGTTAATATTCGACACAAATAAGTTTTATATAAACATAAATGATAGTACCAAATTTTATAAAGATTGGTAATTTACCATAGCTCCCATATAAGGCCCCCTTTCGGGAATCACCCAAAAGTGAATAAATGTATATAAATGTCAGCATCAACGTAATATTCTGTATTTGTATGTCTTATTTTACACTTATTAGTATCGGTCCACATTTGACTGCAAGGCTAATAAAAGACCCCTTCCCGAATTATACTGTACATAATGGTGTAGGGTATCATATAGTCTTGGGTATCATAGGGCTTGACCGACTTTATCTTTTTCTATCGTTATACGTAGCTTTATTTACTCGCAGTTTTACCAGCTTTGAGATAAAGATGATAAACTGAATCATTTTTTATGTTTTAACTTTTAAAAAGAAGTTTTAGTAAAAAGAAGAAATCTTGAATTTAGCATGAAAAATTTTTATTCGGAAACTTATTTCGAAATATCTCCTTAACTATTGAGCGGATAAAAATTGGTTAGTAGAACGACTTAAGCCAATTTTATTCCACATATTTTGGTGTATTATTTATATAAATCGTGCATACCATTCTCGAGTTATAGTAAATATACTCGAGTAATCGGCTTATTTAAGACGCAATATTAGACACGCCCATAAAAAAATCTCAAAATGATAGGAACAACTCTAGCATGCGGAGTTCCATCTAGTCCACATACTTTTATTTTTAAGCAGCACAATTTTTTTTTTTTTTTTTTTTTTTTTTTTTTTGTCGACCAGTGTAATTAACCAGAGTTCACTCATCACTCAGAGTAATAGCGACCACATTCGTGTAGAAAATGACAACAAGCATTACCAATGAGGTATCAACTCTGCATATGACTGCTTAGTGCCTTGAATGCTCTGTTTGTCATATAATAATAAATGTTAAGACAAGGGAAAACCATAACGGTATTGAACGAAAAACTGACTGAATATGCACCCTATATGAGTTCCTTTTTTTGTCTCATGACATCGATCGGCCTTATGATGCTCGACCAGTTAAAAGTTATTTAGCAAATAGTTGAGTCCAATTAATCCATAAACTTAGAAGGAATTGATTTAGATTTTGGTATGATTTGTTTCGTTTTCACTAAAGTTGCGCCCTTAGCAGACTCCTTTAGAAACTAACTAATAAGCGATCAGATTTGTCAATTATATACCTCTGAAAGAATTGCATTAAAAATAGGTGATAAAAGGATACGTTTTTCTCCTCTTGCTAATAACTAAAAAAATTCTGCAACATCTAAGCCAAGTTATCCAAGCCTTTGCTTGCAAAATTCTACTCAAGTACTCATTACGTCGAAACTAGACTATTCACATAAGTACCAAATCTCAGTATTATTTAATTTAAAAAGTATTGATTTGGGATCGAAATATTTGATAGAAATTTCTTCGTGGGAATGCTCGTTATGATATTTAACATAAAGTCACTACGATAAGAAAGCTCTGGAGTGGTACTAAAACAATAACATAGTTTTTGTACCAAAAAAAAAAAAAAAGTCAATTCCCTGATTTTTCATCCGGCATTCGGGAATATTGCGTCAACCCGTACAGAATCCAAGGGGTAATCCTTGGAATTCAGTCATTGACAATGCACATGTCAATCATATGAAAAAAAGTATTTTATACCACTTTTTTGTTCTCAGTTGTATTCTATAAATAATCCAGTAAATAAACGCCACCCATATAATAATTATATACATCAATGGCCCTAGGAGAATTGATTTTAATATGCTTCTTCTCTTTTTTGCTGTAGCGTTTTTTTTTTTTTTTTTTTTTGGATATTGGGTGACATTCGACGTAGGTTGAAAGAATATTTGCCATTTTATTGCCAAAACAAGTGACAACCAAGTTCAACGCCATTAATATCAGCTACTTTTTCGATCATGCTTTCCCGGCCTTTCCTATTAATTTCTTTTCAGTTGGCATCTTGCAGTTTTTACGAGATTTGGTCTTACTGTGCTTAAAGATAATATACCGTTATTCATTATATAAACTTGAAGCTTCCAATTAACCAATTACACTGGTCGAAAAAAAATTTTTTTCGTGCTCCTTCAAAAAAAAAAAAAAAAAAAAAAAGAAATTACTACTATGACCCCGCCTTGAGGCAGTCACACTTGTACAACTCTAGAACGGTTTGTCCTATTATGTTAAATTAAACTCCAATAGATAGTGATTTAATTTATCTTTGAGCTGAATTTACATAATTTTTTGTTCAGTTAATATTTCCGGAGTTATTCGGAAATTAGTAGCGAAAAAATTAAATTTTTTTTTTTTTTTTTTTTTTTAATCGTGAAAATTTTGTTAAATAAAACTGAAATTCTTGAGCGAATAAAAAATATGTTTGACCACCTTGAAGACGTATGCATCTTTTGGTGTATCATTTATCAAAATCATGTAAACGGTTCTTGAGTTATAGTCTAAATTAGACAAACCATTCTCGAGTTTTATAGTGTGACCGCTGAATAAGGTGATGATATTAGTCATGCCCATAAAAAAAATCAGTACGTGATAGGAAAAAAGTTAAAGCAGATTCTTGTTTAACTCGTCAAAATCCATCTATTCCACCTTTTTTTTTTGTCCACCACTGTATTTCTACTCAATTGTATGTACACATGGGAATTTTTACTTAACTGTGAATAAAATCAAGATTTGTGCATCAATTTTGAAGATACATGCTTTATTTTATTCGCAGCTATCTTTATCTTTATTACTAGCTTTAAGATAAAGATGATAAACTGAAACATTTTTGATGTTTTCATTTATCAAAAGAAATTTTAGTAACAAAAAAATCTAAAATTTTGCATGAAAAAGTTTTTTTTCGGGCACATATTTCAAAATAACTCCGAAACTATTGAGCACATAAAAAATGAAATTTGAGTGACTTTTTTAGTCCGCATCTTTTGGTGTATCATTTATGCCAAAGGTACACACCGTTCCTGAGTTATGAGGCAATATACTAGAGTAATGGCCTTACTATGGGCGAAATATAAGACAAGCCCATAAAAAAAATCCAGACCTGATGGATAAAAACTAAAAGCAGATTCGTGTTTAGTACATCAAAATGCATCAAGTCCAACTATTCGTCTTTGGGGGAGGATTTCTTTGTCGACCAGTGTTATCAAAAAATAGTTTATAGATTTATCCCTTTGGTATTGTTGGTAATATTGCTTCAATATTTGGTGATCCTTCCGATAATGTATCACTTTGAGCTCCGGAAAATATGTCAAATTGGTAACTGAAACCCCGCTAACGACAAAATTTTTGAAACCCCATTTGTGCGGCTTAGCTGGATTATACTGCTTGAAATGAATGAATGTAGGGGAATTATTTGTTCATCTACCACTAAATGTTTTCCTTTAGGTACAATCAACAATCGCGCACGATTTTTTTCGATCAATGGTCGAATCTTGAAGACTTATCAAACCCCAGTTCACCTGGTGCTTTTTTATTTTCATTATAATTGAAGTGTAAAAATCGTTTTTGATGGTTTCACATCGGTTGCATGTTATTGTATTACGTACAAATTCTTTGCAAATAAATGTATTCCAATAGTGTCTGGATGATGGTAGTTTTAACAGAGACATGTAAATTGTTATGCCTGAAAAAATTACTTATTAAAAATTTGAATATTGAAAGTTGAATATTTTTTGCAAAATTACACACAAATCACTTAAAAATTTGCTTTTGTTCTCACACATGAAGCACTTAAGAAAACTATCGGAAACAGGAGCTAAAACGCAATTTGAAAATATTTAGCATTATATTTGAGAAGAAAACAAAGCATAGATGATAAATATTATTATTAAAGCAGAATGCGATTGCTGTTAATTTTAATTATTTGTTAGTGGAAATTGCTTCGATTAAAAAGAGGGGAAAAAGAGTTGAAAGTGTTATGAATTATTTTAGATATTTATTTGTTGTTCTTATAAGTTAACGGAAAAAAATAAATTCAATCTTAAATTATTATTTAAGTTCCTAATATTGCACCCCAAATGTATTGTAATATTAGACATTACAAAACAAATTTCGCCACATATCAAATATTATTATAAAATACTATCTCCCATTATCATCAATTATCCAAACAGATGATTATTGTTTATGAATTCTACAAAATGTAAATTAGTCAAAAGAAAAATACATAAATATTTACAACTAACAAATCAACCAACATCTAACCATTTAACAATTATAATTTATCCATTTATCTCCTCTACTAAGGTTGCTAAATGAACTCTGTTAGTTGACAAATAATCAATTTGAAATAAATTCATATCAACATCATTCATCATTAGGATTTAATTTAGTAGTTTGTAATTATCATGATCGTAGTATTAAATAAAACTTCAAATAAGAATTATTTATTTACTGCAAAAACAACAACTGTGGCATGTTATGAGCCAACAATTTTAGGCAAATAAATTAAAAACTCCTTTTATTTTTTTGGGCGGCATTATACTAAGCAGCACGTTTGCGTTTTAGGAAGAAACTAAAAATACTACAACACCCACATAATAAATCAAATTCAATTTGAAAATCAAATCATATTATTCATTATTTTATGTATGCGTGGTTGAAGAGAGTAGTATTTAAAATTGATGAAATTTATGTGTTATTTAACCTATGAGGGACGAATAAAACATTTGAAGAATATATAATTATATACCAGGATATTAATAGCAATGTTTTACTTTATACTGTAAAGGATTTTTATATTTTCAAAATAAAATTCCATAAGATTTCAGTACCAAAATATGTCTAAGACAGCAGGAAATTATTAAAAAATTTTACAATTTCGAGAAAATTAAATTTTTGTTAACTTATAGATTCTGAAGGAGAAACATTAAAAATTTCACACACATTTAAGTATTTATCTGTCAACGAAGAGTTATTATCTTTCAGAAGGTATCAACTAAATATAAACCATTAATGGGTTATTCAAATATCCTGTGTATTTTTTAAAATTTTATGGTCGTCTCTCCTCAAGGTATAACCATGTAAAATTATTTTTTTTTTTTACTTTACCAAGAGAGCAAAGACTATCAAAAGCTTTATATTATAAACCGTAAATGATAGTTTTATCACAATTTATTTTGTGGAGTATTTTGAACAACAATAAATACCGCTAAACACCTGACATTTATTGACAAAATTATTTATATTCTATTGAAATGATAAATAAAATTAAGTAAATTATATAACTCTTGCGTGCAGGTATGTTCAACCTACCCTTAAATGATTTTCACTTAAGAAAATTTTTAAAACAATTTCTATTTAGCAAATTTTTAATAAAAATTTCCCTAAAAATGTCTTAATAAAAATTTTACTTTAGAAATTGTTTAATAAGTTCTTTTCTTTAATAAGAAATTCTCTTTAGAAATTTTTTGATAAAAATTTCTCTAGAAATTTTTAATAAAAATTTATCTTATGAAAATATTTAATAAAAATTTCACCAGAAATCTTTAAGAAATTTTTTTAAAAATAGTTTGAGAGTTTTTAACATAGAAAACAACTAGAACTCCAACTTGCTCACAAAAAACCTAACTCAACTGTCAAAAAAACCTAACTCTTTGTATGTGTTAGTAGAATTTTCTACAAAACAAATTTATACATGTGAAGAGAATAATTTTTTGTTGCTGAGCGAATGAAAAGAGTTGTAGTTCTAGTTGTTTTCTATGGTTTTTAATACCAATTTCTCTTTAGACATTTTTTTTATAAAATAATTCTCTTTAGAGTTTTTAGTAAAAATTCTCTTTAGTTTAATAAAAATGTTTATTAAAATGGCTCTTTAATAAAAATAGTCTTATTAATAAAAATTTTTCTTTAGAAATTTTTTTTAATAAAAAAAGTCCTTTTTGGAAAATTGTAAATAAAAATTTCTCTATAAAATTAAGAAAATCTGTTTTTTTACTCATCAGAAAATGTTTGACACATAGTAAACAATTAGAAGTCTAACTTGCTCTCAAAAAACCTAACACAGCTGTCAAAAAACCTAACTCTTTGTATGTGTTAGTATAATTTTTTACAGAACTAATTTATAGGTGTGAAGAGAGTAATTTCTATATCCTGAGCGAATGAAAAGAGTTTGACTTCTAGTTGTTTTCTACGATTTAACAGATGTTTCTTTTTAGAATTTTTTTTAATAAGAATTTGCCTGGAAAATTTATAAAAAAATGTTACTTTAGACAATTTTTTGTAAAAATTGTCGTTAGAAAATTTGGAAATTTCTTTTCAAAACATTTTTAATAAAAACTAAAAAATATTTAACAAAAATGTCTCTACAGTTTTTAATAAAAACTTCGCTTTAGAAAATTTTTACACAAACTTTCCATTCGAATTATGAATAAATAATGTTTTTAAAAATATTTTTAATAAAAATGTCTCTCTGGATAACTTTTTTGTAATTTCTCTGGATAATTAAAAAAATAAAATTCTATGAATAATATAAAAAAAAAACTAGATAATTTTTTAAACAAATTTCCCCTCAGAGAATTTTTAACAACAAATTTCTCTTTAGAAAATTTTTTACAAAAACTTTTTTTAGAAAATTTTTTACAAAAATTTCTCTTAAAAAACTTTTTAGAAAATTTTTCATAAAAATTTCTTTTTAGAAAATTTTTCACAAAAAATTCTCTAGAAAATTTTTATAAAAGTTCCTTTTTAAAAAAAATTTTTCAAAAAAATTCTCTTTAGAAAATAGTTTACAAAAATTTCTCTTTAGAAAATTTGTCATAAAATTTTCTTTTTAGAAAATTTTTCATAAAAATTTCATTTTAGAAAATTTTTTTAAATTTTTCACAAAAATTTCTCTTTAGAAAATTGTACAGAAAAATTTCTCGTTACAAATTTTTTCGTAGAAATTTCTCTTCTTTAGAAAATTTATAGTAAAAAAAACCCTAATATTCATAAAAATGTTCTTGAAAAAGATACTCATTAAAAAAATTGTATAAAAAAAAATATATTTTTAGAAAACTTCATTTAATTTTCTCTTTAGAAAGTTGTCTCTTAAAAAAATTATATTTATACATTTTTAAAAATATTTTGTTTAGAAAAACGTTAAAAATTGTTCATAAAAATGTCCTTTAGAAAATTTTTCATAAAAATTTCTCTTCAGAAAATTTAAAAAAAAAAAAAATTCCCCTTACAATTGTATCAATATGTGATAATTTATCTTACAAAAATTTCTCTGGAAAAAAATTTTTACAAAAATTTCTCTGGAAAAAAATTTACATAAATTTTTTTTTAGAAAATTGTTCATTAAAATTTATCTTTAAAATTTGTTTCACAAAAATTTCTCTTCAGAACATTTTACACAAAAATGTCTCTCAAAGGTTTTTAATAAAAGTTTCTCGTTGAAAGTTTATAATAAAAAAATCTCTTAATATTTGCATAAAAGTTTCTTTAAAAAGATCCCCATGAAAATAATTTTATTAAGGAGTAAGATCGAAAAAATCTTAACAAACATTCTGCCTCATAACTTTTTTCGGAATCAATATTCAAAATTTTTTTTGATCTAGTTATCATGGAAAAATACTTCAGTTATTATTTTTAATAACAACCATGTTAATTTGTCCTTATTTTCATCAAAATAAGTGACGAAAAAGATTTACGTCATACAAGTTATTAAAAAATTAAAAAAAATCCAAATAGGTCTTACAAATAATTGGCCACAGAATTAAATGTCGTCCGTAAAACCGTTTCTAATGTTATTAAACAGTATCAGGAGAATTTGACTATTGATGTGAAACCTAGTTCGGTAAGAAAAAAGGACCTCATGATAATTAAAAGGCAGAAAATTAAAGGCATATTGAAAGGAACTCCAAACACATCTGGTAGAAAATCAGCTCAGTTTTCTCAGTGCTTCGACTATTTGGTGCGAAAATTTAAAGCTAATGGGAAAGTTGATAACATATAAAGTTCAAAAAATTACAAACTGGAATTCTGCAAAAAAAAAATTACAAGCCCAAAATAGGACTCGGAATTTAAAACCAAATTTAGGTGCTGGCAGAATCTTCGCAGCTTGTGTCTCAAAAATTGCTCGAAGCAATGTTGGAGATAAGTTTAAGACCCAAAAGCAGCAAAAATTTCTTACAAAATTCATGGTATGACAAGCTTTTTGCAGTTGCGGCAAAACAGGAAAGTCATTTGATACATTCGGATCTATAAATACCAAAATATGCATAAAGGAATATTTGCAAAAAAGACTTCTTCTTTTCTTAAGAAAGCACAACGTGTCCACATATTTTTGGACCCATTTGGTATCATGTCACTACGGTAAAAAAGCTCTGGAGTAGTGGTACCAAATCAATAACATAGTTTTAGTACCGAGAGAGGTCAATTTTCAAAATTGTCCATAGCTTAGACCAGTGGAGAGATATTGAGCTCTTGTGAAAAGTGAATTCAAGAGCACAAAAAAGGTGTCCCAAAATACCGAAGATTTTAACAGAAGATGTGCACACTGTTCCAAAAAAGTGAATGAAGCAACAATCAAATCTATAAAGAAAGGGTTTTCAAAAATGGTCCACAATTTTATAATTAGTGGTTAGAACCATATAAATTATATATTTCTGTGATCTGTGCTAAATTATCAAATGATTAAAAAAATAATGAAAACTCTAAGATCAACCCTTTCCAAGTTGATCTTATTATGTATGTTAAGAATTTTTCGATCTCACTCCTTATCAAATACTTTTAGAAAACTTCATTTAATTTCCGCTTTAGGAAATTGTCTCCAAAAAAAATTTTCTATACATTTGTTAAAAATATTTTGTTTAGAAAAACGTTAAAAATTATTTACAAAAATGTTTCACAAAAATTTATCTTTAGAAAATGTTTTACAAAAATTTTTCATAAAGAATTTCTCTAGAAGATTTTTGATAAAAATAAATTTTTAAAAATTTTTTACACAAATTTCTCTAGAAAAACTTTTACATAAAAAATGTCTCTTTCAAATTTTCTCACAAAAATGTCTCTTCGAAGATTTTTAATTAAAGTTTCTCGTTAGAAAGTTTGTAGTAAAAAAATCTCTTAATATTTTATCTTTAGAAAGTTGTTCATAAAAATTTCTCTTTAGAAAATTTTTTACAAAAAATTTACAAAAATTTTATCTTTAGAAAGTTGTTTATAAAAATTTCTCTTTAGAAAATTTTTTACAAAAATATTTTGTCTATTTTCATCTTTAAAAAAATTTTCATAAAATATTCATTTTATGAGATTTTTATTATACAATTTATTAAAAAAAAAAAAAAAGAAAACATTCATTAATATATTTTTATACATTTTTTATAAAAAAAATTTAATTTATTAAATTTTCGTTATTTAGCATTAAAAGAATGATGAGTAGTTCATTTAGAACGTTGGGAATTCTGGTGATTTTAAAGTGTATAATATATTGGTGACTGAAAACTCGAAACGTTTATTTTTGCTTTTCGAGTTTATATTTCGATTCTTGTACAATTTGTACGAAATATGGAACTGGAGTTACGATGGCCATTATTTTTTTCAAGTATTTGGGCCATAACAAGGCTGATTTCAACAGACAAGCGAACATAGCAAAATAGTGTTAAAATTTAATGAGAATCGAAAATATATGTATATACTTTAATGGGATCTTGGAACAATATTTCGACTTGTACTTTAAATTTTTAATATTAATAGAACTTGAAACTTGTCTTAAGAAAGATTTAAATTCAAAAATATGTTTCTATATTTAATATTGGTAACACCTGCTTGAGTAAACCCAAAATAAAATTCATCTAATTTTTAATATTTATTCAGCCTACTGTGCATTGCAATTTATAGTAGATGGATGTCATATTAGTAGTATTTAGTATGTAGTAGAAACATATAAAAAATAGAATGTATGATACGGTATTTATTTATTAAAAGCATTCAGTATTTGCTGTATTTGAAATGAATCTGATCTAATATAAAATATATTTATGTAATTTGTTTGTTAGTATTGCATGCTTCATTGACTAAAACAAACCCTAGTCACCATCACCACAAAAATAATAATAATATATTAGTACAAACACCAAACGACACAAAAATATTTCAATTTTAAACATTCAAAATAAATAAATATCGTATGTGATGGTGCTGATGCTGACGACGATGATGATGATGATGATGGTGGATGTTGATATATCTGTAGACTTGATCTGACACCAGACTCTTAAATAAACAACTGCAACAATACAACAAAGAATAGAAAACATGCAACATCATATATTTATTTATCTAATGCCGAAAAAATAACTTAAATGCGTCGTCACAATCATTTGTATTAAAATCACTACTAAGGTTTTTGCAACAAAAAAAATTGGTAGGCTAGTGAGAGCAAACGAGTACGAATACAAATGTTGGTGTCTGTGGTAAAGCTCCAAAGAGTTGCTCGCTATTGTTAACAAAAAAAATATGTACATAAATACATGCAACCAAAAACTAATGTTGGCCCCAATTTTAAGTGCAACATACCACATAAATATTTTTGTTTTATGTTTGGCATTATAACTTTATGGACACATCTATTTGAATATTTAGACGAAAAGTGGCTGCCACAATTACTTCTACTACAACAACAAAATACTTAATCAGAATTTATATTTATTTAGATTTTAAAATGTAAAACTCCTGCTCCTCTCAAGTATTTTATTTAGTTGTTTTTTGTTAAGAGGAGTTTGATTGTCTTGTTGTTTTAAATATATGTTTTTTTTTTTTTTCTAACCACACTTGTTTTATGACCAAAACTAAAAAAAAAAAAAACAAGTCCATGATGAGGTTGTTCTCTAATGGAACTTGGTATTAAAATTTAGCTATTCATACATTTAGTCAGTCATATAAACTGAGTAGTAGTATTCAGCTTTGTTATATTTATTTCGTTTTTTCGAGTCCATTGGTCACCATTAAAAACTGGTGCGGCGGTGGCGGCAGTCGCCACCAATACTTAACATTTTAAAAAGACAAGTTTTTTTGTTTGGTTTAGTTTTTTGTGGAAATCAACTAAATTGTTTATGCAACCTCTTAGACCATATGGATTTTAAAACATAATGCTTTTGTTATAGTTTAGTAAGTATATTAACATTTTTTTTAGTTGGTAACAAGAAACATTTATTTAGTTTCTTGTTGCCAAGTAAAATTGATTTTCTTCGTTTTGTGGTAGAGGAAAATTAAACATTTTTATTGTTGCTAAATCAATTTATTTATTATTCGCACATTCGGCAAAAACTAAGATTAAATATCGTCATATTTATTAATCGAATTTAATTTGAAGCAACAATTACAAAAACTGCCAAAAGAGTTATGACAGTTTAGACGTACTTAACACATAAAAATCATCCATAGCAACAACAATAACAGCATCTACGACTTTAAATCCACAAAAGGTCACGTTGACAATTTACGGTGTCGATTTTTTGATACCGTTCGTTTACAACTTGTGATCATATGGAATAGAATGCATAATGTTATTAAAAAGTTCGACACTGAAGTGGTGTTAAGTTGATACCAATGCGTTATTTAATTTCGTTAAGTCTTGTAACGTTCATATGAGTATGATTCCATATTGACACCTCACTTACTCTGCTTCCGACTATTGTAACAATAACTTGATTCGATAGGTAAAAATTACCAACTAAAAGAAGGAACTAGAGGCAACGGTGCGATTACTCTGCATTCATCATCCATAAAACTTTCCAATATAGATGGAGAAGAAATCGAGGGAAACGAAGTCATTGCTCTATAATATTTAAGTTTCGACTATAACTATTCCAAATGCATTCAGTTTGCAGACCAAAAATAACTCTTAGGGATAACGACGCGCATAATTTTCTCAGACACACAAGTCTTGCGGAAGACCACTGACCATTACGAAATATATTTAAAAATCCACTTTTACTCCCATGGTGTCTCGAATAATGTGTGTATAACAGCGACAGATCAACATGTCGACTGCTGGCTGTTCTAGACATCTGACCATGACCTGATCAAACTCGCAAGCAGTAGTTTATTTAAGATTACACCACAATCGTAATTGCATTGAGATCTTATCGTCTCTTGGCTTTGCGGTATCAAGAGGAACTCGCTGTAAAATACTCTTACTAAAATTTCACTTTCCAATTTAACAGATAAGAGTAATAATATTGACAGCATAAATTCTGACGACATTAAACTCTAGCTGGTTAGTGAATGAGGATAAAAATACCTCGTGGCTGGATCATTTTACGAACTTCAAAACGGGAAAAAAAAAGTTAGTAAAGTAAAGATGAAGAAAGACGTTAGATTAACAATCAAATTCACAGATACAACCATAACGGATTCTAAACTGGTCTCTTCACGGAACCGAAAGAGTCGAAGCAAAAAGAGTTATTGTTCGTTAACTTCATGATCACTCAGTTTTTACAACAATTCAAATTTCGGACTCATTAACGGAGCTGTTGTTCAAAGCATAATGCATGCAATACCTGTCTCTATAGAATAGGGATGTTAATTTCATAGCGCAATGGTGCTGGCTGAGTTCATAAGTATTCTTAGGCTCTATATTTAATCGTTGCTGAGAGTGCAAAGAGTTCAAAATGCACTGGAAAAAAAAATTATGGAATGAATTGTTCGGTAATTTTTTTGATATTAATGTTGTAAGATAAAATTGTAGGGATGTAAATAATATTTTTTATGACAATATTAATGGATTTAAGTGTAAAGAAAGCGAAAGTGCATAAAAACAATAAGTATTATATAATAATAAAGCAGCTTGTATAATTAATGTATTTCGTTTATTAAACCCAATTTTCTTTGAGTGCATTTTTTCTACTCTCACAAACACAACTATATTTTTAATCATTAACATCTCTAATATAGAATTAAACTATACCCAACACTTGAAAATAACGGTCTAATCAGATTTAAAACAAGTTTATGCTAACATAAAACCCGAAGATATTCTCTTCCTCAAGAAGACTAGCCTTAAAGTCTTTGACTCGATCAGCTAAGCCACATTCTTCCACGGCATTTCGCTGAGCTCAATTCCTAACAATACGATGACAGGGATGACAGTATAAATGGGCGACAGTTGTCTCTTTTACATTACAGCGATTTCGTAAGTGGACTGTAAGATAAAGGCGACCCATTACAACATATATAATACGATTTGATATTTGCAATTTTCAAAAACAACAAATTATCGTCCTCTGTATTATAAACCTCTAACGAGACTGCTATAGAGCATCTTTTCATATTTTAATTTTTTGGAATATAATTTATATTTTAAATTATTTTTATATTCTAATTTTTCGGATAATTAGTTGACATAAAAAACTAGAAACAAAACCCTATAAAAAATTTGCATTAATTATATTTTTAATTTGTAAATTGATTTTATACATATTTGATCTGAAAATATAATTAGAATAAAATGGGAGGATAGAAGAACAAGAAAATCAAAGCACTAGCCGCCTTCAGCACCAGAATAAATAAATGAAGCCTTGTAAGGTACCTATAAAACCATTCAGTCACCCTGATTAGATCACATGGGATCTCTTACAAGGACTCAATATACGCTTTCACACAGTAAACTTTTTGAACATGACCTGTTTATTTCACGTATAAGATATTCAGAAATAACTGTGTTTGGTATGGAACAAAATACCCTTTAGTCTTGAATATACAATCCTGTCCTTTACTCATTATCAACACGTTGCCATAGAGCACATAATAACCAGACGACTCAACTTTTATTATTTCAAATTTTAATAATTTATATTATTTATTATATAATTAGTATAGAAATTTTGTTCTGAGAGTCTGCTGTTTCGATTAAATATACACAGAAAAAAGTCACCAATTAACAAATATATACGAAAATAATTCATTCAATTATAAACTTGTTTAAATTTGCACCTCTCACCAAAATGATTATATCAATTACTAAAAACTATAAAAAATACAAAACAGAAAAAAATTCCCAACTAATAAATTAATTAAATCAATCAAGTAGATGATTGAATGAATTAAAAATCATACCAAAATTTATTTTTTATTTTATTTTTTCTTGAACATATTTATTAAATTTTGATGCAAAATTAAACAACTGAGTTAATTGTAAAAAAGACGGTAATAATTTTTTCTGTGTAATTATATTATACACCCAGAGAAAAATCGACCACCTAAGTGTTGAAAACTGTACCATTCAGTGTTAATAGTGTATCTGCCCCGTATGTGTTCAAATTCAAAACTTTGGCATCAAGTTGACACCACTTCAGTATCAAATGATTAAATTACATTATGTTTTCTATTTTATGTAATTAAAATTTGTAACAGAACGATATCAAATAGCCGATACCGTTAATTGTCAATGATTTTACGATTACTTTTAAGCTAATTTTCCTTAGTTCTACTACAACAAATCCTTCCAACTATTTATCATCCTTTTTCCTATCAAAACTTCTTTTAAATTTTATGCGAAATATTTCTTTCGACAAAAATAAACTTTTGCTTAACCACAATAACCATAACTATTAAATAAATTATAAAATATAATATTTAATAGAATAAAAACAAAGAAAAAAATAAAATAAAAACATATTTTCTCGTAGTCATATGTGCGACTAACGAATATAACTAAACATATGCTAAACACAACAAAGTTTTAAAATCTACAACACTTTTACAAATGTTATGTATCTTTTAGACCATTACCAATATTCCATTCAATCCTAAGATAATAATGACGATACAACAAATTTGTAGGAAAATCTCCGATAAGTTTATTTTACATAAGAGAGACAGAGATCTAAGAGTATTTAATATGAAAACACTATGCTTAAGTATAATTAAGAAAACACCATTGTGAAGTTTAAAATGTGCCATTATATTAGGAAGACTAGATACACAATGTAGCAGCAAAATGCCATATCATTCTCTAAAATATGTAGCAACATATGGGAACTATATTATGAATAGAAGAAAACTTAAGATATAAATACCAAATATTGAATACACTTTAGAGAACCATAGAAAATTATGTCGTTTTGTGTTAGATTTTCTTAAGGCACAAATGAGAGCAAAAAAATAGTAATAATAATAAAAAATTTGTAGCAACTAAAATGTAATGAAGAACAGTGGGACGATCAAAAAAGATTTTGCAGTGCAGAAGTATTAACTTTTCATATTTTATTTACTTGATTATTTATTTATTTATTTATTTATTTATTTATTTATTTATTTATTTATTTATTTATTTATTTATTTATTTATTTATTTATTTATTTATTTATTTATTTATTTATTTATTTATTTATTTATTTATTTATTTATTTATTTATTTATTTATTTATTTATTTATTTATTTATTTATTTATTTATCTATTTATACACTTACAGCCGTATTAAAAAATGTTTTTAATTTATGTTTGATGTACATTCTAGCTAATACACAATTTAGCTCTAAATTTATTAAAAAAATCGTTTTAAAAAAAAACTATATTAACTAATAAACTGTTTTTGTTAATGTAAGCAACCCTTCTCAGCAGTAATAAATTATTCGTTAACAGTTTTATTTTAATATTAAAATACAGCTGGTGTCATAAATAAGTAAACAAACTTTTCTGCTTCGCTTTAAAAGGCGGAAAATGTAACGGTCCATTTTTAAAAATTTACATGTTTTTGATGAAGTCAATTTGTTTTCTTTTACATTGATGACAAATTTTTCAAATATTATTCTATTTTAGGTTTCTTTCTAGAGAAAGTTGAAAAGAAGTCGTTTTCGGGCGAGTCAAAAATAAGTAAACAAGCAACTTTTGGCTTAATTTCTTTAATTTTTTGTTAAAAGGAGGTGAAGTTTATGGTTGCAAAATTAGTTTAGCACAACAAAGATAGTTATTTGTTACACTATGAGAGAAATAAAAAATCATTTTTTCGATTATATTAGAATATTTTATAAAATCAGAAAATTGTAATTTAACCATAATTTCGACCTAAAGTATGGCAAACAGCGCACAACTAAGTAAAGGAGAACTAAGAGTAACTATCATACAATACGAAAAAGGTGAAACATATAGAAATATATAAAAAATCTTTAATAAAAATCTTTATATACAATGAACGCGTTGACCGCAATTACTCTCGTAAACGCCTAAGAATCACTACAAAAAGAATAGATAACAATTTAGCTTTAAAATCCTTTGCTTTCTGCTCCAAAATGTTGATCAAAACTTATTCCGGAAGTCCGAAAACTATGGTCTGAATTTACAACTCACAGAAAAATATATGAAGAAAGAAAACATGGTCTAGCTGTACGGAAAATTTTATACATAAATATAATAAATCTCAAAAATTTGATGACGTTCAATGCAGATTATGTCTAAAAATATGAAAAATCTATAAAATAAGTCTCTGGATTGAATAACCTATGATTTGCATGAAATGTTTAGCTCTAAAATTTTTAAACTTTAACTTTTAAGTATAGAAAACCAATACTTAATTCCAGCAGAAAGGGCTTAATGGTTTGGAAATACATTTCTATTTATAAAATAGGAAAAAAAAAAGTGGTACACAAAGGTAAAATAAAATTCCAGATTAACCTTAATCTCTTAAAAGATATAAAGTTCCAAAAAAGTTTTTGTTTAATTTTTGTGGATTTTATCCTATGGTAGGAAAATTCACCTATAAATTAGGGTGAATTTGATTCAAAATATATAGCTGAGGAAATAATAAACATTTCAGAGTGACCTACTCAAAGTCCAGATGTGTCACCAATAGAAATTGCATGAAATTTAATTTAAAAAAAATAGACTCCCCATATTTGACCAAACTGATGGACTTAATTATTACTTAATTTTGTCCAAGGATATGCGGAATATATGTAGTCACTATACCAATACGTTTGACACTAATGTATCAAAATATAGGCGATCTCCGGGGCTATTAAAGACCTTGTTTACTTATTTATGGAGCATTGATTTTTTTCACTTCTTTAAAAAGAACCAGATTCACTAAGTGGTAATGTGTTGAATTGAATCTTTTGCTGTTTATTTTGCTAACAATACATTATATATTTATAATTATATGTTACTTTTGATATCTTTGATCTACAACTTGAAAAAGAACCAATTGAGTTCAAGATACTACTTTGTTTACTTATTTATGACACCCGCTGTATTTAAAGTAAACAATGGTTTACCAAAGGTATAGTAAGCAAATCATCGTTTTTGAATACAACTTTAAGGAATTTAGCTTAACAGTGATTTGTAAAGCTGTGTTAAGTTTTTTTTTTATACGGCTGTTAATATTTATGTTTTAAACGGTAAAATAAAAAAATCACCTTGAGATTTTTCTCTATTTGGTAAAATTTGATGAAATTTTAAAAGTATTTAAAACCTTCACACTGTACCTAGTGTTTCTTAGACTATGATAAAGATAGTTTTCAAGTTTTAAGTCATACAATTTAACTGTTTAACTTTAAAAACACATACAGGAACAAATCACTATTTCACTGGTTTGTGGTCATAAACGGAGACCATTTGTTTATCTTTTTATTTTAGTAAGAGGTACACATTTCCATAACGATTTCATAGTTAGGTGGGCATACGGATACTTAACATTTTGTCTTAATATTTTTAATTATTATTAGGAAATATTAAGGTTATTCAGGGTATTCATTCTATAAAAAAATAATATAAGATCTATCAAATAGCCTTTAAACTATTGCATTAAGACCAGTAAATAAGAAAAGTTGATCGCAACTAGAGAATAATTTTAAATCAAAGTTATAATTCTCTTTAGAGAAAAATCTACACCAATTGGTATCAAGTTGACACCACATCAGTATCGCATTATTAAATTACAAAAGCCGATTGAATTTAAATTAAATTAATTTTTTTTCCTTAGTGTAAAAACGTACTATTGCAAATTAGTATATGGAATTTAAATTGATATTTATTTAATATTAAAATCATATAATTTTAAATTTTATAACTCTAGATTAGATCTTTAAACGTCCATGCTTTATTGAAGAGTTAATATAAATAAAAGGAAAAATCTCTAAAAATTTAAACACCTATTAAATAGTCTAAAAAATAAATTGGCAAAGTTTGTGACTGTTAAAACAATATTACGTCAGTTAATTATTTAAAATTTATTTTATTTGCTTCTATTATTTAATTCAATCGTAACAATTAACACCATACTCCCACCTAAATTAAACGATAGCTGTAATTTGTTTTGGTTCCATAACAAATATCAATGAAGTTGAACGTAAAATTGCCCTAATATTATTTAAAAATTAAATCATGATTTAATAGGGCCTAAATTCAAAGATCTTAATCTAGAAAATGAAGCGTGATTTGTTTAAAATGGTAATAATAAAAAGGTTTGTCAATAAGAAAACAAAAAACAATGTTTTTAAATGGAATACTAAAAAGTTTAAAGTGAATGTAGTGATACAAATAATTTAATTATTTCTTAACCATGAAGTAAACATTTGAATCTGTTTTGTGTTTTATAGAGATAAAGAATTCTGCAATATTTTTTGTTAAAAATTTAAATGAAAGTGAATGGCGATCTTTATTAATAAAAAAGCAATATAAATATCTTAGGCAGTTAGAATTAAACTAAGTATGGGTTAGCTTAACATGACTTTGTCCAATATATGGAAATGTACTTGAACTAAAAATCGTAAAGTAGTAGAATTCTTTAGAAGACAAAAATTGCACTTGAGTCTAATTTCCCATAAAATTTAACTAAGATGCAGAAAAACATTAAGAGACAACCCCGAATCTTCGCTAACATAGCTCTGAAGCATTTGAAGGCTAACTTCGATTGTAAGAAACTATAAAAAAACTACTCTCCAACCATATTGTTAAAATTTGTATCGTAAGATTTACTGCCGACATTCGAAGCCAAAAACAGAAAGTCTTTAAATTGTATAAATCCTACTTTCATATAAAATCTAAGTAACACATCGAAGTCTTCACTTACAAGGTTCTGGTACAACTTCAAGTAGATTATCATTTTAATAAGATAAATCTTCTTCAGGCCAAAAGTCCGAATTCGTACTGGTTTAGTGCTAACACCCGAAGAAAACATTATCGATGTCCTGAGATCATGTAGAAGAATCCGTAAAAAATATCTTCTTTAGCGAAATTAAAGAAATTAGTATCGTAATGCAAACATCAGAACCTAATATAACCTAAAACATAGGCGACATTCAAGAGAGTTTGCAGAATAACATGGAACATCTACAAACTACATCGGAACTTGGTTCTACATTCGCATAAAAGCTAAGTATAATAGGAGATGAAAAACAACTTTCATAGATAACTCTTAGTCTTTGCCGACAAGGATCTGGGGTTACTGCAAGCAGACACTAATTTCAATAAAAAAAAATAATAATCAGCCCCACAAATCTCACTCGATCCAAAATCGTAAAGATATGTAGGAGATCTGAGGTTTTTCGATGAAATAAAATAAGAGAAAATTCCTTCGTATATTGGGTCCAGATTCGTATACAAGGAGTGCGTTCGAAAAAATCTTTACACACGTTTTGCGTCAAAACTTTTTTCCGAAGCAATATTTAAATTTGTCAGTTATTATTTTTAGTGAGTGACAAAAAAGATGTACGTGCTATAAATTATTAAAAAATTTCAAAAAAAATCCAAATTCGTCCTACAAAAAATTTGGCAAAAAATTATATGTCAGCTGTCAAACTGTTTCCCCTGTTATGAAACAGTATCAGGAGAATTTGACTATTGATAGTAAACATGGTTTGGGAAGAAAAAAAGGTCCACATAAAGACCAGAAAATTGAAAGCATATTAAAAATAACTCCAAACACATCTGGTAGAAAAGAAGCCCGGTTAGCTCTATGCTATGGCTATTTGGTGCGAAAAGTTAATGCTAATGCGGAGTTGACATGTAACGTCCAAAAAGTTCTAGACAGGAATGCTGCAAAAAATTTAAAAGCCTGGAATAGGGCACGGAAAATAAAATCAAATTTCATACAAAAATGTTCATGATGTATAATGGACGACGAAATGTATTTGCTTTCAGAATTTTCGGAGATTCTGGGTCATCATTATTATGTTGTTAATGCTCGTGGAAATATTGAGGATACGTTTAGGACCTAAAAGCAGACAAAATTTCTTCAAAAATTCCTAGTTTGACCATTGACCATATGCAGTTGAGGCAAAACAAGAAAGTCTCTTGTTACAGTCGGCTCTATAAGTACCGAAATATACATCAAAGAATGTTTGCAAAAAAGTCTTCTTCCTTTCATAAGAGAACACCATGTGTCCAGACATTTTTGACCCGATTTAGCATCATGTCACTACGGTAAGAAAGCTCTGGAGTGGTACCAAAACAATAACATAGTTTTTGTACCAAGAGGGGTCAATTGAATCAAATTGTCCGCAGCTAAGACCAGTGGAGAGATATTGGGCTCTTGTGAAAAGTGAATTGAAGAGCACAATAAAGGTGTCCCAAAATATTGAAGATTTTAAAAGAAGATGTACAAACTGCTCCAAAAATGTGCCTGAAACAACTAACAAATCTCTAATGAAAGAGTTACCAACAAAAGGTCCACTAGTTCATAAGTAATGGTTAGAACTAAAAAAGTTGTATTTTTCTGTGATCTGTAATATAATATTAATAAAATAAAAAAAATAAGGAGAACTCTAAGATCAACTGTTTCCAAATTACTGAATTTTATATATGTTAAGATTTTTTCGTACGCACTCCTTAATTTAACTAACCGTGGAGAAGGATAAAATCGATCCATAGACAACTCATTATCTTAATAACTTGAAACTGAACTCTGATTTTAGCAGAAAAAATCTTCACATAAGCGTAGCAGAGGAGTGTAGAATTCGAAATTTGGAAGGGGTCCCACATATCCTTCAGGAGCGGAACTATTAGGGCTCAAAATAGAGTAACTCTGACATAGAAAATTGTTCATCGCTTGCCAATTTTTTTTTTCTTAAGCGATCTCAAATATCTTAAAGATCTCGATAAGAGCTATGAAAACCTGATTGCATGTGATATTTATCTCCTATAGTTTTCAAGTTATTTGCATTTAAAATATCAATTCAATTATGCCAAATCTTGGTACAGTTTTTTCAATATATTGGGCAATATTTTTATGCGACTTTCTTAAATTTTTACCCATTTAGCTAAAGAACAAAATTATCTATCGAATAGAAAAAAAACTAGAATTAGATATAACTCCTGAGTCCAAAAACAAACAAATTTGAAAATGAAAATTGCAAAAATTAGTTTTTTTTCCGAAAAATTAATTTTTTCTATAAAATAAAATTTTACTTAAGAACATATTTTATACTTTTCTGAAAGATATCTTTATGGAGTTGATTTTAAAATTAAAAGCAAGCTCAAACGCCTAACAAAACCTTGTAGCATATACAATTTATGAAAAATCACACGGTTTTTAAAAAAATTCCCTATTTTTCATATTTAAAAAAAAAAAAAAAAAATTCCCCTCTCCTTAAAATTGCTATTTTTTTTTTTATAAAAAATTAACAAAATGTTATTTTTTAGAATTTTTGTTTTGTAAGTAAATAAAAAACTCCATAACAATAATTTAATTTTAAAGTACGCAATAGCATTGTTCTAGTACTTGTCAAACTTGCAGGTTTTAGGCAGAATTTACAGGAAAGCGTTCCCGTACTATGAATTCATGTGTATTTTGTTGTTTTTCTAATAATTTCTGACTAATTCTTACGACTTGGTTTAACCGCAAATAAAGTTCGAAAGGTTTTTATTTAAATTTTTACATTATTCTCCTTCTTAATGTGCTTTCAATTTAAATTGAAACGTAAATATTACGCCAGCTATTCACTGGTTGTAATTTTGTGTAGCTTAATTTGTAAAGGTTCCAGACAAGAGCTAGAAAACTTAGTGTCTTGAAAGCTGGGTTTATAAATGTGACAAAAATCTGTCTCCAAGGACCATAAACAAATAGCTTTGTTGTCCCTGGTGAATTTAAAGCATAGTTTGTTGACTATAATAAGACACCAGCAGAATGGAATACGTATTTTCTATTCATCCCTGTTCTTGGGGTCTTTTTCCTTTTAGGATTCATTTAAACCTAAGCCTATTATTTTAAACAAATAAGTCAACCACTTCTAAGACATTAGTAAAAAATTTCCTTAAAATCTGATTCCAAAAGAATATTTACATCCTCTTGCTCTTCCACTTGAATACCCCTTTTATAAAATATCTGTTTTACTCAAGGTAAAAACTAATGAATACCAAAACAAAAACACGTAAGTATATATCTACATATCTCGTCATGATTTCAATATTAAACAAATATTATTTTAATGCAACTACCATTTATGTTGCATACTTAACTCGAAAAACACACATTTTTGGAAGCTAAAATTGTGTGGTAAACACATGCCACAATCACCAGCCACCATTAGGCAGCATTAACGCCAACAGCACCAGCAGCAGCATCAGCCAAAATCTTAAGGCAATAAACATTAGTGGCAGCTATGTTGCATGAGTTGAAACTTTTGTGAGTGACTAAATGAATGAATGAGTGTTAAATGTGGGTGCTTCAACTAATGACTGGGTATATATAGCAAGACGATTTGACTATAAGTTTCCAAAATGTAAAATGTTATTTCGTTATATTGTTTGTTTAATTTTTTTTTTTTTTCATCTTTGTTGTTGCAGACAATATCTCTTACATTAAGAATAAATATAATGAAATGTCTTTTAAAATTTTAAGTTAATTGAATTTGAAATTATAGTCGTACGTACAAAACATTAAGGCAGGCAGATAGTTTTAATGTTGAAAATTCATGTTTCGGCCATTAATCTTGACTATTAAACAAAAATATGTATTTTTATTTATAAATGTGAATGCAGACAACAACCAGGCAACAACCATTTGTGTCTAAACATTAAAATTAACAATTGTGATTCACAGTTAAGTTTAACTAAACTAGATTTAGTTAAGCTGACTTATTTTTTCGTTTTTAATCGAACACATGTTTGTCACTCATATAATCCAAGTTTCTAATGTTTTAGCTTTTACCTTTTTTGGTAATTTATTAATGTTTTTTATGGGTTTTTTCATAAAGAATTTATGTTTGTGATCTCATAACAAATGGAAAGGCAGCTAGAAATATTTTTATTAAAAAAATATATCGTCCATTCCATGAAAGAACGCCCAAAAATATACCAAGTGTCCTCCGATTTTTATAAAATTTTATTCGTATAAGGTCTATGGGTGTCTATAAATATTTCTGTTTTCAGATTCGCTAAATTCAGAAAATTCGCCATTTTATTTCGCTTTTTCAATTTTGAAAAAATCTAAAAAATCTCAAAAGTATACAACTTTAAATACAAATATTTCTGGGAAGGCTTTGCAGAAATTTGTGATTTAAACGGCGTTTAAATTGTAATTATGTTAGCTTAAACATGAATATTTTATAAATAAAAAAGTACTTTTTAAAAATGCATTTTAATGCAATTGCATTTTTAAATGCATATTTCTTTAAATATGCTATTCAAATTTTTAAATTTTTTAACATAAATGAAAAGTTTGGAATCTTTACATTAAAATAAAAATCTAAAATTTTTGGGACGCACACATGTACTGTGCATAATTTCCACTCTTCTTCAAGTAGTTTAAATTTTCTCATATAAAAATTATATTTTTCTGGTATTATGAGTATCTTTACGTATTTTGTTAAAAAAAATTTATTGTGTTATTTTTTAAAAAATCCTGAAAAATAGTAAAACTTTATGTATCAAACTATTTATGGTTTTAAGTTATAATAAACAAAGCATTTTTAAATACACTTTTGAAAAATTAAAATTTAATAAATTCGCAACTAACAAAAATGCATCTAAAAACTGCATTTATATTTTTAAAATATTATGGATCGAAGACGTGGTTTTTGAAATGCTGACTAAATTACACAAAAAATATACAATGGCCTTTTAAATACTTTTTAAATTCCATCAATAACTACGAGAGATATGAATATTTAAAATTGCATACTTTTTATATTTTGTTAACTTTTATACAAATTTTAAAGAAAATTTGAAAAGCAAGAAAAAAATTTAATTTTATGTGAAAAATTTTAAACATGTTTTTATAAAAATTGGATTATGCATATAAGATTTTCGCGTCCCAAAAATTTGACACTTTTATTTTAATGTAAAGATTCCAAACTTTTCATTTATGTTAAAATATTAAAAAATTTGAATAGCATATTTAAAGAAAAATGCATTTGAAAAAAGCAATTGCATTAAAATGCATTTTTAAAAAATCGTTCTTATTTTTAAAACGTTCGTCGTAAAGCCGCCATATGCGAAATTTTAAGGCCGTTTAAATAATTAAAATTCACAAAGTCTTTCCAGAGATATTGCTATTCAAAGTTACATACTTTTGAAATTTTTTTTGGTTTTTGAGAAAATGAAAAAGCGAAATTAAATCGCGAGTTTTTGGAATTTCACAAAACTGAAAACTGAAATGAATAAAAGGCTTAATGGAGTTTATGTATACAAATTTTTATCGAAATTGAAAGCCATCAAGTAAAAAAATATACTTTTTCGGGCGTTCTTTCCTGGAATGGTCGATATATATACAGTGGTGGCCACGAATTTAAGACACGACATGTAACGAACTAAGTTGTGATAATTATTACAACCCTGCAATATAAAATTAGATTTTGTTAATTTTTCAGTGTACCCTGTAATGTTAAGATCAATTACCGTTATTTGGTTTTGTTTGTGTATACATTTTGTTGCTGTTTTTATTATATTTTCGTAAAAACGTGCTTTTGAAGCTGGTCACGAATTTAAAACATATAAGAAATATTTGGTTTTTAAGTGATTTTTTGGTGTTTTTTGAAGCTAAAAGGTAAGTAATGAATGTTTTATTCCATTTAATGTTAGAATACATCAAAATATTTAGTTAGAAATGGCCAGAGGTACTTGGAGTTCGGATGCCGAGCGAAAATTGATCCAACAAATGAATACTGATGGAAAAACAGTAATGGAAATTTCCAAGCTACTAAAATGTTCCAGATCCAAGATTTACAATGCACTGGAACACATCAAGCAACATGGCACTACCAAAAATGTCAAACAGCACCCTAGAGCCCGAAAAACTACACCCAGGGAGGATAGCTTAATTTATAAATCAGCTGCTAAAGATCCTTTCAAGAGCTCAAGTAAAATTAAAAATGAGATTTCATCGGATTTTGGTATTAATATATCGTCCAGGACAATAAGAAGACGTCTGAATGAGAAGAACTTACGTGGGTGTATTGCACAACGTAAACCACTTGTGTCAAAAAAAAATATTAAATCCCGACTAGCGTTTTCAAGAGAAAATCTCAATAAGCCGATGACATTTTGGAAAAATATACTTTGGAGCGACGAGTCGAAGTTTTGTCGCTTTGGTTCTGATGGAAAACAGTACGTATGGCGTCCTCCAAACCTGGAGCATCACCCAAAGTACACCCTTAAAACGGTTAAGCATGGTGGTGGAAATGTCATGGTGTGGGCAGCATTTTCCTGGCATGGTGTAGGTCCCATTCAGAAGATTATCAATAAAATGGACCAGCATATTTACAAAAACATACTGACAAGCATCATGATACCATTCGCTGAAGACAACATGCCTCTAATGTGGAAATTTATGCATGATAATGACCCTAAGCACACTTCACGCCTAGTGAAGAGTTGCTTAGAGGAAAATAATATCACAGTTCTGAAATGGCCAGCTCAATCCCCGGATCTCAATCCAATTGAGAACTTGTGGAATGATGTTGAGGAGCATGTACGAGCAGTAAAGCCAAAAAATTTGACTGATTTATGGGAAGAAATTCAAAAGGCTTGGTATGCCATTCCAAAGGAGCGCTGTATGGCCTTAGTTGAAAGTTTACCCAGGAGATGCGCTGCTGTGATTCAAAATAAAGGATTTCCCACCAAATACTAATATTGTTTTATGAAGCTGAGCTTTACTTTTGTGAATTAACTTTTATTTTGCCTATGTCCTAAATTCATGACCAGGCTTAAACTTGTATTAATCTGTATAATATGTAAATAAAAATTGGAAACTAAATATAGGTAACAAACTATTGTTGATTTTTTTTCATAACATTACTAGGATCTTTAAAAAATAACATGGATCTAAAATTTGTTCGATAAGATGTAAAAATTATCAGAAATATATAAGTGAAATGTCGTGTCTTAAATTCGTGGCCACCACTGTATATAAAAAAAAATAACACTAATTCATGTTATGTCAATTATTTTCTTTAAATGTTTCTTTAATTGGTTATTGATTGTTAAAAAAAAACGCAAACCACAGTTGTTGGATGTGATCTCATTTGAAGAAAGACAAAAACAATGCCTTAATATAGAATTTTATTTTGAAAAATTATTAAAATTTCATAATAATTAAGGCGTTATTTAAAACAAATATGGAGTTTCCGTTAAACGAAACATTCTAAATTTATTAAAATTAATTTTTATAATTCGTTTCATTTTTTTATAATATACTTGACGCGGAAGTTTTCACGCTAAAATTAAATTTGAAAAAATTATAATAATAAAATAAGAACAAGTCCAACTATATAGCACTTCATTATCTTCCTAATATTCTCCCATTTTGATCAACGAATTTTGAAATATGTCTAAACTAATTTTAGTAGCATTATTTCCATTCCATGTGGTTAACATTAAAAAATTTGCATAAAAGTTTCATTAAAAGCTTCTGTTAAAAACGTTGATTTTAAAGTTAAATAACTAGGGAGTGCGTTCGAAAAAATCTTAACATACAGTGGGGAGCACAAATGAGTACATGTTTGTAATTTGTGCACTTGACAATGCATAAAAATTAAAATAATAAAGCAAATCCAAAAATGTTTTCTTTAATTTATTTTATGTTTAGTATTTAATAAAATAATTTATAATTTAAAAACAAAAGCATCAGGCTCTAAGAAAAAATGTTTAATACATAATATAATTCTATACGTCATTGGAAAAACAAAAAGGTATAGCTTGATAAAATCGGATGAATATTGTAGATTCTATTAAATTTTTTAAAATGTGTACAACTCATGAAATCTTGTTATTTTACTTTTATATGGCCTTTTCTATTACTTGTGATGCATGTAAATTTTACGTGTTTTACAACTTTTTAAAAAATTCATAGGATCCACAATTCTCGTCCGATTTTATGAGGCGATACCTTTTTGTTTTTCCAATGAAGTACAGAATTAGATTATGTATAAAAAAAAGTATGTCTTTTAATAAAGAGTGGGTCAAAAATAGATGTAAATTCAAAATAAAAGAAGAAAAAATTAAATAATATGTTAAGCACCAAGACTCTGTTAAGCACCAAGGAGTCAACAAATTAATATTTGACACTACACACATATAGGAGCCAAATGTCCTACCATGTATTTATTGTCTTTAGTCAAGTAACCCAACCTGTACTGACAAAGGATGAACCATTTACAATTTTGACTTTTCCGTGACCTCTAAAAAACAATCGCCACTTTAATGCTTACCAAAGGGTCAATAAAGTATCAGTCGCTACCTCCACGCTTACCAAAGAGTTAATAAAGTATCAATCGCAACCTTTACGTTTTCCAAAGGGTCAATAAAGCGTACGATAGCTACCTCCACGCTAACTAAAGACTCGGTAAAGTATCATTTTTCTTAACGATCGCTCAGAAAATGTGCGAAAGTGGGGTCAAGAAAAAAAAGTGAGCTAGGTGGGTAGACACAAGTTAACTCTACTGTCTAAAAGGGGGTAAATTGACAGCGAAAAAACTGCTGGTTTGATGTTTAAACATGTTTTTTTTTAACATTTGCTTTAATCGTGGTCCTTACCTAACATACAATATTTAACACTAACATCATGTTAATGGTAAATGTAGACCGTTCAAGTTGATATTAATATTAATTTTTTTTACGTTTATAAACGGTTGTTACTCAGCGTTGTGGCTGTTGCGTACAAGTTACCTAATTTGAATTGAAAGTAAAATTTTTGTAAAAAATTGTTTTTTTAGAAACTATAAATATTTTTTCTGTAATAAAATCTTTGTTAGTAAAGATATCTTAACGAAATTTTCGGTGAATGTGGACTCTATTATATATTATGTAAAAGAAATCCCACAATTCCCGAAAAAAAAATGTCGAAATGGGTTTTTTAATATTTTCGGCTATAAAATCCACATTTTTCCGAATTGCCGTAGATTTTGATTTAAAACTTAACATATTACAGATTCCTAAACTGCATTCCGCTTGCCGATTCGTGCTTTGGGATTTCAGAAAATATAGACAAAAGTCAAAACTTTGATATAAAATGTGTTTAATTCCGGAGGATATGTACCTTGACCACTTGAGTTTTTTATTTTAAAGTCATCTAGCAGCATATTTTGTTATGTTCATGGAAAATCCTTGTTATAAAATATTTTGGCAACTTAAATGGCATATGTTTGCATATTTTATCCTTAAGGGCATAATCTTGCATATATTACACTAAAAACCATAGTTTTGCATATTTCTTAATTAAGAGAAAAATTTACATATTTTGCTATTAGTGAAAATTGCTTTTTATTGTCACATACGTTTTTCAAATCCAATTCCCTAATAATTTCCATCTTATAAATTTATAGAAACTTTTTGGATGAAAATGTCAGATTTACATCGGAAATTAGGGAACTAGTTTCCAACACATGTTTACTTACATCCATTTGTTGTCAATTAGTTAGAGGATCGATCGACATTTTATCGGGAATATTCGTTCTTTAGCCGTACCGTATATATCGCCGCCCGTGGAAGTCTTTCCTCTGAAATTCAATTCTAATGTCCACAAACATTACTCCCTCTATCATCCCTCCAATAACCTGTTTTCCTAAAAATTTTGAAATATTCGATCGTGTTTGTAATCTATTATACGATAAGCACTGAATTAAAGCGATCAAGTTCCATGACAACCGCATAGTATATTCTAAGGGAATGTTAATATGGAACCTTGCTGTATTTACGTTTGATTTCAACCCATTTCTGGTACACTAATTACTATTATCTGGAACCTACAAAGAGTGGGCGTTTAGTACGTTTTGAATTCACCATAAGCGCTCTGGGAATCAAAATTTCAGTAGATTATCAGAATGAAAGAAATACTTTTAAAATGCTAATGTAAATTCTTACTTCGTAGGCGAGAGAGGTAAAGATAATGAAAAATATTCTACTCTCTGTTCTACGAAGTCGAATTTGCTGTAAGAAAAATTGCTGATTGTAAACCTCAACTTAGATAAGTCATTACCCAATTTTTCTAGATTTTAAAGAATTTTTTTTTTTTTTAATTTTTATTTGTGGATTTAAGATTAATTTTACATTTTATTTTAATAAAATTTATACAATAATTTTATATTTTTATTAAAACCAGAATACAAATTAACCACTAAAAAAATACTATAATAACAAAAATTCTCGAAATATATAAACAAAATTCTTGTTTTGTAATAAAGTTTCCAAAAAGATTATAAAAAAGTAAGTTTTCTTTATACTTTAAAAAACTGAAATTTTAAACAACATTTTCATTAATAAACTTTTTCCAAGAACTAAAATTTTACAAAATCTTCAAATCCATGCTCCTTTTTCTAAACACTAACAAAAATTTAAAAGATGGAAATGAAATGTTATAGCAAAGCCTCATCATCCTCGGCTCGCAGCCAACTGCAATTAAGAATTTCTTTTAAATTCCAGCGGGCATGGGGTTCTGGTTCTAATAGCACCGCCACAGTAGCCTTAGCTTGAGCTGAAATTTTATCTTGCAATTTACGACGAAAAGCATATTTTTTACTACGTTGAAATTCTAACAATTTACTTAGATTACTATCATCAAAAGGCATTTTAGCATTAAGCATTATAAAGAGTATAACTCCTAAAGACCAAGCATCTGCTAATTTTGGATCATAGGGATGGCCACAAACAACTTCGGGTGCAGCATAAGCAGCCGAACCACAATATGTTTCCGATTTCAAATCACGGCCATTTTCATCACAACAATAACGGGCAAAACCAAAATCAGCTAGTTTTATATTAAGACGTTTTGATAATAAAATATTCTCACATTTCAAATCACGATGGGCTATTTCATGGGAATGTAAATACTTAAGAGCTTTTGCCATTTGTAAAAACCAAGCTTTCGCTTGCAGTTCCTCCACCGGACCATTTTTCTTAATGTAGGTTAACAAATCGCCATTCTCGGCATAACGCATAAAAATGAATATTTTAGGACCTCTTTGTAAAATGCTATGAATTTGTATAATATTAGGATGATCGATTTTAGTTAAAATCTCCAATTCACGAGGAAAAAATTTATTAACAAAATCCGAGGGAGCTTTGGCTTTATCAATGATTTTACAGGCCAAATGAACACCATTACCAGAATCATCGGCATAGCCGGCAGTTATGACTGTGGCATATGAACCTTCCCCAATTTTAGGACCAATATTATAACCCCGCTGAGCCAAAGCATCAATATCGGAAGAGCGTGTACTTAATTGTCTGCTATGAGAACCGTTAGAAGATTTTATTGACATTATTGCTGCTGCTGTTGTTGTTGTTGGAATTTTCTATATTATTTTGAAATTTTGTCGAATTGCATCTGAAGCTGAAATGTGTTTTAACTGGAAATTAGTTTGGAATTTGCACTCAAAACTGTAGACCAAAAAAAAATTAATTGACGATGGCTTTTGGTATTAAATTATAAAAATATAACGAAAAATTCTTATTAGAAATTCAAAGTCGAAAGAATTTTTTTGTGAAACAACAAAATGTATAAAAAATAATTTTTAATTTGTAGCTTTCAAAAAATTATGTTTTCAGAATTTTGACAAATTTATAAAAGGGACACAAATAGATATAAAATCATGTGGGGGCAAAAAAAGGAAATGAAAAAAATTAAAAGAATGTATTGTTGCAATTGCCAACTCATCACCAGACTAAGTTTTAAAGCTGAAAATATATTAAGAATAGGTATTGTAAACCATTCAAGCCATCATTCACCATTTCAGTGTACAGATAAATACCACTTTGTATGTATTTTAAATCGAAGCTATACCTAACGACTCTCATAGATTCAAAAGATCTTGCTCCAATAGAATTTCCATCGACAAATTAGAAGAGGAAGTGTAAAATTGTAAGGTGAGGAAGACAATGGAAATCTGAGGTTTTAACTCTTATATGTAACACTATATGGTTTAGGTCAGGGGTTCTCACAAGATTTGGTTCGCGACCCCCCACAAGATCTTGGTTAAGATTTTTCCATATATAGCCAAATATTTTTAACCGATTTTATTATATTTTATGTAGTTAGTTAAAAGCAAAATCATCTATCGAATAAAGAAAATTTTTAGTCATTATCTTTATTGAGTAAAAAGTTAAACGATTTTGAACTGGAAAGTTTGCAAAAATTAACAAACAGACGGACAGATGGACGGACATTAGAATTCTTAAAAAAAAATCTTCAAATTCGAAAGATATTTTTTTTTTCCACTTCTCGATTAATATGAAAACCAAATGAAAGTATTAATCTTTTGATATCACCTTTCCCCGAATTAAGTGGCATTTTCGACACATTTAACCCAAATGTATAGACGGACGGACTGACATTGCCATGCTGCCAAAAAATATTTTAGAATTCTAAAAATTCATATGTTTACTAACTAATAAATAGAAAAAATAGAAAATGATCATCAAAATTTGTATATCACCTTTTCCTGAATGAAGCGTAATTTTCGTCCCATTTAACCCAAACGTATAGACCGAAGGACGGACATTACCATTCAGCCAAAAAACAATTTATAATTCTAAAAATAAATTTTTTTACTTACTAATAAATAGACAAATTTAACGTGATCATAAAGGGTTGATACCACCCTTCTCTGAATTATGCATAATTTTCAACCCATTTAACTCTAATGTATAGACGGACGGACAGACATTTCCGTTCTGCTAAAAAAAAATCTTAAAATTCTAAAACTAAATTTTTTTAACTAATAATCAATAAAAAAAATAAAACGTGATCATTAAAATATTGATATCACCTTTCCCGAATTAAGCGCCATTTTCCACCCCTTTTACCCCAACGTGTAACGATTAAAAATATACAGAATTATTTAAAAAAAAAAAAAAAAATCCGTGCATTATAAATTTAGTACTTTTAATCTTCAAAAAGTACTTTTATCGATTTTTTCACTTTTATATTTTTTGAGCAAAAATAGCAGTTAGGTTATGATATTTATTTTTTCTAGCTGAAATAAAGGTTATTTTGTGATTTTTATTTTTTCTAAGAAATATGAAAGTAATTTTGTGATTTTTATTGATGGTATCGTAAAAAATTAATTCAAAAGAGAAAGGGAAAAATAAAATAATCGCTAAAATGAAAAAAAAAAAAAAAAAAATCAGCAAAAAAAAAAAAAAGTAAATAAACGCCGAAACGAAAAAACGCCATAATGAAAAAATCGCCAAAGTAAAAAATAGCCAAAATAAGCGAAAAAAAGTCGAATGAAAAAAAAATATATATATATATAGCCAACATAAAAATAAATCGCTTAAACGTAAGAGCTGAATTTTTTAAACTTACAAGTGTTTTTTATACCCTACACCACCATAGATGGTTGAGGTATTATGCGTTTGTGCTGATGTTTGTAACTCATAGAAAAAGTTATCTAACACCCACCTTAAAGTATACCAATCGACTCAGAATCACTTTTTGGCTGGCTGTCCATGTAAACTTTGTACAGTACAGGTCGCAATTTTGAAGATAATGCAATAAAATTTGGCACCTGGATCTTTTATGATACAAGGACGAAGCCTATTGAAATTTGTTGCGATCGGTCTATTATTTAACCTAGTCCCATACAAATATCCCCCCGGACTAAAGATTTAACACTCCAAAATGCCTTAAAAATATAAATATTTTAATCAAATTCGGTGCAAAGAACAAGTACCAATCTTTGTAGAAAATTTTACGAAAATCGGTCCACAATTGACTATAGCTCCCATATAAACCCCTCTTCCGAAAATCACTTTAATGTGCATTAATCCCATACGAATGTTAGCATCAAGTTAATATTCGACACAAATTAGTTTTATATAAGTAGAAACAACATTGCCAAACTTTATTAGAATCGGTGCATAAATTACCGTAGCTTCCATATAAACCCACTTCCGAGAATTGCCCTAAAGTGCATAAAATCATGTAGATGTTAGTATTTTACATTTAGTAAAAGTGTTGGTCTACGATTGGCCACAGGTCCAATATAAGTCCCCTCCCCGAATTTTTATGCTTATACATAATTGTGTAGGGCAACGGTTCTCAAACGGGGGTCCACGACCCACAAGGGGTCCGTAAGGATATTCGTAGGGAGTCGCGAAGAGACCCTAAATAATTAGTCTTCAACACACAATCTTTTAATGTAAATATTATTTAGAATTTTAAATAAAAATTCCAATGAAAAAAAAATTTTCGTTTTTTTCGAAAATACAATATATATTACAATTTAAAAATGGTAAAACAAATTTTGATAAAAATGTGAGGAAGGTATTGTTGTGATGAGTCAAAACCGTTAACAGTTTATAACAAAATTAGTTTATTATATTAAATCAAGTGGATCAACAGACAACCAAGCAATCAAAAAGTATCTTGGAGAGAATATTTCATAGGGCATAAAGAGGATAGCTTAATTAATTTTATTTCATTGGTCCAAAAAAAGTCATTATACTTTTAAAAACTCATTTAAATCCTCCATTTTTTCAAAACAACACCAAAACCTAAAGTCTAGCCAATAACAATTTCTTACAATTATTAATTAAAAGTAAAATAAAAACCCATTGCAACATTGTACTTTTCATTAAAAAATATTTCCCAACATACGTACATTTACTTTATACGTATCATCTTTCTTTTCAGCTTTTATCAATAGTTATGTTTGCATAAAAGTCGATCCAAATGGAATACCAAATGGAAATTATACCACAATCAACCTTAGTAGCCAAACAATATTGCCATATACAAAATCAACTATTTTGACCACCACCAATGATTCAAATAATTTCACCCTATTGGGTGATAGTGAATTGAGTGCATCAGAGCGTACAAGACGTTTAATACCGTATATGGCATTTTATGTACCCGTTTCCGAATTGCCCATTAACAAACAATATGCCAGTAAAAATAATATACATGCGGTAAGATGATAATTTTCAATTATTTTAAAAAGGAACATTAACTATAAGTTGCCAGAAGAGAAAAATTTTTGTTCATTTACACTTATAATAATGTTGTACTTATTTTTATTTATTTATTATTATTTTTTTTTTTTTGAAAAAATTATAAAGACCAAACAACAGCTGGTTAGGCCGACAGCAACAGGAACAACGGGTAGTCATATACCAATACCACCACAATATGTTCATAGTGGTATAGAATATTTGCCACCAGCTCCATCTGCAGGACCTTCAACAGTTTCTAGTGGACAACAATATTATCAGCCAAATGCAGGTCTTGGTATTTATCATAATCATGGCTATGGTGGACAACAGCAACTGCCACATCAGCCACAGCAACAACAATTTCATTTATTACCACCTAAAGCAGTACATTCACAACATTTACAGCCTCCTGGACCACCAGGACCCTCTGCAACTGGTTTGCCACCGCTTTCTTTAGCCGCCGGTCCTGGTAAGGGTAATGGCAACAATCATAATGCATTTGTCACTTATAAGGAAGTTAATCCCATACGAGTGAGTATTTTAAGAAAATTGCAAAAGTGTCGTTATATAAAATTCACACCATAAATAATCTTTTCATTTTAACATTTAATACAACGATGATAATTTTTTCCTTTCGCTTCAATTCATTTTATTTTTTTTTCTTTTTCTTTTTAGCACAAAACCGTGCAACATTTCCCACCATTATCATCGACAGCTTCCACGGCTACCTCATCATTGGGCTCATCATATGAAAACATCAGACAAACATCCTCTGTTATAAAGCAACAAAAACAACATCATCATGGTATTAGTGGTAGTGGAGGAAGTAGTAGTGGTAATGCTGCTGTTTATCGTCCACGAACTAAACAATCAAAAATCAATTTAACACCATTTACACCATCCAATACAGTGCCAGGAAATTTTGTGCCAATTGTTTATACTCCAGTAAACAGTAATAATAATAATAACAATAACAACTATAACAACAATATATTAAATTCTCATGCTCTTGGTGGAGGAGGAATTGGAGGTGAAATCAATGATAGTTCATATAACCAAGATGAAAACCAACAATATCGCAAACAACAACTACAGCATCCTCTTCCTCCACAACAGCAGCAGCTACAACATCATCATCAACAAAAACCCCAACAAATTGCTATAGAATATTCTACTGGTCCATTACCACCAACAGCTTTAGCCACATCAATACCTATTGATGTTCAACCAGTGCCTCAACGTCATCATCATCAGCAACAACAACAGCAGCAACAACGTAATCATCATAATCCTAAACAACAATCACAATATTATAGTGTAACAACATCTCCAGTTAATGTTGATTTAACACATGATGAAGTTGGTGATTTGGGAGGAGGTGGAGGTACTATTACTTCTGTAGATTCAGTGAATGCTCCACATCATCATCATCACCAACAACATCCCCATCATAATGCAGAAGCAATTAGGTATGTATGTATAATTGTAGGTAATATAAAAAGACGATATCAATGTGAAAACAACAAATTATTAATTTATAGCCAAAATGTGAAAGTAAGTAAAAAAGAAAACAAATTATTGTCTTAATAAGTGGAAAACATTAACGATTTCCTATTTTAGATAAACATTTTATTCTTTCAATTATAAATAAAATTAAGGAAAAGGGAATATACATTACCCAGTAAAAAAATTAATTACATATTTATTGCAATTAGCTTTTAAAAATTCACTCTGTGTGAAGTTAAATGTACTTTAGGGTATTTTTTCCTTTCCACTAATTAATATTGCAACTACCCAGCAAAAATTGTTTGGCTTTTATTAATGACTACTACTTACTATACTCATTCCTTGCAAATGAAATTTTTCATTTAGTTCTAGAGTTCGCTGGAACGTCTGAGCCATTGTTGTTACTTTAATCACAAGCTTTCTTCCCAAATTATTGGGTTATATAAAAAGTAATCGCGTTTTTTTTTAATTTTTAAGTAACTTTTTTTTTAGAAGTAAATGATTTTTAGCGGCTTTTCGATTGCCCAATTTATTTACCATCAAGAGAGCTCTTATCGAACCAAATGGTAGTCAGACGGTGCAAAATGCGGACTATACGGTGGATGCATACATATGTGGCCTGGCACTATCGTGATGGAACATAACGGTCAAGTTATAACGCCAGGTTGTAGAATTTTATAATGAATAATTCCCTTCAAATTCCACCAAACACACAATATAACCTCATTTGTTTCATATTCTCGTAAAGAATCCATTTTTCATCGTCAGTAATGATCCGCTTCAAAAATTGTTCGATTTAGTTGTGTGCAACTAATTTCAATTTATTTTCGGTAATTCATGCGAATATTTTTGAGAAATAATGTTAATATTTATAGGTAAATAAAGTTTAAAAAAGGGAGGAGTATTCCAATGAAATATAGGCACAATATCGACAAACTTCTTTTAAAATAGGAAAAAGTAAAAATAAGTTTTCCCCAGTTCGAAAATTTACTTTTTTCATTAAAATGATCGCCCAGTCGTTGTAAAAGGCGTGACTCAGTCAATATTTTATGTGTGTTTAACCAACATATGGGTTTTTATATAGTTAATGTATTTTTTTTTTTTTTATCTCGGCTGTCGTTTTAGAATTTTAGAAAAAAAATTAAAAAACTATTTCAAAATTGACAAACTATTACAAACTATTTGCTTTCACTCAACGCAATAAGCAAACATATTTCGAAAATTCAAGCCTTGGAATATTTTGCTGGAATCCGAGATAATTTCAAATATTAAAATAGTTTAAACAGGAAATATGATTGAAAAAACTAAAAATTTTCAAGTAAAATAAATTTGATTGGAATTTTAATTTCCTTTTAACTGGAGAACGTTATTCATTTAAAGTGTACTACAAGTTTAATTCAATGCTTTATACTGGATTCAAGGCTTGAAATACTACATTTAGTTTCAACTTTAATTCCAGCAAAAATGCTTATTGGGAAGTGTCTCTTAAACTTAAAGTGATACAGCCGTATTCAAAAAAACTTAACACAGCTTTACTAATCATTTTTAAGCAAAATTTCTTAAAGTTGTATTCAAAAACGATGATTTGCTTATTATACCTTTGGTAAACCATTGTTTACTTTAAATATTTTAATATTGGTTCGACCCTACTTTAAGGCTGTTTTAAAATTACATTTTTCAATAAAAAATAATAAATTTTTTGATTCATTCGTAAACTTTTGATAAAAACGCCATATTTTTAATGTTTGAATGTTAAAATTTGTTATAAAATAAAAAAATGTGTCAGAATAGCTATTTAAAAACGTATTAAATGAATTCCGGGACAGAATAATAATTAATATCATAAACATAAATAAGAAAAAGTATATTCTGGGTGCTTTTGGATTAAAATACCATCATTCCGGCTGCCGGCATGTCAACCCAATGTTCGCCACAATCGCATATGTTCAACATTTTCATTGCTTTTTGTTACCACGTAATTCCAAATAATACTTTAATATATACACGTCATAGGTTAAGATGTAATTAATCTATTATATCAACTCCGGATTAAAATGTATGCATTTTAACAGAAAAAACGATTAAAATAGTTAAATTATATCAAAATTTCAATACAAATGATGTAAACAAAACAAAATATGAAATAGTGATGCTGATTTTATCACAGAATATTCGTTATTCGGATACATATAATTACATCCAACAAAAATTAAATAAAATTATTTCTTTTGAACATTAATACATTTACATAAGCAAAATAAAGGTTTTTTTCAAAATAAAAAAAAAACTATTTGTCATAAAAACATACTAGAACATCAAAAATAATAATAGAATAAAACAGAATAAATTATTCGTTAAATTTATTCTTACTGCTAACAACACTAACAACAAGAATGCGAGAGAAACTAAGAAGGGTTGCCTACATAAATAAAAAACAGTTTATTAGTTAATATATACAATAAATAGTTTTTTGAATACGATTTTCTTAATGAATACATTAAGAGCCAAAATGAGTATTAGGTAGTATGTGTTTTAAACATAAATTAACAAATTTTTTTGAATACGGCTGATAATCTACACATGTAAGCATATTTTTTGTAGAGATTTACAAGGTCAACCTATATGTAATTTTGTTGACATTCCAGTTATAAATAATTTATTATTTTTTTTTTTTTGCGAATTAAAAAAAAAATACATACCCGACCAATTTTGGAGATCTATACTTTACCCCCGTGACCCGCTAGGGTCCTGTACTCCTCCAAATTAACTCAAAAAGACCTCAGCTCTGACCATGTTTAATTTCATTTAGATATAGTGGTCGAAATAAATATAAGTTCACCCACAAAATTCAGCAAAAAATCGATTGTTGAAATTTATTCTTAATTTTTTGTTTTGTTTTGTATTAAAAAAATACATTAAAAAAAACTAAAAAAGAAGTAAGCCCAAATTACATTAGCGCGTAGGCAGCAGCAGTGTGTGCTGACACAATCAGCTGATAATTTAGAATGCACTGTTTGTTATGGTATTGATTAAATTTGGTCAGCAGCAGTTTGCAGTGCTGTTTCATTTAGCATTGTTTCTAAATTCACTGCGCTGCATTCAAATTGAGAGCGAGACAAAGAGAGTAAAAGAATATTATTATTTTTTTTTTTAAGAATTGGTTATTGATTTCATCTCCTTTACATTTTATTACATCAAAAATGTTGGATTGAATTGAATTTACCAAGTTTTCCAAAGCTTTTAAAAGAATCCCACGGCTTCATATTGTTCACTATTGGCATACAATTTGCACACAACGATTTCCTACAGGTTTTCTATAAAATTTAGGAGAGGTCTGCGGGCTGGGAAACACAAAATGTTAATGATTTTAAAGAAAACTGACTCCTTAAATTAAATTAATTAAGTTAAAACCTATTAAATTTTAATTGTTTTCAATTAACGATGTTTTTAGCATTTTCATATAAGTTTCGGAATTCATTCTGATTCAAATCCACGCCAGTGTAAGCTTCCAATATCATATAAGCACGTCTTCCAAAATTTCTGCTCATGCTGACTTCTTTTCTTAACGTAAACAATTCTGGACTCCGCGGGTACAGCAAATTAAACTTCCTTTTGGCATTAAAACTATTTTTTTTTTTTTTTTTTTGACGTAATTCATGTTTTATTTTTATTTTGTCATTCCGTGTGTAACATGTCGAAGGAATCATCTAAGACCCCACAAAGTATATATTTTCTGGGTCTTGGTTAGATTCTGAGTCGATCTAGCTATGTCCGTCCGTCTGTCCGTCTGTTGAAAGCAGGATAGGGCTCGAACGGAGCAACGTAGGGGGACGAAATTTGGCACAAATGTTTATCTTATATAAGGTTTGTTTGGTATTGAAAATGGGCAAAAAGTTATGGGTTAAAAACTAGAAACACAGGGTATCCGTTTTATACTTTTCTGCTGATATTTCTTCAACAAAAGCATGTACGACAACGAAATTTTGTAAGTATAGTTCGGGGATCGATATAAACTCGGAAACCAAAAATGGGCGTGGTCCGCCCACTTTACCGCCCACCTCTCATATAAGGTGAAAATCAACGAAATTGAGTTCAATAGGTGGGTATATAGATTCGGCCGAGCCGAATATAACATTCGCGCTTGTTTTATTTTTTTTTTTTATTTGTGATCTAATGTTAATGTGGTGCGCCATTATGAGCTCTACAAAACCTGTTTAACTCTTCTAGTCTTTACTGGAAATCAAAACAAATTCTTAATTTGAGACTCAAATTCTTGTATATGGTATTCTGATCGACTGATAACCCGTTTTTGGTGCAGAGAAGACATTGGATCTCGACCGCAACTGGTTAAAGTGACGTAATTTTATTTTAATTTAAAAAATTATACAATACAAGCCAAAAATTTTTCTTGTTCTTCTGCGGACAACGGCTTTCAACGAATTTTTTGAAAATAATGTTAACAGAAAACAATTTTAATGCAAATTATTGTAACTAAAAGAACGTTAACATGTTGACAGATAATTAAATTATAATTTTTCTTTTAATCAACCAAGTAAAACTTTTATTTAAGCAAGAACAGGAAAAACTATATAACGATAAAATAATATAACGGTATATTACAGATTCGCCGCAGCATTATACCGAACTAAAAAGATGATATACAGTGCTGTACAGAACAAAAACAACAAAATTACGGTAAACCTAAGAATAGTTTTATTTTTTAGAATATTTGGTTTACATCAAAAATAATTTTACGAAATTATATACATATTTAAGGATTAAGAATAACACGAATATTTAAAGAACTTTAACTTTGTCTATTAACAAAAACTGGAATAAGACTCTACAATCTTCATATTGGAGTGTGCACAACAATAGCAACATATTAATATTTTGTTTTATTTTGTTCTATTTTTTATATTTTCTGTAAAATTAAGCAATTTTAATGCGATTAATGTCTTAATTGATTTCCCTAGAATGGTTTCTAATTGAATTTGTTGACTATATAACATTTTGGACTGCACTAATTTTGAAGCCGCAGAAAAAATCTTCCACAGAGTCTTGCGTCTGGATATAAGACCACATAGTTAAAAAAATCAAGCAAACATTTTAAGCAATTACGTTTAATCCAATCCTTCAACAGTTTTAAAATACATTTAGCAATTTTTCCATCCAAAAACAGAGAATTAAACAAGATATTTCTATATGTATGACTAAATTTTTGTGCCCTTCACTAATCTATTAACCTAAAAATATCAAAACTTGATTAGATTTCTAAGAAAAGGATATGATTTTTTCGCTAGAATTCAAGAACTGCCATAATTACATCTTTTCTGTGCCCAAAATTATTTTTTAGTACTTTGCGGTTTAAGATGTACACCTTGACATTATACCGGGTTGGGCGGTGCTGAGTATGCGATCATAGTGTATACCTATAAATACTGTTTTAAATTAAATAAAGTACTTTTCTTTTTTAATATGATTAATTTTGCTGATTTTAGGAAGAAAGCAACCTATTTATTTGAAATTATATATATATATATATATATATATATATATATATATATATATATATATATATATATATATATATATATATATATATATATATTTATATATAACGAGCGTAACCCGGTGCGCTTCGCTACCCCCTAATAGGGAATATAAAACAATTGCTACTGTTTAGGGGTTTTAAAAAGTGGGCGTAAAATATGGGCGTGAACCCAGTTCTTACATAGCCTTAAACGACCACCGTTACTGGTGCTATCTGTGTGTTAAATTTCTTAAAAATCGGTACAGGCGTTTGAGAGTTATAAAAAGTGGGCGTGGCATACAACCCAGTTCATACATAGCCTATAATGTCCAGCGGTAATGGTACTATCTGTGTGTCAAATTTGGTGAACATAGGTGTAACAGTTTAAGGGTTTTAAAAAGTGGGCGTAAAATGTGGGCGTGGCATCCAACCAAGTTTATACATAGCCTATAATGACCACCGGAAATGATACTATCTGTGTGTCAAATTTCGTGAAAATCGGTACAACCATTTAAGAGTTATAAAAAGTGGGCGTAAAATGTAGGCGTGGCATCCAACACAGTTCATACATAGCCTATAATGATCAGTGGCCCTGATACTATCTGTGTGTCAAATTTCGTGAAAATCGGTGCAACCGTTTGGAAGTTATAAAAAGTGGGCGTAAAATGTGGGCGTGGCATCCAATCCAGTTCGTACATAGCCTATAATGATGAGCGGCACTAATACTATCTGTGTGTCAAATTTCGTGAAAATCGATCCAACCGTTTGGAAGTTATAAAAAGTGGGCGTAAAATAAGGGCGTGTCATCCAATCGAAATCTTACATAGCCTATAATGATCAGCGGCACTGATACTATCTGTGTGTCAAATTTCGTGAAAATCGGTCCAACCGTTTGGAAGTTATAAAAAGTGGGCGTAAAATGTGGGCGTGGCATCCAATCGAAATCTTATATAGCCTATAACCACCTCTGGCACTGGTATTATCTGTGTGTCAAATTTCGTGAAAATCGGTTCAGTCGTTTAGACGTGATTGACGCACAAACAAACAAACAAACAAACAAACTTACACCTCATTTTTATAATATATATTAGGATTTCAAATAAATAGGTTGCTTTCTTCCTAAAATCATATATATATATATATATATATATATATATATATATATATATATATATATATATATATATATATATATATATATATATATATATATATATATATATATATATATATATATATATATATATATATATATATATATAAATGAACCTTTATTGAGTAAGCTTTTCAGTAAGCAGTGCAATTTAGCTTAGCCTGTAATTTCTTTGAGCAGAGTATATATTAAATCTTAGAGACTATATATTCTATCTAAGTTGACAAATCCATTTTTATATCGTGCTAAGTTTTTGGCGGAAGTACTCTTAAAAGTCGTAATTTTTGAAATAGTATTTCCTAAATAAATTTGTATACCTTAATTACTACTGTCCATTTTTTATTCCAAATAAACTTAAAATTTATTGTATCGGAATATACAGGCCTGCCACATAAAACCATTCCTATCGAAAGTGAAATTAATTCCGTTCTTTGCTTCTTCAAAAAATATGAAACGAAGAAGTTTTTTGTGGTAGAAACCACAAATCAATTCCACTTTAAAAATTTAAAGGGTTTCATTCCGAAAAATTTCTTTGTTTTATGTTTTTTGAAGGAGCAAAGTACGGAACTAATTCCACTTTCGATCGGAATGGTTTTCTGTGACAGGCCTGATATTATCAGAAATCACAATTTTTATTAAAAAAAAAAAATATAAGTAAAAGAAAAAATAACAAAAAAGTGTATAAATAATGTTTTATTTAGATATTTTTACTATAAAACTGCCAATTACTTAAAAAAATCGGAACAATTTTTAAAATTTGTGGCTATTTTTACAATTGGATATTTTGTTGCTTTTGATATGCACACTTTCATATGGAGAACATAAAATATTTTTCACGTTTTTGCGAAAAGGAACAAATTCACATCTTCTAAAGTACAAATGTTTGTTAGTACCCAAATGTGTTAACAATGTTATGAAATTAGTTTTGTTCTAAATTAATTACTTTGAAAAATAATTCAACATTTAGGATAACTTTAATTTTGTTGCTTATGTTCTACCCGCTTCTTTGCTAAACAAATCAACATTTTATAAGATGAACTTATATTTATTTCGTCCGCTTTATCTCCAACGATGCACAAGTTCAAAGTACCCTAACAAACTTCAAAAATGGTAACAGATCCAAAGAAATGCAGCCCAATTAGAATGATAAATTGAGAAGCATTTAGAGTTATACGAAACATTTTTGATATAAATGAAAGAATTCCAAAAAAGCGCAAAGTCGTGGCATGTAGTTGATAATTTTTATGATGTTTCGAATTAACTAGGATTTCCTGTAAAATATATTCTTTTCACTCCTTAGTCTATAAATGTTGGTTAAAGTTTTTATAATTAGATTATTTTTGCACCACAAAATTCTAATCTCGTAAAAAGATGGAATAAAATACACCTCATTTTAAAATTTCCTGTATAAGACTTTCATGCAAATGTTAACAATATATAATTTACACCAAAATAATTTAATCAAAATTCAAATTTTCAAATTAAGCGAATTATATTGATATCAGATAGACATATAAAAATAAGTAAACTCAATTCATGTACTCATAACCATGATTGATATATTTAGTTTAAGTAATTTTAAAAACAAAATTACAATAATAAAAACATCAACATAATTTTAAAAATGGAATAAGCCTTAGGTCAATACAAAACCACTAAAAAAAATTGTATTGAATATAAATATTCATAACATAAAATGCATTAAGCATAATACAGTGCATTAAACAATGGCCATAAGTGAGAGTTATACAATAATAAAGTGAATGAATATGAATGAATAAGTCAGCAAACGAGTGAGTGGTCAAATTTTGGTATAAAATGTGTGGTTAGCGTTGTATAAATTCCAAAAAGAATATTAAACTAAAAACAATAATATGTATAAATAAGAATATTACACTGGTAACAATAATGTTTGTCAATTTTTAATATTAAAAAACAAACCGAACTACAGGAGTAGCACCAGGTAAACTTATATTACAAAAGGTGCCTCTTGTAACAGAGTTAGTGCAGTAACACACAGTAGTTGTTAAACACAATGTAATCAAAAGTGCAATAACCAATCTATGTAGGTACTTCTTTCACTGTTACACAAAGTTGTATATTATTTCCATACATACAAATGTAAGAGTAAACTTAATACTATGACAAGCACCGTCGGTCTGTCCGTATGTATGTATGTAGGTGGTTGTGAATGAATAGAGTAAATACTATATCAGATTATTCATAATGTAACGGTAATTGAAAATTCATGTCATAAATAACTGCAGGCCGATTAAATTGTATTTACTCAATAAACATTTACAAAACTGTTCCTTCCATAGCTTTGCACAACACAAAATGTCTACAAATGCCCCCGTGTGTTACCTGGAATTGTTCCACAATTGCACAATTACTGTCGGGGTGACACATGTTTTTGCGAGTAAATTTGTCTGTCCTCAAGTAACTCGAAAACTTAATTATGGATTTTAGTATTTGTTGTATGTATGTACAGATGCTTAAGGTGTTTTTTTTTTTTTTTTTGTTCCCCTCATGTCAAGAACAATTTAAAAAGTTGTAATCTAAGAATTTTGCTGCTATGAGTCAATAAATATGAAAATACTAATATATTATGATTAAATTAGTTATATATACCCCAGTCAAATAATTATATGTGCATACCTATAAAGTAATTTATTTTCTTCAAAAATAGGATTTTCAAATTCAAATCTTTTTTATATTTTTAATGTTTATTAGAGCTTTATAAGTCAAATGAAAAATTTATTTCTTATGTGTATTTTGTGGCAAAACTTAATTGATTTTAAGATTGTTCATAGAAAATAATTATATGTGCACGACAGTAATTTTATAAAAATCCTTTATTTAAATAAAGTTAATTTTCAATATTCATGAAAGTTGTTAAGGAATTGTGTTATCCTAATATAACGTTACCAGATGCATCCTTCGTTATACAGATTCGTCCTTTTTGCTTTACATATATATAGGTCAAAACTGTAGTAAACTTATATAAAATCAATTTGAAACATTTGATATTGTCATATAGCTCTGAATCTAAATATATCTCAGCATACAGTATTCTTTGGAAATCTTTATGTCATGAAGGTCTGAGGATCATTACTGGTCGCTGCAGAAATATAATATTTTGTGACTTAAAAACCGATTTTGAGGCCCGATATAGTAACATCGTCACATTAATTTACTGAAAAATCTAATTTTTGTAGGAAATTCATCAACGAAGCTATTGCATTTTTTGTCCAGTAAATTTATGTTGTGCTGTGAATTAATTTAGCTACGTCCAATAAATATTTTCAACTTCTATCTAGAACTAAAATTGACTTATATTATGTGCGATACGACACTATGATTACGCTTCAAGCATGTCTTTTGTAGACGTCGAATACCCATGTAATATTTTTGATAAACACTTGGATAATTTAAATATAATATTTTTCATCCCTTATGTACATGAACTCATGGTGTAATTAAAGTTTTTAACCAAAAAATTATATTTATCATAAAATCCTGCGTGTGGATTTTTGTACCGCTCTATTAGTTATGTTTTTGCCACCCAAAGGTCATAATTTTAATCTAAAACCTCTTTTATTATTTTATGCTCACGTCCAATTATTAAAACCCGTTCATTTGGCCGTTATTTTTCTGTAACACATGTTGTTTTTCTTCGAAAAATGTCCTTAATCCCCGCTAATCAGCAATTGATTATGGGTTACCGCTCCTAGAATGATAGCAATTTCTCAGATTTTTTGAAAATTTTCAACAGTATTATGATAAACATTTTCTGGAATTTTACATAAACTGTCGTCTTACTTTAATGATTTCAGCACTTCAACTAACAGTTCATGACCTGGTGACATATTTTGGCTATAAATTAAAAAAAAAAAAAAAAAATTTTGGTATTTTAGGTCTAATCATTTTAAATATTCCCCAAATAACTTTAATTTTAACTTTAATTGGTTAAACGGTTCAAACTGTGGACTTCATGTCAGTCTGTTGAGTAAAAATTTCAATTTGCACATATAATTATTTTCTATTAAAATTTGGAGAATGATATGTTTATTTTAACGGTACTTTAAATACAATGCCAAGAGGAACCTAAAATTTTGCAAGTAGGGACATTAGGTAAGAATGAAAAAAATTGTTAACCAAAGAAATGTATATCACTCTTGGAATATATAAAAACCAGAAAACAAATATTGCACATATAATTATTTGACAGAGTTATTATAAAAAAAATCCAAATTTGTCCTACAAGTTATTGGACAAAGAAATAAATGTCTGCTGTCAAACTCTTTTTCAATGTTATTAAACAGTATCTGGAGAATTTGACTATTGATAGGAAACCTGGTTCGGGAAGAAAAAAAGGTTAACATGATATTGGGAAGCCAAACAAATATAAAGCATATTGAAAAGAACTCCAAACAGATCTGGTAAAAAAGAGAATTGAAGAACACAAAAAAGTTGTCCTAAAATAACGAGTATTGTAAAAGAAGATGGACAAACTGTTCCAAAAAAGAGACTGAAGCAACTATCAAATCTCTAATGGAAGAGTTATCAAAAAAGGTCCACGAGTTCATAAGTAATGGTTAGAACTATTAAAATTATATTTTTCTGTTAACTTAAATATAATATCAATTAAATATAAAAAAGTTAAAACTCTAAGATCAACAGTTTCCAAATTGTTAAATTTTATATATGTATGTTAAGATTTTTTCGATCGCACTCCTTAAAAAGAAAATTCAACGAAATTTTTCAATAAAAAGAAAATTAACCGAAAATTTTCTATAGAAACAAACTATTGAATTTTTTTTATAGAAAGAAAATTTCGTGGTATTTTTTTTTTTTTTTTTTAAACAAAATTTAACTAAATTTTTATATAAAAATAAAATTAAATAAAATTTTCTATTTAAAGAATATTTAGGCTAAATTTTTATAGACAGGAAATTGAACCAAAATTTTCTATAAAAAAAATTAACGCAAATTTTGTATAAAAGGAAAAAATCTGCAAAAATCCTTTTTATTTTTTTTTAATCTTACTTTTTTAATTTTTCTTCCACCACCTGGTGGTCACGACTTCATTGTATAATATTATGACTCGAGAAAATTTATTTTGTGGCACCCCTGATGTCATAGTAATTATTTTATATGATATGATGTCAGTTTTCAATAAAAATTGTAATTATGTGTTTAGGTGTTTTTTGTTCAATTTTAATTTTAAGAAAAACTAGTTCTGCTATTACCATGAAACTTAGCACATGGATACTGAACATAAAGACAAATGTAAACCAGTTAACAGAATTATTTATTTTTCGCCACATCACAAGTTATAAGCCTAAAAGCATGAACGAATTTTTTCGTGCGCAGTCCTTACATATAAAGAAAATTAAACAAAATTTTCTATAGAAATAAATGTTATCGAAAATTTTTTATTTTTTTTTTTTTTTTTGAAGGAGGTGGTAAAGTGGGCAGTAAAGTGGGCGGACCACGCCCATTTTTTGTTTCCGACTTTACATTGGTCCTTGAACTATTTGAACACAATTTAGTTGATTTTCACCTTATATGGGAGGTGGGCGGTAAAGTGAGCGGACCACGCCCATTTTTGGTTTCCGAGTTTATATCGATCTTCAAACTATACGTACAAAATTTCGTTATCGTACGTGCTTTTATTGAAGAAATATCCACAGAAAAGTATTTAACGGACACCCTGTGTTTCTAGTTTTTAGCCCATAACTTTTTTGTTTATTAACCGATTTTGCCCATTTTCAATACCAAAACCTTATATAAGATATATATTTGTGCCAAATTTCGTCTCCCTACGTTGCCCCGTTCGAGCTCTATCCTGCTTTCAACAGACAGACAGACAGACGGACATAGCTAGATCGACTCAGAATCTAACCAGGACCCAGAAAATATATACTATGTGGGGTCTTAGATGATTCCTTCGACATGTTACACACGTAATGACAAAATCAATATACCCCCCATCTTTTTGATGGTGGGTATAAAAAAGTATCGAAAATTTTCTATAAAAAATTATCGAATATAGTCTATTATAACAAATTTACTATAGAAAGAATTGGTCGAAAATTTTCTATAAAAAGGAAATGTAGCCTAATTTTCTATAAAAATTAAAATTTATCCCAAATTTCCCATAAAATTGAAAAGCTATCAAAAATTTTCTATAACAATAAAATTTATCCCAATTTTTTTACAAAAAGAAATTTATCGTAAATTTTCTATAAAAAGGAAATTGATCGAAAATTTTCCATGAAAATTTAATTTATTGCCCTATAGTAACAAATTGGCAAAATTAAATATCAGAATAACCTAGTTTTAAAGTTCTGTCAGTTTAATCGTATGCATTTGGCTTAGACGACCAGAGAAATGTCGATAATTCATTGTGATTCGATTCATCTTTTACAATTTTCCTGCTACTTTGTTTGACATGATATCATTCAAGTAGAGCGATTTATTCTATCAAATTAAATGCCACACCGAGAATATGGCCCAGCAATGATTACCAACTAGGTCTTTGAAACGCATGTGAGAATACTAATCTTCCTTCAAACAACCATTGCTAAAGTCATCAAAATGTAGCTCGATTTTTTTAGGGCACTTCTGATATTATTATGAACTCAACCATTTTTAAGTAGTTCATATTCGAGTGATGTTTTTATATAAAATCTCAATATACCAACAAATTTTGATATAGTTTTCAAATCTTGTTTTATGTAAAATATATAAGTAGCCGACAAATCTGTCAAGTATTGATTTAAGAATTAATTTTTAATTTTATTTAAATTCCAACTGAAACCGACAAGAACGTTAAAATGATAATAACGATTGGATATATAAATAAATTTTAAGAAATTCTACATTTAAGTTAATATAGAAATGCAGGTTAAGCGATACAAAATATCGTCATATTTAAAAATTAATCATAATTTCTGTAAACATTCCATTTTAGCATTTGTTAAATAGACACTTTGCAAAGTAAAATACACACAAAAGTTTGTAGACAAATAAAATCGAAAGCAAATAAAATTATTTTAACAAACATTCATAAACACGTTCATTTTAATACATTTCATATTGTAGTCCTCCTACCATTTATCATCAACATCATCAACAACAGCAACCGGAGCATGTAATCATTGATGCATCATTGCGAACATCGCAACACCAACAACAGCAGCAGCAACAGCAACAATTGTATCATGGTGGTAAATCAGCGATACAATTTCAACCACCAAAACCGGAAAGTTTTTTTGAAAGTGAAATACATTTGCAACAACATCAACAGCAACAACAACAACAACAACAACAAAGTATTGAACAGGTATTGAAGGATGTTAATTCATACAGTATAAAAAATAGTCAGATGATGACCCCACAGGAGAAATATGTTATGTATTTACAGCAACGTATGCGTTACAACAAACATCAGCAACGACAACAGGCAACAAGACAAAAATATCGTGAACGTAACAATAGCAACAACAATGACAAAGAACGTGAACAACAACAACAATACATTAAACAACATCAACAACAAAATCCTACACAAATTTTTGTCTCAACAATGTCACCACCACCATCACTATCAACACATGTTTCACCTGGCACTGTTACCGCTTTAGCACCCATACGACCCTCACAACCACCATTGCAACAACAATATGATCCAAATTATCCCCAACACAGTCCCACACATCATGATTTATATCCAAGACCCATTATAAAACCTTTAACCAGTAGTGATGGAGTCAGAACAATTGCTACAGGAGGAGGAACTGCCAGTGGCGGAGGAGGAGCAGTTGGAGGTCCAATGGAAGAACAAATTCTTACAATACCTGTACATAGTTTATTTGGAGAATTGGATACATTGCAACAGCAACATAATCATTATTCACAATCTCATTCTGCATCGTCATCCAAACACCAACATCATCATCATAAATCACAATATACGAAAAATGGGTAAGTAAGATCTCATAATCATTTCTCTGTCATTTTTGTTTTCATTAATACAATTTAATTTAATTAATATTTATATAACTATTTACTATTTATCTTTTTAAAAAATCTCTTTATTGTCTAATTAATAGAATCACGTATTTGATAACAGTGGTCGGCAAAAAATGTATTTCGTTCTCCTTCAAAAAAAAAAAAAATAAAAATACGTGAATTAGATGGTATTCGGCATGCTAAACACGAATCTGCTTTCAGTTTTTTCAAACAAGTCGAGATTTTTATTATGGTCGTGTCAATATTTCGCCCATATTAAACCCCATTGTAATCGATAGGTTTCTCAAAGTAGGAACTTCTAGTGATTTTTATTGCACATTTTAGAATTCGTTCTAATTTTTGAACTAATATACGTAATTGTAACTTAGCTCGATTCCTTAATAATAGACTAGAAATCACAATTGCGGGAAGAAAACGAAAAAAAGTTATCAAAAATTTTTAACTGACTCTTTGTTACCAGTAAAGTGGTTGTGTGCACACAAAAGTGTTAGAGTGTCCCGTAGAGAAAAATTTTGTAGAAAGACCCCTCAAACGATGCGTAAAAATTATATTAATATGGGAAAAATATTAAAAAAATTTTTTAAATTGATCTTCAGTTCCCTACCAGCGATTAAAAGTCACGGGTCTAGAACATTTCGTCCAAAAAATAGTATTGAGTTTTGTCTTGAAATGGGTATCAAAAAATTCTTAATTTTTAGCCAATTAAAAAAAAAAAAAAAAATTTCCGCAAAAACGTTGGTCCATAAACCGTAATTTTAGTACATCATGCAAAAAAAATCGATATTTATCTTAAAAAAAGGATAAGAATTTTATAAATTTATTCCCTTTAAGCTAAAATTTTTTAAAATTTGCATTGTAGTAAGTACTGTTGATAATATAAAATTTTTTCCAAAACCAGCATAAAATTGCTAAATTTTTGATACCCATTTCGATAAAAAAAAATCTAATCTTTTTTTTACTGAACTGAGGGAACGAAGACCAATTTTAAACATTTTTAAAATAATTTTTTCGTATTAAGAAAATTTTTACGTATCGTTTGAGGGGTCTTCCCACATCGAAATCTCGAAAAAAGCTTTCCTCGGGACACTCTATTGTGTATGTAAAAAAAGGGTATCGTAGTCGTAAACCTACGGTAGTCGTAGAGGTGATTGTGTGTGCAGAAAAGTGACACCATGTAGTCGTTGAGGTGGTAATAGAGTTCCTCCTAGGACAAGCCATGTTAAGCCCAAATTACAATAGCGCATAGTCAGCAACAGTATCAGCAAAAATTATCAGTTGTTCACTGTCAGTGCAACATGTTGCTTCCGTTATAATTACAGTTCAGGCAGCCACAATTTACAACCACCATCTTACTTTATTCTACTTGTGTATTTTAGCCTCTCATTTATTTGCTCACTCTCTTTGTCTCGCTCTCAATCTGAAAGCAGCGCAGTGAATTTAGAAACAGGGCTAAATGAAACAGCACTGCAAACTGCTGCTGACCAAATGTAATCAACACCATAACAAACAGTGCTTTCTAAATTATCAGCTGATTATGTCAGCACACACTGCTGCTGACTACGCGCAATTGTAATTTGGGCTTTAAAATAACTAGTCACGTAGCTGATAAAGTGACTAGTGGTACTCTAATGTAGTCGGTATATATATGACCCATATAACTATTCCGTACCACAGAATTGGTAATTCTTACTAACATCGGTTTTTTACAATGAATTCATAGCTCTTAGATTGTTCATGGTTTTCAAGGCGCCTTTACGGGCTACATTTTCGTACATAGATATTCGAAACTGCCTGTATTTAACCCATTTTGGACCATTACCCAATTCCGTTTAGATAACTTTACGAAATTTGGCATAAAATTTGTTTTTGCGATTGTGATAACAAATTTAGAAAATTTGATTGGTTAGCTAATTTTGGTTCCAAATTACAGAGCCTGGAAAATTTCAGAAATCGTACAATTTTTGGACCCGGAAAATTTTTTCTGAACAATATTTTGAACATTTTTTAGCTCAAAATTATAGTTATTTACCGCTATAATGGACCAATCGCATAAAAACACTTTTTCAGAAAAAAATGTACAAATATCGCCGAAATGACCATTAATGCGTTTTAGCAACACTAAGCTTTAGGCGATCCGAGTGACTTTATCACCCAATTTTGGATACACTATTTATAAAAAACTTTATTTTTTTCTCTTATCCTGAAGACGCAACAGCAGTCCAAAATGGGTTAATAAGGGTTCCGGGTCACGGTAATATAGAGGTTAATAATTTAGCAAAAAAGCTAAAAGAGACACAGATACCAGATAAAAAAATATAGGTATTCCAATGTCTCTGAGGAAACCGCATGTTAGAGAACTAATTCTTCGACAGCAAATATTAGTTGGAGAAGTTTGAAAATTTAACAATTTAGCAGAGCTTAGTTCCAGCCGATCTTGAATATTATTGTTCTCTCTAGTGCTAAACTGGGATCACGCACAACGATTTCTGCAGGAGCTGCTACAACGAGAAGGAGAAGTATGTCACTTACTTTCTTTTTTGCATGACCAGTTCTGTCGGAAGGAATGTGGCATTTCCTTTATTAACCCTTATTTAACGATCTGGGTAGTAATTCTTCTTGCTGCTACATCAATAGCATAATTTTCCATTTTTAAACAGAAATCTGAGTAATATAGAGAGACTTACATGTTTAGAGAAAAATCATTAACAATTCCGTAGTTTTGAAGAAAGGAAATTGCTACATAATATTTCCTAGTTGGTATTCTAATATTTAGGTTTTTTTTTTAATCTTCATGGGTGCATTAATCAGTTATTTGATCCAAGAATGTTGTCATGACACATTTTAATTCTAAAAAAAGTTTTAGCACTCGGTAATCTGAGAGCTACCACAAAACACAGATGAATATAGTCCTGGAATGAATTGACCTTAGTTTCTTTATCATTTGGATCCTTGTAGATTTTTACTTGTAGAATACATCCATTTACAGACAACCTCATCTTAGTTTTCGCAATTTAATTGCAAGCGCTCGCTTTGAAAGGAAATACAATTTGATTTTTTTTTTTTATTTCAAAAAGAATAAACTTTGTACACTTAAGTTAACAATATTTCAACGAATGACTAATGTACTAATTTATGTATGCACTAAATAACAATTATTTTTCCTCTTAATAACACATACTGTATAAAACTTACTCTATTTCTGTAAAAAAAATATAAATTCTGTTCTACTTTCTACTATTTACTTTGTACAAATCAATTACCAATTCTGCAGTATTCTTGTCATATATAATCAATATAAAATTTATCACTTATAGGCCGGCAAAACCTCAATATATTGATTATCTGATTGATGAACCTAAACAATCTTTGGATGATGAACAACAATATCATCAACATCAAAAGCCACAACAACAGCAACTAGAACTATTAAAACCTACATTGGGACCACCTTCTCATGCCTTTATATTGGTAACAACAGCAGCACCATTTTTGCATGAACCTGTAACACAGGAAAATTATGGTTCCTCTTTAAGGCCACCATATAAAAATAAACCAAAAATAAGATTGCAGCCAGTGTTGAAAGAAAATAATATCAATTATGCAACAATTAGGGAACAAAATCCAACCGGAAGACCACAAGTTGTATCGATAACACCAACAACTAAATCACACGTGTATCATGAAGAAGATGATGCGAAACCAAAATATGTCTATGTAAAAGAAGAATTTGGACAAAAATTATCAACAGCTACTGGAGGAGGGGCAGTTAAATTGAAACCATCGAATAAATATGAAAGTGATGATAATCAAATTCCACAACAACATCAACAACATCATAACCATCATCATCAACAGCAGCAACATGAGGAAAATATTCCATTACAGCCATTAGCACCCAGACAGCCGCCAACACATCATCATCATCATCAACAACAACAACAAGAACAGGATGATAATGTGGCCGTCACCGGCATTGAATCAACACCACCTAAAACTATTTTAGCAGATCCTAATGAATTGCCTGACATACGCACATCTTCGTTGGCGGAAATATTGCACAAATTACAGGAAAGCAATCATTTGCCACATACCTTGACACCAGATAACATTGATAATTCCATAAAAACACTCATACGCATATTGAACAATTTGAAACAAACCCAAACAATTGTGGCAAATCCACCACAACATCATGAAACCCCCGCACATCCACCACCCTCATCACCCGACTATGATTACACGACCGGCAGTGAAGAAGACCAACAGCAACCTCAAGCACACGATATAAGTTTACTAACACCCACAGGACCAAGTAAGTTTTTTTTTATCTATCCCATTCTTTGTTTCCTTTCTATTTTTTTTTTTTTTTTTGTCTTTTGTGTTTAATGAAATATTTATGCTGACGTTGTTGTATTGTTTTGTTGTAGATAAACATCCTGGTCCCAGTACAGGTCGTCCAGGTATTGATTACCCAAATTATGCTGAAATACCACAAACATCATTTGACTGTTCGGAACAACGTTATAAAGGTTTCTTTGGTGATCCCGAAACGAATTGTCAAGTGTGGCACTATTGTGATTTAAATGGTGGCAAAGCATCATTTTTATGTCCAAATGGTACTATATTCAGTCAGGTATGTATGTACTAGTAGTGGTGTATTCTATAAAATGAATAGGTAAACAAATGAAATATTAACAAGTGTAAGTATTTTGTTGTTGTTCAGATAAGGTTTCGATTGAATAGTTTTTTTTTCTAATGGAAGAAGAGAATAGAAGACAAAGAAAATGATGTTTGTTTTTAGTTAATAGAGAATGATAGCAAAAATGTTAAGTTTCAAAATGTACGTGACTAAAAATTCTTTAAGTTCCTTATATTCCAATTTCTGTTCCATACATAAAAATGTCATTTTTAGAAGACTTGTTTATAAAAAAAATAATGGCAAATAATTAAAAGGGAACAATAGTTTGAAAAGAACTATAAATTATTCACTGATTATGAGCTTCGCCACCCCATTTAATGCGACAACTAATATTTACTTTATATGTGGGCTTCTACTCCCCCTATACCTATCCGCCCTAATCGAAATTTATTATGAATATAACTTTTTGTTAAGACTTTATAAAAAAATTACAGAGAACTTAGCTTATATCTCAAAAATTTTTGATGCGTTAAACAATATAAACTTTAATTTCAAGGCAGACAAGTAAGAATATAATTCAAAAAGTACTTTTATGTGCAAGAGTTCTTTATAAAAAGACGTTTTCAATCCCCTCACAACAATATTTATAATTTCCACTGCTGGATGATAATTTGGATTCATCTGATGTTCAAAAAGAATATATAAAAAGTATAATGCACTAGAAGTCACTTAGCGATGAATTTTCCCGATATTATACGAAGATTAAATCCAAAATTTCGAACCAATTTACTTCATAATAACTTATCCGATAATTTCTAAGGAAAAAACTATAGAACTGAAAAATAATTCGTGTGTCAGTTTACTTTGAATCTACGTTGGTTGAATATTTTTTGTTAAAATATTACAAAGCTTTCACGTTGTTTGAAAATGAAGCTTTTCCAGGAAAAAAATTACTAGTTCTACTTTGGCGTTACGACCAATGATTTTTTTTTTTAAATTGTCACCTCAAAAACTAGTTCTGTAGAAGCAATAAGAAAAAAAAAAATCAAATTTACATCAAGTTTAGATGTGGTTTGTCAAAAATGTCTCTCAATGTTAAAAAGTTAGTAAAAATAGAGACATTTGTAATATTGGTAACGCAATTTTATTTTAAATATTTTAAAAGGAGTTATGAGACAAGGGGTCCGCGAAGAAACAAAAATTTCGAAAAAGAGTCCGTGAAGCATGTAGAGGTGCCCTACACCATTATATATGTTTATGAAAACTCGGGGAGGGGACTTATATTACACCTATTATATTGGCCAATTGTGAATCGATCGATTTTACTAAGTGCATAATAAAAATATATGATTACGCTTATACTAACAATTATATGATTTTATATTTTTGAGTGATTTCCGAAGTGGGTCTTATACGGGAGCTCATGGTAAATTATGGACCGATCTTTATAAAATCTGGCACAATGTCTTATACTTATATATAATTTATTTATATCGAATTTATGCACTATCGTGTTTTTCGGAAGGGGTGTTTGTTTAATTGTAGACCTATTTTCACGGAATTTGGTACAAAAATTTATACTTCTACGAAACATCTTCTCACCGAATTTCATTAAAATATTCAACCAAATTTAATTGAAATATTTTCAAAATTGCGTGCACAAGGTTTATATGGACAGCCAGCCAGACGGACGGACATTGTTGTATCGATTTCAAAAGTGGATAACTTTTTCTTTGCGTTACAAACATAAACAAAAACGCATAATACCCCAACCACCTATGGTAGTGTAGGGTATAAAAATAAAAATTTTAAAAAAGCACTTAAATTCTATATAAAATTGTGGAAATTTGGTGCCACACAAACTAAAATCAAGGGATATCGAAAGACGATTTTGCATGTCTAAGTTTATTAAAAACCGAAGACAATTAAACTTAACCCATCGTCATACACATGTTTCAATTGTCATATTCGTAACAAATAAGGAAATTATATATATTTCAATGGAAATGTTGGTGATTTTTTTATATTTGTATTACATTTGTATAACTATATTCTAGCATCACTATAGCATAACCTTGCAAGGTTATATTTCCATCGATACATTTAATGTTCTTCATCCTGTTTTGGGTCTAAAAACACATACAATATTTCTTTTCAACCATTTGAGGTTTTATAGGTATTACTCTCATAAGACAAAATATGAAGGAATAGATGAAAAAAAAACATAAAATAATGTATGTAAACTGATGAGAGCTCAGTTTAAAAGGTTTTAATAAAATAATATAAAATATAAAAAGAACGGATAACATCGTCAAACTACATAATTTTCAATACAAAATATAACTGGTCCAGCCAGACCATATTTGTTACGAATGTGACATGTACACCAATTTATCCTTATAACTGTCTTTGTATTATTTTTATCATTTTCACAGATCGTTAGAAAACTAAATTGTAGAAGGGTACCTGAAATTTCAAGTCTCTAGCTTAATTAGAAATATATGAAATTTACAATTAAATCTGCTATTGGTCTACCAGACCAGTTTGTAAGACGAATGGTTAATTGAATTGTTTGAAATTTACCCAGAATCAGGATAGGTAAGGTATCAGGTAAGTGATGCACAAACAAGTTAATTTCTCTTCTTCCTTTACAAATTTTGTTTCCCTATTATTCTCTATGAAAGTAATCTATTACCATCATCTTCTTACACCTAAAGATACAAAAAAGCTAGGGAATGAATTATTTAATAGTTCTGTTAAACATAGCAATTCCAATGTATTATAACAAATGCATAACATTTACGTGAAAACAATGCAACAAACACTCTTCATTGTTAGCAAAAGGAAACATATGTTGCTTGGAGGCAACAACATACAACATATATTCTCATACGTATAATGTTTATTAAAAAGGATACTCACTCGTACATTCTGATAAAAACAATTAAGAAGGAAACAAATGTGAGTTGAATGCCAACATGTGTACGCTTGGCACATCCTACCATTCTACTACTTTCACAAAAGTGTACATATCTATATGTGTAAGAAGTGCATAAATGAGCAAAACCAAACCAATGGAGAAATAAAAAGAAAAAAAATAATAACGTTAGAACTTAAGCGAGTACGAGTATATTAAACTAATTAAAACACCTAAGAAAATTAAAAGCAATTAAGTCAAAACTGTTTGGGAGAGAAAACAATTTCAAACTAATTTATTAGCCTTAATGTTATCATAATGAATTGAACTTAATTTTTAAGCATAAAGAGTTTATGGATGGAAAGAAGTTATTTATAAATTCTAGTTTATATTATAATTTACCTTTCCTTGCAGATTGCTTTAACTTGCGATTGGTGGTTTAATGTTAAATGTGCTACAACACCTCAATTATATGTATTGAATGAACGTTTATATAAATATATTTTGCCTTTTACACCCAAATTTCCCGAGGACTATAGTGGACCAATTGTAGATAAGTAAGTTGTTAGGATAATACAAGATAATTAAATATTTTATATTAATTTGTTGTTAATTATTTTACAGATATTTGGCCATGAAATTCCAAGAAATGGAAGAAAAAATGCGTTTAGAAAAAGAAAAAGCTTTGCAAGAAGAAGCTGAATCTGCTGCTAAGGAAACAGAAGAAACTGTAGAAACTGTTTCCGAAGATAGCAAAGAAGAAAATCACTTAGAAGATACCACAACCGAAGATAATTCCAATAGAAATGTAAAGGCCCATGCACCTACTCAACAGCATAAACATGAATCAGTCAATTCTCTAGTTAGTGAACAAAGTTCTGAACGTAATCTTTTAATAGATGACGAAGTCGATGATATATCACAACGTGGTTCTGTAGATAATTTTGAAAGTACTACTATAGCTACTCTAACAGCCACCATTAAGCCCGATATAGTATCATTTAGTTTGAAACCCATAATTGTCTCATCTACTTTGGGCCCCGATTACGATGAAGAACAATTACAACATCATGAAAATGAAAAACGTAGTAATGAAAAACCTAATGAAGATTCAGATGTACAAAAGACTGAAACAGAAGTAACATTGGTAACAGCTGAAAAGAATATTGATGATGTGGTTACAGAGGCCACAGTGTCAGTATCTTCAACATCAACTGTAGAGCCAGCAAATAGAATGCATATAACTGTGGAAAAAGTTGATGTTATTGAAATTAAACCAGATGGAGCTACTGGTCATTTAATACGTGATATGTTAATGAATAGTAAACAAACAAATTAATAGGAACAAATTGCGTTTAAGCTGTATAGAGTATTAGGTGAAAGTTAAACAAAGAAATCAAAAATTTAACGAAATAGGATTTCATTTAAATCGTTCGTTATATTTTTTGAAAAAAAGGTAAAACATTATGGTTGTATAAGTTATATTTAAGTTATTTAAAGTTTTGAACTGCAAATTAAAGTTCAGTATGTAGAGAAATTATAGAAACTAATTTGCAATCAGAATGTAATAGTTTTAATAATGTTAAGTTTTACTTACAGACTCTACTGAAATCTTTAAAAGAATAGGGGATTTTTAGGGCCAGTACAGCTAAAATATTGCTAATTACAAAATTAATAATGATAAACCTAATTCTAAAGAAGCTTAAAATTTTTTAGGGAAGACATTCAGACAGTACAGGATTCTATATTTATTAGACAAACTAATTTGTTTACAATTTTAGCCAGGTACATTCATAAAGGTATACTACTCGTCCCAGAGCAAAGTTTATAATATTTAATTTTTTATTTATCTTAATATGAAAATAACTGTCAACATCAATTAAAAACAGAAGTACGTACAATAGTTGAAAAGTAAGTGGTAATAAATTTAATTTTATTGAATTACTAATAAATTATATTTTAGCATTAAAAGAAATTCCCTTTTAAGTTCTAGTTAAATATCAATTACTATAGAAATCATCATGGATATGCACGAATTGATGATAGAAACCAATTGAATATGACAGATCGTTCTGTACTTCGCAAAACTTGGCTTAAATTAAGTCTAAAATTTGTATTATAATATCGTTTTTTCCAAATCGTGTAAATTACGTAGTTACTGAAACATAACGAGCCAAAAAACTGTAATCCACAGCATTTTCGAAATTCGCGTTTTGATAAAAATTTGTAATTTAGAATCATATCAAAATTTTAACGACGTATCAAGTGTCATTTCAGATGTATAGCGAAGGCAATTTTATTTGCTAATTTAGCTAACATTGTTGACTTTATTAATTTGGTTTGATATAGTCTCTCCAAAATCACCTGTCATTGGTAGCAATCTTAGAGCGGCTAATGAATGTTATCCGGCTCTCTCCTCAATTTGATTTCTTTGAAAAAAACTATAATTTTAATTCAGAACGATACAGACTCGATCAACTTTGTATAGAGCCGTTCGTCAGTAGAAAAACAGTTTATGAACTCCAACGAAATTTTTTACAAATATTTCAAGAAACTATGTAAACACGAAAACCAATAATGGTCCTAATATGTCCACTTCACGGTCCACCCCTAAAATAAACTGAAATTTTCAAGTTGCAGACTTGGCCAGATTATATATTTCATATTTCTGCCAAAGGAGTGATATAAAATTTAGGATCAGGTCCAAATAAGTTCAGAATTTTGCAATTTGATTTGAATTTGAACATTTATTTCAAATAACATATGACACATTATTAAAATAATACAATTTGTGAATTGTGTATATTGACGTGTCATTCGTTATCAATTTTTTATGAAATATGTATAAAGCACCCCATAGACACATACTGCATAAGTTCATGCAGTATGTATGTATTAGAAAATTGAGAGAGCTTTTATATGTGTGTGTCACATATATAGAAAAGCTCTTTCAATTTCTCTAATACATACATATTGCATGAGCTCATGCAATATGTGTCTATGGGGTGCTTAATGGTATTTTTTTTTACTTAAAAATGGAATGTAATTATAAAACATCTGTTTTTGGATTGTTAAGCAAACCCAAAATTTTTGGTGACAAATTTTATTACAATTCCAACGAACTCAAAGCTAAATTCCTTGATTATTTATGTTTGACAATTAATAAGTTATAATTATATAACTGTAGTCTGTGTATATAACGTTCAATGCTGTAATTTTGATATTAATATTTTTTACCATTTATTTTTCAATCTGAATAATTAAAGTAAATAAAAAAATTTTCAAAACTATTGAGATATTTGTCTGAATTTAAAAATTGAAAACAAAAACTATCAAGTTATGTTATATATTTATATAATTAAGTCGGGGTTCATACACAGCAATTTTTCTTACTGTAATTCTGAGTTCGTAGACGAAAGAGGTAAAGAGAATGTAAAAGTTCTCTCCTACGAAATCAGAATTGCAGCAAAAACAAATTGCTGTGTGAACCCCGACTAAATAAATTTTAACTTTAAACTAAATTATACTAAAAAAATCTTAAATGTTTAATATATCAAATTGAGCAATAAAAAGAAAAATTGTTAATATGATTAATATATATATATGTGTCACAATCTAAATTTTTAATTATAAATTAAAATATTTATGTATTTATTTATAAACTTTTAACAAAAATAAACCATAATGTTTTATTATAATTTAAGTTTAAAATTTAGTTAAAATATATTTTTTCTTGTGCCTTTTTGTAGTTGTTGTGCGGTATATTAACTATTTTAAAATATTTCATTTTAAGGCAAGTATTTATAAATAAAATAAAAAATAATAATATAAATAGTAGCATTAATTATAATAATAATTATAAACTTGCCATAAATAAGTTGTCTTTGTTTATAATTTATACAAAATAATTAATATATAACAAATATATATAGAATTATAACAAAAATAAATGCCAACATATATTATTAAAAACAAAATGACGAAATGAAAACAATTTTAAAAACTTATGTGCAGGAATTGTTTAATTTAAATGCTTTTTTTTAATGTAGCTCATTGTAAATAAATTTATCTGTATATTTTTTATATTCCTATTTAATAAATATATATATAATATATAATTTATAAATAAAATATTAAACAAAAATTAAAGAATAACACTTACCTTTTGTCCTTTATTTAAACTTTCGCGAGCCAATTGAGCATTATCCATAATTATATGCAATTCATCCAATAATTTTTCGTTCTAAAAATACGAATTAAAAAAAAAAAGGAAACAAGTTACAATCTAGAGATACTAGGTATTAAGTAAGAACTAAAATTAATATATTCAGTTTTAGAATTCTTTTAAGACAAATGTATTCCCTATTTATTAATAGATTTGTTCCAGCACTAATTAGATTTAAAATAACAATATTTTTGTTATGTTAACTTACCTCATCCTTTAATTTTCGATAATGATGATGTTGATGATCTTGTCTACCACATTCTCCACAACATACAAGATCACATTTTGGACAATAACGATCACATTGTCGTTGATGTTTTTTACAATAACGTGCCTTTGTTAAGCGCATTATTTCCGCCTGCTTAGTAGGTTCTTTATCGAAACGTTGCAATGAATGCATTTTCAATACTTTACTATTCTTATGAATATTATCATAGCAACGTTTACAATAGTAAGCTTTACAAACGCGACATTTACCCAACGATGGAGCACATTCACATTCAACACACTTTATAACTGACGATGTTGTTACACTGGCATTTGCATCTAATACATTGCTGCTGTTGAGAAAAGAACGACCGCTAGCACTCATTAGTAGAGTGTTATTGGCTGAACCATCTTTGCGATAGAAACGCCAATGATTTAGTTGGCCCATTAAAAAGAAATTCATATCAAAATAATCGCGTACATTAAAATTGGAAAATTGTTTAGCTTGTTCTTTTTGAATGATGACAGGTTTAAGACAGGTGCCACAGGTTAAGTTATGACGATTGTGATAGACACAATTTTCGCACATATTGTGACCGCATGGTAGTAGAATGGGTCGATTGCTTTTGACGTGGAAATCTGGGGAGGGTAAATAAAAAAAAAAAAATAATAAGAAAAAATATATATATTTTTCAGTTTAATGATTATTTAGGAATTCAAAATGTTTTTTTGTTACACCATTTTTCTCTAGAAAGTCAAATTTCCTCTAATATTCCCCCTTAAAAAATTATGCAATTACACGTATAGTTTACCATAGCTATACATAAAAGGGGGTGAATACCTTTATAGTTTACAAGAACTTTTTATCCGCTAAATGTAAATAAAACTCCGATTAAAATTATCTCCAAGTTTTCTAGACATTATTTTTTTACATTTTCGCATTTCTTCGGAAATTAGACACGAAAAAGTAAAATTCTTATTAAAAATTGGAACAATTTTGCTCTTAGACTCCGAAAATATTGAGCGAATAAAAAAATTATATATAAGATAGCATAAATATTCGTCTGCATCATTTCTCTAAATCGGGCAAACCGTTCTCGAGTTATGATAAATTATACTAAATTATAATATTATCGCCCTATTAAGTGTGAAATATTACACATGTACAGAAAAAATATTTATTGTATTGATATAAAATAAAAGCAACGAATAAAATTAAAAAACAGATAGACTAACAAACACATATACACTTTTATATAGATAAAATTTAACCCGATCATGCAGTACTCTTACATACCCCAAATAAAAACGGCAGCCTTTCAATTTAGAAAAATCAAAATGACATACCATAAGTGAAAAAACCCATAAAATTAAACTATGATTTAAAACTCCCGTGAACAGTTGGAGTTCTGATGGCATTAAGAACAATAAACTTTTTTTATTTTATTTTATTTATTTTATGTCTATGGAATTGTATCCTTACAGACATTTTATAATAACGTATAAAAATTTACAATTAAATATAAGTATAAAATTAACAAATTAGTTTAAGAAACTTATTATAGATTTTTTTACAATATCAGGACTTAATGAAAAATCGATAAATCTGTACAGTTGGTTGAAAGTATTGCACATTCTTCTTATTGGATCAGCATCGGCATAATTAGATCTAAAAAATGTCACCATTAAGGGAATAAAGTTACGGGAAGGACGTCGAGGAATGTTGAAAATAATTTCATTAATTAAAAATCCACAGCAGATATCACCATTAATTACATTTAACAAAAATTATACATTTAACATAGTCCTGCGGCTTTTTAATGTAGGTAGTTTTATAAGAGCAAGACGTGCAGAGTAAGATGGCAGATTGAGCGGGTTAAATTGTAACCCACGAAGACAAAATAACAGGAATTGTTTTTGCACCGATTCAATTGCATTGGAGTGACTTTCATAAATAGGGTCCCATATTACAGATCCATATTCAAGAATTGGGCGTACAAGTGATGTGAAAAGGGTTTTCGTAATATATGGGTCATTAAATTATTTTGTCCAACGTTTTATATATCCAAGTGTACCCCTGGCTTTATTTATTATAGTTGTTATATGTGGTACAAAATTTAATTTAGAGTCAAAGAGAATACCCAAATCCTGAAAATTTTCTACTATTTCGACTTGGTAGTCACCAAGAAAATAATTCACGGTTAAAGGGGTATTTCGGACAAATCGCATTATTCTACATTTCTTTAAATTTAGTGCCATTTGGTTGATATTACACCATTGATATAAAGAATCCAAGTCCTTTTGAAGAAGTTTACAATCCATAATTTGATTAAAGCTCAAAAAGACTTTAACATCATCTGCATACATTAAAATATTTGAAAACTTTATTACAGCGGGCAAGTCGTTGATAAATAGTGAAAACAGCAGTGGTCCGAGATGACTACCCTGAGGTACACCAGAAAATACTTTTATACTTTTTGAAAACTTGTTTCTGTATCGAACAGTTTGAGTTCTGCCAGATAAATAAGAATTTAACCAGTTAGTACTTAAATTAGTAAATCCCATCAATTGTAGTTTTTTTATTAGAAGTAAATGATTTACTTTATCAAAAGCTTTACTGAAGTCAGTATAGATGACATCAGTTTGTTTCTTTTGAAAAAAGCCACGATTTATTGCACTTGTAAGTTGAATTAGGTTAGTTATGGTGGAACATCCTTTTTGAAAACCATGTTGATACGGGGATATTAGGCACGAAACTTGATAACACAAGTGATCAGTAATAAATTTTTCAAAAAGTTTGGGAATTGTACTCAGTTTTGCAATACATCTGTAATTTTCAATTTCAGCCTTATTACCGGACTTAAATAAAGGAATAATATAGGATTCCTTCCAAATATTCGGTATATATCCATATTTAATTGATATATTAAACAAAATTGTCAACGGAATGGCTAGAGCTTCAGCACAATTTATTAAGATACAACTTGGGATTCTATCAGGACCAAAATTATAAGAGAATTTCAGCTTTTTTAGACCATCTGAAACAGTGCAAGAATAAAGATATGAAACAGTTATTGATTGCCCTTCGACCAACTTATATGGATAGTTGACGGCAAAATGACAAAACTCCTAATGAAATAAGTCCCATGAAATAAGTCCTAATGAAAAAGCATCTAAAAAAAATGAATTTAATTCCAAATATTTTAAATGAAAAAAATCCTAAAAGAAATGAAATTACTTCAAAAACAATAATGAAATAAAACCCAAATTTTAGATTTTATTTCATAATGAAATAACTCCCATATAGGAAAATGAAATAAATGCAAATGAAATAATTTCAAAAAGTAATGAAATAAGTCCCAAATTATATACACATTTTAAAAATGTTTGAAGCTTTAATATTAATATTTAATAGTACAGCGTTAATGCTTTCCTTACAAAAACTTCTTGATTTCTATTAGAAATTTAAAAAATTAATTGTTAAATAGAAAGAATTATAAAAATCGGGTGCCGTTTTATTGAAAATGTCTCTGCAGTGCTGTTGACTTTCAACTAAATGTTATTATTTTTTCAAGATGTTAATAAAATATGGTAAAATGAAATAAACGTTTTCTACTAAAAATTTTTAATAAAAAATCGCGCGATTTTTATTAAAATTACAAGTTTCAAATTAGTTATTTTTTGAAAAATTTTAATAAAAAATCGCGCGATTTTTTATTACAATTTTTCGCCTGCGGCGCTTCATCGCTTCTAGTTATTCATCTTTATTAATTGGTAAATTTAATATTAGTATATCACTCATTGCTCATAAACATACCGATATCGGTTTAAAATCACTAATGAATAGCAAATAAAGTTTTTTATTAACTGAAAAAGTTTGGTGTATTAACATTTCATATTCTAAGCAGGGCCGGGAAAAAATCATGTTCTAATTACATTACCTATTGCGTATTACTTGAAACAATATATTATTTAAGTTATGCTTCGGCTTTTGTATAGTCATCATCACTAAGATATCTAGAAAAACTACCTAATTGACAATAATATTATTTTCATGTAAGAGTTAAAAAAATAAATAAATTAAATAACTTTAATAACTAAAAATGCGTCTCCTGAAAAATTAGATTCTTGGAGTTTTTAGTAACAAATGAGCGATATTACTACTTCTGAAAAATAAATATAATTCATAAATAAAGTAAATTAGACTTTCATTCAAAAATTTTAAAATTAACCCAAATTTAGGAAAATGAAATAAATCCTTAAAAAATGAAATAATTCCTTACTTCTTTGAAAAATGAAACAAATCCCAAAATAAATTTTTGAAGGGAATTATTTCTTTATTAGTATTTTAAAAAAATGAAATAATTTCATAAGAAAATGAAGTTACTTCCCAAAAAAATGCAATAATTTCCAAAAAATTTAGGAGTTATTTCATATGAAAAAACTTCTAAAATGTATGGGATATTTTGGGACTTATTTCATTTTCGTTTTTTGAAGTTATTTCATTGGGAGCTATTTCATAGAGCCATAGTTGACAGTGTTATCATAGGGTAAACTGGAGTATGTTGTTGCGAAAAAATCAGCAAACATATTACTTATAATTACATCATCACTTGATGCAGTTTGTTTATAAATCATTGTAGAAGGATAACCAGTAGTTTTTTTCTTCGAGCTGATAAATTTATAGAATGTTTTTGGATTTTGATTCAAGTTAGATTTAATTTTATTTAGATAACGTGTGTAGTAAAATTTGTTTGATCTAGTGTATTCAGCACGACATACAGAATATTTTAGATATTTGCAGAATTTATTTATTTTATTTTTTAACATAGCCAAATGTTTATTATTCCATGGTGGCCCAGAGAATGATTTAAAACATTTTTTCGGAATACATAGATCCATAAAGGAGAATATTTTATCATAAAAAGCGTCAAAAATCTGTTGCAGAGAAGTAGACGAACTTGAAACAAGTGATAAAATGTTATGCCAGTTTGTGTTTTTAATAAGTTGATTTAACATATAATAGTTTGACTGCTTGAATGAAAATTCTTTTTAAGCTGTTGTAGAGTTCGACGAAGTACGTTCTTTTGGTATAAATATAGTAATTTCAATTGTAGGATGATGTCTGTCCTCTGGAAGAGTTATAGGGTTTATAGAGTTTAAATATTTTAGTTACCAATTTCTTACATCTTTAACGTTCGAAGGTTCAAAAATTACCAAATTATTTGTATTATATTTTAGTGGAGAGGAATGTGCTAATACTGCTTGTGGATTCTCAACACAGAACCATATATCTTTAATTTCATGTTTGAAATTTATTTATTATTACAAAAAATTCGAAGAGTAATATCATAATAACAAAAAGTACTCTGTTATGGATTTTCATTCACTTACGACCATATATCTTTAATTTCATGATTTTAGCTTAAATATTATAGAAAATTCAAAAAGTACCAAAAATCCCCCCTCTTGAATTTTAACCCACATATTGTTCTATCTTTAATATCATGTTTATAGATTAAATATTTTAGAAAATTAAAATAGCATCATTAGAAGATCAAAAGAGCACCACAAATTCTCTTTTCTGGATTCTCATTCACTTAGGATAATATATTTTAAATATTATAAGAAAATTCAAAAAGTACCATTAAAAAAACGAAAAAATACCACAAGGTTCCCACTCATGAAATTCTTAACTATATAGGACCATAAATATTTCTTAAACTATTTATACGACGGCAAAAATTAATGTTTCAATTGAAAACTTATTGATGCATTTACGGAAGTGTTTTCAAATCTGGGGTATATCTAAAAACGGTTTCGCTAACTTTTTACAACAATTTTTTCTTGATATTAATTTCTAAGGGAAATACGATTTTCAAAGTCCTATAACGGCATAAATAGACCACCCTTATTCTGCTCTGATTTATTTAATTTTTTGCCATTGATAGTACTTTTAACGGTGAATATAATGATGTAAACATTTTTGAGCGCAATTAAATATTTTGGAAATTATAAGGCTTTGAAAATAGAATTTCCCTAAGAAACTCTCTACTATAAAAAAAAATTCTTTACAAAAAAAAAAGTTGAGTAAAGGGAAGAATTACGTTAGCGAAGCCGCTTTTGGACATACCACAGAGATAAAAACCCTACTGCCCGGCCGAAGTCCGGCTATTAAGAAAAATGATTTCCACAACAAAAAAAAAAAAAAAAAATGTTTTTCTCAAGAAATTACAAAATACTTAAAAAGTTGTGTTTATGAAACTTTTATTTTATTGGCACTCATCAAGATCTTCGGCACACTTGAAATCATTATATTTTTTTACGCCTTAATAAGTTTTTCTGTGTAGCCGGCCGGGCTTAAGTACTTTCTCCTCTGGGTATGTCGAACACCGGCTTCGCTAAATAAGCTTTTTTCAAATATCAAAAAGTTCCGCCATTTTTATACAAAATGTCAATTTTGACCTCAAGTAATTAATTAATATGGTAATGATATATATCATTGAAAAGGTATTTATAAGTGCTTTTACATGACATCAATATAATTAAGATCCGAAAATTATTGATGAAGATATTCAGGAAAATATATTGAAACTTTGAAGGCCTATAACACGTAAACCGAGCAAGAGCGGACAAAATTTTTTATTGCACCATAATCACATGTAAAAGTACTGTAAAATCACTATCAAAATTTTTTAAAAATCAACTGTGCCGAAGATCTTGACTTATGCCACATTATTTTTATTTTATTTTTGTAAATGCACTCTTAAGAGCTTTTAATTGACACCTTAATCTTTGCAGATTGCATAATTAGTATAGGAAATTTTTACGATTTTGAGTTAGGGAGGTAAATGAGTACCCTTATAACTTCCAAACTAATTTTGTACATATTTTCACCGTTAAAAGTATCCCGGAATTTATAAAATCCAATTTCGTTTGGCATCCCTAGTATCAACAGATGTTCCCGGTGATAAAACACAAGTAACGGTTAACACATTTTCATTGATATAAACACAACAATCAACAATATAAATGAAAACGTAAATAGGATGTTTCTCTTACCATTGGAAAATCTATCGGCCATGTCATAATAAAAGGAATATTCATTACGACATTTTGGACAACGACATGCATTGTTTAATGTATTGGCCACAAATCGGCGATCGAATAACTTCACAAAATGTGAATTGTTAAACATTTTGTTGCGTCTTTTCTAATTATTCAAATTCAAACAAAAAATAATAGTTTATATGACACAAGAAACACATTTACATTTATTTTGATATTAAATAAAACAATGTTTCAGTTTATTTATGTTTTTGTTCACTAAATTTATAAACGCCGGGCAAAATAATAAACGCAACGAATTCAAGTAACAAAGCAAACCAAGAAGAAACAAGAAAAAAACAACTAAAAGCTATACAAAAAAGCACATGTAAAACAACAACAAAATTTGTAAACAAAGTAAAAGGAAACGAAATGGTAAAAGAACAATAAATCGTGACATTTAGGCAGAATAAATTTACTACTAATTTGAAGAGGTATTACCGCTAATAATAAAAAGTTTATTAACTTATTAATTGAAATTTGTAAATAAATTTATAGTTGATTAAATTTCCTGTCTAAATCTTCTAAAATCTTTAATATTTTTAAGCAGATATGGCAACTCCAATTTCACAAATTTCCCGGCAAAGATGAAACATAACGGTTCTTTTTTTATTAGTTTTTTTATTCTTTAGAATTTTTTTACTTTCAGAAAACCATTTTCTTCTTACCTTTATTAAACTTGTCATAATGACAAGTATATTTAGTGCAGCATTTAGGACAACGGCACCCATTTCTCAATGTATTAGCCACAAAGCAGCGGTCAAAAAGTTTAGGAGCTTGCAAATTATTTAACATTTTAAGTTCACTAATTTAAGTTTTTTTTCACAACTTTTTAATTAAATTTTGAAATGTTCTTTACACGAATTTAATACTTTGTATTAATATTTTGGAATCATTAGGTATTTATACGATCAGTTCAATTTCAATTATTATTTTATCCTGGGAAATAACTTCAAGTTCTATAAAATAACTTTTAAATGCAGTAGAGTGATCTCAGCACACTTTAAAAACGAAACACCGAAAATAGGTTAAAAGGAAAACAAAACATAGGAGCGAAACTAAATGGTATAGAACAAAAGTGTTGATAACAGCAAATTTGATGTTAACTTAAAGCGTTTTTTTTTTTAATTTGCTGAGTTTGAGTAAATTAGCCATATAAGGCTCCACTGTAAATGAAGAATTAATAAAAAAAATTATGTTTTTTTTACGTCCATAACTTTGAGTCTACATTAGACAAATTTTTATCATGACAAACGTCAAAATGAACACGAATTTATGGAAGGTGGCAACAATTGTGAAAAAACAACAATATGGCGAATTCATTAGTGTTTTTTATGTATGCAGTTTGACAGCTGTAATAACTAAAAATAATAATCAGCTGTTTAACTGAGGCTACCTTGTATAGATTCGCATCGATTTTGACGTTTGTCTTGACACAAATTTCTCTAATGTAGACTCAAAGTAACGATATTAACAACTAAAAAATAGAATAAAGTTAAGGATATTTAATTGCGAGAACTATTAAGAAGGATTAGGAAGGATTTATATAAATACTAAAAATATGGGTAAAATCAAAGGTCTAAGGAAAAGTTTTTTTTTTTTTTTAACGAGCGGTTTTCTCAAAAAACACAAACAAATTGATTTGTTTTTTCATACATTTCAAAACCAAAAAGCAAATTCAAATTGTGTATATTTAAAAATTGTATTTTTTGAATTAAGAAGTGCTTGAGTGTGAAATTTTTATTTAAATTAAAAACGTGTGAAAATATTTTGACAAACGAAAAACAGGCCAAAAAGAAATTATAATTATTTAAATAATTTTATTTTCAATAAAAATTCAGCTCTAAAGACAATTCAAAATAGTTAAACAAGTTCTTTGGGAAGAACAAATTTAAACAAAAAATGTTATCAAGTCGAAAACGAAGTTGGTGTCAAATCTAGTAGAAACATAAATTTCTTCTGAGACTATTAAGAATTAATAATATTACTTTGAAATATTATTCTAGAGTTCCTTGACGCTGAGATGTTAAATCATACTATATTATATCATGCTATATTACCAGGACCTTTATTATTATTTTTCGTTTCCTTACAAAACAGTTTGAATCTAAAAATGGTAAGAAGCCACAAAAATATCTTGAGGATGTCTTAAGGACTTTTAAATGTAAAAAAGTACGTTTTATTAAAATAATTTTGGAAAAGTATATAATTTCTATGGCTTTTAAGGGAAATATTTTTAATGACTGTATTAAATTAATTACTGTTCGAAAAAAACTGTTAATCAAAACAACTAACAAACTTTTTTTTACTATTCCTCTTAAAATAAAAAATATATGAAAAAAGTACGTTTTGTTCTTCAAATTTATACTTTAAGCTGCACGAAAATACTATTCCTGTGTGTCTGTGTTATATAGCAATGCTTTCCGGGATGGTATTTTGAAACAATTATATTTCTACCAATTATCTTCTCATATCATTATGTTACTTAAGAATTTTTAATTAGTTTCAAAAAATTTTTGGATTTCTGAATTACTGTTTTTATTCCGATCCTTTTCAAATTAAAAAACTAAAAAGGGACCTTTTCCATTTTGATTCAGCTTGGGAAATAAATTTTCAGTTGAGCTAGGGACATCTTTAATTTTGGGGTCGTCCTATTTGATATAAAATTTATATTTAATTTTTTTCTGCTTTACAAAAAATGTAGCTAATATTTTTTCCCAGTCAATGTAATTAAGTAAGTCCATCTTGTCGGAAAATATACAGTATAAACTTTATAATCAGGATAATTGAATGCTTACCACCGTTTGGATTATCAAATTATACGGATTAGTAAGGTTTTTTTCCTGGTGCTTTAGTCGAGGTTCACAAACAAATAATTTTTATGCAATCCGTATTCCAATGTGGCAAATAATACGGACTATAGAGTATGTAATGAGTATGAACAGCAAGACAGGTTTTTTTGTTAAAGAAAATTCTAATTAATTAAAGTTTTATAAAAATTTGTCGTTTTTTCTGTTATTTCTTAAAAATAAAACGCTGAATTGCATTACTTACCTAAGAAAAATACAAGCGAAACACATTACTTTGAGTTTACATTAGTCAATTTTTTATTAAGACAAACGTGAAAATTTTATCAAGATAAAGACATAGTATAATAATAAAGTATACTCGTAAGACCAGCTGTTTTACAATTTTTTCATTGGCAAACCTCGCGGTACTGTCAAATTGTTTTTGTATTCACATGTAAAATATTTTTTGAGTTTTTTTCTCTTGCTCTCTTTCGTTCTCTCATTTTTCCGTTCAAAGCATTCTGACATTGTGGGCAGTAGTTTTACACTAACAAAATACAAGCAATTTTTGTTTTTGTAGATGTGCGAGTACTTTATTATTTTACTATGGATAAAGATTTGTCTAACTTTGAGTCTACATTAGACAAATTTTTATCAAGATAAACGTCAAAATTTTATCAAGATAAAGATTTATCTAATGTAGACTGAATTTGTCAGTGTTATTGCAGCGTTAAAAGAAAATTGTCAGCGCTCGAGCTCTGAAGGCTCAACTACATAGAATACTTTCGCTTCAACTGCGACTGACAGCTAAGTTAAATAGATGCATTTATATTGAGCGGAACCAAATCAGAACGCCAAACTTCTGCGTGAAGTACTTCAAAGATGAAAAATGTTCAACTTTGAAGTGCCGAAGTACGTAAATATATTTTGTCGGTTGTTTTATTCTTATTTTAATATTTTTTCGTTAAGTCGGAAATTTTAATTTGCAATTCATTATTTCAACTGAGAACATAATAGAATTTTTACATCTTTATATTTTATTATATAAATATTTAATAACAAAACAATGCAACGACTGGGTTAATATCATTTATGTGTTGCGTAGCTGTCAGTCGCAGTTGAAGCGAAAGTATTCTATGTAGTTGAGCCTTGACAACTTTGTCATTATCAAGCTTAGTAAAAGACGCCATCTTGATTGTTGTTGGTACTTTTTGCATTGACAGAGATAAACAATTATCTGTCTCAAACATAAATAGAAATTTCTCTAATTTAGACTCTACGTGATTAGAAATAAAATAGCAACCATAGCGTAATCATAGTATAATTATAAAGTATACTCGTAAGAACAGCTGTTTTGCAATTTTTTCATTGATATACCTCGCGGAACTGTCAAATTGTTTTTGTATTCCTATGTAAAATTTTTTTCGAGTTTTTTTACTCTTTCTCTCCTTCATTCCCTCATTTTCTGTTCATAGCATTTTGACATTATGTGCAGTAGTTTTAAGGCTCAACTACATAGAATACTTCAAAGATGAAAAATGTTCACTTTGAAGTGCCGAAGTACGTAAATATATTTTGTCGGTTGTTTTATTCTTATTTTAATATTTTTTCGATAAGTCGGAAATTTTAATTTGCAATTCATTATTTCAACTGTGAACATAATAGAATTTTTACATCTTTATATTTTATATTATATAAAATTTTAATAACAAAATAATGCAACGACTGGGTTAATATCATTTATGTGTTGCGTAGCTGTCAGTCGCAGTTGAAGCGAAAGTATTCTATGTAGTTGAGCCTTTACACTAACAAAATACAAGTAATTGTTGTTTATGTAGATGTGCGAGCATTTTCTAATTACGCTCATAGAGCGTAATTAGAAAGTGCTCCCACATCTACAAAAACAAAAATTGCTTGTATTTTGTTAGTGCAAAACTACTCCACAAAATGCTATGAACAGCAAATGAGAGAATGAAGGAGAGGAAGAGTAAAGAGAACTCGAAAAAAAATTTTGCATAGGAATACAAAAACAATTTGATAGTTCCGCGAGGTTTGTCAATGAAAAAATTGTAAAACAGCTGATCTTACGAGTATACTTTATAATTATACTATGGTAGCAACAAGGAAAGCATAGTTTTTAGTGAATATTAAAATAATTGTAATTAATTAAAACATTATTTATAGGTATTTTCTTTTTGCATTAGATTTGTTTATTTAATTAATTTCCCATTACATTCCACCTCATACCATTTATACCATAACAATTTGATTAAAAATATAAAGTCTACTTTTAGGCTTTAAGAAATAAAACAGCATTTCCTGTACTAAAATTAATAAGAAAACTTAAATTTAAAATTAGAAAAATTCAAATTAAGAAAACATAGAATCTAATAAATTATTTTGTCTTTCTCGGCGATTTGTTTCATCCTGGCGATAACGTCTCAATTCCTCATAAGCCTCATCATCGGTTTCCAGTTCATAGCGGCACATGGGACAAGAATTGGCCTGGGAAAATGTTATAAAGATAATTTAAAAAAGAAATGTTACTATTTTTTCTTATAACTCTACCTTTTTTAACCACAGCAATATACATTCCTCATGAAATTCATGTTTACAGGGCAAAATTTTATATTTTTCACCATTCTCCGCAGGTTGTTTACATACGGCACACTCTAGAGTTTCCTTATCATCATCCATGGTAATCTCATGAACCGGCAATTCGGCTATAGCTTTTTTAGAGGCTTCTGGTACTTCAATTTCCATATCAATACCATTCATTATGGCCAATACTTGCAGACGTTTATAGTGGCGATCAAAATCATTGGCACCTTCGGGTCCGGTTGGGGTATGACCTAATTCCTCAAAATAGTCAGCCATTTTGTATGGGTTCTACGAAGAATAAGAAGAGGTTGATGGAAAAGGATTAGAAAGTGTTGGGATATATTTTTTTAATAATAAAATTTTTTTATAAAGTTTTGAGGTTAGGAGAATTTTATCTTTTGGTTTCTTTTTGTGGTTTTTAATAAAGTATTTTATATATTTAAATTTTAAAATATTAATAATTTAATCTTGAATGAAAAATGTTGGTTATTTTTTTTTTTGTCTTATATTGAATCTGATTCTGAAATTATCATAAGAATTTTAAACGAAATTTTAAAGATTTATTTTTCATCAAATGTTACTAATATTTTAAATACTTTATTATAAGGAATTATAACGATCATTTGAGAACCTTATTGGAATTTTGAAAATTTTAGTTTATTAGAAAAGTTGTTAGTTTTCTTGCTGCTAATTTTTAATCCCACAAATTAAAATTCCTAATTATCCTTTTTAAAATAAAACACATTTTTTTTAGTTCTTTGCAGTTTTCTCAACTATTTCCAAAAGGCTTTATTGTTTTATTTATTCTCTGAACTTTTACTTTTCACTTGATGTTTAATACTATTACAATAATTTAATATTACTGACAATTCACTTTGCTGTTTAATATCTTAAATAGGTTTTAGGGTGTGATAACTATAATTAAATTAAACTAAGTTTAACCTAAGTTTTTTAAATAGAGATTTTTTGTTTAATTTCAATAAAATTTATTAAATTGTTAAGGAAATATTGGAAGTTTAAAATGTTTTGTTTACAAAATTGTCAATTCTTATTATTAAAAGTTAATCAATTTAAGATTATCTATCTTAAATTTCTAAAAATACAATTTTAATTTACAAAAGAAATCGTTCTAAACTTCGATTTTCTTTAATTGCTGTTGAAAATAAGCACAATTAAATTAAATCTTAATAATCTTAAAAGTTTTAATTTATAAAAATCCTTAATTATAATAAATACAAAATAAATTATTTACTTTTTATTTAATATAATTTTTGAAACATGTCTCATTTAAGAATTAATTAAACCGCTTAAAATTATACCGTTTCAAGAAAAGTTTAAACTTAGTTTTATAGTTTAAACTTTAAAACCTTACTAAATAGAGAGAAATAAGTGTTTAAACCATAGTAAGAAACTTTTTATTTCTCAAGACTGTTTTACCAGTTTAGCTTAAATTTATTTAGAGTAAATATTCACAATATTTTTACTTAGTTTAAACTTTGTTTAATTTACTTAGTTTTTATTAATTTTTATTTTTTAATTTTTTTTAGCTGTTTGGTTGTTTAAATTCAAAATTTCAGTTCTAAAAATTTCTTTTCTCTTACTAAAAGCATTTACAAAAAAATCTTACATACCTATATAATTTTTTTTTTTTAAATTTAAAGCCAAAATTACATAAAAATTTAAGGTGTGATTGTGTATGTGTGTAGTGTAAGTTCAATTTATTTTTATAATTAAAACAACTTAAATACTAAAATACAACTAAGAATTTTTTAATTGAAAAATATTTTATCATTTAATTTAAATATGAAAATAGAGTTTATTATTATTTTTTAATTTAAATATTAATTTTTTTTAAGTTTTATAGTAATTTAAAAATAAATAAGCTGGCATTAGCTAATATAATTTTATTAAAATTTAATAGTATTTCCCAGCAAAAACTTGGTAATGACATGTAGTTACGGATGTAGTTACTTTGTGATGACAACAACATACTGTCTGCATTACATAGAAGTTGTTTAGTAACTAATTATTTATAACCCGAATGTAAATAATTATTTGTGATCAGATTTTTAAAAATATTAATTTTTATTGATTTTTATTATGCATTTACCAATTCATATATTTGAAGGAGGGATACATACATGAAAGGCAAAGTTTGCGTATGAATTAATTTGTAATCTAAAATATTTTATTTTTATTACATTTATTTTAATTACATTTTTGGTTGTTAAGTTTTTAAATTAAAATTTAAAATATCTTTTTATAACAACGAAAAAATTATTTTATATCCTGACATTTTCATGACTTATTTATAACCTAAATGTAACTAGTTCCTATTGTTATTACTAATCATGACTTCAGTAAAGCTTTAAAATCAATGCGCTATTTAACAGCTTAAAAGTAATTAGTTATTGTAATGACATCTAAGTAATGTATAGGGTAAGTAGTTGCCTCTAATGTCATCACCGTGTTAAAATAATGAGTTATTTAGCTAATGTGTAAGTATTGAAGAGCCATCATATTAGCTACTTAACTTATTACATGGCAACCAAAGTTTTTGCTGGGTTGTTTTTAATTAAATACATTTTTAAAACTCTTAAACTTTTTCAGACTATTAAGTAAATTTGATTCCCAAAAAGAAATTATTAAACAGTTTAAAAATTTCTTCTTTAAATCGAATATCCTTGAAAATAATAATTGTTTGTAAAAGAGGGTTATTTATAATGTAAAAAAATAATAATAATTTTTTAGTAAGTTTTTTGTTTTTCTAGGTTATGACAGAATAGGTTTTAATGATTGAAACGCTGCCATGTATTACTAATTACAAAATTGAGAACCACTATAGGTTATTCCTAATTGTTTACACTGGTCGGAAAAAATATTAATATGGAATTAGATCAGTTAAACATAAATCAGCTTTCAATTCTTTTCCATCAAGTCGTGATTTTTTATGGGCATGTCTAATATTTTAAAATAACCCGATACCAGGTTGTCCGATTTAGACAATTGAAACTCCAAAAATTATCTTTAAGTCACCTTAATATTAATTTTTTTAAACTACCCAACAGTTTCGGATATATCCCAGGAAAAATTATATTAGTTTTACAACTAGTTCTAGAATGTATGAAAATATCCTGCAATCGTTCTACTTTGGCCATTACCCATTCTATGGGACTGTTCTAGAACTAGCTCTTTAATCAATGATTTTTGTTTAAAAAAGTGTCCCATTCAAAACCCATACCATATAAGTGTTAGGGATCGGTGCCAGAAACGTTTTTATTATAATGAGTCATTTTCTAGAGACCACTTTTTAAATCAATAAAATTTTGTTAACTCTTTGTTTTTTTAAAGTTTTTATTAACGTTTTTCAAACAGTAGAAGGAAGTCATTAGGGAACCAGTAATTCGTTTAGACCCAGCAAAAAAGAACTGAAAAAGTCATGATTTTAACATTGTGTTTTCATTGAAAGAAAGAACTTAGTTGTGAAAAAGAGCTGCAGAAGTTCTTTTTTTTTAACCCATGGTTGTCATTAGTAGGATGTTATACTTTTATACTTCTTATTCAGTGATTTTGAAGCAATTCTCTTAAAACTATGTTTATACAATTTTTTAATAAAAAATTTTGTTTTTGCCCTATTAATCAAAATTTGTAAAATTTAAATTTAGTTAGAAACTATTACCATTTTTTACCGCTAAAAATTTATTTATTTTCACTTTTTTTGAAGTAATTATTAAGAACATCCAAAAAAGTTTAAAATATGCACTTTGTTATATTTTTGAAGTGATGAAAATGTTCTTTTTTTTGGAAGAACTTCATCGTTTTTTGCTGAGGAGAAGTGATATAGAAGTCATACAAAATTAGTTCTTAAGCCAAGGTTAGGTTTGGTTCTGATTACACCAGTTGTAGAACTAATGATTTGAAATGGAATGGAAAACTAAATGCAGATTCGTGTTTAGCACATCAAAATCCATATAGTCTAACTATTCGCTTGGGCAAAATTTTTTTGATCTTATATATATATATATATTTAATTTAAGGTCAACACTATTAGAAGAGAATATCTGACCCATTACATTATTAAAAACCATGACCGTTTATCGAGAGCTATCGAGAGGTCAAGAACAACACATAAAATTCTTGAATTACTGACGCTATACTGAGATCTTAAGGATTGTCGAGCTAACGTTTCTAGTTTTAAAAGTCAAAAATTAAAAGACTTTTCCATATTCTGTGAAAATCTGCATCGAGTGCAACACAAACTAAAATGTGTATTTCTATAATAAGGGACTTTTTAAAGAATTGAATAACTTTTGTCTAATTGATGTAGAGGAGGATTCATAATCATGTAAAATGAATTTTATTTTTACTTTTGTTGTATAAGCTATCAAAATATTCTTTTTGCAATAAATTTGTCAAAGCTTGTATTTTAAGATGTCGTATACAAATTTTATAAAAAATACTTCTTTTTTTTTAATTGTATATAAAGACGTTTATCTTAAAAAGTCCATCTTCATTTTTTTATATTTTTTTTTGTAGGAAGCTCTATCGGTATACTTACTATAGACAATATTTCAGAGATGTCAAACTTTTAAAATTTAAATTGGATATGGAAAATAACAAAAAAAAAAAATACCTTCATAGTCCGATAATGTAGTTAAATTTTTTGTTGTTAATGTTATCAAAAGAAACTACGAGATTATGAGTAGAAAAAATATAGCCATGACAATAGCTATTTGAAAACATAGCTTTGAAATAATTATTTTGTTTAAATCTTAATTCTGAATTGAGAAATACTAGTTTTTCCATATACCCCATAATACCATTCCCAAAAACATAAATCTATATCTTTATTCAAAGGCTTTTGTTTGAGTGTAATTAATACATACATACTTTATGGAATTAACCCAACAAACCAAGAAACGATACAGTATCATTAATGATATCATAATTTTAAAATTATATGATAAAATATCCAAATAATTTTTTCCTTAGAAAAAAACTTCAAAAATTTTTAGGAAAATAAAAATAAACTGAAAATTTTTGTGGAAAAACAATATTTTTTATGTTATGTATTATTAGAAAATTATATTTTTGCAGCAAATTTTAGTGAAATCGCAAAAAATAAAAGAGGACAAGATAAAGGAATCAATATCAGCTTGGATTTCAAGAGGAACAGTTTTTGGATTAAATATAAATTTGGAGCAGGATGGACTTTAGTTTATTATTGTTATCTCGTTTTAATTTTGAATTATTTAGAATATTAATAAGTCATCTAATTGTGGTACATATGCATGTATATATTCTTGAATATGTTGCAAAGTTATCGCGCTTCTTAAATTTAACGATATCATTACTAATATCATTATTTTCAAAAATTATGATATCATTTTCGAGTGTACCTTTTTGAAAGCAACCTATATCATTTCAGAATTATAAATGATATCATTCTCGGACTTCTTTATCGCCGAAATGATATCGTTATGATATCATTACGATATCATTTGGTTTGTTGGGTAATTCATAAAGAGTTCAATCAAATATGTTCTAAACGTAATTTGTAATTTGAAGAAAATTTTTTAAGCTTGAATTGTATAATTGATTGTAAATTCTTTATAGAATTAATTCAATTCACATGAAGCAAAAAGGATTTACGTCTATGAATTAAATTATTATGAATGTTTTAAAATAATGCCTGAGATAATACATTGAATTCGATTTTGAAAAGAATTAAGACTTTCGGGCCTTTGTTTCAAAATAAAAATTTGTCATACTGCAGATCCATTTAAAATCATTTAATACTGTTCTATTCGGGATTCACATTAAGATCGCTAAAAGTAGCGGTCTTAATGTGAATCCTTCCAACCGAATTGTTACATTTAACGAGAAAAAGGAAAATACCCAGCTTTAATCTCCATAAATTGAATGGAGTCATCCTTTCGTTGTCTGGCTCTGCGAAATTTCTTGGGATATATCTAGATTGTAAATTAAATTGGAGGAACAATCTGAGCGTACGAATTAAGAAAGCTCTATATTCATGTCAAAAACATATTGGCAGGAAAGGAGGGATAAAACCAAAAATATTCTATTGGCTATAGTCAGCAGCTGTTACAAAGGGCTTCTAACTCATCAGAAACAGCATAACATTAATATTTGCTGCGTGCCAGGCCATAAGAATACTCTAGGTAATGAGACATCGGACGAAGTGGCAAAAAATACCACAGGAGAACGCAGTAATGGAAGTTTTTAGACCAATATCTACGGTCATCCAAAAAATTAAGCAAAAATCGAGAACTAAATGGTCAAGTTGATGGTAAGAATCTTTAAAAAATTAAATATAGTAATATTCTTCTGGAAATGAATAAACGCAATTGAGAATGGAAATTAATCTAATTACTGGTCACTGGTAAGATTGGGAATTATAGAGGATGATACATGTAGGTGGTGTAGGTAAGCTGCCCTATCTTTTGGGTCTTATTTCTTTTAGAGCCTGACTGATATCAGAGGTACAATTCTTTGAACATATCAAGGCAACGAAATGGAAGGCAGTGAATATACTACAACACGAAGAAGAGGAGTAAATTTTTAAGGAATCATAATGGACCACTTTGGTCTCTATGGGCACCGTCTTTGAATTAGTCCGTGTTATCCTTACAACCTAACCCAACTGTTTTAGATTTAGTCAACAATTTTAGGAAAGTTTTCCCATACTCAAAATTTCTTTGTGTTTTTAGGTTTTTCTTACTAAAACCTATATATCTGAGAAGAAGAGCTATTTATACTAATTAAAAATTTTTCAAAATGTTTGTTGTTTGGGTGTGTATTTTATTGTGTTTTTTAAAATAAAATAAAATAAAAGATTAATAATTTTCAAATTAAGTACTTTTTTTTAAATAATTACCATTTTTATAGAAATTTTACTTAAAAAGAAAATTGTATAATAAATAATAATTAAAATAAAAATTCAAATAATTACAAATGCTTTTATTATTTTTTGACAATGTAAAAATAAATAATTACATTTACTGTTAATTTGTTTAAACTATTTAAATAAATATGTATGAAAATGTTACTTACCAATAAAATTAATTATAAAATAAATTATTATAAAATTTTATGAAGATTTAAAGCCGCTAACTAACGACATTGTACATTCTTGCTGAAATATCGTAAATCTTAGGAAAAACAAACCTAAATTTGATTGATTTATTAGCTGATGAATAATTTACCGTTTTTTTTTAATGCATTTCAAATTAAATTTTATTAAAAACAACTTGCTAAGAGTTGAAAATAAATTGTATGCCTTTATACGTTTAAATAAAAACTGTCAGCAAAAAATCAAAGTTTCAGTAGCAGCATTCTAGGCCTATAAGCTTTTCTCTGGGAAAATACTTGGCTTTTGAATCCCTAATAAACTATGGTTGGTCTGTCTAGCAGTTACCGATATAATAACAGCCAATGACTCTAATAAAGTATGTAATTGTATTGCAATAAATCAAATAATTAGCTCTCTTGCATGGTCCTTCGAATGAAAAAAATTATATTTGAATTGTATTTTAAAGCACTTTTACTTCTGAAATGAATTTAGAAAAATAATGCTATATAATACTCGCAATAATTTCATAATATTAAAGAAAATTATTTATTTTTTATAAAAATACATTTTCTAATTAAGTATTTATCTATAAAAAATATTATATAGTGCATTGAAATAAGTTAGAAAATATAACTGTAAATTAAAAGAATAAATTAAAATACAAATAAACTATAGTAACCTTCCCTCTTAAAAACAACAAATACAAAAAATTAAAATTAAATAAATAAATTACCAAAAAAAGAAAAACAATAAAAGTTCTTTTAGTTTGTTTTAAGTTTTTTTAATGCTTTTTTTCTTCTTTTTTTATTATTTTCTAGGCTTTTTTGTTTAAGAGTTTTGTTTGTTTGTTTTTTCTTTTTTAAATATACTATTAAATAATAATTTATCATTTCTCATTCATTCATTATCATTATCATCAACATCAACACATCATTTTCAACATGATCATATCATATAAATTTATATTGTATTATGTATGTTTTGTTTGTTTTCTTTTCTTCTGCTATATAACTTATTGTTGTACATACTACTACGAACTACTATAAGATTTTAATAAATATGTATTATATATATGTGTGTAAGAGTTATATCTAATCTGTTATGGATATTTGAGCATACCCGACCAGCGAGCGATCATCGGGTACTTCACCCGGTTGTACCCCAGAATTCAATTGGAACGTAACAGTTTTTAAAGCAGCTCTTTGTTCGATTAACTGATGCAAATTGATGGCCATAGGTTGTGTATCGAGAGGATCGACTAGACCAGCATCTACCAATTCGGCGGCAATACCTTCAGCAGAGTCTTTGCCTACGGCAAATTCAAAACGTATATCGTGTAGTTCACGTCGTTGATTGCGCATACGCAAGACCAGATTAACGGGAGGCGCTTCAGCACCATCTGCTAATGGTATATCACTAGCTGGGGCTATACCCGAGGGTGATGTTACGGCGGCAGGTGGTTGTTGCGTAGCTTGCGGTAATTGTTGTTGTTGCTGTAGCATAGCATTAGGTGTGGCAGTGGCTGCTTCCGAAAATTCCGATTGCTCGTCCCTATCGCTGTCCGAAGAATCAGCTCTTTCCAAACGATTAATGGGTCTATCATCCGTTTCCGAATCAGAGGAATGATGTTTACCACCATTGTCTTCTTCTTCGCTGGACCATACCCATTCGCCGGTAACGGTGCGATGAAGACGACCTGATGCTCCTGGTTGCCTTTTAGCCGCCTTGTGGACACGAGTCTCCATGGAGGGACCCGAAGCCAAAAGAGTTTGGGTAAGATATTTACGATCTTTGGCCTTTTTGAAGAAGGCATGTTTAAGCAATTCACTGGCCGTGGGTCGTTTTGAGGGCTCCTTTTGCAGACATTCCACAATCATTTTACGGAATGTTTTGCCATAGGCTTTGTACTGATCCTTTTCATCAGCTCCGGTATCCAAGGTGGGTGGATCGTTTTGTAGAGTCAACATTAATACCTTCATTGGGGGATATTTGTGGTAGGGAGCCGTACCAGTAGCCATTTCAATGGCTGTTATACCAAACGACCATATATCCGCCTTAAAGTCATAGCCATGATCTTGTTCCATTACCTCGGGTGCCATCCAACAGGGTGTACCCACAAAGGTATGGCGCACTTTTTGACGCGACAAATCTCGTCCGGTGGCCAACCAGGCACTTACACCGAAATCGGCAATTTGTATAGTGCCATCATCACCTATCAGTATATTACCAGCTTTGATGTCACGATGTATCTGACCATTCGAGTGGAAATATTCGAGACCCTTTAATACTTCCTTAAGAACTGTGGCTATAGTAGCTTCATCAAAGACACCATGTTTGCACTGGGTGGTACGCATTTTATGCTTGATGATATCCAACAAAGAACCACCTTCAAGTAAACGCAAGACCAGCCATAGCTCTTCTCGCACCACAAACGAAGTATGATAGGTTACCACATTTTCGTGATTACACGAAGACATAGCCTGTATCTCCTTAAGCAATTCATCCATAGAGGTATTCCATTTTTCCAAATTAATACGTTTAATGGCACATTTTTCATTGCGTGGCAAGCAAAGGGCCGCATGTACCACTGCTGTGGCACCCACACCAATAACATCGCGCAATTCATAATCATCTTTAGAATTGGGCCAAGGTTGTTTTTCACTGGCTGTGGGTGCACCGGCGGTACTATTAACAGTTGCTGGTGTGGTCATAATGTTAGAAGATATAAGGCTGCTGTTAGTAAAGCTTTCGCTGTCTGTATCTAAAGAACTTTCAGATTTTAAACTTGGACTTAATGTGATGTCTTTCTTTTTTTCAGCAGTCTTTAGGGCTTTAGTGGCTGCTAAACACTCGGTACGTCTGGATGTTAATAAAATATCATTCAATGAACCTCTTACGTTACCCTCTAAACGTGGTGGTGCTGTTAAACCTTTAGTTTTGGGATTTTTAACTTCTTGCTGCTGCTGTTGTTGTTTTGCTTTGGGTTGCTCTTGTATCACTTTTAAATCATCAGTAGATTGTGATGACTTTAGTATTGAATTTTTGCTGTTCTCAATGTTAATACACTGAACCTCTGCTTCCTGCAACGGTCTATAAAAAGCTTTACTATTTTCTTGTGCTGTAGTTAAATCTGTTTCATCAACGGCTATTTCTTGCAAAATATCTTGTTTTCTTTTGGCGTATACGTGCTGCTTAGTAGGTTCTTCGTTAAAGTTTTCCTTGCTGGGGGTAGTTGTTATGTAGGTTTTATTATGGGCTGCCACCAAACAGAAATTAAATGATCCCGGTTGTTTTGTGGAGAAGGCAACTTCTGGAAAAATTGGAAAGAAAAAGAAAGTAGAAGAAGATCGCAATTGGTATTTTGATATTTACTGTGATTTTTTATTTTTGGGGAAGTTTTTTTTTTTTTTTATTTAATTGTTTATTGCTTGTTTTAAACTTGTTTTGATTTGTGAACTTAATTAACTATAAAAACAAAAATAAGAAGCAAATTTATAAAAATACAGATTATAAAACCAAGGCCTTAGTTATTTATAATAAAATTAAAAAAAAAAAAAAAAAAATTAACAAAGTTTTATTAAACAAGTTTTTACAGTGAAATTTTATTAGTTTTTTTTTTTTTTTTTTTTTTTTTTTAATTTTATTATGTATGGAGCTATAATGATTTAAAAAAAAAATATTAAAGAACATGGTTTTATAACTAAGTTCAGCTAGTAGAATATAGAAAGCATTAAACATTTATGAAAGCACATGTAATGAAAATTAGTAATATGAAAAGTAGTAATAAAAACATTTAAACAAAGAGAACAATCATGACTAAAGAAATCTATTTCTAGAATTTGAAATTTATAATAAATAATACACAATTTTTTACTTAAAAATGGATCCTTATAAATAAAATTAAAAAAATAGCAATTGTAAATGAGATAAATTTGAAAATTTCAAACAGTTCAATTGAAATTTCGAATTTCTTTTTAGGTTTCAGAAAAGACCATTTGAAATTGGAATTTTTCATACAAATTTCAGAATAGACAGACCAATTGAAAATAAAATGTTCTATATAGATTTTAGAATAACCAATTAAAAATTAGACTTTTGAATTTAAAAAAGAACACTTGAAATTTAAACCTTTTAAACATTTAAATATGAGAAAATTAAAATTGAGATTGTGAAAAATTAAAATGAAATTCAGAATTTAAGCAAAAATAAAATTGTTAAGCAATTATGTTATATTATTCGTGCATTTGTATTTAGAATATCATACTTTGGCTAAATTATAATTATAAATTCCGATTTTGAATTGTTATTTTTTAAATTTAATACTAAAAATCCAGTTATCAATTTAGCTTTTCAAAATTCTAAATGGAATGTTTAATTTTCAATTGATCTTTTATGAATTCGATTTGGAAAATGTCATTACAATTTGTTTTGAAAAATTTTCATTTTAATTAAACATTTCCAGATTTTAAATGAAAATTGTCTTTTCAATTAGTCTATTCCAAATTTAAAATCTAATATTCGATTGATATTTTCTAAATTAATGTTAAAAATGGTGAGAATTTTTTTTAATAAAAATAACACAGGGCGACAAATAAAAATCAGTTTAGATGCATGTTATCATGTAGTGATATAAGAGATACTTTCACAATGTGAATAAAATCGTCAATTAGGCTTTAATTCATAGAAATATACATAGTTTGTTTTATTTGTGTAACATACAGCTTTATGATAAAAGAACTAACTGAAATAGTTTAGATTTTTGTTAACAATTTTAAAACAATCATATCTTTTAAATTATTGAGCAGATTAAAAAACGATTAGCTACAACTTGGGGATGATTTGAATTAATTTTGTTTGATTATTTATTAAACCAAATCAGTTATTTTAATACCGAGATAAAAGTATTGCAATATATAGTGGATCTTTATTATAATGCTTTATACAGAGAGAATTAAAGTAATATATAGGCTTAGAACTCCAAGTGCATCTTATTTTTCAAAGAAATCCCATGCCGCAAATCGCAACTCATGTGTTGCGACCTTTTTAGATATTAAATTGTTTGTGTAGAAAGTAAGGACCCTGAAATCTTTATTATCATTGTACAAAAATTATCGAATGTCGCTAAAATATTCTATATCGTCCCTAAAGTTTAACAATGGCTTAATTTAAGGTTTTTTTTTAAAGAAATTCCGATTTTTACATTAAAATTTAAATCGTAATTATGTATCTATTGAATAAAATAGAAAATACGTTATAATTCTGTGAGTCTAAATTCAACCTCCAGGGATCAGATGGAAAAGATCTGTAAGATCAACAACTTGGAAACGGTTGATCTTACAGTTTTCATTATTTTTTTATTTAATTGATAATTTATTACAGATCACAGAAAAATATAACTTTTATAGTTCTAACCACTATTTATGAACTTGTGGACAATTTTTGGTAACCCTTCCGTTAGAGATTTCATAGTTGCTTCAGTCACATTTTTGGAACAGTGTGCACATCTTCTTTTAAACTCTTCGGTATTTTGGGACTCCTTTTTTGTGCTCTTCAATTCACTTTTCACACGAGATCAATATCTCTCCACAAGTCTAAGCTATGGACAATTTTGAAAATTGACCTCCCTTGGTACAAAAACTATGTTAATGTTTTGGTACCACTCCAGACCTTTCTTACCGTAGTGACATGATACCAAATCGGGCCAAAAATGTGTGGACACGTTGTGCTCTCTTATGAAAAGAAGAAGTCTTTTTTGCAAATATTCATTGATGTATATTTTGGTATTTATAGAGCCGAATGTAACAAATGACTTTCATGTTTTGCCGCAACAGCAAAAAGCTTGTTATACCTGGAATTTTTTAGAAAAATTCCTGCTCTTGGGTCCTACACTTATCTTTAACATTTCCTCGACCATTTACAATATAAAAGTTTTGCCACAGAAGCTGCGAAAAATTTGCTAGCACATACATTTCTTCGTCAATTATACAATATGAGTATTTTTGTATGAAATTTGATTTTAATTTCCGTGTCCTATTCTTGGCTTCTAAATTTTTTGCAGCATTCCTGTTTGAAACTTTTTGGACTTTATGTGTTATCAACTATGCATTAGCTTTAAATTTTTGCACCAAATAGTCAAAGCACCGAGGTAAACGGGCTGCTTTTTTTTACCAGATTTGTTTGGAGTTCCTTTCAATATTCTTTCAATTTTCCGGCATTCCCAATATCATGTGGACCTTTTTTTCTTTCCGAACCAGGTTTTCTATCAATGGTCAAATTCTCCTGATACTGTTTAATAATATTAGAAACTGTTTGACGGCAGAAATTTAATTCTGTGGCCAATTATTTGTAGAACCTATTTGGATTTTTTTGAATTTTTTTAATAATTTGTAGCACGTACATCTTTTTCGCCACTCATTTTGATGAAAATCATGACAAATCAACATGGTTGTCATTAAAAATAATAACTGAAGTATTTTTCAATGATAACTAGATCAAAAGAAATTTTTAATATTGCTTCCGAAAAAAGTTATGAGGCAAAACGTGTGTTAAGATTTTTTCGATCGCACTCCTTATATGCTCCACTGTGTCGAATTCCTCACCATCATTGCACATTCTGCAAAGACCGGAGGAACCTATTTCCCAATTGCATGTAATTTTCTCTATTGGACAATGACCTGTCAAAATACCTATCATGGTTTTCACGTTTCTGCTTTTCATGCCTAATAGTATCTGCCATATCAAGTTTCTGCCATAGAACCATGGATATTTTGCAGTTCGATCTGCTATTCCATGCATGATTGGTTCTCTCCCGAATCCATTTCCTAATTAACCTGAATTAAAAGGGGTGATTTGACACCACTTTCACTTTCAGCTCCATTCAAAGCCGAGCCGTTCCTAGCTATTTCATTGCCAGCTATCTCGCAATGACCCGGTACCCAGCAGAGAATCATATGATAATAACTAATCAATTTCCTAAGAGCCTTTCTACTTACATTATATCCATTAAGGGTCCTAAGCGCCGCCTGGTTATCCACATAGAGAGTTAATTCTGCACTCTTCTCAATGTTCCTCGCTATCAATTCTGTGGTTTAAGAATACCTAGAATTTCCGCTTGGAACACACTATAACTACATGAGAGACTATACTATTTCCTGATGTTCTATCAGATATGCATTCAGAGAATCTAAAGATTTCCCCTGCTTTTGTAACTGCGTCTATGTTCCTACAGCCTGAAAAATTAGTTTCCATAAGTAAACTCAGAGACTCAGACTTGGACTCCGTCCATAAGCTGTCGACGCGCTGAATATATTCAGGAGCTCTGGGATCCTTGGATAATATTCGTTTGCATCTAGACAACTCATTTACAGAGCCGATGGACTCACAGTAGTTCCTCTATGAGACCCTCTTACCTCTATTTATGCCTGTCTTATACCTATTGAAACTTTCCTTATAATAATTTCGCTAACAAAATTACTAATTTTAATAAATTATTTAAACAAAAGAAAGTTATTGCGTAAAATATTCTTTTTAACCAAACAAATTTTTGTTATTGCTAAAAAATTCGTTGCAAATGTTTTCATATTTAGCTAAACTAATCAATTAATTAATCAATCTTTAACCTAAGTACTATATACTCTTAAATATCTTTTGCTCTTCTCTCCTTCTTAAATACATTTTTTCAATTCCAAAATACTCTTAATTAATTAAATATTTTTTATTGAACTCAAATTATGAGTAGTTGTGTGTATTTCACAATTGCTATTTTTTTATAGAAACATAAACAAACCTACAGTTATGTATGTATGTATGTATGTGTTTGGATGGCAAAGAGAAATAAAACGTTACTCTTTATCAAAATCGAATTAAATTACATTAAATTTAGTTCTCTACATTAGGAAAAATGTTAAGCAATTGTCCTCTTTACTATACTACAGTAAACTAAAGTGTAGATAGTTTTTATTTCAGTAAAATATACAATTTCTAGTAGTTTCTCATTTCATCATTCCACAAGGAAAAGAGTTTTCCAATAAAATAATTTTTATTTTATTTATCATTACTTAAGAAATAAAAAATATATTTATTAATGAAAATTAATTAATTAATAAAAAAAAATATTTCATACTTTTACAATCTGCTTGTGTATATTTTATTTTATGTAAATTATATTTACAATGCCGACATGTAAATATGTTTTGTATTTTATCTCTGTCTATTTTAAAGTAAACATGAGTTGACACAAATTTTTATTTTTTTTTTTTTTTTTGCTGTTCTCTGTAGTTTTTTCATTTATTTTTAATATTAAACGCTAAAATAGTTTTCTTCGAATCAAAGACAAATTGTTAAATATTTAAATAAGATAAAAAAGAAATAATAATAAAAAAAAAAACTAAAATAATTAGACAATTAGTCATGGCTGTTAAGTAGTGGCAGGGAATTTCGAAGAATGTGATTGCTTACAAGTTTATTTTTTAAATTTAAGAATAAATTAATGAGTATTTTTATACTAACTAACTAGTTATATTATTAAAATAAATTTTCATTATCAGACCTAATTAAAATTTAATTTTGTTTAAAATCTAATTGAGAGGTATTTGTGTAAGTTAAAGTGGTGTAAACTAAAAATATATTTTATTAAATATCTTTAAAAGTTATTTGAATTATGAAAAATCTTAAATTTATTTCAATAAATTTCATTAGAATATGATGGATTTATCATGTGAAATGTTTATTATTTTATCGTTTTAAATAAGATCTTTTTTAAAGCACGTGTTTAAAAATTGAATTAAAATTCTAGAAATATTTAATATTTAGCACGTACTCAATTAAAAAAAAAATGTAATTATTGGAAATTGTCGTTAAATAGCAAATTACTAATTGTAATTTTAAATATTTCATTTCTTTAACTAGCATTTTAATTTTAAAAGGTTTATGACCGCTAATAGTTTAAAATAAAATGTAATTTAAATGACTGAGATATTTTTAAAGCTTGAACTTTATTTATTTCTATAAGAAAATTTTGCGAAAATTTTCTAAAAAAAAAAGATAAAACAAATTTTCTAAAAAAAAAAAAAAGATGTTTAGCAAAAATTTTTCTATAAAAGAAAGTACAGTGAGAATTTTCTAATAAAACATAAGAAAGATAATTAGGAACATTTTTTTATTAAAACAAAAAAAAAAAAAAAAAAAAAAAAAATTGCAATAAATTTTTATAAAAATAAGAAAAAAAAAAAATTTTTTTTTTTGATCGAAAATTTTCCATCAAAAATAAATTAAGTCAAAATTTTCTATAAAAATAGTTTTTTATACAAAAACAAAATCTGGCAATTTTTTTTTTTTTTTTTTATAAAAAAGAAATTTAGTAAATATTTTTTATAAAATTAAAATTTTACAAAAATGAAAATTTTAAATAAAAATTAAAATTTAACGAAAATTTTCTTTTAACTATTTTCTCTTAAAATTTATCCAAAATTTTCCTTAAAAAGAAAAATTGAACAAAAATTTTCTATAAAAATAAATTTTCCAAGAAACAGTGCGAAAAATTTCTATAAAAAAGAAATTTCTATAAAAACAAAAATGCACCGATTTTTTATGGAAAAGAAATTTACTCTAAAAAGAAAATTTATCATAAATTTCCTTAAAAAAATATAAATTTTCTATAAAAATCAACGAAAATTTTGTAAATAGTTTTTCGAAAAGTTTTTTTTATAAAAAGAAAATTGATCGAAAATTTCCCTTAAAAGAATTTTTTTCCTTTTTTATAAAAATTTCCTATAAAAATGAAATTTATCGGAAATTTCCTATAAGAATGAAATTTATCGAAAAGTTCCTATAAAAAGGATATTTTTCCAAAATTTCCTATAAAAAAGAAATTTATCGAAGACTTCCTATAAAAAGGAAATTTATCGAACATTTTTTATAAAAAAGATATATCGAAAATATCCTAAATTTATCAAAAATTTTCTATAAAAAGCAAATTTATCGGAAATTTTCTATAAAAAAGAAATTTATTTATTTATCCTATAAAAAGGATATTTTCCGAAAATTTTATAAAAAGAAATTTATCGAAAATTTCCTATATAAAGGATATTTTTCGAAAAATTTCCTATAAAAAAGAAATTTATCGAAAATTTCCTATATAAAGGATATTTTTCAAAAATTTCTAATAAAAAGAAATTTATCGAAAATATCTTATAAAAAGAAAATTTATCGAAAATTTTCTATAAAAAGCTAATTTATCGGAAATTTTCTATTAAAAAGGAAATTTATCGAAAATTTCCTATAAAGAAAAAAAAAAATAAACGAAATTTCCTATAAAAAAGAAATTTATTTATTTATCCTATAAAAGGATATTTTTCGAAAATTTCTTATAAAAAGGAGAAATATATCGAAAATATTCTAAATTTGTAAAGGAAATTTATCGAAAATTTTTCGAAAAAAGAAATTTATCGAAAATTTCCTATAAAAAAAATTTATCGAAAATTTCTTATAAAAAAGAAATTTATCAAAAATTTCCTATAAAAAGGAAATTTATCAAAAATTTCCTATAAAAAGGAAATTTATCAAAAATTTCCTATAAAAAGGAAATTTATCAAAAATTTCCTATTAAAAGGAAATTTATCGAAAATTTCCTATAAAAAAGAAATTTATCAAATATTTCCTATAAAAAGAAAATATATCGAACATTTCCTATAAAAAAAAAAAATTATCGAAAATATCCTATAAAAAGAAAATTTATGGAAAATTTTCTATAAAAAGCTAATTTATCGGAAATTTTCTATTAAAAAGGAAATTTATCGAAAATTTCCCATAAAAAAGAAATTTATCGAAAATTTCATATAAAAAGGAAATTTATCGAAAATTTCCTATAAAAAGAAAATTTATCAAACATTTTCTATAAAAAGGAAATTTATCGGAAATTTCCTATTAAAAGGAAATTTATGGAAAATTTTCTATAAAAAGGAAATTTATCAAAAATTTCCTATAAAAAAAGAAATTTATCGAAAATATCCTATAAAAAAAGAAATTTATCGAAAATATCCTATACAAAAGAAATTTATAGAAAATATGCTATATAAAGAAAATTTATCGAAAATATCCTATATAAAGAAAATTTATGGAAAATATCCTATAAAAAGAACATTTATCGAAAATATCATATAAAAAGAAAATTTATCGAAAATTTGCTATAAAAAGAAAATTTATCGAAAATTTCCTATAAAAAAGAAATTTATCGAAAATATATAAAAAAGAAATTTATCGAAAATTTCCTATTAAAAGGAAATTTATCAAAAATTTCTTATAAAAAGGAAATTTATCGAAAATTTCCTATAAAAAGGAAATTTATCGAAAATTTCCTATAAAAAGAAAATTTATCAAACATTTTCTATAAAAAGGAAATTTATCGGAAATTTCCTATTAAAAGGAAATTTATGGAAAATTTCTTATAAAAAGGAAATTTATCAAAAATTTCCTATTAAAAGGAAATTTATCAAAAATTTTCTATAGAAAGGAAATTTATCGAAAATTTCCTATATAAAGAAAATTTACCGAAAATTTCCTATAAAAAAGAAATTTTCAATAAATAAAAGAATAAAAAGAAATAAAGAAAATTTACCGAAAATTTCATATAAAAAAGAAATTTATTGAAAATTTTCCTATAAAAAATAAATTTATCGAAAATTTTCTAAAAAAGGAAATTTATAGAAAATTTTTATAAAAAAATATTTAATCAAAAATTTTCTATAAAAAGTAAATTAAAAGAAAATTTTCTCTCAATAGAAAATTTATATAGTTTACTTATTACTCTAAATAAAAATTTATCGAAAATTTTCTCTAAAAAGGAAATTTTTTGCAAATTTTCTATACAAAGTATATTTATCGAATACATTCTATAAAAGTATATTTATTTGTTTACAAGGTTTACGTGGATGAAAGAACATCGTTAAATCAATTTATAAAATGGTTATGAGTCTAACGGTTTACTTTGTTTGGGGCCTGATTGTTATAAACATCTACCCACAAGTTTAATACCCTAATCACCTATGATGGTATATGTATTTAAAATAAATATCTTAAAAATAAACAATTCTTCTGGAATATTTTTATAGATTTTAATTTATTTGCAATTATTTTTAGTACTTTTTTAAATGTAATTAAATTTTAAAAATGTAATTAGCTTTTTTCTTAATGGTAAATTAAAAAAGCAAATTATATACAAATTTTATCAAAAATATTCCATAATACATGGTAGGAATTTTTGATAGCAACGTCATGGAGAAAATTAAATACTTGTGGCCAAATTGCTGGAAATTATTGTTTTTTTTTTTCTTTTTTTTTTTTTAAATGTACAACAATAAAAATACAATAAATTGAAATAAATGCGTAAAGTTCAATAAACTTTAGTAAAACAAAAACAGCAACAAACTGGCAACAAGAGTGTGAATTAAACAGAGAGAGAAAAAAAAGTATTATGACACATGCTGTTAAAGGCGATGACGACAAGCGTAGTGGTAATGATGATGGTTATAAAAAAAACGGGTTGCAAAAATAATAAACAAAAATTTACAAAATATTGATACATATTACAAGAAAATTGATTATTTTATGAAAATGAAACTTAAATACGAAGATAAACAGAAAATTTTAGTAAGCAATTTCATTGATGTTAAGAAGCAGCTGGCAGCTACGATTAGTAAAAATTTTAAATGACACTTATTTATCAAAATATATACTTTGTAGATATCGTCTTTTTCCCAGAATCTATTAAAAATTAATAATATTTATAAATGGAATTGATTTCATTTCATTTTAAAAATAATTTAATCAAAATTTATTTACCAACAATATAGTGTTAAATAAAATTTTAAAATACAAAAAAAAAAAAAACAACAATGCTTAATTTAATTGTATATTTATCAACTTGGCAACAGAGAGAACTACAAAAAAAATCTATTGAAAAAAAGCAACAATAAAAAAGTGAAACTAAATCGAAAAATTTCACGTCTTTTTAGCAGCAAAAAAACAAAAACAATAACTTTTATACAAAATGCATGATATCTTGTCAAATAGACTAAAGAGTATAGAGAGCAGTAGAAGAGAATAGCAGAAGGCGCTAAACAAAAACCAAAACAAAAATAATTTTTTTTTGTTTAGAATGTGACAGAAAATCACGCGCTTAAAATAATTTAACACATTTATTTGTTTCTTTTTGTTAAAAAAAAAAAAAAAATTACAACAAATAACAATTAATTTTGGTGTTTTTTTTTTATTAAGCAACAAATTTTATTAAGTTTATAATAAATGGAATTTTTATGAATTTTTGTTTATTTTTTTATGTTAAACAAAGTCCAAAGCTATTTAGAGATTTACTGTTTTTTATGGGAATTTACCGTAAGCTGAACTTGGTGTGAATATCATGAGATGATGGACAAGGTATTAGAATTAACATTAGGCAAATATTTTTCAAATTTTTATTGGATTATAATGGATAATTCTAGAAGAGTTACAAAGATTGGTTTCTATTGAGAGATTAAACTATGATCTAACGATTTCGTAGATAAATACATATGTATGATGTGGATTAGATAAGGATCAAGTAAAGAACATTCGAATGAATAAAGTCAAATTATGTTTTTATAAAAGCTTAAAATTGAAGTTAAATTATGGTTAACATGTGGACCTAGACTAAAGCTAAATTGTAACCTTATTAAGTACAAAGACTAGGTAAATTGTAAATTATTAAATACCTAAGATTGAAATTAAATTAAGGTTTTATGAAGTCCTAAGTTAACTAAATAATGACTAAAAAGACGTAATATGGAAGCTAATTAATGCTTAATAAAAAACCTAAACTTGGTTTAGGTTTTTATTACAAACATTTATTGCGGAAACTAATTCGGTTGCCTTAAATGAAAATTTTTTAAATTGGTTTTGACATTTCTAAAAATATTATAAAAATAAAAATGTTTCAAAATAATTAAGTAAACCAAAAACAAACAAAAAATAAAAGGAATTTAATATTACTTGGATCTTTAGAAAGCAAAATATTACTTATGGGAGAAAAAGGAATTTGTTAAAAAATAAAAAAATAAAAAAAAAAAAAAAATAAACAGTAGGTAATAGTGACTAACAAACATCTTTTTTAATGACTACATATTCTTTCCTTTCAGAAGTCTCAGTTGAATAGGAAGAATTGTTTTTAATATTAAATCCGTATTGTTCCCAGAAACGTACATTTGCCATCTAAACACATTTCTCTATTGCGTTATTTTATAAAAGTTTAAAATAAATTAATTCAATATAAGTACGTATATTTGAGGCTGGATTTTATTTTCATTGCAATCGAATAATTTGATTGTAAGAACCAAATTTTTTGGACGCATTTCTGTTACTTCTATTGTTAATTCTATCATCCCCACAGAATTATTGTTCTAAAAGCGGTTATTTCTACCAATTTTTTATTGATCGCAATTGACTTTTGTAATAGTTGGTGCAATCATCCAAATTCGATTGGCAAAAAATTCGGTTATCGTAACGAAACCGTATGTTCTATGTAGCAAAAATGGCAAGCATTTTCGATAAATTTTCTTTTCATATTTATTGCAAAAATTTTCGACAAACTATTTCATAACAAAATTTTATAACATTTATATATTATTATAACAAAAATTTTCGATAAATTAATAGCAAAAACTTTTAATAAATTTCTTTTTATGGCAAACATTTTACATAAATTTCCTCTTTATAACAAATTTTCGATAAATTTAAATTTTATACAAAAAATTTCCAAAATTTTTCTTTTCACAGCTAGAATTTTCGATAATTTTTTTTTATAGAACAAATTATTGACAAATTTTCTTTTTATAGAAAATTTGCGATTAATTTTCTTTTTATACCAAAAATTTTCCTTAATAATCTTTTTATAGCAGAAATTGTAGATAAAATTTCATTCTATAGCAAAAATTTTCGATATACAACTTTTTTTAGCAAAAATGTTCGTTAAATTTTCTTTTATGGTAAAAAATTTCAATAAATCTTTTTTAGAATAACAAATTTTTTAAAAATTTTCCTTTTATAGCAAAAATGATTGATAAATACCTTTTTATAGAAAATTGTTGATAAAATTTCTTTTTATAGCTAAAAATTTCAATAAAACTTCTTGAAAAGTTTTGTCTCTGTAAGTCTTTTAATTATTTTTAAATTTCCAAGCCCTTTGATATTCATTACCCATTTAAGTTTTTAATTTTTATTCCACTTGAAAAATTTCAACAAAATTTTTAAAAAGAAGAATATAATTTTAAATAGTGTACATTATCATTACAATAAAAACAACAACAACGACAATAACGACAGCAGAGTTGCAGATAAAATTATCAATCAAAATCACGAGATACTCATAAATAAATGTTGACTAAAGACATTTTCAGTACATAAATTGATAAAGTATTAAAAAAAAAAAAACACAGTAAAACCACAAATACATAAACATAACAACACATACTAACACTTGTCTATAAACCACAAAAACAACAATAAATATCAATAAATACAACAACAAATCAAAACAAATTAAAAGAAGGAAAAAAAACTATCAAGGAAGAAGCAGCAGAAATGTAACAAACAACACACAAATAATAAAAATAAAATCAATAATAAAAAAATTACATTTTGTTGTTAATATTTATTGTTTGTTTTGTAAATAAATAAAAAAACACAAACAATAGAGAATATCACAGTTATATAGTTTGGTTATTTCATATTATTATTACAGCTGTTTCTCCTTAAAGATGATTTAAGCTCTTCTTTTAATTTGTTGAATTTTAAAAACAAACTTCTGTTTTTATATATTTTTTTTAATGTTTTTTTTAAAATTATAATTACTTTTTTAAGTTAAATATTTTGAAAATGTGGTATTTTTTTAATAAAAAATAAACGCGCGCGCATCTACTAGATTTATTATAGAATCAAGAACGTATTTTCTAGCTTTTTTTCGTATTGACGCGTTAAGTCGCTTGAACCGTCATTTAACAACTGAATAAGGGGAAAAAATTAAACATTATTCATTGTTTTTTCTTTCGTTCTTTTTGCTAAGGTTTTTATTTGGTTGAGAAGATACTACATACAAACACTCTGTCGAACAATGTACAAATTTGTTATTTAAACAAAAACATTGTTCAAAAATTAAGAGCCAAAGAGAGCTTGTTTATAAGAGAAGTGTAAGAGACGAAGAGAGCTTTTTTTTTTCGTTTTGTATGAGTGATATTACGTTAGCAAAAGTGCTGCCAATGCTGATTTTTTTAACTAGCGACTTTTTTTATAGGAAATTTACATTGGAAAATTTACGATAAATTTACTTTTTGTATAAAATTTATAAAAAACTTTAGTTTTGTAAAAAATTTACATAAATTTGAATTTTAAGAAAATTTACGATAAAATTTCTTTTTGAAGAAAATTTTCTTTTAAGAAATTTTAACCCTTTCGCTACGTTTTTATTGCGTGGATAAAAACTTGTGATAATTTTACATTTTGTTCATCTTGGCTCCAGACATAATAATTAGTATTAATTTTAAAGGAAAATCGAATAAAAGTAATTTTTTTTGGAGGTATATTGCGATAAAATCGAATTTAAGTAATTTTTTGGAGGTATTAGCGAAAGAGTTAAAATTTCTAAAAAGAAAATGTATTGTAAATTTTCTATAAAAATAAAATTTATCGTAAATTTTGCATAAAAATAAAATTTATCGTAAATTTTCTATAAAAATAAAATAAAAATGTTAATTTTTAAATTTAAAGAAAAACTTGTGATAATTTTACATTTTGTTCATCTTGGCTCCAGACATAATAATTAGTATTAATTTTAAAGGAAAATCGAATAAAAGTAATTTTTTTTGGAGGTATATTGCGATAAAATCGAATTTAAGTAATTTTTTGAAGGTATTAGCGAAAGAGTTAAAATTTCTAAAAAGAAAATGTATTGTAAATTTTCTATAAAAATAAAATTTATCGTAAATTTTGCATAAAAATAAAATTTATCGTAAATTTTCTATAAAAATAAAATAAAAACTTTAATTTTTAAATTTAAAGAAAATTAACGACATTTTTTTTTATAAAAAATTTACGATAAATTTTATTCTTATAGAAGATAGGTTAATCCGGTGCGCTTTGCTACCCTTTTTGATGCCATGGTGGCTCTACTACTCCCCCTAGACCAATCGCCTTAAAAATTTTATATACAAATTTTTCTATAACAGTTTTTCAAACATTCACTAAATGAATACTTTAGATCATTGGTCGGGTGCAGAAAGTATTCGCTCTTTTCAATTCGAAATAAACTGATAAATCACACAACAAACATCTTAAGAAAATTAAAATTTTCAATTTCAGTTCTATACAGATCGACCAATGGATTTGTATGTCCTCTCTTTGTGCCTATTAATGCTTTAGATATACGAAAACTAATATTTGCTTTATATAGGAGATACTCTTTTTTCCGGCCCTATCCGTCCTTTTTTTTATTTTATAAATGCAATAGTTATTTTGATATACTATTAATAATATTTCCTTTGTATGGAGGGTACTATTCCCCCAGGTCCTATCCGTACCGATTTCATCTTAAATATGCAGGTTTAAAAGAGTGTTATACCAACAAAATATTGTCACTTTTGCTGTAATAGTTCTCAAGATATGCGGATAATTAGTATTTACTTTGTATAGGGGATACCAATTCCCCCGGCCCTAACTATGCTATACAACATGATAACAAAACTGTTCCCACAAAATTTGTGGACTTTCATCATAATAGTTCTTTAGATATGCCACTAACAATATTTGCTTTGTATGGGGAGTACCGTTTCCCACAGGTCCTACCCATCCTCTTTGCATCTGAACATATGGAGATTTTTGAGAAAGTTATTCTAACAAAATTTTAAAATTATTGCTGTAATAATTTCTAAGATATACGATATTTAATAATTTCGTTGTATAGGGGGTATCATTTCCCCTGATCCCATATGTTCCATTTTCAATTAAAGTTTGGTGGTTGCTGAGTAAGATATTTTCGCTAAATTTTAAGACTTTTGATTTAAAAGTATTTAAGTTATCTGATAATTAGTATTTTCCTTGTATGGGGGCTATAACTCCCCCAAGACCTACCCGCCCCATTTTCATCTCAATTATGTAGATTGATAATAAAATTACTTTCACAAAATCTCAGGATTTTATCTGTAATAGTTCTGGAGACATGTGATAATTAATATTTACTTTGTATGGAGGCTACCATTCCTCCTGCTCCTATTTTACTTTCGAGTATCAAAAAACTATGAAAATTTCAAGAAAATGAAATTAGCTGTCTATAAAGCCCATAGATTTTTTGCTAAATTCTCTCTATTAAAATTACAAAAAAAAAAAAAAAAAAAAAAATCACCAAGTTATCATTATTGCTGAGCACTTATCTAGGTTTGTTACTCGTATTATTATATTCTTTCTTGTATTGTTTTGTTTGTTTTTCACGTTATTACGTTAGACGTCAAACAGACGACAGACAAGTGGGTGAATTAAAAAAAAAAAGTAATAATAAATGAAAAGAAAAATTCCAAAATTAAAATTAACTGACTTGTGGGTGGTGGTAGGGTAGGGAGTGTATAAATGGATAAGTTTGTACTTGATTGCAGAAGTAGAAATCAAAATGAACTTTATTTGTTTTCCAAAAGTAATGACTGATGACTGAATTTGTGCATTGACAATAAAATAGGGAGTGTGTACGTTTGTTGTAAGAGAGTAGGGGGTTTATACCTCTCTGTAAACGTCAAAGATAATGTGTAAACAACAAGAGCTTTAAAGGATTATTTTTATTGCAGAGGGAATTTTAACTTTAAAGATGAGATTATAAAACAAACATTAGTTAGAAATTAATTTACTATTATTTAAACGATTTGAAGAAGTTTATTTTAAATAAAAAATTTCTAAGTAAAATTTTTATTTAAAATCTCGAAAGGCAAAAGTAGGCGTTAGTAAATTCTCAAGCATTTTCTTATTTATTTTACTTTTTGACAAATCATCATCTATAAATTACTTAAAACAACAATAAAAATTAAGAAAATACAATTCACGCAAAAATATCATTTGCTTATTACGTACGGAAATATTTTTCCTTTTTTTTAATCTTTATATTTTTATTCACAGAAAACTCACACGTTTCACCAAAAATAGATCAACAAAAATAACGACTGTGATGACATGTGTTGTAGTCGGTATAAAAAATTATTTCAAGTTTTTTTGTTTTAAAAAATTGAGGAATTTTTCATGTGCATTTCAACATAAAAACTGCAAAACGTTTATAAAAATAGAAACAATGACATGAAAAGAAAAATGAATTAAAAAAAAAAAAAAAAAAAAATGACAAGACAGACAGTCATGCAAATGTATAATAGAGAAGAAGTGTAGTGTCGCCAGCATGAGTAAGTAGGAAGAGGGCAATCGGAAAAGTCGAAAAGAAAATATAGAGACCTAGGAAAAATGTATTTCTACGGTTGATTAGGTTTTTTTGGGAAACTCAGTATCAGGGGAAGCAAAAATATGTTTTAAAAAAGTGCATAAGAATGCTTTTAAAATCGTTAAACATATCTCTAGAATTTAAAAATATACTCTTAAAATATAATTTTTCTGCATAAGTGTACATCGAACAAGCCACTTAATTATGGGGAAGTTTTGGATATTTGATATCAACAGACCGATAAAGTAACATCGTTATTTCTTTACCCCCAACCTAAAGAAGCCATAATTTATGAATATTGGGGAAATAAATAGCAATATGTAAAAAAACTTCTTTAAACGAATTTTAATTTCATATTCGTTGCAGCAAATAAAAAAGTAACGTAAAAATTTTGATCCAGTAGAACTAAAGAAAAAAATTGGTCACACAGCATATTTTGAAGGTCTAATATACAATTTTGTATCTTTCTACCTAGTGAAGAAATGTAAAATAATGTAGAAATTAATATGAATATTTGAATGCAATTTTTAACGCTAAAATAGGAAACAAATTGCCACTTTGATAAGATAAATGTGAGGTTTTTTTTTTGTTGGTTAGTAAGTGGTTTTATAATATTTTTTAAAACAATAACTAATTTTAATTTCTAGGGAAATTTGTAAACTACTTTTGAATTCAAGATAAATAAAATATCGTCATAGTACTATTAAGGAGCATTACTCTTAAGAGAAACAACTCTTAAGTGATCTAGTAATTTATAATGATAATTGATAATAACTTAAAATATCTATTAGAAATGTTTTTGTGATGAGGGGGAAGTATAAATAAATAAATAAATAAAGATATCTTGGGCTTAAAGATTTTAAAGGCTCTTTTACTCCACCGTAAATGTAACTAATCAGCTGACACGTTTTGTTTATAAGAGTTATGTGTGTATGGTCTCATTTGCGGTCCACACGAGCCTTCTTCATGATCGCACATTCAACAAAATGGTGTGCGCACATGCATTTGGATAGTGTGGACCCAAGTTGTTCATGTTTTGTTCTTGTTCGCACACCGTTGTTCGCACAATTGTTCGAGCAACCATGTCTGCCATCAAACGTCATTTTGTATGCGGAAGAAGAGGCGCTGCATGTAAAAGTATCGAAGTGACACTGACGGCAAACAAAAAATTATGATTTGTTCGACAAATGTTCTGCCCACTGAAAACAAAAGGAAAAAAATTGTGTGTGTTGCTCTGCCGACGTTTTGTTCTTGTGCGAACAAGAAAAAGGCTAGTATAGACGGTACGTCACAAACGTAAAATAGGGTTTACACGAGAGATTTTTCTATCACAACAAACGTCAAATTCTTATCATGATAAGAATTTATTACGTGTGGACCAAATTTGTTTACGTTATTGCAGCGTACAGTGTCCCGTTTCAAAAATAAAATGGAAATAAATCTGGAATTTCCAAACGGGAGGTCTGATTTCAATTTCAGACAGTGTTAGTAGAGGTGTAGGCGAGTTTAAGTTTTGAGTTTGGACCTTATAAGCATAACGGGGGCGGGTCCAGAGTGTCCTAAAGTTGGACACCTCTTGTGTTCAAAAAATTTAAAACGATCCAGATTCGTTATATCTCAGCCGATTTAAAATTAGTGGATTCCGCTAGTCGAGATCTACAACATCATCGTATGTGTAGGTTATCTCTTTTAGTTTAAGAGATATTTGGCTTTAAAGATTAAAATTTTTATTTTTGGACTTATCTTGGTAAAGTTTTTTTCGCTATAGCGGGTCCAAATTTCGTTCGATTTTTTTGAAATATTTTTTATTTTATTAACAACAAATAACAAAATTGTGTAGAAAATTTGACAAAATCTTTACGGAATCAAAAGTTATAAGCATTTGAAAAAAGTCGATTTTTCTTTCTGAGTTTTTGAGTTATAAAAAAAATTTCTTAAGTAACATATATAGTATTTATACTTTTCTGAAAGATTACTTTATGGGGAATTGTGTAAAGGAAAAAAATAATTAAAACCTTTAATACTGCGTGAACCAGGGTCTCTCAAAATTGACACATTATTTTATGATTTTCCAATTTTTGACCTAATTTCTCAAATCGCAAAGCTGGAATTAAAAAATAATTATATTTTTTGCAAAGTTTTTAATAAAGTTTTTTTAATCTTTTGGTAATAGAAATTTTTGCTCCCCGATATCGGTTGGGAAGATATAGCAAAAAATTTAAAAAATCCCATTTTTGGAAATTTTTGAAAGTTTATTAGGATTTGGGGGATTTGTATTGAGAAATCCGAAAAAGTGACTAAAGGACCAACTTAAGCATCAAAAAATCTACTCAGGTGTAAAATTTTCCTAACAAAAATGTTATAATTTTCGTCGGTGGCTAAACAAAAATAAAACTACAGGGGCGCATTTCAATCTACTAAGTCAGAATAGCCAATAATAGAATTCAAATGAATTCGTCAAAAATCATTTTGTTTGTTACATATATATATATATATATATTTTTTTTTTTTTTAATTTTAATCGGTTTGGCCATTGTTTTACAATTTGTTTTGCAGTTTTCTTCACTAAAAAAAATGTTGAAATAATTTAAATAAAATAAAGTTAAAATTAAAAATTTTTGTTAAAAAATAGCAAATTTTGTTTTCTGTACAAATCGCTGAACTAAAAACTAATAAATCAATAAATTTTTAAACTGCAAGGGATTAACAAGAAATATGTGTAATTGACAACACTGATGTTGATGAGTACAAAAAATCAATAAAGTATTTGCAACTTTTATGTTTTTAGAGTAACAATTCATTTACATTCCGTTTACATTTACGGTAGAGTAATGTGGCCTTAAGGGGGAAAAGATAAATAATGATCCAACAAAGTTTTAAAATCAATTATATCATATGGTTTAAAATTAAAAAAAAAAAAAAAATAATAATAAATTTATTCAAAATTGTTTAGCTTTGATATTTCTATTGAATTTTATGTTTGTTAATAAATTTCTGATCTCATTCAAAATTATCATTTATTCTCAGTTTATTTAAATTTTTGTCTAGTATTTATCTTTTTTTTTTTTGTTCATAAAAAAATCTTGAAATCTTTTTTTATAAATAAAATCTATTTTAATTTTTATATTTATCAACATAATGCAATTTATTTCAACCGAAAAAAAAACCCATGAGTTTGTATTTTTTAGTTGGTCATAATCATCATCATCATTGCCAAAATTAAATTTATACGTCAACAAATTTTGACTTTAATATATTTTTGTTAATATTAATATGTATTCTTTTTTTATAATTCTTTATCTTGATAAATTATCGCCTTTTTCCGTTAGTAGTTCGATTTATTTATTTTATTCTTTCATAAATTAGTCAATAATTTGTTGTTTTCTTTTTGCCTCATAAATGTCATTTATCAAATTTGTACATTTACATGACTGTAAATAAGGGAGGGGGAGAGAAAAAGGCGGTGTTAAATGAAAGCAAAAATAAATAAATATAATTAATAATTTTATTTTAGAGGGTAATTATAAAAGGCAAATAATTAATGACATTTTTGTAAATATTTATATAAAACTAAAATAAATTTATGGGTATTTAGAAAGTGATTTGGTAAAGAAAATACATATTAATAATAAAAAAATAAAAAAAAAAAACTAATTGAAGTGAAAATATATTAAATTTTTGTAGCAAATAATGCCATTATAAAAATAGTTATAAAAACAATTAAAACGTGTGATAAATTTCTTTGATCTCTTAATTTTTTTTTTTTTTTAATTTAAATTGTTAAAAATAATATAAAATTTAAGTAAAAATTTATTTTTCCTTCTAGTTTATGGATAAAAACTCCTTTCATTTTCTACTTTAATTAAAAATCATCTGGCAGCATTGTTGTTAATACTTATTTCTAAAGGTTAATTATACGTCAAGGTGGCATTGTTAATCTGTCATACAGTTTGTTTTTATTTTCTGTCATTCACTTTTTTGCAAAAGAGCGTGTGTAAAGAGCAATACGTACTATAAAAAGTGGCTCAACAATTTTTTAATTAATTTCATTTTGTTAATTTTGTTTTTATTATTATTGTGTAATACGACATAAAGAAATCACGTGCAAACTGTATATTATTTCAATGACAATTAACATTTTATGAGTTCATTGAATTTTATTTTTATAATATCGCTGAATTTTGTTAAGAAGTTTAGTGAGAAGAGAGGAAAAAAAACTACATAAAACAAAGTGACTAGCGGTGTTGTCAGATGTGAGAATTTAATCCTAAACTAGTGATTTGAATTTTCATTTGGGTATAAATTTTTGAAAGCAAAGATTTGAGAATTTTCTTTGAATATAAGAAATCTGATTAATTTTCGCTTTTTAAGAAATCTTTAACACACATTTTTTTTAAAAAATATATGCTATATTTAAATATATCGGCTACATATTTAAAAATTAGAATTTTTGGGAACGTCGAGCATTAGTTTTGGGATATAAAATGTCATTTTTCTGGCATCTCTGGTTACTAGTCACTAAATAATTGCATGTTATTGTTCATATTGGGAAGTGATTGTTAGCTTAACTATTTATTTTTTTATAGCCAATAAAACGCACGCAATTTCGTTTTTTGGCCAATTTAATTTAGATGAGAGAGAGGGAAAAAGCTGGCGTAATATTACAAAACAATTAGTGTAAAAGTGTGTAAAAAAATTAAATAATTTCATGACTTTAATTTTAATTAGATTTTGGAAAATATTTGTATATTGTACAGAATCGAAATATTCCTAAAGCCCTTTTAGGAGCGGATTAACATGTTCTTAAAATAGGCCACCTCTGGCAAGGACGCTTTTTAAACGCTTGCCAATAGGTGGACTAATGGAATTTGATCTGTTAAACAAGAATTTGCTTTCAGTTTTTTTTTTTCTATTTAAATGAAGAAATTGTTTTTCTTTCTTTACTGTTTTGATATGAAATCCATTGCACAGTGGGCAGAATAGAAAATTTTTGAAAATAAATCTTCAACGTCTAATCAGCTGGTTAGATTTACATAAAATTTCATATAGGCGCAGCAGAGAAGCATAAAATCCAATATAACTTTCTGGAGCGCAGCTACAGGGGCTATACAGTAGGGTATCTCTGGCAAAGAAAATTTAATAGTTAAAAAATAGTACTTACTATGTAATGTAAATAATTTAAATGTAAATAAAAGAAAATTAATATTCATGGATAATAATATAGCTTACGTATGAGTGATCTCTTTGAAACTTCCTGATCCGAAATTTTATGTAGCTGTTGATAGGGGAAAATAGCGTGAAATAAAAAAAAAATCAAATTCAATTCTAGTTATCCGATTGAAAGCTGAGACAATTTTCTTGTGAGACTGTATTTAATTTACGAAAACATTCGTTAGCCGATTGAGATCTAATGTACATAAGTATTTATCTCATCGAATTGTATTGAGTAGCTTTCGAAGCCATTCACATTAATAGCAATAGCCAGTTGTTATCATTGCTAATAGCTGTAAATCCCTATATTAAACACAAAGCCTAAAGGTTTATTAAAGCTTTGTGGAACAAATATTTCAAAAAATACATCCATTTGAAGAATCTGAACAGACTGAGTTTAGAAAAAATCTGAACAAAAACCTTTATTGAACTGTTATGTTTGGTGACCAGCAAAATGGAATACGTACTTTCTGTGTCGCATTACATTTCATCATTCTTGGTGCTTTTTTCATTTGGCTCTCATTGAAGCCCATACATGGTGGACCTTGGTAAAATTTTGAGGAACCTACTTTGCGTTACCAGGCACTTTAGAGTATCTGGTGTCAATCTCTAACAAAAATATAGCAGGAGACCGTGATCCACTTTTGAAGGAATTTAGTAGCAGCTAAGCTAAATATTTTAAAGGAAAAAAATATTGATCAAAATTTAAAGTTTATTTGGGGACGCTACTAGATGCGAACTTGGTATTTACCCATTGATAACAGTGATGGTCCTTTTTACAAGGGAAGAACAACTTCTTTTAACTACCCAAAACTTTGAGGAAGGATTCTACATTTTTCAAGTGAGGCGAAATTTCTAGGCGTAATTTTTGACCGAAAATTAAAATGGTAACCAAACCTAAGTGAAAGAGGAGTAAAGGAAGCTTACGCAGCTATGTACGCGTGCCATAAACTCATAGATAAAACGTGGGGACTGAAACCAAGCCTGATATATTGGATTTACAAGGCCATTGTCAGACATATACTGACTCATAGAACCTTGATTTGGTGGACAATAATGGATATGCGCACATACGCGTCATTTATTAAGCGGGTCAACAGTGTAGTTGCACTCAAAGAACATGATTATTAGAAACATTGAACACTCAACATTAATCGGTGGATCACAATATAGGAATATTGTTACTGACTACTTATCTACTCAAATCTAATGGAGTTAAATGCGTTCATATTACCAAGCGAAAAATGGGAGATCAATAAGGCATTAAAGTCTACACTGATGGTTTAAGGATAGAGAATGGAGCAGGATGTGGTGCGTTCTGTAAAAAATTGGATATTACCCAGCAAAAACTTTGCTTTCCTGGTAAGCTAGCAGGTATAATTGGAAATAAAAATAAACTATTTATTTTTTGTCTCAATAACTAGTTATTTTTGTTCGAGTTGTCCATGAATTCTAGTAGTTATTTTTAGACTCTTTAGTGATACTAAAAAATATGTACCTAAACAAAAATAAAAATGAAAACAAAAAACAAAAAAAATTTGCCGTCAGTGAGTTTTGAACTTGGGACCCTATTAACTAGTCGTTTTTAATGACTAACGTCTTACTTAGTACACCATCTCGCACTTAATATTCAATGCTAAAAAAAACTTGTTTTAGCATAAAATATATTTTTAAAACATTTTGTTAAAAAAACGAATAGCATCAGAATGGGGTTGAACCGGCAACCTTCTGATTGCTAATCCTGCGCTCTAGACAACTGATCCATGTGATCCATGTGTAACTTACTCCGCAATTATACTATTGAGTACTTATTTATGTAATGTAGAGAAGGCAAATAATAATGACGCCTACTTTCCAGGAAAGTACTTTAATAAGTAGTCGTCATTATCGAAAACCAAAAAGTTTTTGCTGGGTAAGTACAGCGCTAGTATCTTTCAAGCAGGGGATTTTGCAGTGTCTGAAGCAGCCATACTTACATATATATATGAGACCGATATTTACGAGCGATATCACAATATACATAGATAGTCAAGCTACGATACAGGCACTCTATATCGTAGCTTGACTATCTATATATATTAGATCAAATGTAGTCAGCCGTTGGTGCCGAGAGCTTCAGGTTCTTGAAACTGAGCTGGGTACCGGGTCATAATAATAATATATAAGAAAACGAATATGTCGAGAAATTGGCACGAGTAGTAACGGATAAGCACTGCTTGTGAAAGCGTTTATTCAGAATTGAAATAAATTTATCATTAGAAACGAGGATATTATGAGAAAAAAAAAGACTACTTAATATGGAGAAATGCGAACTGAGATGGTATATTGGTATTATTACAAGCCATAAAGTACTGAGGTATTTTCTGAACAAAATTGGTCTGAGTACAGTGAGTATATATGGATGGTGTAATGATGCAGAGGAGGATACACCCCACTACCTTTGCCAATGTATTGTATTATCACGTTACATATTTAAATGTTTTGATTCCTATTTCTTTTAGAATTTAGAGGAACGAATCCAATGAAGATGCTAAAATTTGTTAAATTAACTGGACTATGTGAATGAAACATTCATGAATCTTTGAATTCGACGGGAAAGTTATTAGTTGGCATTATATATTTACCACACTGTAGTTTTATAGAATGTGAGGACTTATTAATTGATCTAACTAGTAGATATTCAAAACGAATTCTCGTTTGGTAAGAGATTTTTGTTCCCGGTCCAATTTGTCAGTGGTACACAATAGTATTCCCACACATTATTGCCAGATACATAATACATCCTTACTTGATTATTTTTTGTGACAGATATAAATTCTGTTATCCAAAAATATCAATACCAGAGGCCAGCATTAAACTCTGCCCCATGCACTAGTCTCTATCATACTGTCTAGTGGTTGAAAGAAATATAAATGAGTGGTATAGAGATTATGATGTGGACGCCTGTATGTCGCAGTTAGATAGTGTTGGCTTCTCAGAAATATACAATCAACCCAACGTTGATGATCAACTGAACTTTTTTAAACAAATTATTATAGGAATATTTAATGATAAAGTTCCTTTAAAAAGATCATATCCTCGAATACAGCGAAAATGGATGGATTCTCCAGAGGTAAAGGGTGCTATAATTTTAATATTATGAAAATAGGTCAGAAAATAGCCGTAGGATTTTTAATAAATATCACAACAAGTCAAAGTCTGCTATTAGGAGTGTAAGGCGAAAATTCTGTATTAATCATTTTGAAGGATGTTCACAATCACAAGTATGGAGTAAGCTTAAATCAAATGGGATTACTGAGGGTATAGGCGCGGTTAATGAAATCGATATTGAGGAATTCAACCGCAATTCAATTCTACCACTTATTATACAATCTAATAATTTTGCATCCTTTATTAACGCTAATAATAATGGTTTTACTTTTCGTAATATGGATGAATTAGAAATGTATAATGCAATGATGAGTATTAAAAGAGATGCCGTTGGGCCTGATGGAATACCTTTAAAGTTTCTAAAATTAATATTTCGAAGTGTATCAATATCTTTACTTTTCATATTGAACAACATTATAACAACTTCCCAATTTCCGAATTGTTGGAAAATGGGAAGAATAACTCCAGTGCCTTAAGTTAAATCTCCCAGAGTAATATCTGATTATAGACCCGTTAGTGTTTTAAATGCAAATTCTATGCTCTTGGAAGTCTTATTAAGAAATCAGTTACAATTTCATTTGAATGCTGGAAATTATATTAATCGTTACCAATCTGGATTTAGGAAATATTGTAACACTACGGTTTTAGTTCTAAATTCTGTTGAACAATTGAGAAGTAATTTGGACAAGAAACTGAATTATGCTATCGTAATATATCCCCTTTTATGCGTACATTTAGAGGCGTACCACAGGGCTCTATTTTGAGTCAAATTTTATTTATGTATTATACGAACGATTTATATTAGCAGATATAATTTTGTAAATTATATTCATACTACGACGACATACAGCTACTAGCTGGAGTTAGATTCCTACAGAATAATGTTAATTCTGACTCACAAAGAGTTATGGAGTGGTCAGAATCCAATTTTCTATATTTGAACCCCGTAAAAACCCGTGCAATGTGGTTATCTCAAGATAGAGTAACACCATGTCTAGTTTTAGCAAATTAAAGAATCGCGTTTGTCTCTTATTATAAAACCTTGGGAGTATATATTGATAATAAATTGGACTTCAATATTCAAGTGAATCATATTATATCAAAAGTTAATTTTGATTTAAGAATAAATAAATAAATAAATAAATAAATAAATAAATAAATAAATAAATAAATAAATAAATAAATAAATAAACATTGAGGCGCCAGTGGATAGACTATAATACTATCAATTGGACTAGCTAGAGAACGTGACGCAGCAACTGTGATATGATGCTGGTTCTAAACGAGCTGATGGAAAACTTTCGAGGATTCACTTTGGATCAACATATATGGTCTTGTGATTACATACGGTGTAATCACAAGACCTAACCTATCGTATATTGTGTTTATCCGATTTTGTAGACAACGTTTTCGAAAATAATTTTGTTTATAAAATTTCGAATGACTTTTTTTTCGAACGGAAATGCAAATAAACCCCCAGCCTACCTCCTTATAAGATTCTTGAGTTACATGAATTGAAGATTCTTGATAATTTTAAGCACTAAAACTTGACCAATTGCGATCTAAAAAAGTAAATGAAAAGTCTAAATTTCATTTCGAGAAATGTTCCAGTGGAATGGAAATTTCTCTCTTTCGTTGAATTTCAATTTCTATCGCTGGATTATACCATAAATCCATTAACGTTATATGGGCATCAGCGACAATTTCAATCCAAATCAAATCTATTCTAGTTCGCTTAAATTAATTATGAATCTCTTAAGTCTCATTGTGTTAAATTTTTCATACGGTTCTTATACTAAATCTCTACAAGATTAAAATTAACTCAAGAATTAAGGACTTTTGATCATTTTAAGGACCAAAAATTTTATAATTGAATCGTGTTAAAGTGTGAAGGAAATTTCAACAAAATAAAATAATGGAAAATGAAATGAAGTTTGCAAAAACAATTTTACAAGTTTTCCAAAAAGGAAACATTTCAGTTATCAAAACTAAGTAATTTGATATCATCGACATATCAACAGTTGAAATGTCATTATCAAATTTAAATTATTTTAGTCCTGTCTGGGACTCTGGTTCATTGAAAGATATGGCACACTTGCTGATAGCATAAAAAAATTCTCTTAATATATATTGGTCACTGCGCGGAAAAACTATTAAAGATATTATTAAAGTTTCATAGAAGATAATTCTGAAAAAATAGAACTACAAAACTGTAGAACTACAAAACTGTATAAACCGAAAAATGTTCTATGCAATATTTTTAAAACTAAAATTATAATAAAATAAAGTGAAATTTTCAAATGTTAGTTAGACACGAAAAATGATTAGTAATTAGGAAACCTTAAATATTTCATGTTAATTACAAATAGACTGATTTTTACTTAAATACTAAATAGTATATTCTTTTATACACACTTTGCTTTAAACAATCCCAAAATGAAAACTTCATTTTTAGCGATCTTGTCACGGCTGCTTCAAAACAACTCCAACAATTCCAATTAGTAGCCAAAACAATCTCTTAGTGTACCAGATTGTTTTTTTTTTTTTTTTTTAAATTTTAAAAAATTCTTTGTTAGGAATCTAAGAATTTGAATTGTGATTGCAATTTTATGCTAAAATTCCATAAATTCACAAAATAACTGATTATTTGTAGATCGAACACCATTTAAAACGAATATAATGTCGATTGTTTCTTAAGAGAAACAAATTTACCGAAACAAAACAGTTTTAGCAAAAAAACAAAACTTAACGCGTTTGACAGTTTAAATTTCAATAATTTTTGCTTTTATTAAAAAAAAGTTTTTAAATAAATAAAAACGAAAGCACTGAGCAACGATGTTAAGCGTTATGCTTAGAAACTATAAGTGCAAACTAAACGACAGCGATCAAATCTCGAAATGAACTAAACTTGAGGATTCCTTTAGACACAATATTTAACAGATTGTAAATTGAATTTGTTAAATTTCTCAACACGAGTTTGTGTTGTTTGTGAAAACGAGAAAAAAAAATTATAATAAAAAAAATCAGTAAAAATAAAACATTTTAAACGGGGCAAAAACAAAAAATTAAATAATAATATACAACAATATTCATATAAAAAAATATTATTTATTGTATTGTATAGAACGAGAGACTGATGGTCTGACTGACTGATTGACAGAACAATAAATTTAATACACAATTTTGTATCTTAGTTGTACTACACATTCACATAAAATTTTTAACAAAAAGAATAAAAAGTGTTAATTTTTTAGCAAATTTATTTGGTTGCTGTTGATTGATTTGTTTTGTTGCCAGTTTCAGTTATTTTTTTTTAAATAGTCGTAAATATGCATATTTACGCTAATTAAGTGAAACATTGATTTCAGCCGTTATCATTACTTTCAACCATAACGATTTCGTTATTAATCACAAAATACAACCCTTTTGTTTGTAGATACCCCTTTAACTGTGGGCAGAACTGTGACACCACTCCCTTCTTAGCACATATTGAAAACAATAGAAAACCAAACAAATTCCATAAGAAACATATAAATTAAGGAAAAAATGTGACTTAGATTTACGTCAAGATTGTGTTTTGTGTATGTGACAACAAGCGGCAAATAATTGTGGTTATGCATAAACAATAATAGGGGTATTCACCAGAAGTAGCCTTGTATTAGGTTTGGATTTCATTTTGGAATAGTTTGTTTTTTGTTAGACATTTAAAACAGATGAAAACTCAAAAGTCTGAATAGTATAAGAAATTAAAGCGATTAAAGGTTTGAAAGGCAAGAGAGCTGCCAAAATCTCCATTGTCTTGACTATAGATTAGTCTATAGTCCTGACTATAGTATATAGTATTGCATATAATCTTGACTATAGTCTAATCTGTAGTCTTGACCAGCGTTTAAATATTATGCGCCAGTAAAATTTCTTCTAATTCTGATTATGCAATAAATATTAAACCGTTTCATTTTTACTACACACGGCAACTAAAATTATTATAAATAGCCTTAAAATTTTTAGTAACAATGTAAATCGTCTTTGCAATTTTTATCAGCAAACAGAAAATATTGCTCATCAAAAAAACTAAAACTTCATGTTTTAGTCTCTTACACATAATTTTTTCGGACACAGCACACGAACAATTTTTCTTCGTGTGCTGCAAAAAATTTTTAGCAAATTTTCTTTGTTTTGATTTTGCAACTATAGTTATTTTTTAGTATTTTTATTTAAACAATTTTGTTGCTACTAAAATTTCTTCTATGAAGAAAAAAACACATGTATAATGAAGTATGTATGTTAAGGGGAAGGCATGTATATGTTGTTATACATACACACATACATGCATACTCAGATATACATGTGTTTTATTCTTCATAGAAGAAATTTTAGTAGCAATAAAGTTGCTTAAATAAAAATACTAAAAAAAAACTATAGTTGCAAAATCAAAACAAAGAAAATTTGCTAAAAATTTATTGCAGCACACGAAGAAAAATTGTTCGTGTGCTATATGTGTCCGATAAAATTATGTATACAAGCCTAAAATACGAAGTATTATTTTTCTATGTTAATTTATGTACGAGTTGAATATTTTTTATTTATGCTACAAGAAATTGTAAATAAACGCTGCAATTTTTATTGATAATACTGAAAATAGAAAAATAATTTTAGTTGCAATTATAAACAAAAATGAAACGGTAAAAATATTTTTAGTATTTTTTTTTGCTAGCAGCAGATATTTATTGCAAAATGTGATAAATATAGTATTAAAATCAAACCCTGGTCTTTACTATTGTATAATTTATAGTGTTGACTATAGTCTAGTCTATAGTCTTTACTATAATCTTGATTATACTCTTGGCCATAGTCTTAACTGAAATCTAGTCTATAGTAATGACTATAGCCTTGACTATTGTCTAGTCCATAGTTTTGACTATAGTCTAATCTATAGTCTTGACTATAGTATAGTTCATAGTCTTGACTATAGTCTAATCTATAGTCTTGACTATAGTCTAATCTATAGTCTTGACTATAGTCTAATCTATAGTCTTGACAATAGTCTAATCTATAGTCTTGACTATAGTCTAATATATAGTCTTGTCTATAGTCTAATCTATAGTATTGACTATAGCATAATCTATAGTCTTGACTATAGTCAGTCTATAGTCTTTATTATAGTCTAATCTATAGTTTTGACTGTAGTATAATTTATAGTCTTGACTATAGTCTTTACTATAGTATTGACTATAGTTTAATCTATAGTCTTGTCTAATCTATAGTCTTGACTATAGTCTAATCTATAGTATTGACTATAGCATAATCTATAGCCTTGACTATAGTCAGTCTATAGTCTTTACTATAGTTTAATCTATAGTCTTGACTATAGTCTTAACTATATTCTTGACTGTATTATAATTTATAGTCTTGACTATAGTCTAGTCTATAGTCTTTACTATAGTCTAGTCTATAGTCTTTACTATAGTATTGACTATAGTCTAATCTATAGTCTTGTCTATAGTCTAATCTATAGTTTTTGAGTAATTTTTTTCGTTAGAGTTTTTTAAGCTCTTGCTAATATTTGTCACCCTAAGTGAATATCCCTTTTAACAAAATATTACTTTGTTTACTTTTTCCATTAATTTAATGTCATTTTATTTAAATCGTTAAAACCAGAGACAAAGTGACGTCTTTAAGTCATTTAAATGGGAATTGGGTTGCTTCTCATTCATTAGTTATAAAAATAAAAAAATAAACAAATATATTTGAATGTATTTTTTCCATAAATTTGGTTGTTTAGTACAAAAACTTTCCATGATTCAATTTCAGTCCAAAATAAGCACAATACAGCTCAGTAACTGATGTAAACAACTGACACTTTTTTGAAAAAAAATACACAAAAAAATCAAAATACACAGACGCACAGTTTTTTGGTTAAAGTACTAAAGTAACCCAAATTGTAAAGTAAAACCAAAAAATGCAACTAATTTTGGGGAGAAAGAGGAAAGGCAATAAAATTTGTTTAAGGCTGCAAAAAAATATTAAAAACATTTTTGTTAACATTGAAGCATAAATTATTTATTGGATTCTTAATTTAGAAGTACGCATTATGTTAATATTTGACTAATACTTTTCATAGCACCCTTTCATCCCTCTGATGCATTAGAACCAATGTACCCGAGATTTTGCACGTCATATGATCATCATAAAAATAGCAACTTTTTTTCCAAACTTTAATATTGAAAAAAAAAGGTGTTAATTTCGTATTAATTGTTTAAATCCTAAAAATAAGTATATATGCCAAATTTTTATCTATTACCATTTGGTCAAAACCATTTAACACTTGGTATGAATATTATAATGAAAATATCGTGCCGTTTTATAGATAATTTGGTAGATTTTTAATTTATTTACATTTGAAATTCATGTTTTTATAAATTTGCGATATTTTTTTCTTGTGCTAATTAAATTTAATAATAGAAAAATTCCTTTGATAAGAGATTGTATTTTATATGTACCGAAAGAAAAAGCATTAGTAAAATTGTCGTGATGGCGGCGGCATTGAAAGTAAAAAAAAAAGTAAGGGATTTTTTATTTAATTAATTTTTAGTTTTAGCTAAACTTGAATAAAGTGATAACAATACTATTTTCTATTATTATTGTATATAAAAGCAATGATATGATTAAACAAATCGTAAATGAATAACAAATTTCTTAGTTAAAGAAAATTTAGCAAACATTTAAAAATTAACCCACTTATTTTGTAAATCCTTTCACCTCACTTTGATAAAATTTCCATACAAATTTTTGAAAAACAAAAACAATTTACATTAAAAATTTTTCAAAGTGAAGGGAAGTGTTTTGCAAAATAAGGCCCTAAAAAAGTATATCGTTAATTTTTTATAAAAAGAAAATTTTTTGTAATAAAATTTATCGTAAATTTTCTAAAAAAATTATCGTAAATTTACGAAAATTCTAAAAATAATCATCGTAAATTTTCCATATTGTTTTCATATTTAACAAAAATTTCTGTAAAAAGAAAATTAACGTCAATTTTCTATAAAGAAAAATAAAGAAAATGTATCGTAAATTTTCTATAGACAGAAAGTTTGTCGTAAATTTTATATTAAAAAAAACTTATCGGAAATTTTCTATTGAAATAAAGCTTATCGTAAATTTTCTACAGAAAGGAAATTTATCGTAAATTTTCTATAAAAAAAAAAAAATCGTAAATTTTGTATAAAAACAAAAATTTCTGTAAAAAAAATTAAACGTCAATTTTCTATAAAGAAAAATTTTGTAAACATTTTCAATACAAAATTCTATATAAGGAAAATTTAACTTAAATTTTCTATAGAAAAGAAAAAGAAAGAAAATTTATTGTAAATTTTAATAAAACAAATTATCGTAAATTTCCTTCAAAAATAGAATAGAAATGTTAAAAATAACAAATATTTTCTATAAAAAGAAAATTAATAAAGATTTTCTACAAAAAGAAAATTTATTACAATTTTCTTTAGACAAAATTTTGTAATTTTTTTATAAAAAAAATCTATAAAAATTATTTATCGTAAATATTCTATAAAAAAAATTATCGTAAATTTTCTATAAAAATAATTTATCGTAAATTTTCTATAGAATAAATGTTCTATAAAAAAAAATATATCGAAAATTTTCTATAGAAAATCGCAAATTTTTTATAGAATAAATGTTCTATAAAAAAAAATATCGTAAAACTTCTATAGAAAAAAATTATCGTACATTTTCTACAGCAAAAAAAAAAAAAAATATCGTAAATTTTCCATAGTCAAAATTATTATAAATTTTCTATAGAAAAAAAAAAAGATAAATTTTTAAACAAAAAAAAAAATATCGTAAATTTTCCATAGATAAAAATTATTGTAAATTTCCTATAGAAAAAAAAAAAAAAATATCGTAAATTTTCTATAGAAAAACATGTATAACATAAAGAAAATTTATTTATTTCAATATATCAGTAATCTATAAAGAAAAATTTAGTAAAAATTTTTAATAAAAAATTATACTGAAAGAATATTTATCGTAAATTTTCTATTGAAAAAAAAAAAAAAAAAAAAAATCGTTAATTTTTTATAGAAATAAAATTTATCGTACTGTGAAAAAAAACAAAAATTTTCTATAAAAAGAAAATTAATGAAGATTTTCTATAAAATAAAAATGAACGAAGATTTTCTACAAAAAGAAAATTTAAAAAAACTTTCTTTAGAGAAAAATAACAAAAATTTTCTATAAAAAGAAAATTAATGAAGATTTTCTATAAAATAAAAATGAACGAAGATTTTCTACAAAAAGAAAATTTATAAAAACTTCCTTTAGAGAAAATTTTGTATATTTTTTATAAAAAAATTCTATAATATAAATTATCGTAAATTTTCTATAAAAAAACTTATATAGACAAAATTTATGGTGTTTTCTATAAAAAAAAAAATATCGTAAAATTTCTATAGCAAAAAAAAAAAAATTATCGTTAATTTTGTATAGAAAAAAAAAAAAAAAAAAAAATATCGTAAATTTTTTTTCTATAAAATTGTCTATAGAAAAAAATATTTATCGTAAATTTTCTATAGGAAAAAATCATCGTAAATTTTCTATAAAAAAATGATCGCAAATCTTCTATAGAAAAATAATGTATGCTAAATTTTCTGTTAAATGAAATTCTATTCAAATTTCCAACTAAAAGAAAATTTATTGCAAATTTTTTATAAAAAGAAAATTTATCGCTAATTTTTTGTAAAAAGGAAATCTGTCATAGATTTTTTTATAAAAATAATTTTTTTTGGTAAATTTCCTACAGATTTCAGATCGAGTATTTTTTCTAGAGAAAAATTAATCTTCTTGATTTTTTATTTTAGTTTTTATTATTATTCGTTATTAAAAATATTAAAATGTATTAATAATAATTTTATGAATTTGATGAAGATGAAGTTAGTAGCATAAGTTACTTTAAAATTCTAATTTATTATCCAAATTCTTCTTACTTTTGTTTCCTTCAATTCCTTTTAGAAATTAATACTCTTACACACAAAAGTATTCTGAATTGTTTGAAGTTTTCTTATTTTAGTTATAAATCTTTTTAATTTATTTATATTTATTTCTCGTAATCAAAAATCTTTGTTATTATTATTTTAAAAATTTTCTTGTGTCTTCTTTTTATGTTTTGTTTATATTTTTAACTTTTAACACAAAAATATACACACACTTAATATTAAACAAAATACTGCGAGATTTTTTTAAAGTTTCTTTTACTTATCTAATTATTTTCTTAAAGAGGGTGCTAATTGAAATGCACGTGAAATTAATTGTAAGATTTATTTTTAAATATTTGATTTATATAAAAAAACACAATTTAAACATTTTATGAGCGTTTTAGTTCTTTTTTAACAGGTATTTATTTATTTTTTCTTTAAAATGTAAACAATTTAATTTTATTGATTGAATTTTTTCACCTTTTTGTAATGGTTTATATTTTATTTTTCTTTGTATAAAAAAACAAATAAAAAAGCGCGCGTGCTCGTTTAGCATTAAGACGCTAGAAAAATCCGTGTGTATGGCATCACTTGTAGGTGAGTAATGATCACCAACAGGAGACGACGATCTTTAAATCTAAACCAAAAAATTTCAGTTAGTATTTTAAATTGTTTTTATATGCTTCAGTGAAATTTTCTTTTGAGTCTAAAATTATTCACTCAAAGTTTTGAGTCAAAAAGATTATGAGAGAGAAACTAGAAAAGAAAAAAAACATAAATAGATAAATCTATTTTATTAAAAAATTTTAAAACAAAAAATACTAATAATGACTGCATATTATTAATAATAAATTGTTTATGCGAGATTTGTATTTTTTTTTAAATTTCAAATAAAATTGGCTACAAAAAACGCAGTTCATTAATCCATCCACATAGATAATAACCTCAGCTGAAACAAACAAGGACGTTTAATGATCTTTTATGTTATTTAAATGTTTTAAAAATTATTTGATTTTTTTTTCTAAAATACATACGCCAAAAACTAACAAACGCCGAAAAGGTTCATTACACTCATGTGTAATTTTTTAGAAATAACAAAGAAATAAACTATTTTAATTTATTGTCATTTTCTTAATTTAAAATGCATGTCATTAACCGCCACAAAGTCATTTATTTTTAAAAATACATATAATAAAAATTAGAAAAAACAGTATAAATAAATAGAAGCAAGATTTATGAAGCGTTATATATATATTTTTTTTTTTATTTACTTGTCAATATTTAATTGCAATTTATGGAATATTTTATTATAATTATAACAAAAATTAACGATCAATTTTCAATAAAAATTTTACGATAAATTTTACGATAAATTTTCTGTTTATAAAAAATTATTCTACAAATTCTTTTTATTATAGTAAATTTACAATAACTTTTTATAAAAAAGGTCGTAAATTTTAAAATAGAAAATTTACAATAATTTTTTTTTTTTTTTTTTATAAATTTCGTTTTATAGAAAATTTAGAAAAAATTTTCTTTTTATATAAAATTTACTATAAATTTTCTTTTTATAGAAAATTTACTATCAATTTTCTTTTTATAGAAAATTTACTATCAATTTTCTTTTTATAGAAAAATTACTAAAAATTTTCTTTTTATAGAAAAAATACGATAAATTTTCTTTTTATAGAAAATTTACTATCAATTTTCTTTTTATAGAAAATTTACTATCAATTTTCTTTTTATAGAAAATTTACTACAAATTTTCTTTTTATAGAAAAAATACAATAAATTTTCTTTTTATAGAAAATTTACTATCAATTTTCTTTTTATAGAAAATTTACTATCAATTTTCTTTTTATAGAAAATTTACTACAAATTTTCTTTTTATAGAAAATTTACTATCAATTTTCTTTCTATAGAAAAAATACAATAAATTTTCTTTTTATAGAAAATTTACTACAAATTTTCTTTTTATAGAAAATTTACTACAAATTTTCTTTTTATAGAAAATTTACTATCAATTTTCTTTCTATAGAAAAAATACAATAAATTTTCTTTTTATAGAAAATTTACTACAAATTTTCTTTTTATAGAAAATTTACTACAAATTTTCTTTTTATAGAAAATTTACTATCAATTTTCTTTTTATAGAAAAAATACGATAAATTTTCTTTTTATAGAAAATTTACTATCAATTTTCTTTTTATAGAAAATTTACTACAAATTTTCGTTCTATAGAAAAAATACAATAAATTTTCTTTTATAGAAAATTTACTATCAATTTTCTTTTTATAGAAAATTTACTACAAATTTTCTTTTTCTAGAAAATTTACTACAAATTTTCTTTTTATAGAAAATTTACTATCAATTTTCTTTTTATAGAAAATTTACTACAAATTTTCTTTTTATAGAAAAAATACGATAAATTTTCTTTTTATAGAAAATTTACTATCAATTTTCTTTTTATAGAAAAAATACGATAAATTTTCTTTTTATAGAAAATTTACTATCAATTTTCTTTTTATAGAAAATTTACTACAAATTTTCGTTCTATAGAAAAAATACGATAAATTTTCTTTTATAGAAAATTTACTATCAATTTTCTTTTTATAGAAAATTTACTATAAATTTCCTTTTTTACGATAAATTTTCTTTTTCTAGAAAATTTATGATTAATTTTATTTTCAAAGAATATTTACGATATATTTTTTAATAAGAAGATTACAATACATATTTTTTTGTATAAAATTTACAATAATTTTCTTTTTGAGGAACATTTAAAATCAATTATTTTTATAGTAAATTTACGATAAAATTTTATTTTCACTAATTATGGATTTAATGCTAATTTCTTTTACTGTTCTTATTAGATTAATATGTTGTCTTAAAAATAACAGAAAAAATAAAATTTTTTATAAATAGTCTGTCCAAAAATTGGCGATATTTTTAAATCAGCTTTCCGAAAAAGTGCTTTTATGTTATGGGTGTATTCTAAAGGTATATAGCTAAAAAATTTGAACTAAAAAATTTTCAAAATGTTGTTCAGAAAAATTTTCCGGGTCCAAAAACGATTTCTGAAATTTTCTAGGCTCTGTATTTCGGAATGAAAAATATCTAGGCATTCAAAACTTTTTAATTTGTTATCACAATTACAAAAACAAATTTTGTGCCAAATTTCGTCAAGTTGTCTATACGGAATCGGGTAGTGGTCGAAAATGGGTTAAAGAAAATGTTCGTCACAATTTGTTTTTATGGAACATATTTGCTACATATTCTTTTTAGAGAAAATTTATAATAAATTTCCTTGTTATAAAAATTCTAAATAATTTTCATCTTAGAAATTATTTGTTTAATAGTTTTATTTTTTAATTTGTAAAAAACATTTTATTTATAAAAGATTTTCTTTATTTTTTATTATTTAAATTTAAATTTTATTTAACATTTTTAATAAATTTTCTTTAAAGAGAACATTTTTATTAAATTATCTTTTATTACGGAAAAGATTTCAAAAATAAATACTTGAAAATTTCAAGAAAAAAAAAAAAAAAAAAATTAAAAACCATGATATTTTCTATTTGTTTTTATTTTTTAAATTAAAATAAAACTTTTAATTAAAAATAAAACAAAAAGACAAAAAAAGAAAAGGCGCCTAGGAAATAATGCCAAATAATTTTACAGCCAATCATCATAGTACAAAAACAAAAAAATAAAGAAATAATTATTTTTCTTCGACTATTTAGCAGACCGTAACCAATGTGATGGCAATTGATGTATTTCCCAGTTTTATAAATAATTTAAATAAATTGTAACGTGTTATTATTATTTTTTTAATAAACAAAAATATTAAAATTTGTATTCTAGTTGCGATTTATACTAAAGATAAACATTTAAAAAATTTTAAGTATACTGGACTCAAATATTACATAATAAGAAGATATAGGGTCCCTTAAATCCAAAATATACATATATATGTAACATTCAGTTAATCGGCTGTAGTTGACTACATTAATCTCTAGTTAAAGATTTAAATTTATCATCGTTTATGTTCAAACTCAAGTTAAAGCATTTATCTAAGTTGAACGATTTAAGTTTTAAAATTGACCTTATTCATTTACTGCTTCATGTAGGGTATTCATATTTACATTTTCCCACAGTCAATTAAAACAGCAACAATTAAAAAAACATTTAATAAGCAAAATCAAACGAAATAAACTGCAAAAAAAGCAATAAATATTTTTACAAAAGAACTAAAAGAAACCAAGAAACTTATGCACAAATATTTGTATTTAAATAAGCAATTCACGTGAGTTGAAATATAAAAATAAAAAAAAAAAAAAACATTTAAACAGCAACAACAAATTGTAAATTGGACCATTGTAAAAAGTAAACTGAAATCATGTGTCTATCCAGTCATTCATTTGTAATTGTAATTCAAAATTTACTACTAAATTTAGTGATGGGAGCGTGAGCGTTTGCTAATAAAATAAGAAAAAAGAAATACGAACACAAAATTTTTATTTTTTATTTTTTTTAATTATTTTCTTAAAATTTAACTTTTCATGTTAGACATTGGAAGATATATGAATGATAAAAACTTAGGAAAACTTTATGAAAAGAAACAATGTTTGAAATTTTTTTTTAAGATTTTTAAAAATATGGACTCACACTGCACAACTATTCACTGACCAGAAGAAAAAATTTCACGCAAATATATCTATTAAAAGTTTATATTTAAATTTCAATTCAATGAAAAGTGTCCAAAATTTTCGAATTGAAAACAAAATTGTAAAATTTATTAGCTAATTTTGTTTGCTATTATTTTTAATATCGCTAACAATTAGAGTTCGAAAAATCATTCCAAAAAGTATATTTTGTTTTTATAACGATGCTACTTTGCTACCTACCATTTAATTTGTAACTGTCAAGTTCATTTAATGCGCTTAATAATTTTATGATGATTATGTTGCAGTTATTGTTTTGAATGATGATTACATGAGTGATTTGATTGAAACTGCGGCTGTCATTACATAGTGGAACAGAATAATCAAAATACAGTATAATCTCTATAATCCGAACGGCATTTCCCAACTCATTACATACTCTATAATCCGGATTTTTTTCAGTGAAAGAAGTCTAATTACCGAATAACTACGGAAATATTAACTGGACAAAAAATTATATAAATTCAGCTCAAAGACAATTTAGGTCGCTATATATTAAAGTTTATTTTATCTTAATTGGACAAACTGTTCTCGAATTACACAAGTGTGACTGCGGGGTCATAGTAATCATGCTCATAAAAAAATCAATGCGTGATAGAAAAAATTAAAAGCTGATTCTTATTTAGCACCTTAAATTCCACCTAATCCACCTATTTTTTATTTAAGACGAACAAATTTTTTTTTGCCCACTAGTGTATTTCCACTAAGCTATAGGTATGCATGGGTATCCAAACTTAACTGTGAATCCAATCAAGATTTGTGCATCAATTTTTATGATACGTGGCTTTATTTACTCGTAGTTTTGCCAGCTTTGAGATAAAGGTGATAAAATTAAATATTTTTGATGTTTTCACTCTAAAAAAGTTATAGTAATAAAGAAATCTTGAATTTTGCATGAAACCATTTTTTTCCAACACTTTTTTCGAAATATCTCCTAACTATTGAGCGGAAGAAAATTTGATAGTAGTGCGATTTAAAGCAAATTTTATTCCACATATCCTGGTATATCATTTATATAAATCGTGCATACCGTTCTCAAGTAATAGTGAAATATAATCGAGTAACGGCATATTTAGGGCACAATATTAGACAGGCCCATAAAAAAATCCCGACCTGATGGAAAAAAAACTAAAAGCAGATTCGAGTTTAGCATGCGAAATTCAATCTAGTCTACATATTTTATTTTGAAGGAGCTCCAAAAAATTTTTTTGTCGACCAGTGTAATTGAAAACTGTACACTTTTGTCAAAACACATTTCGTTAAGGCACATCGTGTGGACAGTATGAAATTAACTATAATTGGCATAATTAGTAGGTGTTTGTTATGCTTAAAAAATCCGGAGGCGCATCAAAAAAGTTTGAAAGATAAACATTTTATGGACCGAATGCTGAATTCGTTTTATTGTTGTTTTTAAGCAACTGTTGCTATCTTCCATAAATTCGGGTTGATTTTGACGTTTGTCTTGATAAAAAATTGTTTATTTAGAGACTACAAAACGTTTTATGACGATAAATTTAAGAAACTTCATCCAATATCATTGAATATTGATAGAGCGGATTTAAATATAAATATAAAACGAGAAAAGAAGATATAATCGGCTATATGATACCCTAGACCATTGTGTATTAGCATAAACATTTTATGCACTATAGTGCGATTTCGGGAAGTGGGTTTATATTGGATTTATGTTAAATTATGGATCGATTCTCATAAAATTTTTCAATGTTGTTTCTACATAAAACATATTTGTGTCGAATATTAACTTGATACTAACATTCGTATGGGATTTATGCACGTTAAAGTGGTATAATACTTGTCCAAAATTTCTTTGCACCGAATTTCATTAAAATATTCCTTTTTTTAAGGCATTTTTTAGTGTTGAAACTCTACTTCGGAGGGACATTTGAAGGGTGGATAGGTGAAATAAATGGAATGATCACAACCAATTTCAATAGGGTTCGTTCGTCCTTGTATCATAAAACCCCCACGTGCCAAATTTCATTGAATTATCTTCAAAATTAACTGTTGTGCACAAAGTTTACATGGACAGCCAGCCAGTTAGACAGACGGACGGACATCGCTAGATCGATTTAAAAACTGATTCTGAGTCGATTGGTGAGTGTTGGATAACTTTTTCTATGCATTACAAACATCAGCACAAACACATAATACCCCAACAACCTATGGTGGTGTAGGGTATAAAAATTCGAATAAAATGAACTGATTGATAAATAAGGACAATCTGAAGAAATTACTAGATTATTTCATGTAAGTAATCCAACTTGAATAAAGAAATTTGGTAACTGTACTCCCCGTAAACGAGAAAATAATAGCGTAGCTTGCTTTTCGCTAAATAGAGTGCTCAGAGGGAATCACTGCCTTTAAACGATTCAGACAATTTTAAGAATTTTTGGCATCGATTTGATACAGCATATTTTTGTTCTAACGGCATATTTCGGAATTAGCAGCATATTTTGTTACATTTTTATAAAAAATTCTTATTATAGAGCATATTTTAGCAATTTAAATGTTTATATTTTTGCACATTTTAAAATTAGAGCATACTTTTGTATATATTATACTAACGTGCATTATTTTGCATATTTTACACTTATGCGTAAAATTTTGCACCCAGAAATTTTTTTCTTTCAAATTTCTATTAATACGTTTTACATCTTTCATTAGTATCAGTAATTGCTAATAAAAATCAAGTTATTTTTACCATAAATAGTAGATTATTTAAATTTTAGCCCAAAGAATTATTATTCTTCTTAAGAAAATATATACAGTGCTGTGCAAAACAAAAGCAACAAAATTGGGGTAAGCCTAAGAATAGTTTTATTTATTAGAATATTTGGTTTACAACAAAAACATTTTTACGAAATTATATACATATTTAAGGGTTAACAAAAACACAAACATTTAATAAACCTTAGCTCCTATCTTCATATAGGAGTGTGCACAAAAATAGCAACATATTTTGCTTCATTTTGTTCTATATTTTACATTTTTCGTAAAATTTAGTAGTTTTAATGCGATTAAATTCTTAATCAATTTCTCTGGAATGATTTCAATTTAAATTTATTGAATAAATAACACTTTGGACTGCACTAATGTTGAAGCTGCATAAAAAAATCTTCCACAGATCTTGAGTCTAAGTATTAAAATGTTAAGCAAAAAATTTAAGTAAACGTTGAATTAAAGAATATATTTCTCCATGTATAACGAAATTTTTGTGCTTTTTAATAACCTATTAACCTAAAAATATCAAAATTTCATTAAATTTCCAAGAAAATAACATATTTTTTTTCGCTAGAATTCAAGTACAGTCATTATTACATATTTTCTCTGCCCAAAATAATTTTTTGGAACTGTATGGTTTAAAATGCGCGACGTTGCGTATCCGGTCATATTGGATACATATAAATATAGTTTTAAATTAAATATAGTACTTTTCTTTTTAATATGATTAATTTTGTTGGTCTTAGGAAGAAAGCAACCTATTTATATGAAATTATAAATTGTTTCTTTTATAAAAAAAATGTACCTTCATTGAGTAAGCTTTTTCAGTGAGTAGTGCTATATTGCTTAGCCTGTAACTTTTTTAAATGCTTTCAATGGACTTTGAGTATAGTATATATTAAACCTTGGACACTATATAATATATCTATGTAGACAAATCCGTTTTTATAACGTGTTACCTATTTATTTTTAATAATATATGAACGAAGTTTTTAGCGGAAGTCCTTTTACAAGCACTAAAAAGTCATAATTTTTTAAATTGTGCTTCCAAAATAAATTTGTTTACCTTAATTAAGCAGTATTCTATAATTTGTATTATAAAACAAAGTTACTTTCTACTTTTCTTATTCCAAATAAACTAAAAATTTATTTAAATCATAATTCTCATTAAAAAAAACTATAAGTAAAAGAAAAAATAACAAAAATATATGTAAATAATGCTGTATTCAAATATTTTTACTATAAAACTGCCATTTATTTAAAAAAAAAATAGCAATAACTTTTAAAATTTTGTGTCAATTTTTATAATTGGAAATTTTGTTGCTTTTGATATGCACACTTTCATATAGAAAACATACAATATTTTTATCGTTTTTGCGAAAAGAAAGAAAATCACATCTTCTAAGGTACAAATGTTTGTTAGTACCCAAATGTATTAACAATGTTATGAAATTACAGCCGTATTAAAAAAAAATAATAATAATAATAATAATGTAGGTTTGATAACGAGTTACTTTTTCTTATGGAAATTTACATACAAAAAGTTAGCAACTCGTTATCAAGCATACATTATTTTTTTGTGAATACGGCTGTTTGTTTTGTTCTAAATTTAATACTTTAAAAAATAATTCAACAATTAGGATGACTTTTGTTGCTTGTGTTCTGCACAGCACTGTATATGTTTATTTTTTATTTTTTTAATTTTGAGAGCATTTTTTCGAGTTAAGTAGCATTTATATGAGCATAAAACTCTTTATTTACAGTATATTTTTGGTTGCCCTGGTAATTAGTTTATAATCACCGTGATATTTTTTTGTGGTAATCCTCAAAAATTTCTAATAAAATTATAAATTTATGTTTTCGTGATATAATTTCTCTTGTATATGTAAAATTTTAAGCTCTTTTTTTAAACTTCATATTTTTGTGTAATTTCTAACATTCTTTACAATACAAATCCTCATCTTTATAAATTTAACTCTGGCAACACTATTTATGACCCTAGAATTTATTGTTTGTTATTGTTCTCTCCCCCAAATAATTGTAAACAAAGTTGTTTTTATCACTGTAATGTGTGTATATGTATGTATGTGCTTGGCACAATTACTTGTGTGAATGGCAAATTTTTAATAAAAAAAAAAAAAATAAATAAATTTTTAAATTTAGCATAAAGTAGTCATTTTGCATAATAACAATCTATTTTTAGCAATATGTGTATTTTTTGTTATAACAAACAGCCCAAGTATGTATTTTAATTGAATAAACGATTTAAAAATAAAATACAACACCAACAACACACAAACATTTGATGATTACAAGAAATGGTTGATTTATTAAGCGTCAAAATTAACCTCAACTCTCCCTCCTCTCACTCACTAAATTTAACTCACTCTCGTAATATGTTTATAAACAAAGTGAATGGGAGAGATTATGATTAAAGTTACAATGAAGACTACAGGCGATTAAAGGCGCTAATTTTATTTTAAGAATATGTAAAGAACATTAAACTGTAGTGGAATTTAAAAGTGAAAAAGGAAGAAAAAACTAGTTTGATTTAATTAAGAAGTAGGCAATTTAATTTAACTTTAATAGTTTAAAGTCATAAAGAAGAATACTGGGAGCTAAATATGCTAATTTCATTGCTAAATACATTGGGCAAAGATTGTAAAATAATTTAACTTTTATTGAAGTATTTAAGTTCTTAATATACCTATATTTATTTTTATAAATTTAACTCACCTTTTTTAAATAGCAAAATTTAGAAAAGTTCTTCAAATAACTTTGTTGATTTTAAACAGTGTTATCTGAAAAAAAAAAAAGAAGCACAAATTATTAAAAAAACAATCAAATTTAAAAATATGCGCAATAATTAAAATGTATTTATAAAATAAACCCAAAGTATCCAACAAAAACACATAATGGTTGGCATATGGAATTTTAAACAGGAAATTTGAATATTTAACAAAAAACCAATAAAAAGAAATTAAAACAATATCCACTTTTTTCAATTTAAAATTAAGTGTTAGAAAAAAGTAAATACTAACAAAAAACCAGAGAAATATTAATAAAAAAAATGTGTTTATTTTAAGCTAAAACAACTTAGTAAAAAATCTAAATAAAAGAATATACACTTAGACAAAAAAAAATTGTTTAAAACGAGTGTGAAAATAATTATTTGTTCAACTCAATTTTAAAAAACTCTCCAAAAGCAACAAATTTGTTTAAGTTTAAAATTAAACAATTGTTTTAAAACTTTTAAATTAAAAATAACCTTGACTTTTACTTTTGTTTAGACTGTTTTTATTGCGTATCGAGGTATTGCCAAAAGTAAAAAAAAAGTCCCCTTAATGTTTTAAAAAATAATTGAAAAATAAACAATTATTATTAGCATATTGAGAAAAAACAAAACAATTGAAAATCAAACAAGAATATTTACCACTTGACAGGGGAAAGAACTTTAGAGACAAGAGAATGTCAATGTGTCCGTCATAAATCAATGAGTATTACCGATAAAACACACGCTACAATTCTCGAATTTGATTAAAGACATCAACTGTAAACAACATTATGATATTTTATGGACTTTGTATTTATTTTTGCTATACTACGTGTGATTGAAAATTTTTATGATATTGATCTAAAGGTTGAAAAATACCAACTGAAGCCTTAAATTTAAAATTAAAATATTATAACTTTCAAATTCAAATATAAAATTCTTATAGTTAATAATATTTAGGGACATACTGACGGTTAATTGGATCTCAGTACGCCCCTTAAAACTTCAAGTTGAATATAAGGACTGCGCACGAAAAAAATCCGTGCATGCTATTGGACTCATAACTTTTGATGTGGTGAAAAATTAATAATTCTGTTAACTGGTTTGTATTTGCCATTATCCTCACTTGCCATGTGCTAAGTTTCATGGTAATAGCATAGTTTTTCTTAAAATGGAAGTTTAACACATAAACACATAATTCAAATTTGTCATGAAATCTTGCATTGGTCATATAAAATAATTGCAAGGAAGGTTGTTGTGCCGCAAAATACAGTTTCTTGGATCATAATGTTATACAAAGAAGTCATGATCACTGAATGGTAACCTGGTAATGGAAGACAAATAGTATCTTTGGGCTGTAGGACTCAGACAAAATAAAAAGGATTTTGAAGGAAATTCACCTCATGGAAGAAAAGTGTCACAAAAAGGTAATTGCTTTGAATCTTTATCAGAAAATTTTAAAGGAAGTCTAGCCTGAAAACTTATAAAGTAAGAAACAAATCTTAATAGAAACGCAAGCAAGAATTTGGAGGTAAAAAATAACATGAAAGTACTTCGGACGAATTTTTTCAAAAATTTTATTTCTGTATAGTAGACGATGAAACGTTCGTACAAGGTGACTTTTTTCAGGGATTATGGCAAAAAAATTTCTTGTATCAAAGAAATCAAAATTCCTAAGAAAGTTTTTGATTTGGGAAGTCATATGCATATGCAGGAATGAAGGACTTCATTCTTTAAAAATGGTTGCATTGACACAGAAATATACGTGAATGAGTGCCTTCCGCTGTTTTCTGGTCTGTTTCCGCTTCTTCTCATTACAACAACAAAACAATGGAGTTGTAACAAAGAAATTGTAAGAGTTTGTACTGATAGAGGCTAATCCATTAAATTGTCTGAAACTTCGTGCAATTGAAAGATATTGGACTGTAGTAAAAAATAATTTAAAAAAATTTAAAAATAAAAAAAACAGAGTTTAAAAATAAATGGACTTATTCGAGCAAAAAAGTGACCGAAACATAATAAAACCTTTAATTAGAATAATTCCGGAAAAGATCAGATATTTTCTTAAAAACCAACAGGAACTAATTTATTATTTTATGTTTAGAACTTGAATATAACAGTCTTTAATAAAAATATCACTTTAAAAAAATTCGCAAACTGGTTTAGTTGCTATAAGCAGATTTGCATGCACGGATTTTTTTCGTGCGCAGTCCTTATTTCTGATTAGAAATAGTGAAAGTAATTTGAAATTGGATATATTGTTTTTTCAATCTTTTAACCCATCAAAGTGATCATTAATTTTTTTAATATGAAAATTTTTTACCAAAGACAGAAAATAATCATTATTCTTAAAATTGTAAACAAAAAAATCAGATACAATTAACGATCGGGTGTTAAATACAGAAATGTAATCCTCAGAACAGGTTTATTTTATTTAGAAAAAAAAAAAATCAATTTTAATGATTGTTTTTGATTTTTACTTTTTTGCTCAACTTATAATTATTATTTTGTGAGTTTTATTTTTTTGCTCACAAGATAAAATTTAATATGAGAAATGAAACTTACGCAATTTTTAGTAAAAAGAATGATTTTTGATCATATTCACTAAAAGGCAAGTGTGATGATGCTTTCTTTCTTCATCAAATTTTTTAATAAAAGTTGATTTTTTTCTAAAAACTAAATTTCATTTTTTTTTTCAGTTTAAGTTTTATCTTGTAGCAAAAAAATAAGACTCACAAAATAGTCATTTAACTTCGGCTCAGGTCTGAAGTGTTTCTTCTTCTCAGTCGGATGGCCCATTACTTCTTAGTATATTTCGAGCTAGTGGGTTAGGATGTGTTTCCAACCTTTTCAAGTATGCTCCTGAATGTTATTTTATTACATTTTTTACCAAAGGAACGCACAGTGGGGTCAAACGCAAATTTGTTGGTAATAAATCTGTATCACCTAAACTACTGGTCGGATTAAATTGAAATGTATGGAAGAGTTGTAGGGGAGGACCTAAGCTTTCAGCAAAATTATCTTGTAGTCACCTTGTTATATTACAAGATAAGCTAAAGGGTGTCAAAGTTGACTACCGAGTATGTAAAAGTTTAAAAAAATCGTAACTTCTACAAATGAAGTCCGATTTTAAAGATTTTTATATTTCTGTAAAGAGCTTAATAGGACAAAATAAGCTTACTCACATAAGTTATCTCTTAAAGCTAAAAAGATATTTACACTTGTATTTTTAATTTTTGATTTTTTGCCTCGACTTTCTTTCGTTTTTCCGTAATTCCGTAATTTTCCAAAATAATATGCTGAAAGAATTTTTGGATTATCTCAATCCGTCTAGACGTGAAAAATATTCAAAGTCAGCACTCTGAAATTAATATGAAAAATGCCAATTTTCTTACAAAAATATTGTTCAATTCTCTAACTTTTTTCTCAAAGTTCCGTTAATAAAAAATTTTTTTCTTTATATATTTCAAAAGATAAAACCTCATAAATGGCTAATATAGAAACTTTTAACCGATTTAAGCTTGCACCCTACATCTAGCATTGGTCGCAAATGGTAAATTTTAGAAAAAGGTTTAATTTTTATCGATTAATAAAAAAAATGTCACACGAGCTTTTTTAAATTTATTGACGACATGTTATCAGAAAAATTATTTAGAACGATTTGACACTAAACTGCTTCCCGCCCGGACAAAAAGGAATGCAGGAGTGGAGATTGTATGAAAAAAGTCAATTTTTTGAACGACTTTTTATAATTGCATATAAAAGCATATTTGCATAATATTTTCGCCATTATTTCTTATACAGTGTATAGAATATATATCAATCTTTCATTTCTGCAAATCAATTTTTGTCAATTTTTGAAATATTAGTTTAGTTTAGGAGATACAATCCGCTAAAAATTCATTTATTTTCACTTTTTTGGAAGTAATTATTAAGAACATCCAAAAAAGTATATAATATGCACTTTGTTCCACTTTTGAAGTTGTGAAAATGTTCTTTTTTTGGAAGGGGGCTGCGGCTATAGTTCGCAATATTTGATACAGAGGCCGTATCCCATAACTCCAAATTGGCTTAAAAACTGAGTTATAGAGGAGTAGTTTACAATCTAGTTAGCATAGAGTTTCTGTCAATTAGTCAATTTATTTAGAGTGCTTTCAATTTCATTTAGGTCGACTTTGTATCAATATGGAATTTGCCAGTGAGGCGTAGATCGAGATGTTTTCCGAGGTATTTAACCTCCGACTTCTGGGGTATTACTTGGTTATTTATTAGTATAGGTAGACATGATTCCCTACGCAAGGTAAATGTTATATGTGTGCATTTTTGTTCATTTATTTTTATTTTCCATTTTCTTAGCCATCTTTTAATGTCAAATATATGGTCCTGCAAATTTCAAGATGCATCTTGTAGATATTCATGGGTGCTTACAATAGCTGTATCATCTGCAAATGTTGATGTATGGGATTGACTATTACTTGGCATATCGAAGGTGTATATCAGGTACATAGGTTCTAGTACAACACCTTGGGGCACGACTGTTTCAATAGGCTGTGTTGTACTAAAAAAGTCATCTTCTTTAAGAATAAATTTCCGACCAGTTATATAGTTTTTTAATAATTTATGTGTATTTATGGATAAATTTTATTCTATTTTATATAACAAGCCGTCATGCCACACTTTGTCAAAAGCTTGTGATACGTCAATGAAGAGTGCGGAAGAAACAATGTTTCTTTTCCTCAAACGTTTTGTTTATAGCATTTACAAGTCTGTGTCTTTGTTCGATAGTACTGTGTTTTTCTTTGAAGCCCAAATTGATGATTGGGGATGCATTGGCTTATTAGCGGGTATAGCTTGTTCATTAGGAGCTTCTCTAATAGCTTAGACATATTAGATAATAGACTTATGGGTCTATACGAATCTACTTTTGTGTGATCTTTTACCGGCTTAGGTATCATGGTAATCAGTGACACCTTTCATTCTAGTGTATAATATTTAAGGTGTAATATGTATAGCGTTAAAAATAACAATATATTATTATTTTTTTTTTGAATGCTATCCGGGGTAGCTCCAAAAGCATCTTGTTACTGATTTTATCAATACTAGGTGTCTTTTTGGAGTTTAAATCAACAATAGCCTTGTCGATCTCTCGGATCTTAAAGTAAAGGGGTTCAATTGCTCTGAAATGGGATACAACAGGTGGCATCTCAATTATGTCATTTGATTCGTTCGGGGTAAATACATTCATTAAATGACTAACAAATATATTCCCTTTTTCTGTATCGTTTCTACCCCATCCTTCATTTGTATTACTTATAACAGGTTTCTTGAGTTTTTTTTTTTTTTTTTTTTTGTAGCTCGCCATAGTGAAGTAGAAATATGAAAACTTTATTTATAATAAAATGTCTTTAATTCAACGAAATGTACTGTAACCTTTCAGGGTTAAAGACATTTTATATTTTTTTAAATAAATATAATAAAAAAATAAATAAATACATAAAAAAATAAATACATATTCCCCCAATAAATACAATGAAAGACGTCAAAATCATTGAGACATTTTAAAAACGTGTAGCAAATAAATTTAAAAAATAAAAATAGTCAAATTAAAATTGAAATTGTTATAAATGATTTATATCAAAAAACATTTATTAATTTAGACTCATACATTCATACTTATATAAATTTGTTTATTAGTGCTAAAAGAACATTAGAAATAAATAAAATATGAGAAAGAAATATATGAATAATGCAATAATTTTTGTTGCAATATTTCTCATTTACAATATTTTTGATTTACCTTTTAGCGCACTTTAATTCATTTAATGTTTTATCTAAATAATTTTAATAAAAACCGACAATATAGTTGTTCGTTGTCTAGGGACAAATAATGTTTAAAAAGAATTAAAAGAAAATTTATAAAATATTTCAACATATTTATTTAAATATAAATTGTATGTCTAATTATTTTAAATTTCATTTAAATGGTTTGAAATGTTTGAGATCTGAACATGAATTGGAAGAAATTTTTTTTTTTTTAAGAAATACCGATAAAGAATGTTTTGATGGTCAAGTTAATGAAAAATATTGTTAGATTTCTAATAGAGGCTGATTGATGTTAAGATAGAATAAAATATCGTTGCGTCGCAACTACAAGTGTAGTTCCGAGAGATCTAATTTCTTACGACTGACGTATATGCAGATCCAAGATTGCAGATTAATGCAGAACAAAGTTGTGACTATCTCGAGTTTTTCTGCACGAAGAGTAACAATGTTCCCGACCGATCTTGCGTTTCTTTTATATATTAGTGTTGCTTGACTGTTTACGAATCCCACAATTCCCAAAATATCAACGAAAATCTCGAAAATTACCATTATTTTTATTATTATTTTTTTTTTTTTGGAAATTTGCCCATAAAGTCTACATTTAAAATAAATAAGACTTTTCAAATCTATATTTGTAGAACTTACCTTTGAGAATTTAGAACATAAATACTAAAGTCAAAATGTTGATTTACTGTAATATATAAAAAGCTTTTACAGCTTTAAGATGTAAAAACATTTGAAATCGGAAAAGGAACAAAAATTTTGCAAGTGATCAACAATTTTCTAATAGCTTCGCTCGTAAAGAATATGTGTAACTCTGTTTCCAAGCTTAAAATATAACACTCCTCTGCTATGCATATGTCTGTCAAATATTTGACTGGTCTAAACATACCTTAAGAAGTGTCATAAATACAGATTTTATTTATATTTAATATTTATTAACTATAAAATAAAATTAAAAAGAAAATTTATTTTTAAAATGTGAATAAATTGTTTATTATTATTATTTTTTGATGCTACATAAATATTTTTAATTTATATAAAAATTCATCTTAATTTTACAGGTTGGGTAATAAAAATGGGAATTTAGATTTATAAACATTTATGAGTTGTACGTTCAAACGGAAAGCCAGATAGTCAAATAGAAAAATGATTCAAACATAAATTTAATTTGTTATATTTCAAATGTATATTGTCGTTATTTCATTTATACAATTTGACATTTTTGGTTAAAACAAGTGCAGTACATTTTTATATATTTTTTTTTTTTTTTTTTTGGTTAGAACAGACAGCACCTGTTGCAAATTAAGCAAAATCTCTGCAGGAAAATAAAGAGACAAATTTAAGCGAAATGAACAAATAAATTGACAGAAACCAAATTGAATGGAATGTATTGTAAATATTTCAATTAAATATTCAATAAATGTTGGTACTTTTTTTTAGTTTATTTTTTCTAAAAACATTTATGTTCTAAAAATGATTTCCGTTTTTATTTTACTAAATGTGTAAATGTTTGTGTTACAAATATTTTTATGTTTTATTTATTTATTTTTTTTGTCAAACATAAGTGTAAAAATGTTTTAAATGCCAAAGAAAAAAATTGAATTAAATTTATTAAAAAATTAGTTTTTGCGAAAATAATTCGTGCGTTAGTGGGTTGTTGAGTGACATAACCAGGTGGCGGCAACGACGCATTTTTCGTGGGATTCTTAATGAATGGTGAGCATTTCGAAACGAAGCAATTAATTAATAATTTGAAAATTTTAAAAGAAAAAAAAAAAAAAAAAACAAATAAACAAATGATAAAAATGTAAAATTATTAATTAAAAACAAAATTTTTTTAAATAAATAAATAAAAAAATATATGATCTAAATAGAAAATTAGAAAAAAATAAATAATTTGATTTTTAACTAAAACGTATCAATACTTTCTAATTTAATAATTTCCTTCAAAAATAATTATACAATTTTAAAATAATTTTCATAAATTATTATACATTTAACACCTTTTTTTTTCGTAATTATTCAAAAATAATAAACTTCAATAATAAATCATTTAAAATTTACATCAAAAATTAATAATTTGTTTTTCATCACCAGAGATAAGTGTTGAAAATGATGCCCATTATTAAATTTTTGTTATTGATTACTTTGTATCTATTACATCTCAAGCTTTAAAAGTAACGATCATCTAGTGAGAGAGAGAGCAAATATTTTTTTATGTTAAATATAAGTTATTATGGTTTTGTCTCGTGTTTGTAATCTAGTCTATTGACTTTTGGGATCGCATAAATAACAGGTTGTATGAAATGAAATTAAATAAATAAAAAGATAGACATTTACATTAAATTACGATTAAAAATATTGTTTGTTGTTGTTGCTGCTGTTAGTTTAAAATTTATTTTTAGCAAAAACAAAATAAAATAAAAAAAAAAAAAATTCTGATAATAAATTGACTACAACAGAAGCAGCAGCCGTCGCCACAGCGAGATAGATAATACGTCTAAAATAAAATTAATCGACGTAATAGAAATTATACAGCTGACGACAAAAAATAAATCTAAGCGAAAATCCAATGATTTCAAATCATCTTTTCTATTTTGTCAAAAAGGAATAAATAAGTTTCTTTAATGAAACAACACCTTCCCTGTTTATGGTTTTGCCTCAAATGTCACCCCTTCGATTTCTAATGACAAAAGCATTCAAGTGCCTAAAACTTTTGAAACTGTGTGATAGATAATTCACTACCTCTGTTTTCGACCGAAAATATAGTACAGTGGTTTCCCGGTTTAACGAATGATATATTATCAGGCCAATTCGTAAAATAGAAAAATCCGTTAAATCGCGAATATATTTTACTAACAAAATATACTTTAAAAGATTTATTTTAAAGTCTACATTTTTATTTTTTAACGTTAAAACACAATTTAGTTATCATATAACAACAAAAGTGAAAAATAAAAAATTAGCAAAATTAAAATTCTTAAAAAACAAACTTCGAATAATATTTTTTTTGTGACAAATTACAAAGAATTTACTATGGTTGTCAAATACTAGAGAGTAGGTATTAGGGTGATCGACGCGGTTTTCCAACCGGTTTTAAAACCACTTTTTTCAGTCAATGTGCTGTCGGTTTTTTTAAAATGTTCATTTTTCGAATGTCGAATAGACCGGCTTTTTTAAACACAAAAAACCGGTTTCAAAAATAGCATTTTATTTCAGAAAACATGTACTAAATAGTGATAGTGATATTTGAAAATTTAGGAATAATTTTTTACATATTCATAAAGACTGATTTCTTATGTTTTTAAAAATAGTTTAAGTCTAAATTGGAATTTATTCTGTAATATTAAACAAATAAATAATTAATAATTATCCTGTATGACCCAATTTAATTTTTTTAATCCCATATTTCCTTTATTTTTTAAAGGTGTTGTGTTAAAAAAGTTTCACCTGCAGAATCGTTTCAATTGAGACAGGCTTCCATATTAAGCCATGGTTTCTGTTTATGCTAACTAAAATTTAGATGATTTTTTCTACAATTTCGAAACATAATTATCTTTAAGTCATCTAGATATATAATTTGCTTAGCATTTTTTCTCTTTCCAGAGCTTTCTGAAGCTACCAAACGACGTAGAAAATTAAAATTTGGCTTAATTATAAAACCTTTTTTGAAATTTTTATCAGGGAGCGGATATAAGAGGATTTATGTGTCTTTTTCTAAGAATTTTTTCTCTTTCCAGAGCTTTCTAAAACTCCCAGAAGACATAGAAAATTAAAATTCAGCTTAATTATAACCCTATTCGTCCTACAAATCGTAACGGAGCCAGATTTTGAAATCTCTATCAGGGCGCGAAAATACGTGGATCTATATATATGGATTTAAATATATCTTTCCTAAGCAATGTTTCCTTTCCAGAGCTTTCTGAAGCTCCCAGACGACGTAAGAAACTAAAAATCGGCATACTTATAAAACTATTAGTTCAACAAATTTTAACAGTGCCAGATGTTTCTATCAGGGACCAAAAAGTCTGTTTTGGTATTAAGAACTTTTGAGTTGCTATACTTATTGTTTGCTCTCCAAATCCTATAAAAAACTGATTCTGTATTTTGGCCAGGGAGCGCATTTACGACGATTTTTTTTATTTTGAAAGGTTTACGAATTTAAAACTTTAATCAATATTTAATCCAATAAATTTGAGCGGCTTCAAATAATTGACTTCGATTAGGGAGAGGAAGGTGTCTAAATGTTGTTCATATTTTTTTCTTTTAATTTTCGGATTTGTTTGTGCATATTTTCATTATTATATTATTTTTCCTGACATTGTCAGGCTTTTACTCTTGTATTTAATAAATTTTAACTTATTTATAAGAATTGAGTTTTTTAAAGAAATGTAGTCTTTTGATATAAATATTAACTTCAGCAAAAAACCGGTTAACCGGTTTTTTCTGAATTTCAAAAAGTGCAACCGGTTTTTTTTAAATACCAACTATTCGAAAACCGTTTTCTCAAAAAAAGTCGAATAATCGACCACCCTAGTAGGTATTTTATTGCAACTGTTATGAACTGTTTATAATATTAAATCGGCTTAATAATTCTCAATTGAATGGATACTTTAAGCGGATTTTTCAGCATAAACGTATTACATATGGTGGTATTTGATAAAATGACATTGCACAAAATACAAACGAAAGCATATTTAAAAAGTAAAAAATAACAGCTTTGTAACGTACTTTTACTTTGTTTTTTATCTAGAAAATAGTTTTCAAATGAAAAAAATATTGTCCAAATGAAAATCTCTAATTCTCTTCCTTTTGAATGAAAGGGCAGAGTAGTACTTTTTCAATAGGATGAGAAATGTGTTTTATTTACTTTCTCTTATTTTTATAGATTTCAAATCACATTTTTTGGAAAAATTCGTTATATCGAGTACTAAAATATATACACAGAAAAAAGTCACCAATTAACAAATATATATGAAAATAATTCATTCAATTATAAACTTGTTTAAATTTGCACCTCTCACCAAAATGATTATATCAATTACTAAAAACTATAAAAAATACAAAACAGAAAAAAATTCCCAATTAATAAATTAATTAAATCAATCAACTAGATGTTTGAATTAATTAAAAATGTTAAAATCATACAAAAAATTATTTTTATTTTATTTTTTCTTGAATATATTTATTAAATTTTGCTGCAAAATTAAACAACTGAGTTAATTGAAAAAAAGATGGTAATAATTTTTTCTGTGTAGATTGTTCATAATATAAGGTACTCAATGTTAAAAATTTGGACGTACGTTAAATCGAGAATTCGTTAAACTAAGTATTTGTTAAACCGGGAATCTACTGTACAACTCTTATAGCGTTTATGCGCTCCTTTTACTCTCAATTAAAAATATTGGGATACGAAAATTTTGCCGAAATAAACGGTGAATTAATGTTATTTGCGAGTAAGTAATCCACGAAAACTAATCGTGATTAGTGCAACTAATTACAAATAATGCGTACGGCGTTGTCACTTTCTTTTACTTTCATATAATTTTTTGTGACAATGGTTGTATTATTCCCATCTGGCGCAACAAAAAGGAAAATATATTTCTTCATGTAATTTGCGCAAAAACTGTGAGTTAATTATTTGCAATAATCGTGCGTATAAACGAATTAAAAAAAGGCATAGACTGAAGATTTAAAATTTATTTTGAATTGTTTTGGACCATTTGTGGAAAATGCTCTTATTGCGATAACAATTCTAATTCTAGTAAAGTTATATTTTAGCTCTAGTTCAGTTCTTATTAAGTTATATTTAAGTTTTATTTCAGTTCTAGTTTAGTTCTGTTTTAGTTGATCTAATTCAGTAGTGCGATTCAATAGCTTGTTTTAACGATAATCGAATCGTTAAAAATAGTAAACAACAAAATTGTCGATTTCGTTATTCTGTAACACTTTTAACGATACTTATTTGGGTTAACTTAAAGACAAAAATGTTTGTGTTGTTATATTAAAAACAAAAAGTAGCCAAGAAGACATCCCTATGACTTATTCGCCCTTCTGTGGCTGAAATATGTGCTTCCAAGGTTATAGTCCGTGCTTACACGTTTTTTGGGAGTAGTGATCATTTTGAAGAAAACCATTAACTGAAATATCTCTTAATCAATATCTAAGACATAATTTAATCAATCGCCGTCTTAAAATTGTTAAAAAATTTCGATTTGTCTCCAATTTTTTTGTTTTTCTTTTTTATTTGGTTTGGAACTTTACTTTTTTTCAGTATTTCCTTGTAGAGAGATGCCACATGACAACAATAGTTATATAAAATCGTTTAAGAATACTTAGTGAATCATACAATCGTTACTACAAACAACAAATGCTATTGACAAGTCTTGCGATTGTCGTATCGTTAAAAGTTACTGAATCGCACTACAGTTGTAGTTTAGTTTTTGCTTAGTTCTAGTTCTGTTTTAGTTTAGTTTTGGATCAGCTCTAATTTAATGCTAGTTCAGTTCCAGTTAAATTTTTATTCAGTTCTAGTTCTAATTCAGTTTTAGTTCTGTTCTATTTCAGTTTAGTTCAATTCAATTCTAGTCCAGTTCCATATCAAGTTTAGTTCACTTCTAGTTCAGTTTATATTTACATTTAGTTCAGTTTAAGTTTAAATTTCAGATCAGGCAGACCCAAATATCATCCTCCCTAAACCATATAAACATGATATTAAATTAATCAGTAACCAAACTGATATTAGCTGTGGAACTAGAAGTAGTAATCTTAATCCACCTATGAATAAGGAGTGAGATCGAAAAAATCTTATTACTCGTTTTGCCTCATAACTTTTTTCGGAAGCAATATTTTAATTTTTTTTAACTAATTACCATTGAAAAATATGTCAGCTATTATTTTTAATGGCAACCATGTTGATTTGTTGTGAGTTTGATCAAAATGAGCGACAAAAAAGATGTACGAGCTGAGCTACAAACTATTAAAAAATTAAAAAAATCGAAAATTGGTCCTACAAAAACTTGGCCAAAGAATTAAATGTCTGCTGTAAAACTGTTTCCAATGTTATTAAACAGTATCAGGAGAATTCAACCATTGATAGGAAACATGGTTCAAGACAGGAATGCTGCAAAAAAAATATGGAAGCATACAAAAATGTCCACATATTTTTGGCCCGATTTGGCATCATATCACTACGGTAAGAAAGCTCTGGAGTGGTACCAAAACAATAACATAGTTTTTGTACCAAGAGAGGTCAATTGAATCAAATTGTCCGGAGCTAAGACCAGTGGAGAGATATTGGGCTCTTGTGAAAAGTGAATTAAAGAGCACAATAAAGGTGTTTCAAAATATTGAAGATTTTAAAAGAAGATGTGCAAACTGTTCCAAAAAAGTGCCTGAAACAACTATAAAATCTCTAATGGAAGGGTTACCTAAAAAGGTTCACGAGTTTATAAGTACTTAGAACTACATATACCAAAACCATTGGGAAATTCAAGCACCCATATTAAGTGTTCCGTATCATAATGCCAAGTATTAAAATAACATTTAATCCCAAAGTATTTGTAAATTTCTTAAATGTCCTTTAGGCACTCTTATATCACACATAGCTAGAAGTTTCTATATTGTAGAGGCTTTAACTAAAGCAGGTTTTCTAAATCTATTGGGTAGAGTCCGACCGAATATTCAGTTTCGGATTAGGCCAAAAATCAGTTTCGGCCGATATTCAGTTTTCGACAAAATTTTGGCCGAATACCTTAACTTTTTAGATAAATACGTTGAAATCTTTCTAAATAAATAAGGTGGCAGAACTGTTTTGCTTCATGTTTCTTACCACTTGTATCATTTAATAAAAATTGCTGAAGAGTATTTAATTTCTACTCGACTCATACTAATATATTTGTGTGAGTAAAAAACAAAAGGTGCTGTTATAATTTAAGTTAGTCGGGGTTCACACATAGCAATTATTGATGCCGTTATTCTGACTTAGTAGGCGATGGAGGTAAATAGATGAAAAAGTTTAGTATTCTCTTCTCCAATGGAAGTTCGAAAAGATTGATTGCATAGAAATCATATTTGACATTATATTAATTATTATTAATAAAATAATAATATATCAGTATAGTTTCGGTTGATTTCGGATTCGGCCAATTATTTGACCTTTTGGATGAATATTAGTTTCGGTTCGTTTTCGGCCTTCAAAAATCGGTTTCGGTAGGACTCCATTGCAAAGTTCAATTATAATACTATTTAAGTATAAAATTTAAAAAGATATTACCAACGATGCAAAAAACAATTGGCCAATGGTAGAATGATGTTATCATTTGGGTGTTGGCATAACGTTATAATAGAAGAACGTCTCACGTTTTTCCAACGTTTGAACCACCTTGAAAAATTCTTTGCCAACGTTGGCCAGGTTGTATTTTTCTACCTGGTGGTCATATATTCATTATTATATCACTCACATTGATAAGAATCATTTAAATAGAGATCGAGTCACGTTTTCGCAGGATTAAAAAAAAGAAGAATGATAACGAAGCTAACGAACGATCTATTATTCTATTAATAAATGGTGTCATAATTAACGTTATCCTGAACAAATCATTCATGTACAATACATAAAATTATTTTGCGGAAATAATCATAATCTGATGGTATTAGAAATATTGTCATGTTCCACTAAAGATCTTTCAGGAAACGGGTTTTTGCACATACAATCTCCTAATTAGATCCTTCGTTTGAATTATGTATTACCAAAGAATAAAAAGTTCTTATATTAATGCCATAAGATTTATTATATTTATATTGCAAAATCAACCTTCTTCATAACCAATTTTTTATGACTAACTGTTTTGGTATCTTATACGTTCACATATTGTGTTCATTGAATATTATTCAAATATTTTTCTATTATTGTGTTGTTGCTTTATAAACGTAAAAAAAAAACACTAGAACGTTTTTGTTTAAAAATCACAAGAGAGGGGCACGTGCTTTTAAAATATAATTATTAATAACATTTTGTTGTTATTTGTAAAGAAAATTAAATAAAAAATACCGCAAAAAATATAAAAAAAAAAATAAAAATTTAAAACGTAAATTATGGCTAAAACGTATTTAATGGTTTTGACGTTATTTTTGTTTTTGTAAAATAAAAATAAAAACCTTATATAGACATGATTTGCTTTTTTTTAGTTTTTAAATATATTTTGTTTTTTAATTAATTTGTAGTTATAAACACCAATGAACCTGAAAATAATCGCAACGATAAAGAAACAATTTCAATATTTAACAATTTTATTAAAACTATATGTATAATCAATTTACCTTGACTTTAGAGTAAACAAAATAACATAAAAATATATGTAGGTATATTAAAAAAAATATACAATAGATAAAATATTGGCAAGTGATATCGTAAAATCTATAAATTGTAATAATACATTTTTTAAATGTTTTAACCTTAGAATTTTAAGTTGTTTACACCTAAAATAATAACATTTAATTAAGACTAAAACTGATGGGAAATGTAACTAGAAAAGATAACATTTTGGAGGCTTTTATAGTAATGTGTGTGAAGATAAATTTTAAAATTTTTTAGCTAAGACACAAACCTGTTAGGTTAACAGTGCTATGTTAAGCACTTAACAGAAGTAACAGAAATGATAGAAATATGAATATATTTAATAAAAAGGATATTTTAAAGACAAAACAACAACAAAAAAAATTTTAATATTGTAATTCCCTCTCAGATACTAGTGTTTGATAACAAAATAGTAAAAAGACCCAATTCTTCATTTTAATTAGACATTTTTTGAAAAACAAAATCGTGAAGTATGAAAAAGGACTTTGGTCCTTTTCTCAAAAATCTTAGGAGATGGGCGGAAAAAACTTTTTGGAAATTTTTTCTAGATGTATCTAGATGAATATCTAATAGTTAGAATCTCTAACAGTTTGTTTTTTTGGAAATTATAAAGATTTTTCGAAAAAATAATTTTTGTTATATGAGAAAGGACTTTGGTCCTTTTCTCAAAAATCTTAGGAGATGGGCGGAAAAAACTTTTTGGAAATTATTTCTAGATGTATCTAGATGAACATCTAATAGTAAGAATAACTAACAGTTTGTTTTTTTGGAAATTATAAAGATTTTTCGAAAAAGCAATTTTTGTTATATTGAAAAGGACTTTGGTCCTTTTCTCAAAAATCTTAGAAGATGGGCGGAAAAAAATTTTTGGAAATCATTTCTAGAAGTATCTAGATGAATATCTAATAGTTAGAATCTCTAACAGTTTGTTTTTTTTGGAAATTATAAAGATTTTTCGAAAAAGCAATTTTTGTTATATTGAAAAGGACTTTGGTCCTTTTCTCAAAAATCTTACGAGATGGGCGGAAAAAACTTTTTGGAAATTATTTCTAGATGTATTTAGATGAATATCTAATAGCTAGAATCTCTAACAGTTTGTTTTTTTGGAAATTATAAAGATTTTTCGAAAAAGTAATTTTTGTTATATGAGAAAGGACTTTGGTCCTTTTCTCAAAAATCTTAGGAGATGGGTGGAAAAAACTTTTTGGAAATTATTTCTAGATGTATCTAGATGAACATCTAATAGCTAGAATCTCTAACAGTTTGTTTTTTTGGAAATTATAAAGATTTTTCGAAAAAGTAATTTTTGTTATATGAGAAAGGACTTTGGTCCTTTTCTCAAAGATCTTAGGAGATGGGCGGAAAAAACTTTTTGGAAATTATTTCTAGATGTATCTAGATGAACATCTAATAGTAAGAATAACTAACAGTTTGTTTTTTTGGAAATTATAAAGATTTTTCGAAAAAGCAATTTTTGTTATATTGAAAAGGACTTTGGTCCTTTTCTCAAAAATCTTAGGAGATGGGCGGAAAAAACTTTTTGGAAATAATTTCTAGATGTCTCTAGATGAACATCTAATAGTAAGAATAACTAACAGTTTGTTTTTTTGGAAATTATAAAGATTTTTCGAAAAAGTAATTTTTGTTCTACGAAAAAGGACTTTGGTCCTTTTCTCAAAAATCTTAGGAGATGGGTGGAAAAAACTTTTTGGAAATTATTTCTAGATGTATCTAGATGAACATCTAATAGCTAGAATCTCTAACAGTTTGTTTTTTTGGAAATTATAAAGATTTTTCGAAAAAGTAATTTTTGTTATATGAGAAAGGACTTTGGTCCTTTTCTCAAAGATCTTAGGAGATGGGCGGAAAAAACTTTTTGGAAATTATTTCTAGATGTATCTAGATGAACATCTAATAGTAAGAATAACTAACAGTTTGTTTTTTTGGAAATTATAAAGATTTTTCGAAAAAGCAATTTTTGTTATATTGAAAAGGACTTTGGTCCTTTTCTCAAAAATCTTAGGAGATGGGCGGAAAAAACTTTTTGGAAATTATTTCTAGATGTATCTAGATGAATATCTAATAGCTAGAATCTCTAACAGTTTGTTTTTTTTTGGAAATTATAAAGATTTTTCGAAAAAGTAATTTTTGTTATATGAGAAAGGACTTTGGTCCTTTTCTCAAAAATCTTAGGAGATGGGCGGAAAAAACTTTTTGGAAATTATTTCTAGATGTATCTAGATGAACATCTAATAGTAAGAATAACTAACAGTTTGTTTTTTTGGAAATTATAAAGATTTTTCGAAAAAGCAATTTTTGTTATATTGAAAAGGACTTTGGTCCTTTTCTCAAAGATCTTAGGAGATGGGCGGAAAAAAATTTTTGGAAATTAATTCTAGATGTATCTAGATGAACATCTAATAGTAAGAATATCTAACAGTTTGTTTTTTTGGAAATTATAAAGATTTTTCGAAAAAGTAAATTTTTGTTATATGAAAAAGGACTTTGGTCCTTTTCTCAAAAATCTTAGGAGATGGGCGGAAAAAAAATTTTGGAAATTAATTCTAGATGTATCTAGATGAATATCTAATAGTAAGAATAACTAACAGTTTGTTTTTTTGGAAATTATAAAGATTTTTCGAAAAAGTAATTTTTGTTATATGAAAAAGGACTTTGGCCCTTTTCTCAAAAATCTTAGGAGATGGGCGGAAAAAACTTTTTGGAAATAATTTCTAGATGTATCTAGATGAACATTTAACAGTAAGAATAACTAACAGTTTGTTTTTTTGGAAATTATAAAGATTTTTCGAAAAAGTAATTTTTGTTATATTGAAAAGGACTTTGGTCCTTTTCTCAAAAATCTTAGGAGATGGGCGGAAAAAACTTTTTGGAAATTATTTCTAGATGTATCTAGATGAATATCTAATAGCTAGAATCTCTAACAGTTTGTTTTTTTGGAAATAATAAAGATTTTTCGAAAAAGTAATTTTTGTTATATGAGAAAGGACTTTGGTCCTTTTCTCAAAAATCTTAGGAGATGGGCGGAAAAAACTTTTTTTAAAAATGTTTATAAAAGAGTTGCCATAACACCCACATACTTAAATCTTAAAAGGCAACAAACACAGTTGCCAAAGGTTGTTTATTTAACACGTACTAAAACTGTTCAGATAAAAACCAATAAATAATCTCCTAACATTTTTGAGCAAAGGACCAAAGTCCTTTTCAATATAACAAAAATTGCTTTTTCGAAAAATCTTTATAATTTCCAAAAAAACAAACTGTTAGTTATTCTTACTGTTAAATGTTCATCTAGATACATCTAGAAATTATTTCCAAAAAGTTTTTTCCGCCCATCTCCTAAGATTTTTGAGAAAAGGGCCAAAGTCCTTTTTCATATAACAAAAATTACTTTTTCGAAAAATCTTTATAATTTCCAAAAAAACAAACTGTTAGAGATTCTAACTATTAGATATTCATCTAGATACATCTAGAAATAATTTCCAAAAATTTTTTTCCGCCCATCTCCTAAGATTTTTGAGAAAAGGACCAAAGTCCTTTTTAATATAACAAAAATTACTTTTTCGAAAAATCTTTATAATTCCCAAAAAAACAAACTGTTAGATATTCTTACTATTAGATGTTCATCTAGATACATCTAGAAATAATTTCCAAAAAGTTTTTTCCGCCCATCTCCTAAGATTTTTGAGAAAAGAACCAAAGTCCTTTTCAATATAACAAAAATTGCTTTTTCGAAAAATCTTTATAATTTCCAAAAAAACAAACTGTTAGATATTCTTACTATTAGATATTCATCTAGATACATCTAGAAATAATTTCCAAAAAGTTTTTTCCGCCCATCTCCTAAGATTTTTGAGAAAAGGACCAAAGTCCTTTTTCATATAACAAAAATTACTTTTTCGAAAAATCTTTATAATTTCCAAAAAAACAAACTGTTAGAGATTCTAACTATTAGATATTCATCTAGATACATCTAGAAATAATTTCCAAAAAGTTTTTTCCGCCCATCTCCTAAGATCTTTTAGAAAAGGACCAAAGTCCTTTTCAATATAACAAAAATTACTTTTTCGAAAAATCTTTATAATTTCCAAAAAAACAAACTGTTAGAGATTCTAACTATTAGATATTCATCTAGATACATCTAGAATTAATTTCCAAAAATTTTTTTCCGCCCATCTCCTAAGATTTTTGAGAAAAGGACCAAAGTCCTTTTCAATATAACAAAAATTGCTTTTTCGAAAAATCTTTATAATTTCCAAAAAAAACAAACTGTTAGATATTCTTACTATCAGATGTTCATCTAGAAATAATTTCCAAAAAGTTTTTTCCGCCCATCTCTTAAGATTTTTGAGAAAAGGACCAAAGTCCTTTTTCGTAGAACAAAAATTACTTTTTCGAAAAATCTTTATAATTTCCAAAAAAACAAACTGTTAGAGATTCTAACTATTAGATATTCATCTAGATACATCTAGAAATAATTTCCAAAAATTTTTTTCCGCCCATCTCCTAAGATTTTTGAGAAAAGGACCAAAGTCCTTTTTCATATAACAAAAATTACTTTTTCGAAAAATCTTTATAATTTCCAAAAAAACAAACTGTTAGAGATTCTAACTATTAGATATTCATCTAGATACATCTAGAAATAATTTCCAAAAAGTTTTTTCCGCCCATCTCCTAAGATCTTTGAGAAAAGGACCAAAGTCCTTTTCAATATAACAAAAATTACTTTTTCGAAAAATCTTTATAATTTCCAAAAAAACAAACTGTTAGAGATTCTAACTATTAGATATTCATCTAGATACATCTAGAATTAATTTCCAAAAATTTTTTTCCGCCCATCTCCTAAGATTTTTGAGAAAAGGACCAAAGTCCTTTTCAATATAACAAAAATTGCTTTTTCGAAAAATCTTTATAATTTCCAAAAAAACAAACTGTTAGATATTCTTACTATCAGATGTTCATCTAGATACATCTAGAAATAATTTCCAAAAAGTTTTTTCCGCCCATCTCTTAAGATTTTTGAGAAAAGGACCAAAGTCCTTTTTCGTAGAACAAAAATTACTTTTTCGAAAAATCTTTATAATTTCCAAAAAAACAAACTGTTAGAGATTCTAACTATTAGATATTCATCTAGATACATCTAGAAATAATTTCCAAAAATTTTTTTCCGCCCATCTCCTAAGATTTTTGAGAAAAGGACCAAAGTCCTTTTTCATATAACAAAAATTACTTTTTCGAAAAATCTTTATAATTTCCAAAAAAACAAACTGTTAGAGATTCTAACTATTAGATATTCATCTAGATACATCTAGAAATAATTTCCAAAAAGTTTTTTCCGCCCATCTCCTAAGATCTTTGAGAAAAGGACCAAAGTCCTTTTCAATATAACAAAAATTACTTTTTCGAAAAATCTTTATAATTTCCAAAAAAACAAACTGTTAGAGATTCTAACTATTAGATATTCATCTAGATACATCTAGAATTAATTTCCAAAAATTTTTTTCCGCCCATCTCCTAAGATTTTTGAGAAAAGGACCAAAGTCCTTTTCAATATAACAAAAATTGCTTTTTCGAAAAATCTTTATAATTTCCAAAAAAACAAACTGTTAGATATTCTTACTATCAGATGTTCATCTAGATACATCTAGAAATAATTTCCAAAAAGTTTTTTCCGCCCATCTCTTAAGATCTTTGAGAAAAGGACCAAAGTCCTTTTTCGTAGAACAAAAATTACTTTTTCGAAAAATCTTTATAATTTCCAAAAAAACAAACTGTTAGAGATTCTAACTATTAGATATTCATCTAGATACATCTAGAAATAATTTCCAAAAATTTTTTTCCGCCCATCTCCTAAGATCTTTGAGAAAAGGACCAAAGTCCTTTTCAATATAACAAAAATTACTTTTTCGAAAAATCTTTATAATTTCCAAAAAAACAAACTGTTAGATATTCTTACTATTAGATGTTCATCTAGATACATCTAGAAATAATTTCCAAAAAGTTTTTTCCGCCCATCTCCTAAGATTTTTGAGAAAAGGACCAAAGTCCTTTTTCATATAACAAAAATTACTTTTTCGAAAAATCTTTATAATTCCCAAAAAAACAAACTGTTAGATATTCTTACTATTAGATGTTCATCTAGATACATCTAGAAATAATTTCCAAAAAGTTTTTTCCGCCCATCTCCTAAGATTTTTGAGAAGAGGACCAAAGTCCTTTTTCATATAAAAAAAATTACTTTTTCGAAAAATCTTTATAATTCCCAAAAAAACAAACTGTTAGATATTCTTACTATTAGATGTTCATCTAGATACATCTAGAAATAATTTCCAAAAAGTTTTTTCCGCCCATCTCCTAAGATTTTTGAGAAAAGAACCAAAGTCCTTTTCAATATAACAAAAATTGCTTTTTCGAAAAATCTTTATAATTTCCAAAAAAACAAACTGTTAGATATTCTTACTATTAGATATTCATCTAGATACATCTAGAAATAATTTCCAAAAAGTTTTTTCCGCCCATCTCCTAAGATTTTTGAGAAAAGGACCAAAGTCCTTTTTCATATAACAAAAATTACTTTTTCGAAAAATCTTTATAATTTCCAAAAAAACAAACTGTTAGAGATTCTAACTATTAGATATTCATCTAGATACATCTAGAAATAATTTCCAAAAAGTTTTTTCCGCCCATCTCCTAAGATCTTTGAGAAAAGGACCAAAGTCCTTTTCAATATAACAAAAATTACTTTTTCGAAAAATCTTTATAATTTCCAAAAAAACAAACTGTTAGAGATTCTAACTATTAGATATTCATCTAGATACATCTAGAATTAATTTCCAAAAATTTTTTTCCGCCCATCTCCTAAGATTTTTGAGAAAAGGACCAAAGTCCTTTTTCATACTTCACGATTTTGTTTTTCAAAAAATGTCTAATTAAAATGAAGAATTGGGTCTTTTTACTATTTTGTTATCAAACACTAGTATCTGAGAAGGAATTCCAATAATAAAATTTTTTTTGTTGTTGTTTTGTCTTTAAAATATCCTTTTTATTAAATATATTCATATTTCTATCATTTCTGTTACTTCTGTTAAGTGCTTAACATAGCACTGTTAACCTAACAGGTTTGTGTCTTAGCTAAAAAATTTTAAAATTTATCTTCACACACATTTTATAGTAATGAAGGTGGGTCAAAATTGAACGCTATTAAAATGTTCTTATATTTTAGTGTCTTGATGTGATAGAGACTTGTAGACAAAAAATAACATTTATAACTGAGGAATAAATTATTTTAGGCCGTAATATAATGAGATTAGATATTTGGAATTATTCGCCAGCAAGGACTTTCGAAAATCGGTATCCCATGCTCGATTAATTAAAGATGTCTTGAGGCTTCGAATATGAGATACAGTACAATTTGAATTAATGGATTTAATTTACGCTTATAATCAAAATTTAATTTATATGAATATTTTACTAAAAAAAAAAAAAAAAATAATAATAGCCTGATACTTGAGTCTGTATTCCTGCAGTGCATCAATTGCACAAATGATGTTGTATCTGCTCTTCATCCTATTCCTATAAACAACTTTTATAGAAAATATATACGTTCATGCTTAAAAGTTAAATCGTTGCCATTGAACTGGAAGGGCCTTATTTAGTAAAACACTTCCCCTAACTTTGAAACACTTTTAATGTAAATTGTTTTTGTTTTCAAAAATTTGTATTGAATTTCTTTTGATTCTCTTACTATCAATTGTTGGTTTTAGTTCTCTTATTATTAATTAAGAGCCAAGTGATTATCATGAACCTTAAGTGATTATCCATAGGTGGTTCATAATGACCCTTTTTCAAAAGTCCAATTTTCTATTAAATTCGACAGTTCGAGAAGAGGAATAAGACGCCCTAATCGACTTGTCTCTAGCATACTTCCGCCTTTTCGTTCCCAATAATGGCTTTATTATGGACCATCTATGGGACCTTTTCTCAAGCGCTACCGCCCACTATTTGTAGGATTACGATTATGCCTGAGAAGTATTTGAAAGAAATCAAGTTTTGTTTAAAATCAATGAAACTAATAACTATTGTTTTGCCCTCCTTTAGCTCAGTTCAAAATATTTTGGATTACAAGTTATGCTCTTAAGAGATGCATTATAAGACATCAGCAAATATCTTAAAGTTTGTTGACAATCCGGTGTGAAGTATTAGCCCTTAAGCAAACACCAAAATGATTTTACATAAACGAACCCCTGGGCCTGGCGGGCACTTCTTGTAGTTTGTATGGACTTTAGTTGCTATTGCATTCAAGTTAATGAAATATACTTGTTAGTTTTTGAATTTATAATCACATTTAGAATGCTGAAGACAAACAGGATTTTTACAAAATAAATAGCGCACTTTGTTTTTTAGCACTTTCATGACTCAAAATATCTTTAGGTTTCTGTAATATATGAAATATTGATGTTCTATTCCCAATCTACTAACGAAATTTGTCGTAACTGCTTTGTTCTTAATTCGTTATTCAATCATGTTGTAAATAAGTACCAAGATCCATCGATTTTTTCTACGTTCAGTTGTATATTTGCCAAGCATTTGGACCATAACATCGACCCCTATTTTAACATGAGTCGATCTAGCTCCGTTCGTCCGTCTGTTGAAAGCAGGATAGGGCTCGAACGGGACAACGTAGGTGGACGAAATTTGGCACAAATATTTGTCTTATCGCTATATACATCGCTATTGTCCCCGAGCCTTTGTAGAGGATCGCATGGCGCATAAGCTAATTTTCTCCCTATTTTTCTGCTCGCTGCTCTTTGCCATATTTCGAAGGAATATACTGGGTAAACTTCGTTCTCCCTTTGAACGGAAAAACTTGCTCATCAACTGTAATATTTTCGTGCGGTTTATAATTATTTTTAAGGTTTATGTTTAGCAAGTTCCAAATATGAATGTAGTTATTGGTACTGCTTTGTCAGAATCGGCTGTCATTAAATCGCATAAGCCACATGAGATTTAAATTATGGTATAGGTCCTGGCTGGGCCCTGGTGGTTCAAACGTGAATAAACTTTTTTTAAGATTGATTGCCACGAACACAGATAAATCGTTATAAGTTTTTCGCAAATTTTGTGCACAAAACACTTTTACTGATGAATTCATAAAAAATTAGGAAGCTATGTGTATGATATCCAGTGTTGCCAGAACTTGAGAAAAAAAGAAGCTAAATTAGACTTTAAAAAAGGTCAGAAAAGGCTAAATGCTCCAAAAAATAAAGTCAGAAAAAGATAATACATTGTTTTATTTAAAAGAGTATTTATTTTTTGTCCTCATAAGATTTTGGTATTTCTTAAAGATATTTTAGTGAATTTGTAAATATAACATAAATGGGTAATAAAAATGGGTAATAAAGTTTATTAAAAATAATTATATTTTTGTATTATGAAGTGACGCAGGCGAAAATTTTCGTTAAATATAAATAATTTCGAATTTTTTGAGCGAATTAATACACAAAAATGCTTAAATTGATTATTTTGTTAAAATAAAATTAGTAAATTTTTAGCCTTTTTAAGGCTATGTTAATAATAAAAAAGGCTAGCAAAAAAGCTAGAAGCTAAAACGAAAATTTTGAGGCTAAAAGCAAAATAAAAAGGCTAGATTTAGCCTTAATAAGGCTAAACTGGCAACACTGATGATATCTATGTAAAAAAAATTAAAAAAATCTTAAAAATGCCTAGCCAGGAACTGGTGTTCACTTAAAGGTTAAACGTCTTACCACCCATGATAATTGTTTTCATTCGGAACCAACATTTGTACAGGTGTTGTGGTTTATATAACTTTTATATGAAATATCATTTATCTGCGGTTTGTTTTAATAGTTATATTACGTTCTGTAATTTTTACCAGAAAACTTTAAAAAAGTTTCTAATAGGAACGCGGGAAAAATGTGAACGCAAAAGAGTGTGAGGGCTCTTAGGCGGTTAAATAAATTAAATTTCATACTTTGAATATCTGATTTATTTTAATCATAATTGCTTTGAAAATTTTTTTTATACATTTTTTTTCTGACAAATTTAGAAAATTTTTTTCCCTGAGTTTTTGTTTGAAATTGGAAATTGTGAAGAAAGAATTTAAAATATTATTGGAAGTTTTAAATACGTTTCGTGAAATTAAGATTTAATCGTTCGATTGAGCATTTTTAACTATTTCGATAATTTTATTTGCGGCATTGCGAAATTCTTTTTATTCAAATCCTTAAAGAAGCAGCGTGTGCAAGGTTACGACAGACCCTTTGTCGAAACTACAGGGATTCAGTTTATTAAGCTTTTATCACGGAATTAGTTTGGAAATTATAATTTGGTCGTGTTTGCTTTATATTGTGTGGGTGGTCGTCCCATCATTGATCATCTATACAGCATCTTATAAGCATACTTTTACATTTGTCAATCAGTCATGATATTCAATACATTCTGTACCTTTGTGAAATCTTGGATAGCGAGCCTGTTCGAACTCAATTTATCAAGATCCAAATAACTCCACAAATTCCTCATCGAAAATCCACAACAGTGTTGGGATACAATATTCGACAATAACCAAGAGCAAAAACTTGATATTCAAATACAGTCAATGTAAAATTATTTCCATTTTCAAACCATATAAACCATCACGAATTATTACCTTTCAAACCCCCGGATATTACAAAAAATATACATAATTTTTAAAAATATAGAAAAAACTTAATTTAACGTAATTATTATTATTTTATCTAAATTGATTTAACGTAAACTAATTTTCGTAATCTCTGCATAATTTTCATGTTTTAGTAACTTTATTTCATTTTTTTATATTTAAAAGAAAAAATGTAAATTCGATTTTCTACTTTTAATCATAACATACAACTTTTGAAAATAACATATTTCATTCTGTAATATAACATACAAATAACTACACATCCAGAACATAAACACATAAATAACACCTTATACATTGAGTGAATATTTAACATCACTTTTAACTAAGAAAAGCTCAAATTACGAAAGACAACAGGCCTGATGTCATCGTGGGATTTTAAAATGGTGAGTGTAATTTATAAAAATTATAATAAAATTTAAATGTTCACTCTTTAAAAATATATATATATATACACAATTCATTTCAATTTTTAATTTCAATAACATAAATTCAATTTGATTTTTTTTATGTTAATAACATTATTGTTATTCTGTTATTAACATAATTGTAAATCCGGAAGAATCAATACATATAACATGAGTGTTACATGTTAATAACATTCAAACTGGTAATGCAGTTAAATTTCAATTTGGTAACATATACATATTTTATTCTTTATGTTGTTAATATAAAATAATACAACACCAACAATATTTTTTTTAATATTAATTTGTTATGTTATTAACATATCTCTGTTATTAACATTATATTTCTTTTTGTAGTTTAAATTTGAAAATCGAATATAATTAAATAACATATAAATATACGGTTATTAACATTTGCAAATATTGAATGTTAGGTTAATAACATAATTGTATAATGTTACATAGTTCATGTAAAGAAACATTCATTTATAATAGTGAACTCTTCAATTTAAAATAATTAGTGAAAATTATAATGGTTATTAATTTTGCATATACTAATTTAATAAATAATAATTTGTTATACTGCAATAATATGATTTGGTAAATTTTTGATTTGTTTAATTTCACGAAAGATTAAGGTCATTTGGTAGGTAGGTCAATTTTGGGCTATCTGGGAATTTTAAGCAAAGATAGCATGGTTGGGTGGGTAATGACACTTAGAAGGGGTTTTTACACCTATACCTCTTCGGACTAGCTTCCCCATTATTTTATTTTTTTTTTATATTTTTGTTTTATTATGTCTTCTTGTTGTCGATTTTGTTTGTAGTAGCTACCTATTTTTTTTAAATTTGAGTGATGAACTATAAGCTATCTCTTTAGGGGCAAGATCCACCCCATTTTCCATGAGCACGGCCGGTACTATAGGTAGCACAGCCTCTATAAAGATACGCCCTCAGTGGTTCCGTTCGTTACAAGAGAAGACAACAATTATTGAGACAAATTTTTTTCAAAAATATTAATGCTGCCTAAAGGTAATAGAAATGTATTGGTGAACTTTTTACAACGTCCATATCATTAATTCCATATTACAGATGGGAAATGTATCAGATAAATATCGTGTACAAACAGAGCTTCGAAAGACTTAATTAAATGTTAGCTTAATTCCCTTAAATCTTAATTCTGAATTAAGAAATATGAATTTTTCATTCCATAATACCATTCTCAAAAATATAATTCAATAGCTTCATTCAAAGGCTTTTGTTTGAATAGTATTAATTCTTTATTGAATTAATTCATAAAGAATTCATTCAATTTTTGTTAATTCAAATCTTTTCCAAAATGAATGAAAATATTTTTCTTTAATTCAATTTGTAATATTTTCTTTTTTAATCTTTTACAAAATGAATTAGAAAATATTTTCTAAAGCTAATTTGTAATAGATTTGAATTGAATAAAATTTTAATGATTCAATATATTTTTTAAGCTTGAATTGTAAATTCATTCAACTCATATGAAGTACAAATAATTTAATTTAATGAATTAAATTAATTTGAATGCTTTAAAGAATGATTAGGATAATAAATTTAATTTGATTTAAGAAAATGAATTAAAGAATTAAGCCTTTCGAACCTTTGTGTACAAATACGAAATTGTCGAATAAAGTTTTAATCTGGCAAGACATTTTTACATGCGCGGAAAAACATACTCTATTTATAACAAATGACACACAGTGATGCCAATAGCAAAAATTTTGGTAATAAATATAAAAATACACATTTTATAAAAAAAAGTAAAATTTTCAAGTTTTTTAATTACACAAAAAACATATTCGTAATAAATTTGATTCATCCAAAAATCTTTTCTTTTTTCAAAATAAACAATATTTAATAAACTTTTCTTGTAAAAGGTCCTCCTCTTCTACGACTTTCTCATAAGGAGTGAGATCGAAAAAATCTTAACACACATTTTGCTCATAACTTTTTTCGGAATCAATATTCAAAATTTTTTTTGGTCTAGTTATTATGGAAAATACTTCAGTTATTATTTTTAATAACAACCAAGTTAATTTGTCCTTATTTTCATCAAAATAAGTGACGAAAAAGATTTACGTCCTACAAGTTATTAAAAAATGTCTAAAAATCCAAATAGGTCTTACAAATAATTGGCAACAGAATTAAATGTCGTCCGTAAAACCGTTTCTAATGTTATTAAACAGTATCAGGAGAATTTGACTATAGATGTGAAACCTAGTTCGGTAAGAAAAAAAGGACCACATGATATTGGGAAGGCCAGAAAATTGAAGGCATATTGAAAGGAACTCCAAACACATCTGGTAGAAAATCAGCTCAGTTTTCTCAGTGCTTCGACTATTTGGTGCGAAAATTTAAAGCTAATGGGAAAGTTGATAACATATAAAGTTCAAAAAATTCCAAACTGGAATTCCGCAAAAAAAAAAAAAAAAAATACAAGCCAAAAATAGGACTCGGAATTTAAAACCAAATTTCATACAATAATACTCATGCTGTATAATTGACGAAGAAACGTAGATGCTGGCATAATCTTCGCAGCTTGTGTCTCAAAAATTTTTATTGCTAATGCTCGAAGCAATGTTGGAGATAACTCTAAGACCCAAAAGCAGCAAAAATTTCTTACAAAATTCATGATATGACAAGCTTTTTGCAGTTGCGGAAAAACAGGATACATTGATACATTCCGATCTATAAATACCAAAATATGCATAAAGGAATATTTGCAAAAAAGACTTCTTCTTTTCTTAAGAAAGCACAACGTGTCCACATATTTTTGGACCCATTTGGTATCATGTCACTACGGTAAGAAAGCTCTGGAGTGGTACCAAATCAATAACATAGTTTTAGTACCAAGAGAGGTCAATTTGCAAAATTTTCCATAGCTTAGACCAGTGGAGAGTAGGGTGATCGACGCGGTTTTCCAACCGGTTTTAAAACCGGTTTTTTCAGTCAATGTGCTGTCGGTTTTTTCAAAATGTTCATTTTTCGAATGTCGAATAGACCGGTTTTTTTAAACACAAAAAACCGGTTTTAAAAATAGCATTTTATTTCAGAAAACATGTACTAAATATTGATAGTGATATTTAAAAATTTAGGAATAATTTTTTAAATATTCATAAAGACTGATTTCTTATGTTTTTAAAATATAGTTTAAGTCTAAATTGGAATTTATTCTGTAATATTAAACAAATAAATAATTAATAATTATCCTGTATGACCCAATTTAATTTTTTTGATCCAATATTTCCTTTATTTTTTAAAAGTGTTGTGTTAAAAAAGTTTCACCTGCAGAATCGTTTCAATTGAGACAGGCTTCCATATTAAGCCATGGTTTCTGTTTATGCTAACCAAAATTTAGATGATTTTTTCTACAATTTTGAAACATAATTATCTTCTACTCATCTAGATATATAATTTGCTTAGCATTTTTCTCTTTCCAGAGCTTTCTGAAGCTACCAAACAGCGTAGAAAATTAAAATTTGGCTTAATTATAAAACTTTTTGTCCAACAAATCCTAATGGAGCCATATTTTGAAATTTTTATCAGGGAGCGGATATAAGAGGATTTATGTGTCTTTTTCTAAGAATTTTTTCTCTTTCCAGAGCTTTCTAAAGCTCCCAGAAGACATAAAAAATTAAAATTCAGCTTAATTATAACCATATTCGTCCTACAAATCCTAACGGATTCAGATTTTGAAATCTCTATCAGAGAGCGAAAATATGTGGATCTATATATATGGATTTAAATATATCTTTCCTAAGCAATGTTTCCTTTTCAGAGCTTTCTGAAGCTCCCAGACGACGTAAGAAACTAAAAATCGGCATATTTATAAAACTATTCGTTCAACAAATTCTAACAGTGCCAGATGTTTCTATCAGGGACCAAAAAGTCTGTTTTGGTATTAAGATCTTTTGAGTTGCTATACTTATTGTTTGCTCTCCAAATCCTATAAAAAACTGATTCTGTATTTCGGCCAGGGAGCACATTTACGACGATTTTTTTATTTTGAATATGAACGGCTTCAAATAATTGACTTAGATTAGAGAGAGGAAGGTATCTAAATGTTGTTCATATTTTTTTCTTTTAATTTTCGGATATTTTCATTATTATATTATTTTTCCTGACATTGTTAGGCTTTTACGCTTGTATTAAATAAATTTTAACTTAATTATAAGAATTGATTTTTAAAGAAATGTAGTTTTTTGAAATAAATATTAACTTCTGCAAAAAACCGGTTAACCGGTTTTTTTCTGAATTTCAAAAAGTGCAACCGGTTTTTTTAAAATACCAACTATTCGAAAACCGGTTTCTCAAAAAAGTCGAATAATCGATCACCCTAGTGGAGAGATATTGAGCTCTTGTGAAAAGTGAATTCAAGAGCACAAAAAGGTGTCCCAAAATAGCGAAGATTTTAACAGAAGATGTGCACACTGTTCCAAAAAAGTGACTGAAGCAACTATCAAATCTCCAAAGAAAGGGTTTTCAAAAATGCTCCATAATTTTATAATTAGTGGTTGTAATCTGTGCTAAATTATCAAATGATTAAAAAAATAATGAAAACTCTAAGATCAACCGTTTCCAAGTTATTGAATATTATGTATGTTAAGAATTTTTCGATCTCACTCCTTGCATTTTCATTTGATCCAATCAGTAGTTTAGGAGATACAGATTTATTTCTAAGATTGCGATTGGCGGCACTATGCAACGTTTGGACTTGTTGTTGTAAATATAATAGTTGCATAAATGATTCTTTTGAATCACTGTATTTAGAGGATTTTCTAATTTTTTTCTAGTCAGTTTTTGAGGTCATGGAATGTACTAATTTTATCCGAAAAATAAATAATTTTACTTAAGATGTGATGCCTTTTAACTAAATTGTAGACAGACAAACTTTCATCAAATCTGAAAATAAATGGCGGGAGAATTGAATATTTGTTAATGAAAACATTTAAAAGCTTTGTACTAGGTACTAACTGATTTATACGTAGAAGTGAAATTTTCATATAGTAAATAGAAAACAACAAAAACATGTATTCATAATGAACTGAAATGTTTTATTTACATGGTTGTGTTGAAAATAAATAATTGCTGGCGATATGCACCACTTAATGCCAACAAAATAAATAGAAAAAAAATTTAAAAACAAAAATAATCAAAAATAGAAAAAAATTAACAAATAAAATAGAAATAAGAACATGACATTAAACAAGAACACAAACAGACGGCAACAATGTTATTTATTTTGTTTATATAGAATGCATGGATGAAAGAAAGTCTATAATTTTTGTGTTTATGAAAAAACAAAAAGTCATTAGAACCATTAAATTATAAAAAAAAAAAAAAAATATAGTAAATTTATAATGTAATATTGAAATATTTTTTTAATATTGTAATCCAAATACTAATGTTTATATTAAAACTTCAGATATTGCAGCAGATTTGGGTAAATAAAGAACAAGTTTTAAATTTGACAGATTACAGCTGATTTTGACTTAAATCTGAGCAAGTCCCAAAAATACAAAACACAAGTAGTAATAATTCTCCCCCTAAGTTAATAAAGAATAAACTTGATAATCCAGATAATTGATTGCACACTTCTGTCACCTTTTATTAAGTAAAAACTATTAAAATGTAATATAACGAGGACTATACCCGCTACTTCGTTAGCGTTAGTTTTTTTTTTTTTTTAATAAAAACCATACAACATATATTATAAACTCATATTGTGTTAAGTTATAACTTTATAACTATAAATTTAACAATATTTCTAATAGAATAAACACAGTGCGCTTCGCTACCCCATTGTATTGAAATCAAATAAAAGCATCGAAATAAAATTCAAAAACAGACAGATTCACTTTTATATAGATAGCATGTAATCCGATCTTGCAGTACTCCTACATAGACCAAATAAAAACTTGGTAGTCTTTTTATTTAGAAAAAACAAACGAAATACCAAAAGTGAAGAAACCCGTAAAATTCAACTATGATTCCAATCTCCCATGGAAACAGTTACAATATTTGTGTTCTGTCAGAATTACGTACAATAAACTTTTTAAATATTTTAGTTATCTGTTTCTTACATCTTACTTTAACGTTCGAAGGTTAAAAAACTATCACATTATTTATATTTTTATATTTTAGTAGAAAAGAATGTGACTAATAGCTAATTATTAATTAAATATTAATTATTATTATTTATTATTATTAAATTCAAAGAGCAATATAATAACGAAAAGTAACACTACACGCAGAGAAAAAACATTTCTCAATATGGTTGCCCCAACAACATTATTTTCATTGCAGAGACATTTTTCAGTCGCAAACATTCTTATTGTTGAATATATTTTATTTTAAAAACAATTTTGTTGTAGCAATTATACATTTGTTCTCAACTCACAATTATATTGTTGGCACATCATGTTAAGCAATATGTTTAAATTAGAACCACATTATTGCTGTTAAAATTGCATGTGCAAAAAAAATATTTTCAATACCTGAATATATTATTTTGTTTGTAATTTTGAATTGATAACAAAATGTTTGTTTTGTATTGGCAACAATATACATTATTAGTATTTGACAATAAGTATACTTGTTGATTTTTATTCAGTTTAGTTTGATTCTTGCATTGTGCAAGTTATCTGTCGGCAAGTTAAAAATGTATTAGAAAATATGCTGAATGTATATTTAAAAGTGAATTATTAAAAAAAATATTTTAATTAAAGTTAAATTAGATATAAATAAGTGTTTCATATTGTGAAAATATTTTAAATGGATAATATATAAAGAAAACTACATATTTGGTTATCTTCAGAGTGCTAAAAAAATGCGTCAGCTTGTTCACAGGTGATAAATTTATCTTTTTATACCAAAGTGATTTATTTTACATAACTAAATTAAAATTAATTTTAATAAAAACTTCCATACGATAAATTAATTAGCTTTTATTTATTTTTAGGCATAATAATTGTTTCTCGACGCTAAGTACAGTTATTGTGATTCAACATATTATTGCTGTATACATGAATCAAGTATATATACAAAAAAAAATATTGTTGTAGATCAACAATATTTTTATTATGATTTAACCATATTATTGCTGTATATATGAATCAAGTATATATATATTGTTGTAAATCAACAATATTTTTATAGTGATTAACCATATTATTGATATTTACATGAATCAAGTACATATACAACAAAAATATGGTTGCAGATCAACAATATTTTTATTATGATTCAATCATATTATGGTGCTACATCTAACCATAATATAATTTACAAACAACCATAAAATCTAACCATAATATGACAGTACTCGATTATGGTTGCTATTCACATTTTTTCTTTGCGTGTAAGTACTAAACATCTGCATCAAATCATTTGCTTTTCAACTCACAGTAATGTTTTTTAATACATGCTCTCACAATACTGCTAAAATAAAAAACAAAACAATACAAAACAAACCACGCAAAAAAATATTATTTGAATTGAGTTGAATTGAAATGATAAAACAAAAACAAATCATGTTATGTTCTCTTTGAGAAATTGTTTGTCATTTTTTAAAAAACAGTAATGTTTAATAAAAAACATAAAATCAAAACTGTGAATTACTGTCATTCCCTTACTTTAATATGAAAAAATGCATGGAAAGTAACAATTATTTATTTTTAAATAAAAAAATAGATTATGATTACGTTTGCTTTAAATTTTTTTGCTCAGAAAATTTAATTATTTTTTATTTCAATTATAATTAATTATATCTTAAATGAAATAAAATTTATTTTATTTATGATATTTTTATTTACTTTTAATTACAAACCTATATTATTTAAATTTTTTCATTTAATATTTCCTTCACTTCAAATTTTGTAAACAAAAAACAAACAAATGACAGTATTGCATTTTATATTTAATTCAATTCAGTTGCAAATGATTTGTTGCTAAATTGTTTTTATGACTCCCTGCACAAATGATTTTGTTAGTTTTTGTTTTGTTTTCTTTGTCTTTTCCATATGTACGCACTAGAGCCCTGCAAACTGTGTCTTATAAGGCTGTACAAGCCACTTGATATTTTTCAAGTGTTGTTATCAGTGTGTGTGCGGAGTAATAAATACTGTTCTGCAGGCACTTAAAACCATACAAATACTGCGTGTGTGCTTCAACTTTATGAACAAATCATGAGTGTGCTATGATAGCGACCAAACAAGCCTCTCAAAGGCTTGTATAAAAAAATACAAGCCTTTTGACCACTTGTTTGCTTCAATAAGGAAAAAAATTGTGTTTTCTTTTTTATTAAAATTATATGTGTGTGTGTGCGTTCATGACTGTATAAAGTAATTTCGTAAGTAAAACAGTCGTTTAAAAGTATTGTTTATAAACTTATTGTTATTTACGATCAAATAAATTATTAATGTTACTAGTTATAACAATTTAAAGAAACATGCATTAAGTTTTATTAGTAAACAGATTTTATTAAATATTTAAAGTTTTTTACAAGGTTTTTTTATATTATTATTGATTATATATTGAACATGTACATATGACGGGACACACAATTTAGGTAAACGTCTTAAAATATTTCATTTATAATTTTATTACAGTGCAGATGTTCCATCATATTCTAAACATTTGGGAAAATTTATTAGTCAAGGAGTAAACGTATATGGAAACGAATTTGAAAAATGAAAAGACATTGTTCTATATTATTTCCTTTTAGTTTTAAAATAGAATGATTACTTAGTAAATATAAATTAAATGCAATAAAATCTATCATAATATAAATAAGTACAATTTTAAAATTTTTTATAAACATACAATTAATAATAAGACTAACTTTATTTAAAATATAAATAAATACTAATGATAAAAATTTTCTAACTTACATATGTAACTGACAGTTTCAAATGTCAACTTTAATTTTTTTACTTTTTTAACTCTTAATAAAGAGTATTTTTTAATAACTTTATGAATTCACCCTTTTACATTTATTTAGAAAAGAAGAACCAACAATAAAATATAGACATACTGTATATATGTGTGTGTATGCAAGAATATTTATAAACAACCACTTTTTACACATTATGAAGATTTTTTGCCACACACAGCAACTACGTATTACAAAAAACAAAAAAATCATTAAGCCCACTTGAAATCTTTAAATCATTTCTCAACGTCTTGTATGATTTGCTTTTTTTTGCCACACCACTTGCACCACTTGTTTACGATAAATGATTTGAACGCACGGATTTGCAGTCGCTCATACACAGTACACACTTGCTTTGCTTCGGGCAGGAGACTAGTACGCACACACAGCGAATTGATTTTAAGTTTAAAAAACAATAACAGTCAACAATTGAAAAGAAAGGGAATCATTAAAAATGAGTTTCAAATGAATTGATGCAGATGTTTAGTAAGTATCCTCTAATCGATTTTTATTCCAGAACTATAAATACACACTATTATTGCTGATTTCTGGAGATATAAAAGTCGTAGAATAATGAAAATTGGCAATATGTATAAACAATTGAAATAGAAAATATTCATGTGAAAAATATTTTTCTACTTTGAATTTTACTATGTATTTTAAGGTGAAAATGACTTAGCAGTGTTTCATAACTATAAATAAACTTAAATAAAAACTTCAAAATTTTTAAAATAGAAAGAACAAATTATAAAAAGAATATAAATTAATAATAACTATGTACAATTGTATTTTAAAATATTGAAAAAAATTTTCGCCGGCGTTCATTTTACCAGTGCTGCCATCATGTTTTCGGTTAAGGACCTCCTGCTTCAATTATTAGTTATTTTGAATAGAAACCACTTTCATATTTCCGGTTTTCAGAATAAATCCAACGGAATAATAATCCTCAAAAATTTCCAATTGAGTTTTAATCCGAAAATCAAGTGGGCGATTCAAAAATATTATATATTGTAATGCGTGTATATTTTTGATGGTTGAATTTTTTGGACTGGAGCGTTCTTTTGGTTGAAAATTGGCTCATATCTGCGAAAATTGTCTACAAAAGGAACTAGTTTATTATCTAAATATTCCATAGAATATTCGTGGGTGCAAAGAAACGCCAGTTGAAACATTACCTCAGCATAGAAAGATCTCAAACGTATTGTAAATCAGCCTATGAGATTTATTTAAATAAAATGTCAAAAATCTTTTAGTAGGCTAGTGTTATAGCGTTTTTACATAGAATTATTTAATTTAATCCACTTTCAATAGTAATTGGATGGATCTGTGAAATAATTTTCCATATTTTCATAAAAATACATCTTAGTGGCAAATCTTCAATGAGTTTGGAATTTTCTCTGCGCTTGCAAAAGTTGCGCTGACGTATTCTAGCCTTTTCACGAATTATTTAGAGTAAATTGGAGTTTAATAAGGCGAACTTGTTCCCTTCGTAGAAAATTTTCGCAGATATGACCCAATTTTCCATCAAAACAAATGGTTCAACCACACGATTCGCTTGATAAAAATGTGCTTACATTACAAAAATATGATTTTTTTGATTGCCTGCAAGATTTATGGATCAAACAACAACTTGACAAATATTTCGTCGGGTTTAATCTGAAACCCGGAAATATGAAAGTGATTTCTATTCAAAATAACTAATAATTGAAGAAGGAGGTCCTTAACCGAAAACATGATGGCAACACTGGTAAAGTGAACACCGGAGAAATTTTTTTCAATATTTTAAAATACAGTTGTTACATACTCATTATTAATTTATATTCTTTTTATAATTTGTTTTTTCCGTTTTAAACATTTTGATGTTTTTATTTAAGTGTATTTATAGTTATGAAACACTGTTAAGTCATTTTCACCTTAAAATACATAGTAAAATTCAAAGTAGAAAAATATTTTTCACATGAATATTTTCTATTTCAATTGTTTTTACATATTGCCAATTTTCATTATTCTACGACTTTTATATCTCCAGAAATCAGCAATAATAGTGTGTATTTATAGTTCTGCAACGGAGTGTATATTTTTAATTTAATGATTTTAGATTAAATATTATAGAAAATTCTAAAAGTACCATTAGAAGAACGAAAACCTACCACAAAGTCCCTCTCTGGAATTCTTACCCACATAGGACCATATATATATTTAATTCATGTGTTTAAGTTCAATATTGTGAATAATTCAAAAAGTATTATTAGAAGAAAAAAAAGTACCACAGATCTTTTTTTGCAAATTCTCATTCACTTGAACCATATATTCATAATTGTAGATTCAATATTTTATAAAATTCAAAAAGTACCATGGAAGAACAAAAATTAGAAAATTCATAAAATATTATTAGAAGAATGAAAAAGTACCACAAAGTCCCCTGTTAGGGATAGGACCATGTATCTTTAATTTCATGTTTCTAGGTTAAATTTTGTAAACAATTCAAGAAGTACCATTAGAAGAATGAAAACGTACCACAAATTCCCCTTTTGTGAATTCTCACTCACTTAGGACTACATGTAATATAATAAAAAAAAATGCATTATTTAATTTGAATAAAATTCAATTTAAGATTTGATCCCCTTTTTGGTACTTTTTGTTCCCCCTGAATGTAATTGTACTGGGATCTAACGTTAAAATATTTATGTGTATGTGTCAGTAAGAATAATATATATTTTGTGTAAAAAGTACCAAAAACAGGTACAATTTTTACCTCTTAAACGTTCGAATTTCAAAAAAGAATTAAACTTGTATTCGCGAATTTTCGATAAGATACTAATTTGATGCACATTTTATTTCTATGCTAACTGGATTAAAAGATAGATAGGGTTCTAAAAAAGTACCAGTTTTCTACCTAAAAAAAAAAAATAAATTTCAAATAATTACCAGACACCTATCCGATATTTTTGTATCTGTATTAGCTTAGGAGATATAAGGTTGTCGATTTTACACTTTTTTACCCCTAAACATTCGAATTTCCAAAAATCCCCTCTAAGTAGATTCAGAATTCAATTACAATCAAGTCTTACATCAAAATTTTTATCGTCTTTTCTAAGCTTTATCAAAATTTAAAAAAAAAAAAAAAATAATAATTTTTTACATTCAATCCCGATTACGGAGTTGTAATCAATCTGGATTATAGAGTATGCAATGAAATGGGAAATGCCGTCCGGATTATCGAGTTTATACTGTAGGTTCTTTTAGAATTATCATTTTTTTATCTGAATTTGAAGAATTAATAGTATGAATCTTTTTTACTATTTATTGCTATTTCTTTAATTACATCTGTAAAGCAGCCTTTAAAATTCTTTTATCCATTAATTTAATTTTATGTTTAAATCTAAACTAAAAATTCTATTTTATGAACACGAAAAAAAATTATATTATACCTAACAATAAAAACTTTTATCAATTCTGGATAAAATAATGAATGAACGAACGAACAAATGTTTTGTACATTGATCTCAGACACTAAAAATAGTTTTTATTTTTCGAATATTTTTATAAATACAAAAGTAGCATACCAAATACTAAATATATAGTAGAATACCTAATACTACACTACAACATACTACTAACAGCTTTACACAATAAATACGAATACATTTACAAATTCTCGTAAAGATCTCTAACAGAATTTATAATATATTATGTATACATATATAAAAAAAAAATTAAATAAATAAATTAAAAACTATTGCACATTTGTACGTTCATTCATGCATTTAGAAACAATTAAAAAATAAAATTATAGAATAAATAGAATAGAAATAGTAACGATAATACAAATGATATTTAGAGGCGCCTCTCCTAAATGTAACCTCTTCCCGTATTGCTGCTGTTGATGTCTAACCTCTCTACTCTATGTATCTACATATGTACTTCACAAACAAGCAATTTAAAATAAATATTTTTATTTTATGATTATTTTATTGAAAATAGTTGATTGGCGGAAGGTGGGTATGAAAATGTAAGATTTGATAAGGAAACATTTACTACGGTGGTGGAATGATTGCACGGACCATTTTTTATTTTTATTTTTTTATTTAATATTGCACATGCCATTATCAAATTAGTAGCGTGGGACAAATAAAATAGATGATGACCGTTACAAATAGAGGAGCAGAAAGAGTGAGAACAACAAATAGTTGTCACGTTCAATTTGTGGGTGGTTGTTGGTGTACTATGGCTCTAGAAGAATGATAATGTATGTATGTTTGTTTTAATTTAGTCGATATTTTTTTTATTTTTATTTTTTGTTTTTGTTATTAGTTTGATTCAATTTAACTATTTCGTAATAATATTTATAAGAGCTAAAGTAATTTCTTTGGGAGATATCTGCAAAAAAAATAATGAAAAATACAAAGATCCTTATTTCTCTCCCCGTGAAACCGTGATTGAGCTGTAGGGATAGGTCTTCGGTCTAACAACCTCACTTAACTATCAAATATCAGCGTATGTAATTTGTTTTGATAGACACCCAGCATGGAACAATTGAACGAACAAATTTGCAGAACTTTTTAGAATTTTTACCAATTACTGGTCCATATTTTCTGTAACTAAAATACCTACTTTACACTATTAACTTTTTCTAAAATTATTATTTTTTTCAAACACATTTCCTATTCTTTCTGGTCATCTTATTTTTTCCTTTCACTTTTTTTCATTATTAAATAAAACTTTAAACAAATTTTATATAATGGTCACACATTGCAAATGAATTCGATTTCAAATTTATAGGAAAAAGAATAAATTTTAATATCCATTAATTCTGAAAAGTGTGAAGAATTATATATATCACTGAAACTTATATGTATTAGATGAAGCACTGTATTCTAATCGTACAAATCAATCTGTTGCATTTGAAATGTGTTTTGGTAACATAAGAGAAGAGGACCTGGACATAGACATAAAACAACATAAGATATGCACTTTGCTAAGGACATATACAAGTGGTTCTAGAGCTTTAAGAGGATATAAAAATATTTGAAATCGGATAAGAAACACAAATTGACAAACGATTAAAATTTTCTGTCAGAAGTGTCCTATTTGAAAATCAATAACTCTGCTCTTGAGGGGTATGTGGAGCCCCCTTTCCAAACTTATAATTGTAAATTCCTCTGCTACGTCTACGTCATTGTTTACTTGAAAACAAGTCGATTGGATTTGCCCTTGTTGGGACCGTGGAAAGGAGGAAACAGGTTTTCATTTGCGAAAGCTTGAGTAACGTATGGTTAATAAAATACGAACAAGTAAAACACTCTATTTAAAAATGACACATGACATTAACAAACGAGAGAAGAAGATATAGTCGGTCAAGACCGACTATATGATACCATACACCATTGCGTATGAGCATACAAATTCGGGAAGTGGATTTATATTAGACCTGTAGACCAACACTTTGGCTAAATCTAAAATAAAGTATACAAGTACAGAATAATGGGTTAATAATAATATATTGATGATTTTATGCGTTATAGGGCGATTTCCGGAAGTGGGTTTATATGGGAGCTATGGTAAATTATGGACCGATTCTCATAAATTTTAGCAATGTTGTTTCTACTTATATAAAACTTAATTGCGTCGAATATTAACTTGATACTATTTTTCGTATGGGATTTATGCACGTTAAAGTGATTTTCGGAAGGGGGGTTTATATGGGAGCTATGGTCAATCGTGGACCGATTTTCATAAAATTTGGTACAAAGATAGGTACTTGCACAAAACTTCTTTGGACCGAATTTCATTAAAATGTTCTTAATATTAAGACATTTTTAAGTGTGAAAACTCTTTTCCGGGGGGACATTTGTATGGGGGGTAGGTGAAATAATTGACCGATCATAACCAATTTCAATCGACTTCGTCCTTGTATCAGAAAAGTCCCACCTGCCAAATTTCATTCAATTATCTTCAAAATTGCGACCTGTACTTTGTGCACAAGGTTTACATGGACAGCCAGCCGTCCAGCCAGCCATCCAGCCAGACGGACGGACGGACATCGTTAGATCGATTTAAAATGTGATTCTGAGTCGATTGGTATACTTTAAGGTGGGTGTTGGATAACTTATTCTATGCGTTACAAACATCAGCACAAACACATAATACCCCAACCACCTATGGTGTAGGGTATAAAAAATTACATACGGTAAATTCAAGAGTATTGTCTTTTTATTTATCAAACATAAAATTCTTCGGATCAATTTAATATTTGTTTCGAAAATGGCACTAAACGAACTGAACCGTCGAAAATTAATTGTTTAATTTTGTGAAGAAAACTCAAATAAAACCAAAAATTAAATTTTTTGGCACTTTAAGGACATGGGATTCAAAAAAAACCTTTATCTACAAGACAGTAAACTTATATGAGAATATGCCAATTAAAAGAAAAAGTGGATCTGGTCGAAAATGCAGTTTACAAGACTCCAACTACGCTCTAAATTAAAAAATGAAGTATTAGGTGCCAGTACAAAATCGTATTGTCAATAGGGTAGGAAATATAATTGTGACAAAAACACAATTAAGAAATGTTTAGAATCCATGGGAGTACAGAAAAGGAAGAAAAGAACAGCACCATTTACCACCGAAGCTCAACAAAAGGTAATTAAACATAGACTACGGGAGCTTTCCAGAAATTACTTTTCTTGCTCATCAGAGTACAAATGTGTAATGGACGACGAGTCATATTTTACCGTTGAAGGAAATGAATGGCAACCAAAACATTATTTTGAGTCTTCTAGTCACGTCGCCACAGAAAAAGTTAAATTTATTCGTAAGACAAAGTTCACAGGAAAAGTTTTGTTATGGTTAGCCATAAGTGAAAGTGGTATCAGTGAACCAGTTTTTTTTTAAAGGTGGATTAGCTGTGAATGCCCAAGTTTACAATGAAAAATGTGTGCCAGTACTTAAAAATTTTATCGAAAAAAAAAAAAATAATAGAAAACAAAAAATTATTTTTTGGCCAGATTTGGCGTCCTCTCACTATGCGAAATCCACAATAGAAAACTTGAAAAATAAAAAAATAGAATTTGTCCCAAAGGAAATGAACCCTCCAAATGTTCCACAATTGCGTGCTATTGAAACTTTTTGGGCTAATTTGAAACGAAATGTTTATGAAAGAGGATACAGAGCAAAAATGTTGATTCCCTAATTCTGAAAATAAAAAAGGAGCTGAAAAGTATAAATACAGAAGGAATTCAGGCTTCAATGAGTAATCTTCCTAAAAAAATAAGAAAAGCAAATTGCGATTTTTTTTGTAAATATACTTTAGTATGTAAGCTTAAATATTAATTACAATTTGAATTTTAATAAATTCTTTTTCAACTGTTTTCGTTAATTTTATACTTGTTCGTATTTCTTTCACCATACGTTATATTTATCAAGAGACACAGCTTCTTGAGCAAGCTTACATTTGACGATCTTTTATAGATACAGTCGAACACGGTTATAACGAACACCGCTTATAACGAACTATTGCTATAGCAAACACTTTTCTTCGATCCCATTGATTTTACATACATTTTCCATACAAATAACTACGTTTATAACGAACACGGTTATTGCGAACTTTGTTTATAACGAACATATTTTGATGGTCCCAAGAAGAATATTTCATACAAAAAACTACGTTAATAACGAACTAGCATAAATACTGGTTTTAAATAAATAAAAATGCACATTTCAAAATTTTTCAAAAATGTAAAAACTAACAGAAATAACTTTTAGTAATTTCAGTTTAAATTATTGGACAAATAGAAATAATTTTCATTAGTTTCAATTTAAATAATCGGACAAATGAAAGAGGAATTTTACATCTCAAAACATGTGAATTTCAATATCTCGGTAATAAAAGAAAACATTGAATAATTATAAAAGATATAATTATTCTAAATTTGCCACTTATGAAATGACTGATGAATGGAAAAAATATTATTCCTGATATATTGAAATCATTAATATATAAAAGTCATAAATACAGTTTATTTTTAAAGGAAAGAAATACGATTTAATTACAAATATTAGTATCGTAATGAAATACACGTATTTTGTTTTCAAATATTTTTAATTTTTTTTTTTTTAATTTTTGTCGGTCCCTTCGAGTTCGTTATAACAGTGTTCAACTGTATGTAATTGGATTTTTCTTGAAAAAAAAAAAAATAAACAAATAAAAAAATAAACCAAACTCAGACAAAAATTGTTAACTCAGCAACAGCTGTATCAGCATGAAGTTTTTTCCGAAGGAGAAATACTTTCGACGACTACAGAGCTGTTTTAATTGCTCACATGTAACGAGCAACCACGTTAATCAATCCACCATCTATTCATATAGAGTTTCTCAGGAAATGCCAATTTTCCAAAGATTCTAATGTACTTCCCATGACCTATTTTTGGCTACATTGTTGTATTTTGTCTAATACCAGTCTAAAAGGTGCTAACAGACATGCTCCAATGCACAGTGTGTCAGAATCGACAATTTTTGGAAATCTGTAACTTTTAATCGGGTGTGCAAAATATTCGGAACTGTGAAAATATTTTACGTATTTTTGTTCTCCATAATAAAATAATATAAAAATGTTTTATTGTCTTACAAGTCCAACTTGAACTATTGGGAATAAGATCCAAGAGTCTGCAATTTTATCCCAAGTACACAACTGAAAGAATGAACGCGGGGTGGAAATGGTATAATGGTATGTGGACGTTTTTCACGATAGTAATTGGTTTAATTGATCGTATTACTAATAAAATAACCGCTCGAATATACAGAATTCTTCTTTGTTCTTGCCTCTGTAAGCTGAATGAGGAAGGTTATTTTTTGCATATTCCAGCAGAATAATCACCTAAAACATATGGCGTGGATAATTTACATCTAATCTGAACACACGCAGAGAAGAAACATTTCGCAATATGGTTGCCCCAACAATATTATTTTTATAGCAATTATATATTGTCATCGCAAACATCGTTATTGATAAATACATTTTATTTTAAAAACAATTTTGTTGTAGCAATTATACTTTTATCCTCAATTCACAATTATTTTATTGGCACAACATGTTAAGCAATATATTTAAATTAGAACCACATTATTGTTGTTAAAATTCTATGTGCAAAAACTTATTTTACAATACCTAAATATATTATTGTGTTTGTAATTTTGAATTGACAACAAAATGTTTGTTTTGTCTTCCTTGTAAGAGTATTCAAGAAATTTCTTGGGATTCATCATTCACCGGTGTTGAAACTATTTTTAATTTTACCAGCGAAAATGTCTTTTTATACCCAAGTGATTTATTTCAGGAATTACCATTAATAAATGTAAATCTATATTCAATATTAAATACCATATCATATGCAATATTAAATACCAAAAAAACAAAACTATATTATAATTAATTTCAATAAAAACTACCATACGATTAATACCTATATTAATTGGCTTTTACTTATTTATTTTTGGGCATAATAATTGTTTCTTGACACAATAAGTATTTTTATTTTGATTCAAACATATTATTGCTGTTTACATGAATCAAGTACATATGCATCAAAAATATGATTGCGAATCAACAATATTTGTATTGAGATTCAACAATGTTATTGCTATATACATGAATCAAATACATATGCAACAAAAATATGGTTGCAGATCAACAATATATTTATTGTATGTAGCACCATATTATGGTGCTACATCCAAAATAACATAATTTACAGACAACCATAAACTCCAACCATAATAAGACAGTACTCGATTTTGCTTGTTATTCACCATATTTATTCTTTGCGTGCAGGTTTTAAATATGTTTTCCATCTCAAGTATTTTACAAAATTTTTCAGCTGTTTCATAAAAAAATAATAATAAATAAATAAACGTCAAATAAATATCAGTAATGTAAACAAAATATCAACTATGTATTTAGTTGCAAAAATTGATAGAACACACGACTAAATATTTTGTGTCAAATATTAGTCTAGTCTGAACTTTGCTGAAGAGTTGCAAATATTTGAAATACTTGAAATTAATACTTTTTTTCAAGACTTGTTATTCAATAACATAAAAAATTTTAAATTAATAAAAGTAATTATTTGCTTAAAGCATAATTTTTTCCTAAAAACTTATTGCTAAGAATTGTTTTTGAATTCTAAATGTTTTCACCACCTTTGTATAATAATACAAAATCATAAAATTAAATATTGCGGTATTGATGCAACTTTAGTCCTTAGTTCCAACATAATTTATAAAATAGTCCATGATTTTTGAAGAAAATAATTTAAAAAATATTCATAAAAAATACAAATAAAAAATATTTTCTATTTACTTTTTCTCGAAACTAACGATTACAATTTAAACACACACACGCGCATACTCTATACCACCCTCACACACGCACATTTTAACAAATTGCTTTAATTAAAAATTGAAAAAAAAAGCAGCAATAAAAATCATATAAATTTAATATTTATTTAAATAATTAACCTGTGCTTGAAATTAATGTAGATTGGTTGGTTTGGTTATGGTCACCTTTTTTAATTAACCTGTATGATATTTATTACTATTTTAATGGTTACTTTTTTATATCACTACAATTCTCTCTCTCGTTCTTCCTCTTCTACTCTCACACTTTAGAACTTTCCCTCAATATCGATAAATAACAATAATTTATAAAAATTTATTACACTCAAGCAGCCAAAACAATATTTTATTTTTAAATCTTTGTTATGAATTTTTAATAGTTGTTGTTGCTGTTTTTCTATATTATTATTATTTATTTTAAATTAAAATTAATTGTTAAATTTAAATTTTATAAATTTAAATGATTTACAAGAATTTGCACAATTTTGTAATGTAAAATTAACTAGACTATTATGACGAAAATATAGATTTTTCTTGTACATCTTGTAGCTTGAAAATCGCGTTTACAACTGATATCGTTGAAATGAAACTATGGTTTTATTCCATACAATATAAAACTAAAGAATACTAAATGCAAACATTACACAGAGGACAAATAATATAGTTATATAGCTATGTGTATTATTATAGTATATATGAGAATATTTGAACTAATTCTTTTGTTTTATAGTTTTGGTTTTTATTGCAAAATAGTTGACAACAATATAAATAAATACATGAACAATTTCTTTTATTCTTTACAATTTAATTTCTTTTACTACTTTTACTACTACATATCTTTTTGCACCTTTTCTTTTATTTATCTAGTCATTTGTTTTGTAGGGAAATGGATCAAACAAAAGTACTTAGGCACGGGTATCATAGGAATTATAGTAAATAAAATAATAAGAGGGTTGTTGAAAAAGGTTTTGGGAATATGGCTGCATAACGGACGCTATAATAGTGATCTAAAATTACTACAATTTATTAATCCTATCACTTTTTTTCATTGCCAATTTTTATATAAGTACATAATAAAGTAAATATATTCTGGGTCCTCGTAAGATTCGATCTAATAATGTCCGTCCATCTGTGTGTCCGTTGAAAGAAGGATAGAGACGAAATTTCGCTCAAATATTTATCTTACATAAGGTTTGTTTAGCATTGAAAATGGACAAAATCGGTCCATAAACAAACAAAAATTATGGTCCAAATACTAGAAAATCAGGGTGTCCGGTGCAACTCCAGTTCATACTTTTTCGCCGATATCTGTAACAAAAAAGCATGTAGTCCAAAGAAATTTTGTACAAATAGTTCAAGGATTAAACTCGTAAACCAAAAATGGACGTGATTAGCCAACTTCACCGGTTTTAAATTAAGGTGGAACAAAAAGTTGCAGATGGTAGGTATATAGAATTGTTTTTTTTTTTTTTTTTTTTAATTTCCTGGAAGAAAGGTTATCTTTAAGACAATTTTATTATTAATATTTTTCATTATTGACTAGAGATTTCAGGTCAAATACCACCTACATAAATTCAAGTTCACAGAAACAAAAACAATGGTTTATTTCCATACAATTTGCAATTACAATAAAAGACGTATGGACAGACTAACATATGAACGATTAAGTATTAAAAAGGAACAAATAAATAAAAAGAAATGAACATTAAAATGCATCAAAGAAAAACATTTTATTTAAATAAAATGAATATTACATCTAAACAGTAAAGAATAAAATCAATAAAATATGTACATATATAAATAATAATCGTAATAAATAAAATAAGTGAAGACCAGACGTGTAAAGGAATTTATTAATTAAATCTCTGTTAATGCATCAGCTTTCCAAGTCACCGTGTTTGCCGGTTTCATTAATTCCATCTCATACTTTTTGGACTTATACAATGAATTTTTGATTATATGATTATTGTGAAATGCTGTTTAGGAACTAAAATTTTAAAGAAATTCTTGTAATTTATCATATGATAAAATTTTATCATATTATTTTTCGTCTTCATCATATTATTTACCATAAAAAAATTCATAACATATTCAAAATTACTCATAACATGTTTCATATTAATCTTATCAAGATAAATCATTTTTGCTTATTTGTACCATCATATGTTGTGCAAGATAATACAAAGATATTTTTTATATATATAACTAAAAATATACTAAAAGTATATTGTTTGAATCACATAAAATATAATAAAACCTTGTCATCTTATATTTATTCATGTATGAGATTTATAATGAATATTATTTTTATGGGAATAATAATAATAATAATAATAATAATATTTTTATGTTTTGTAAACAAAATATGGTTTAAGGACAATTAAAATAATATTAAATGGTTGTAGAAATAATATATTTCATATTAATAAAATATTGTTTTTGGTAAAAATATTTAAAACATATAATTTTTATAGTCAACTATATTTACATTTTTATTGAATGTAAACTTTAAATGATAAAACTTAAACAAAAATTATTGTTCTCATGAACACAGTATTATTCAATTTAATGAAAATTAATAATTATATAATATTGTGACAATGACAACCGTGACAATTTCATGAATGCCGGACATCCCTAATGAGATGGTGATACATTCGAGAATTGCACTTAAATGGGTGCGTGGACACGGGGTTAATTAAGGCAACAATACTGCCGATGAATTAGCAAAGCACGACACTACTCTACAGGACGACGATATATATTGGTTCTTTGGTTTACCCCTGAATGCCTGCAGGAAGCGTATCGAAATCGCACTTTATGACATAGTACAACATAGATGGGAAAACGAACCCACGTGCAAGATTACCAGGATGATATTGCCTTGGTAAGACTCAACTAGGTTATCATTCCTATTGCGTCTCTCGAGATCACAAATGAGAACTATGGTAGCAGCAGTCTCAGGAAACTGTAGATTTGGTACCCATGCCAATAGACTGGGTATTCCATCGAACGATTTTTGTAGGAACTGTCACCACGAGGATGAAGAGGAAACCATCTTCCAACCTCCGAACATGATATGTAGGACAAGGTTTTCTTGACAGCCTCACTGAGCAATCGAGCAGTAGTATTAGTGGCATTAACTCCTTCGTGAGAGAATGCGGCTGGTTTCAGGATTAAAACCCAACGCCGTTTTTCTTTTTCTCTATACTATCTCTTTCCTTATTTTATATCTTCATCATTTCTAATCTGAACATTTTACTCTATCCGCCTCCTCTTTCCCCTACGTCTTTCCACATCTTCTTTTTTTTTTTTTTCTTACAGGTAACAAAAAGGGACCATTAAAGACCCAAGTGAGCCGTAGTCACCTTGGCGTAGTCACTCCTCGGCCCGAGGACCTCGGGGTGTTTGAAGATGTTCGACATTGCAAATTGGAAACTATCTGAATGACCAAATCAGGAACTACCTGAATAAAGTTGGTAATGAAATGAAAGGGGTTTTCAGAATATAATTATGCACACGTAGATGTTGAAATTGATAATTATATCAAACATTTGGAGACCTGGTTAAAAAAAATTGTAAATACAATAGTTAATTGTCAACAAGATCTCACAATATAACATATACCTTAAAAAGAGACTTAATCAGCCCAATCATAAATATTCCCAAAGAATTTATTTCTCACGGAAAAATCTTTCTTGAGAATTTTTTTCCCTTAACACAGTTGATATAAAAGGGAAGTTTATTTTTCACAATAAGATAATGGGGAAAAAAGAAAAATCTTAAGCGGAATATTTGTTTATGATTGGGTTGAATATTAAAATTAAAGCTTCTGATCATTAAAAGTCAGCCAATAAATTGTTTGTTAATAAAATGTATATGTTGTTCTCATATAAATTGTACTACAAAAGAGAATTATTTATAAGGGAATTTTAACACTAATTTAAACATGCTATATATAATAATCAGTAACGACAATTCTTGACACTTAGAATCATGGTAGGAGTACCATACCATGCGACCATACGAATCAGTAGTTACAATAGTTGAAGCCCAGAGTGAAAATTAAATGAATGAATCCCACAGTTGAAGTCTCACCCGAGAAATTTTAGGAAAGACATTCGTATATAAGAAAACATACAACAGTATTTTTATGATCCATTTAATCGCATCACGTTTAAAACTTTCATTTAAACTATATTCAGGCTGAAGCCATTAAATAGATAGAACATTTTTTATGTTCCAGTTAGTGCTGTGAATAGAGACAATTAATTATCTTGGTTGGTAAGAGAAACAATACTTCTTTAAGAAGTACTATGTCTTTCCTAGACAATTTATTTTTGAGATTCAACAGCGGGGAAATAAAAGCTGCCTCGCCATCCAATCTACACTGACAATTTTCAATATTCCCTAAGATAGTGCCCAGTAAATAATCCCAAGACCCTGTCAAAGTAGTTACTCACTATAATCTTGAGCAATAGGTCTGTTAGATTCTAAACATTCTTCTTAACCTAAATATCGTATTAAGTAACTTGCTTGCTTTTAAAATTCCTATATTTACGATGCAAGATTTAAAAGATTCGAAACTTTTCTAATCATTAAATTCCTTTAAAGTTCTTCTCATGTAATTGAGGCAAATGGGAACAATGACATTTTATGGAATATAATTAATGTATAGCAATAAAATATATTACTTTTTTAATGAAATTTTCTATATTTATGAAGTTTTTATCTTGATTTTTATGACAAATAATTTTATTTAGAGCAAAATATATGTATAAAAAAAAAAAAAAAAAAAAAAAAACAATTTCAAGGTTATACAATTTCACTAAATATAATTTAATTTACTTCCTTCCTCAGAGAATGAATCAGTAACCATACAGCAGCTAAAAAGGGAGACAATCGCCTTACAGGTTTTAGTAATACATTTATGATGTTTTTGTGACAATATTTTTTATTTTTTAAATCCTATTGCGGTTTTAATAACTTAGTTTTCTACTACAAATAAGAATAATTTAACCAAATTTACTAATAAAAAAATGACAAACATTTTTATAATAGATGACTCATTTGTTGTGTTGATATTTTAATCCTGCAATGTCTCTGTCAATGTCTGTCTACGTGATGTCGGTGTCTGTAACAAAATGATAATGACACTTTTATTACAGATTTAAAATAAACATATTTTACTCAATAACCTTCAGTAAATTTGTAAAACGAGTAAATATTCGTATTTGTATTAGAAAATTGTTGTAAACTAAATTTATATAACCCAGCAAAAGTTTAGGATAACAAAAAATTTTTAAATAAAAAATTTAAGAAAAATATATCAACTGACATTTCCCCAAAGTGATTCAAATTTTGTTACAATCGATTTTTTTTTATTTGTAAGTTCTATGAATTTTATTATTTTAAAATCACATTTACTTCTATTTCTTTTAACAAATATTTGCTGGGTATTTTTATTATAGTTCTAGTTATTGCTTTTTTATGTGACACACATTTCTCTAAGCTCTTATTGCGTTTATTATTTCTGTTTTTGTGTAATGTCACCCAATGCACTTTGAAAATAATTGCAATAGAAAATTTCAAACATTTGATCTTTTTATGAGCCAAACAAACTGTGTTCACATTAAAACATTTCTTTCGAAACCTTTGTTTCGAACCTTTAAATATTTAAGCTGTGAAAATTTACTTCATTATGTTCCCCTCATATTTTTATCAGGCCCATTAGTTTTTCTTTAGTTTATGAGATTTAGTTTGTTTACAATATTTCTGGTGTTTTAAATTTAAGCATAAATATCACACAGTTTTTTAATCTAAGTTTTTATGTAAATCTTTCTTACTTGAGGACATAGAAACAATTTAAAAAAATTATTGTATTAAAACTAATTTAATAGAATAAATTGTAGCCATACAAAGAGAAAAAAATAATTTTGTAAAAATTATGTGAGAAAAATTTATCATCAATGCCTTTAAAATAAGCACAGATTTTATAGAGATTTAGATAAGAATAAAAATCCAAAGTTACAAAATGTCTCCACATAATTGCTTCTTGTGACTTCATGTAGGTAACCTGTAACGGTTCTAAGGCTGCATTTTGTTAGTTTTAAATATTAACCTACAGGGTATCACATATCAAAACATATTTTTCCTGGTCTTAAAATGGACTAAACTATATTTATTTATCTGCATCAGACAATTTTAAGAATTTTGGCATCTTTTTTTTATTGCATATTTTGGTCCTAACAGCATATTTTGGGCTTAGCACCATATTTTGTCATATTTTCATGGAAAATCCTTAATTAGGATTATAGTAATATGAAGAGATATAAATAATGGTGTACTATATTTCCTACTTTGGGTTTATGTTAAGCCTATTCGATTTTACTTAGAGCATCCACCATAGTTTAATATGCTAACTTATACCAAAATTATGTTTCTTTTTTTTCAAAATTAATAGGGCAGCTTCTTCCATTTCTTATCGTCCTTATTTCGACAAATTCTACAAGTTTCATTATGTGTGGTCACCAAGATAAATTAGGAAACTATATATTTTCTTCAAGCAGGGCAGGTTATTTTCAGAAAAGTAATCATGTATTATTCTATAGCTCACAGCTCTTTTATCTTTCCCTGATTCAAGTGATTCCCAAGATATATTTTCCATTACGATCCTGAGAATTTCCTTTATCAAGCTAAGCAACAGTTTCGTTCATGCTGAGTACAATTTGGGCGACCGATAATCGGTGAATTTACAGATTATTTATCAACGACACATCGGACATTGAGCCGTATCCTGCAAGATCGACAGCAATTTCTTTGCCTTAGATGTTGCAATGACCAGGTACCCTACATCCCGAATGAAGTCGGACATGTCCATGTAGATTGATTTCGTTAAAGATATACGTGACCTATATATCTTGACTTAATAATACTTGAGTCGCTTAGTCTAACTAAACTTCTTGCCGCTTCCTCTACTATAAAGTGTTATGAAGGCAAAAGTGGAGAATGATGTCGAGAGATACTTGAGGACATAGCTGTAACTTATGAATGAAATAAAAAATAAAAATACTTTTTATTTCATTTCTATTTCTTATTTCCAATTAAAAATATTTTTTAATCAATCTATTATCTTTTGAATAAAAATATTAAGGATTTTTATTTATACTAAAACGATTGAATTTATTATAAATTTGTATCTGATTGAACAAAATAAATTAAAAATTAAAATATTTTATTTAACCAAAAGAAAAACAAATATATTTTTATAAGAAGATAATCAAGTTTTTTATTTGATTATTTTAAAGTTTAATAATATTCATATGTATTTTATTTAAATAAAAAAAGTTCAACAAATCTTTCTGATTTTTATTCAAAAACTTTATATTCAAATAGAAACATTTAAAATAAATATTTTTATTATTTTATTCAACAAAAACTCCAAAAATAAAAATATTCAGCCTCAAAAGGCTTGAATAACAAAAAATTATAAAATTTTTTCAAATATTCAAGTATAAAAAAAATATTTTACTTATTTTTCTTTTTCAAAGTAAATTTAAAACTATTCAAACAAATTCATGTTGAATAAAAATATTCAAAAGTTTTCTATGAATAAAAAAAATTGAATGTTTTAAAACAGATATTATTTTATTTTTAAAATGGAAAATAAAATAAAGAACAATTGTATTCAAACTAAAGAAATAAAATATATTTTAAAATTAGTTAAAGACTTAGGAATTTGATTTATATTTTATAAATTCATATTTGAATACTTTTGTGGAAATTTTATTTTATCTAACTTGTTAACAAATGGAATAATATTTAAATAATTTTTATTCAAATTAATTTCAAGTAACTGAAAATCATATTACAAAGAGTATAAAATAATTTTAAAGAAATTTATTTCTAAAAATATAAATAAAATATTAAAATAATTTATTTTTAACAAATATTTTGATTGAAAATATTCACAATGAACAGCTATGCTTGAGGAGTAACCCTAAAGGCATTAGTGATAGCAAGTAAAGCAGCACATCCCTATACTTTGGCAAGAAGTTTTCTGAAACTACCAACTCTAATCATCTCCCACTAAAGAGCACAACCATATGCAAGGATTGGTTTTACAACTGATGTGTATATCCAGTACACTACAATTGGTTATAGTACCCATGTCAAAAGCCCCAGCATACAACTTATCTGATCATAACATCTACTTAAGATTGAAATGAGCTAAAAAGCATAGCTGTTCTCCATGGCTTAAATCAGAAAATAATTTAAATGCATTATCTTGGTGATAGATAACTCCGGAAATCAAAAATATTGAAAATCAACAATTTTCAATATTTCACTCAAGATATTTCAACACAATTTTCAATATTACACTCAAGATATTTCTCTATGTATAAGACAAAAATATAACTTTTGATGCATGTAAAAAACAAACATCGCTTTTTTCAATTTTTAAAACCTATAAGAAAATATATGGCCAGTGCGAGGGAAGTCTACTTATCAGACAACACTCGTATTAATATTTTAGATAACATTCATATTTGCATCTTAATAAATGCCATACGTTTGTATCAACCTATGCAAACAATAAAAATCTATTTTTAACTTTTAACATTAAAAAACATAAATCAAACATAATAATTGACAGCACAACGACGTACAAGATTCAAGTACATACAAATAATCATGTATTCAAAACAATATTTTAATCACAATAGCAGAAACAATAAATACAAAGGAAAAGAAGCAAAAAAAAAATCAGCCAACCAAAGTAATCTCTCGGAAATGACTTAACTATCAACAAAAGTTGCCTGCACAAGAGCAATCAAGAAATATCGATGGGACTTTGTTTCTTGTGAAAAAGAAACAATGACCGGTAGTAACTTAATAAATAATATCAACAATTTTTTCTATTCTTATTTTTTGTGTAGATAATGATGATGATTATAAATAAAAGTTAAAGATTGCAGCAGTTTTTAGACACAAATTAAAAATTAAAAATTTTTTATACAATTTTAGCAAAAATATGAATATAAAATAAAAATCTTAATTGTAAAATTTTAAAACAGCAGTTATTTAATTTTTTTTTTTTTTGTATATTTCCACAAAAGCTGTATCTAAAAACCGATATGGCCCGATATTTCTCAGGCGATATTTGCATTTAACGAATTAATTTACTTCTTTGGCAAAACAGAAGTCCTCGAATAAAAATGATTTGTACTTACTACCTTAGATATTTCAATGTAATTTATTTTATTGAGTTTACATTCATATAAGATTTATTTATATTCATATGATTTATTAAAAATTTTCTTAAATTACTCCTAGAAATGGTGTAAAAATAATAAAACAAATAAAAAATTTTATAAACGTGTGATAAATACTGACAGTTATTATAAAATATATGATATATCTATCAATAAAAGTTTCAATATCCTAAACACGTGATGTGTTGCATATATGTAAGTAATTAGTAAAATAAATGCTTATTGATTTTCTTTTATACCCTACATTAAGATAAATGTTTGAATAAGCAAATGTAAAAAAAACTCATGATATAAATTTATATGAAAAAAGCTTTATAATAAACTATGCAAGAATCCTTTGGAGAAACAATTTGTTTATAGCTAGAATTACAAAAAGAGAATATTGCCTTTAAAAATAATAGGTCCTTTGATTTATATTATACAAATTAACCTTCACTAATTTCAAATTTTTCTTTGTTTATAGAGAAATAAAAATTTAAGTAAATTAAATTACACTGGTCGACAAAAAAATCCACCACTATAGACGAATAGTTGGACTTGATGTATTTTGATGTGCTAAACACGGATTTGCTTTCAGTTTTTTTCCATCAGGTCTGGATTTTTTTTATGGTCGTGTCTAATATTTCGCCTATAGTGAGGCCATTACTCCATTATATTTCCTCATAACTCAAGAACGGTGTGTACGATTGACCAAAGTGATACACCAAAAGATGCGTAGTAAAAATATCTTCAAATCTACTCAATTGTATGTAACATGGGTATTTTTAATTAATTGTGAATAAAATCACGATTTGTGCATCAATTTTGAAGATACATACCTTATTTTGTTCGCAGCATTACCAGCTTTAAAATAAAGATAATAAACTGTAATATTTTCATTTATTAAAAAAAAAAAAATTAGTAACAAAAAAAAAAAAAATCTTGATTTAGCTTGAACAAATTTTTTTCGGACACTTATTTCGAAATATCTCCTAAACTATTGAACGGATAAAAATTTGTTGGAAGAACGACTTAAAGCCAATTTTATTCCATTTATATAGATCGTGCATACCGTTCTAGAGTTATGGTGAAATATACTCGAGTAATCGGCTTATTTAGGACACAATATTAGACACGCCCATAAAAAAAATCTCGACCTGATGGGAAAAAAAACTTAAAGCAGATTCGAGTTAAGCATGCGGAATTCCATCTAATCCACATATTTTTTTTTTTTTTTTGAAGGAGCACGAAAAAAAATTTTTTTTTGTCGACCAGTGTTATTTGCATTTCGTAAATTACATTTAAATTTAATTTTAATATTTATTGATATGTAAACTGCATAATCATCAGAAAGTTTTCTAATTAAATTATATTTTTCTCTCACATTTCTTTTATCATGATAAATTAAAAGATAAAATTAATTAGAATTTTTATATTTATATTACCCATAATAATTAAATTGAATATAGTCATATGACAAAATAATCATAAAAATGTAGGTATTTATTACGTATGCAATCTTTGTCTCGTATTACAATTAATTTTATAAACAAATAAAACAGTTAAAATCGTGACTAATTAACACCTTTTTTTTTTTTAAATGCATGTAAATGCAATAATAAAAATAAATCTGGAATTCATTGAAAAATATAACAACAATGTGATTAAAATAACAGATTAGAGTAGTTTATAAAATTAATCATTTGGTTTTAAAACAAATTCCTTTGTTTATCAAAAATTTTCTATGAAAAAAAAAAAATATATATTAAAATTATCGTAAATTTTTCCATAAAAAGAAGATTTGTCGCAGTTTCTACAAAAAGAAAATTTAAAATATCTACAAAAAGAAAATTTAAAATATTTATTACAAAAAGAAAATTAACCGTAAATATTTTACAAAAAGAAAATTTTCTATAAAAAATTTAATTTACAGTAAATGTTCTAATGTTAAATGAAAATTTATCGACAAAATTTTTATAAATTCGATCGAAAATTTCCTATAAAAAGAACATTTATCGTAAAATTTTTATAAAAAGAAAAATATAAAATTAAACTTAAATTTTCTTAAAAATTTAAATTTATCCTACAAAACTTCTGTTAAAAGAAAATTAATTTTATCATAAATTTTGTATAAAAAATAAATTTTATCGTAAATTTTCTATAAAAAAAATATCGTGATTTTTCTATTATAGAAAATTTTATTTTTTAATTTCCTACAAAAAGAAAATTTAACAAAAATTTTCTATGAATAAATTATGTAAATTATAAAATGAAAAGAAAATAAAATAAATAATAAATTTATTTTGGATTTACTTTAATAAAAAAAAATCTATATTTTATGAAAATTTTACCCCTCAAGAGTTTGTCTTAAATAAAAAAAAAAAAAACAAATTATTATTTTTAATAAGCTTTAGGTTAATTTTTTTTTAACCATTTAAAACAAAAATAATTGAAACTATATCCCAAAAGCAATAAAAAATCACACCAAATATTAAATAAAAAATCGGCAAACACGTCACTGTTTACTGTTTCTTTACCACTCTATTCCTTTATAAAAGTATCATAACCTCACCCTATAATGTTCACCTCAACCCCCTGGCCAAAATATAAAACAAAACAAGAAACAGATGACGAACACATGCCGGTATTTTTTTCTCTTTTTATAGTTTTTTTTCACATTCATTATATTTAAGCTTTCTTTTGTTTTTGCTTTTTCTATTACTTTCGTTTTTTTTCTTCTTGCAAAATTATTGAATTAATAAAAAAGCATAAAAGATAAAATGAGAGAAAAAAATAGAAAAACTAGAATAATTTGCAAAAATTATAAAAAAAACATAAAATGTTCAATGACATAAAATTAAATTTATTTTAATGCTGGAAGAAGAAAAAACGAATAAAGAGAAAAACAACTCCAGGGTGTTACCAACCTGTTTATACAATAAAAAATGCAACAAAATCCAGAGAAAAACAACAAAAAAGTTTATATAGGAATAAAGAAAAAACAAATTGTAGATAAAAATAGAATTGCAATTACCACAGCAACAATGTTGATGACTTAGATAGAGGAAGGCCGCAGCAAATAAAAAATGTGGAAAAATCAATTTTACCAAATATACAAACACACAAATTTTACCATTGCAAATGCAGTTTTTGAAAGAAAAAATCACACACAAACACTGGCCATGTAATGCAATAAAAATAATGATTTTCTTTACCCAAAGCAACACTTCCGTACAACTAATAATTTATTTCTTTAGCTACTATATATGGCTTTAATTCCTTTTTTTTCATATAAAAAACAATATTTATAACACACGCTAATAACTTATTATAGCACGGCAACTTAGATATACACGTCAAACAAAAAGCCAAGAAATTATTGTATTCCAAAAAACGTAATCAAATTGTTACTTTTATTTTGCATGTCCCCCCTTCCGAATAATTTCATCATTATTTGCTTGATAGTACACATTCATACGCACTCACACATTTTTAACACTTACTTGCTTTTTTTTGCTTGTTCTTTAAATCTTTGAAGCGATTTTTCTTTTGGGGGTTTTGTAATTTACTTTATTAGCCAAAACACTTTTTGTAATTTATTTACGTTTTTTCACACTTTTGTTATAGCAGAAAATTTATTTATTCATAAATTTTACAACTTAATGATTTGAATTTTTTCTTTCGATTAAAAAACGACAAATAAATTTTTTTTGTGATTAGCAAACGCCGCACGAAGCAACTACAAGTAGACGTATTTTTTCTCGTTTCACTTAGTTTCTTTTCTTTTAATGTTTCGTTTTCGTTATGTTCAACGATGACAGATGTTTATTTTTGTTGTCAAAAAATGTAACGAATAGCTTGAAAGCTCGCTATCAGAGACCGGCGACAAACAATTTTAACGGCGTAAGTACTTTTACAAAATTGTCGGCGCAGCTCTAAGTCGACTTTTAGACGGCGGGAAAGTAAACATAAGAGCATTTGTTTTTATTTCCTTTTTCAACGTCTTATAAAACAAGGGGCTTAAATTGAATACTCTGGTTAAGCTCCGATATTTTTGATTTTTTTTCACCTTTGATTGTACCTTTTGAGTGAAATTCAATAGTTTGAAATTTATAGGGCTTTAAAATCGTACTTCTCTAAGAAAAATACAATTTTTTTTTTTTTATAAAGAAAAGTTGTGTAAAAATTGTTTTATATTTAAAAACTTAAGTCAAAAAGTAACAAGAGACGAAACTAATTGTCAAAAACCTAAGACGGTTGTCAAAAACCTAACTCATGCAACAACAAAATACATGCAATCAAATACATTTTGTTGTTGCCAAAAGAAATATTTCCACATTTCAAATGTAAACAAAACATATTTAAATTTTTTCATTTGTATTTTTGTTTTCAATTTTTCAATTATTTGACTACAGACTTGAAAATGACAACTCTCTCTAATAATTGTAAAATATTTATTGTATCATGATAGTATAATAAAACAAGGTAGAATCACTAGAGAGAGTCGTCAAATTTAATTCTTGATAAGTCAAAAAACTTGAAAAACAAAAAATAAAAATTAAGAATGATAAAAATATAAAATTATTTGTTTCCATTCATGATAAAGTTACAGAAGGTAGAATCATTAGAGAGAGTGTTCTCAATTTGTTTTACCCTGAATTGTCAAACAATAAAAAATTCAAACAAACTGTAAAAAAATTAAAATAAAATATCAAAAAAACTGAAAAATAAAATAAAACAGAAATAATAATTTTTTTTAAAGATTTTTTTCCAATGAATAAATTTTCTTCATGGACCGTTAACTACGTTAACTACCAACAACTTTGAAGCCAAGTATATTCCTTGTCATTGGTAACTACTATACCAGCCGGAACATTTATTAGCAGCTCTAGTAAACCTTCTTTTGCGACAACTCCATGGCAGGATATAGATGGCATCATTGGAAGTTATTGGTGGTGAGGTAGTAGACGGTGGCATTATGTTTTATATGCATATTGTAGTCTAAAGAAAAAAAAATGTTTACTGAAAAAAATTTGTTTAATATAAAATATTTTTCTATTTCTTTTGTTTTTGAAATTTTATTTTAAATTTTTCTCATTTTGTTTTACTTTGTATGTAGAATCTAATGATTCTACCTCTAGTAGTTATATCATGGTTTTTCCGAAGTATGAGCCAAAGAGTAACGTATGAGCATTTTCTGAAGTCTTCAAAAATATTTATTGAAAATAAACAAAAAAAAAAAAAGAAATAAATAAAAATACAAAATGTAACAAAATTTTTTAAAAATCTGACAAAAAGCGATTTAAATGGATCTTTTCTCGGTGGCTACATATTTTGCACCAACGCCTTTTTAATTTCGTAGCTCATAAAGAGTAGATTAACATTTTTTAAATTATTTAAAATTATTAAATCATTTTTATTTTGTTTATTTTTTATGCTATATTAGGGTGCCAGCGAAAAATGTTGTGCATAAAAGACAATATTTGATATTTTTAACGATTTTTGACATTATTATAAGCAAATAATAATCTAAAGTAAAATATATTCAATAAAAAGTTAAACTAAATATGAGAAAAAGTTTTAGGATAAATAAAATAAAACTAGGAATTTTAGTTGAAGAAAAACTTATGAAAAATAGAAGCAACCTAATGTAAATATATATAAGCTTCAAGTCTTTTCTTTTAATAGCAAACAAGGCTCATATACAAGGTTAAGGCATTAGGGCAACAAATACAACAACTTTGAGTATTTGTGACTGTCAAAATAAATATTGTAGAGAAAAGAAAATGAAGAAACATTTTAATTGTATGTGTTTGCATCTATATTTTTTTTGTATTGTTTTATCAAATTTTCTGCATTTTGCTCCATGATTCATAACATAAACTTGATTTAAAATCACGAATTATGTTTTAATAAAGGATTATATCTCACGAACACAATAATATAACAAAATTCTTTTTTTTTTTTTTTACAAAATTTTATTTTTTAATTTTTTTATTTTCATACACACACACTTAAAAAAATTGACTTCTGAAAAACCAAAACATAAAACGGCTGGGTTAACAACTTCACCTTGTAAATACGCCTTGATAGGAAATATTCGAAAGAGAAATCTCTTTTTGAATGATCTTTTCAATAAATTTTCTTTTTCTTGGAAATTCATTAGAAGAAGCTTTTATATGAAATCAGTGATGTTATATGGAGGGAATTTTCCTTTTTTGACAGAATTTTTAAAGAAAATTTCATGTGGAGGGAAAAAAGGGAGGGAATTTAGTGTTTTACCAAAAATAAGGAGAATTTTGAAATTGTCGAAATTTGTCTCAAAAAAGGACTATAAATAGGAATAAAAAGAAGAAATATAAAATTATGGATGGTTTTTTTCAAGAGTTCGTATTTTTTTGTGATCTTTAAAATTAAATTATTTTTATGTAATTTTTTATTTACTTACAAAACAAATACATAATTACATTTTGTTAATTTTGTATTAAGGAGGATGGAAAATTGAAGAACATTTTTTTTTTTGGAAAAAGGGAATTTTTTTAAATAACGCAGGGATTTTTCGTAAATTGTTTCTGGCATCACTGTATAAAATTTAAATTTTTGAAAAATATTATTTTCATAGAAAAATTTTCTTTTCCTTTTCGATAATTTTTTTTATAGATTTTCGATAAATTTTCTTTTTATAGTAAATTTCCAATATTTTTTTATGGAAAATTTCCGATAAATTTTCCTTTCGTAGGAAATTTCAGAAAAATTTTCCTTTTATAGGAAATATTATTTTCATAGAAAAATTTTCTTTTCCTTTTCGATAATTTTTTTTATAGATTTTCGATAAATTCTCTTTATAGGAAATTTTGGAATTCTTTTTAAAGGAAATTTCCGATAAATATTTTTTTATAGGAAATTTCCGAAAAATTTTCCTCTTTTACGAAATTTCCGAAAATTTTTCTTCATAGAAAATTTTAGTTAAATTCTCTACATAAGAAATTTTTTAATTAATTCTTTTTTTTTTTTTAGAAAATTATCGACAAATTCTATTTTTATGTATATAAAATTATATTTGATACTGTCTATCAAACTTTGATATCATTATTTTTTAAAGCAAACTTTTTTATATTCCTCTAAAAAGCATGTATATGTTAAAATTTTTTGTTTTATATACCTCTTTTTTAGCTCAATCCGTTAGTGGCCACTAAGGAATATGTAAATTTCATAAATTTATGTTAATAATGAGTTGTTTTTTGGAGAAGATATATTTTTACAATCAAATATCTGTAATGAGATTTTTAATATTTTTTGAATGAGTGTCGAAAGATAACAACAAATTTAAGGAGTTTTCGTTACATTAAACGAGGGCGGTTTATTAAATTTGATTAGTGTACATTTTTAAAAGTTATTTGTCAATTGATTCATCAATTCATTCATTAACCTTTGAGAAATTTTAAATTATTTACAAAAAAATAAATTAAAAATCAGAATTTTAAAATGATTTCAAACATTTTTATAATTAAATTATTATAAACTATTTTCGAAAAATGTTTATTAAATTCAGACGCGGATCCACGGGGGAGGAAAAAAGGAAATTTCCATCCCCAACAAAAAAAAAAAAAAAAAAAATTACAATAGGAAAAAATTCTTTTGGAAAAAATTATTTATTCAAAGTAAAAGAAGGCAGCATTAATTTATCTTCAATATAGTCTATGGAGGTCTAAACTATGTTCAGAATATTCCTTTGAAAATTTGAATGTAAATAAATAGGTTTTAAAAATTGACTTGCTTAATAAAAGATGTATGAAATGCAAGTTTTACTTTAAAAAAAGTTTTAAATTACAACAAAAAAAAAAAAAAAAAAAAAAAAAAAATAAAAAATATTAATGAATTTTTACAACACGTTTTGCAATTTTCCCAATTGGTAATAGTTTTGTAATTTCATTTGTTTTTTCAGGGTTTCCAAAAGCATTTTATTAAATTTAAGCTTAAATTGTATGAACGATTAAAAATTTAAATTTTTTTAAATAAATAGTTTTATCAAATATATTGAAATTACATTAACAATTATTTTAATATTTTACTTAAAAATTTCAGCTTTGTGAAAAATATTTTTTATTTTATAAATCAGAATCTATCCAAAAATTTGTACGAAATAATTTATTAACATGAAATGTTAACAAAAAAAGCATTTAAGTAATAATACAGAAAAAGTTTCATAAATGCTAAAAATTTTTAATATTACTTTTTTCTCAGCTTTTTCATACAAAATATGTATTTTTTCCCAGTTATTATTAAATCCCAGCAAAACAGGAACTGAAAAAGAGCTGAAAAAGTCATGAATTTAACATTGTGTTGGCATTGGAAGGAAGTACTTACTGGTGCAAAAGAGCAGCAGAAGTTCTTTTTTTAACCCATGGTTGTCATTGGTAGGATGTTCTTCTTTTATGCTTCTTATTCATTTCTTTTGAAGTACTTCCTTTAAAACTATGTTTATGAAATTTTTTACAAAAATTCAGTTTTAGTCTTATTAAAAGATAATAAAAATGCATTAAAATTTATAAAATTTTAATTTTCTTAGAAATTATTAACCTTTTTCCAGTAAAAATTTTCTTTTTTGGAAGCTCTTGATCGTTTTTTTTGCTGGGATGTATTATATGTATGTGTTTTGGTTTTCAATTTCACAAAAATAAATGTTAAAACGAACGATTTCACATTTCACGAACAAAAATAATCGAATTCTTTTCACTTAAAAATATGTAGGTGAAAATAATTCGATTAATTGTAAAATAAAACGACAAATAATGAAAATTTGAATTGTTATTTATGTAAATTTACATTTTTTAATAATATTTAAGCCATTTTATTATTCAAAATTTTATTTTAAAAATAGGTTCTCATAATTCCCATACATTTTGAGAAAAACAAAAACATTTTAATTTTACTTATTTTTTTGCCAAAACATAAATATTGGCTTAAAAAACTTTTTGTGGCTATAATCTATTTTTTGTTTAACTAATTTTTTTAATTGTTCAAAAAAATGTGAAAACGGGAACACAAATTTTTAATTTCGTGTGAAATTAGATTTCATGTGAATTCAAAACGTTTCGAAAACACATACAATAATATTACGTATTTTATCGTAAAAAAATCAGATAGAAAAATACTTTTCCGAAAATATTTTATTAGACCATAGGAAAGCTTAACTGAAGATCTATTTTAAATTTTAATCAGTTTGTATTAGTTCCAGTTATCATGTAATTTTATATGGCTTTTATATGTTCCTGAGAAGTTGTTGAAAAACATAGGACTTTTTGTCTGCACACATGTGTGAACAATATTCACATTCAGAAATTATTTTTAAAATACACTCTGCTTCAGTGAAAAATCCATTGAGAAATGACATAAATAGCATCATCAATAAGTTTTAGAAATGTCCAATACCCCTCAAAGTTTTGAGTTATGCTTAAAAAACTCCAATGCAATTTATCACAATTTTGTCTACAAAATTCTATAAAATTATGCAATCATTTTTGAAACATTTTTGTTGTAAGCATAACAAGATTTAGATTTTTTTTAATTGGACAAAAAAAACTGTAGAACTTATTAAATTTTATTTGCCTAAAATGCATGAAAAATGTGTTGATAAAATTTTTAAGGTTTTAATATAATTTTGAGTTTTTAAAAATATTGACAAAATAGCATTAAAACTTTAGACATTTGATCAGTCTTAAAGAAAAAGATCCAAAAAATTGGTTTTCTGCACAGGCTTCTTTTATTAGATTAGCTTAAAAATTTTACATCAGTAAGATTTAAATATTAAAGAACAGAATTAGATCGATTTAAGTGAAAAAAGTAATTTTGAAAATTGGTCATATACCGAAGAGTGCTTGATATACTATTTAGACCTACATAACTTAACTTTTCGTATTTTTCAGGTGATGCATTCTAAAGAAATTTATTTTATTTTAAATTATTTAGAGGATAATAGTATATTAAAAACACCCCTTTAGTAATTTAAATCCATTCAATATTCCCTGAAAGATCTGTATGCTAAGAATTATAATTGGGTATTTTTGTTTGTAATTCAAAAAATAAAATTAAATAATGTATTGAAATAGCGAACAAAATTAATAATAATAAGTAATTGAAAGTTCATTGTTCAAAGATTATATGTATATAGAAACATATTTTTTTCAGTGACGATAACAAAAAAATCTCAAAAAAATTTCCCCCCCTAAATGCTTGGGCTGGATCCGCGCCTGATTAAATTATTAATCAGAATTTTAAAATAATAACTTACTTAAATCAAAGTATTAAAATTGTATATATAAAAATCTAAAATCCAATTTTAATTACATTTTTTGATACATATTCATATCTTTTAATGATTGAAATTGAACCTAAATAATCAGACGATCAGTTAATTTTTATTTATTTTTGATTAATTAATAAGTACAATTAGAAAAACAATTGAAATCTTTTAAATGTCTTTATTTTAAATAGAAATTTGAGGAAACTTAAAATTTTATCACTCGAATAATCAAGTGATCAAAATTCAAAATTTTTAATATTTTTTAATAAAAATAAAACAATTTATCGGCATTCAATTATTTTTCTTATTGTATTAATTTATAAATTAATCAAATATAAATAAAAGCAATATTTATAGTTTTTATTATATTGTTATTATTTATTTATAGTTTTGAAAATAGATTTTAAATTTTTTCTAGGTAAAATTTTAATTTAATTTGTTGAAAAACTTTGATTTTCACTATTTTTTTTTTTTTATAAATAAAAATATTTGAATTATTTTAAAGTTCTGATTAATAATTTAATTGAAATTTGTTCGTAAATTTATTTTCCTGTGTATAAATTTACAGTTACAAAATTTATTCAACAAACTATTCGTTGTTTATTTAATAAAGTTTTTATAAAAATAATTAACAATTTAAAAGAACAAAATAACTAAAACAATTTAAACATTCTTATGGGCTGCCAAAAATTTACGACAAGCTTCCAAACTATGACGACTCAAATAGTTTTCCTGGCTAAAAGCTTTGGTGCACTGAGGACACTGATAACTCCAATTATGATGACCTTTAGTGCGTTGATGGGCTCTCAGATTAGATCTAAAATAAAAATAAAATACTTTTAATAAAAATAAAAAATAATTAATAAAAAATAAATATTACCTATCGGCAAATTTCTTTTGACACGATTGTACAGGACAAACAAAAGGTTTCTCTCCGGTATGTAGACGCATATGACCATGTAAAACCCAAGGACGATCGAATTTCTTATGACACTGTTCACATTCGTAATTTTTTTCTAAATGTTTGCCACGTCGTCGTTTGGTGAGCTCGGGTAAGACAAATTCAAAGTCTGACGAGTTATTGGTTGTAGTAACAGAAGACATAGGAGTGTGGGTGGTGGCTGTAGAAGTAGCAGTTAAAATAACTGGTTGTGGTTGCATAGGTAATGCTAGAATGTGGTTAGTTATTTTTGGTATTTCAGATAAACCGGGATTAATAGTAATTTCATTATTTAGAGATAAATTTAATTCCCAGTTTTCTATAATATGAATATTTTCTGGTTCCTTACTAGAACTTTCCAAACTAGAATTTAATTTTATTTCATTTTCTGTACTCTCCTTCTCCTCCTCTTCTAGAGTTTTCCAATAGACATGACTAAAAGTACCTTTAGAATTTTCCTCAGTATGACGTTCCATTAGAGGAACATCTAAAATCATTTCCAATTCTAGTCTAGTAGTCATGGGTATAAAATCACTGTCATACCTTTAATTAATTTTAAATAAATATTTTATTTTCTTTTTATATGAATTTTTTAAAGCATAATTCTTATGCTTTAACTTACCAATCTGTTGATCTTAAAAGTTTTTTCTCTTTAATTTTATTTTTAGTTTTCTTTTTCTCTACTGCCATAGGTTTGGGTGTAGCAATGTAGTAAGTACGTTTCAAACGTGGCAATTTGGTAATTTTAGGAAATATTGCAATGCGACGAAAAACATCTAAAGAAAAAAAAAAAAAAATAAAATAGCAAAGGGAATTGGGGCAAAAACATAATTAACATTTGTACTCACCATCCAAAGCTTCATTTACTCGTATTTTTGCATAATTATAACGTTGCGAAAATATACTGCGCACCATGTTTTTCTTGCAATTGGTTTTTTATTTTATTTGTTTTTTTAAATGTTGGAAAAAAAATATTTCAAATTTTAATATTCGTTTTGGTATATTGCGTTTCACTACTGTCTTGTTTGTGCAACTTTATTTTTTGTTATTTGAAAATATTTTTTTTTTTTTATTCCAATAATTTACAAAATTTCAATGCCTACTTATGGTAGGAATTTTTTTTGCATATATATTTTTAAAGCTATTAAAATCAAAAGAATAATTAATTTGAATTTAGTTATTTTAATGGTAACAGAGATGTAAAAGAATTTAAATATTAGTTTAAAGTAAAATTTAATAAAAAAACAAGCGCAAATGTTATATTCGGCCTGGCCGAATCTATATACCCACCATCAACTTTTTCAAATTTTTCATTATATGGAAAGTGGGCGGACCACGCCCATTTTTTTCCGAGTTTACAGTGATCCTTGAACTATTTGTACAAAATTTCGTTGATATTTCACCTTATAAGGGTGGTGGGCTTTAAAGTGAGCGGACCACGCCCATTTTTGGTTTTCAAGTTTATATCGACCCTCGAGCTATCTGTACAAAATTTCGTTGTCGTACATGCTTTTGTTAAAGAGATATCAGCAGATGAAGCTACAACGGGCACCCTGAGTTTCTAGTATTTAGCCCATAACTTTTTTCTTTATTAACCGATTTTGCCCATTTTCAATTCCAAACAAACCTTATATAAGATAAATATTTGAGTCAAATTTCCTATCCTGCTTTCAAAAGACGGACCCCATCTTTTTGATTTGGTAATTTTTATTTTCTCACAACAAAGAGCATATGAAAAAGAAAACAACCCATACATTTAAAATTGAAGCTACACTTTTTTACCCGAACAGTATTCAAAAACTTCACACTAACTAGGGTACAGTGGGGCCGATCGCAAACATTTTGGAAATAAATTTGTAATAAAAAATAAATTTGTAGTAGAAAGTATATAAACTATCAGCCTTATTCATAATCATTTTGAACATTTTATAAAAGGTTTTATTAAAGGTTAATAAGATATTTTGAAAATTTATTATTCATAAACACTTTTTTGTTTTATATACATTTTATAAAAATGTATAAAACTTAAAAATTTTATTGTTTGTTTGATAAAACAAATTTTTAGATATTCCTTTTTTTTTTAGCAAATTGAATGCAGTTATAAAAAATGTTTGCATAATTTTTTTAAACATATTAATTTATATTTAGGTCTAATTGCACAGTTCCATAAAGAAGAATTTATAACTGCATAAAATCTTTTACACAGACTCCGGATAGTAATTAGAATATTGTTTCAAATATAACTGCTATTTCTTTCAATTGCATAAAATACATATGGAAAAATATTTTCTAAACTAATTTAAAGTATATCTGCACGTTATATTTGTGCGAACAAAACATCAATGTTCTTTTAGCTTATTTTTTGTTGCTAAAGCCAAAAAGTTCGTATAATTTTAAACTCACCATAAAAAAAATATCTACTATCTGGCCAAATACTCGAAAAACTAGTGTCCGTCTTATCTCTAGTTGATACTTTTACGCCGATATCTCTTAAACAAAAGCCATCGAAATTTTCTATAAATAGTCAAGGATCAATGTAATCATGAAAATTAAAAGTAAATGTAATCCGCCTATCTTCCACATATTTCTTCATTGTATTCTTATACTTGTTATTGGATCTAATAAAAGTGCATATATTATTTAATTGATAGACCTCTAATAAAATATTCAAGATGTTTTTTATTTGCCACTAATGAAAAAGTGCTAATAACTCCATCTGCAAAGTGGAATGTATAAGTGTTGTGTTTAATGGAATAATTGCATTAGCAATAATTTCCTAATTGCAAATACTGTTCCTTTTTTAAAAATACTATACTTGAAAATATGTAGGTCTACCAACAAAGCAATTCGTTGATTTAAATTTTATTTAAACATGTGTAAAATTCCCGTTTTTCAAACACATACACTGAAAAAAGTAATTTCAATAAACGAAGTACATTAAATGAAATTCATTAATTTTTTCCAAAAAACTATTAACTTAATGTAGAAATTCATTGCTTCAATGAAAATATTCAATGAAATTATTAACGCTATTATGAACATTACACTGAAACCATTCATTAAATTTATTTCTTATTACAATAGGTAAATTAGTTAATTGATTTAATGTATTAGTTCATTGAATTAATTTATTCAATGTACTAATACATTGATTTAATTAAGAAGAAGCATTACACAATGAACATAACCATTGAACCAATGATAAATTTCATTAAATTATATTAAAATAAATGATTTCTAACGGGAAATAAAGTAAACTGAAATAAATACAACTCAGTTTTCTTTTATCTTTTAACAAGAAATGACGCGTTTTAAACAAAAGCAAAAAGTAGAAAATGAAAATAATTGAAAACTAAATAAGATAAATCGAATTATTAAAATACATAAATATAATTTATTCGCAAAGGAGAAGTCGAGCAGCATAATTGAATACTCCAAATTAAATTAAATACCCAAAAGAAGGAATTTGGAGACTTGCCTTCATAACACGTAAGTTTAATAATGTTTATGATTTTAAACAGTTTTTAAATATTACACTTCATTTATATTTATGTAGATAAAAACACTAAGATGCAGAAGAATGTGTTATTAGCCTTAAATACCAGGGTTTCAAAAAATATTGCGATTTCAAAATCAAGAGGATTCGATTCGTAAGTATACATAAATATATGAAATATTTTAATTGAATTCTTAATAAAAATATATTACAGACTAATCAAGATTTTAATGCTACATCTGGTGATCGTCAAAATAAGGAAATTTCTATAGACCAAAAAGATTTAAAGGTAACTAGTTCAAATATTTTAAGCAATTGAACGAATTTTAAAAATTTTATTTATAAACTTTCTTTGTTAAGGATAATGCTGTAGTTATATTAATGTGGCATCTAAATGGATATTCATACCATCATTGAGCAATATAGAGGACAACAGGAATTACTATTTTATTATAAATGACAAAGCAAACACGATAACATCTGTAATATGCATTTTTTTATTTAAATTTTTTAGTGAAATGTAATAATTTTATTTTTATATTTATATTTAATTTTTGCATATATTAACTCAATATCATATACTTTAATCATTTAATATAAAATAAAATAGAAACAAGAAATACAGAACAGGCCTATTATTATAATACATTTTTAATGTAAAGTTTCATTGGGACAAAATATGAGTTCATTGAAACCAATGTACTGTTCACTGAAATTATTTATTTTATTTAATGAATGATTCAATGTAAGAATAAATTTAATCAATGAACTTGTACATTGAATTATAATATTAATGTATGAAAATTCATTGTTTCAATGAACCTGTACATAGGGTCAAAATTAGTGCACAAATTCATTGTAACAATGAACTTTTTAATTGTATTTATGTACCTTTTTGGTTCAGTGTAACGCTTTATATATTAAATTACAGAATTCAGGCATTGAATCATTTCATGTCCTTTCATTATGATTACATCCGGTGGTCAGTAGATAGACTAAGAAGGTTTTATTTAAAATAATTCAAAAAAATATGAAAAAAATTAATTAAAAACAAAATAGAAAATTGGTGATGTACATAAAACCAAAACAAATTAATTATTCGAGTATTTAAAATATTTCGCAAATTAATATACCAAAAAGGCCATTTATCCCTTTGCATCCATGAGCTATTAAATTTTTAAGGCATTGGACACGTTTTCTAATAAAAATTAATATATTTTTGTAGAAAAAAGACATGAAATAAAAGAAAACTAAAATGTTTTTTTAAGTTACGAATACATTTTCAATATTTTATTTATCACTAATAGAAAATTGAGAGAAAATAAACATATATTGCCGGAACAAAACAAAAATTGTTTAATAGTTATTGAACTGTTTTTAATACATTATAAACAGGGCAAGTTTTTATATGCACAAAAATAATTGAAATATGCGCTTGAAAAAGCACGAAAAAATGGTATAATATGCACAGAAATATGCAAAAATAGCATGAATATGTATATAAAAACCAACGAATTTATGCATTTTTATATATCAATGTGTAGAAAATATGCCCAAATATGCATTTTTTAACTTTCAATCTCAAATAAATTTCGATGTTTATAAAAATATAACTATTTTAATTTTAAGTATCATATTTGACGCTTCCGATTTTTTTTTTTTTTCTTTACAATATTTACAATGTACTCAAAATACTCACAAAAAATTTTAGAAATCATTTGATTGAACTCCAAAAAATAAAAAATAAAAAAAAAAATGTTAAGAAAACTAAATTTTGTATCCATTATATGCTAATTTATGCAAAGATTTAAAATATAAGCATTTTTTGTGAAATTCTTTTGAAATATGCAAATGCTTACTTTCCAAGCGAAAAGCTTAAAAAACTTGCCCTGATTATAAATAATGTTTATTTTATAAGAAGTTAATAAGGGAAAACCGTTTAATATATATTTTGTACAATAAACCTAAAATAAGAATTTATTATGAATAAGACCGTATATGTATATTAGTGGATAGGTAAATCTATTTATACCCTACACCACCATAGGTGGTTGGGTTTTTATGTGTTTATGGAGATATTGTAACGCCACATTTAAGTATACAGTTCGACTCAGAATCACTTTTTGATTCGATTTAACGATGTCCGTCCGTCCGTCCGTCTGGACGGCTAGCTGGCTGTCCATGTAAAGCTTGTGCGCAAAGTACAGGTCGCAATTTGGAAGATAATTTGATGAAATTTGGTACAAATGCTTTCTTCAACACAAGAACGAATCCTATTTAATTTGGTTATGATCGGCTCATTATTTCACCTAGCCCCCATACAAATGTCCTCCCGGAATAGAGTTTTAACACTTATAGTTGCCTTAAAAATAGTAATATTTTAATTAAATTTAGCAAAAATAAGTTTTATATAAGCACAAATCCGGTCCATAACTCCCATACAAAATAAATCCTATACAAATGTTAGTATTATGTTAATATTTAACACAAGTATGTTGTATATAAGTAAAAACAAAATTATGTGGATCAAATGGTGTAGGGTATCATATGGTCGGGCTTGACCGACTATATCTTTTTCTCTCGTTTTATATTATGTTTTATACTTAAAAATTCGAAGAAGTTTTGTTAAAAATTTTAAAATTTTAATATTTATAATTTTTAAGAAAAATATTTTAGATTTGAAAATTTATACAAAATTACTTGCTAAAACTAACAAAATGATTTTTTGTGTATGAAAAAAATTTTTATTTTTCATAATATAACTACAGAAGGTATAATCATTAGAAATTATGTTCTCATTTCTATTAACCCTGAAAAATCAGTCACACACACACAAAAAAAAAAAAAAAAATGAAAAAAATCAAAACAAAACATCCCAATAAGCAAAAACCTTTGAAATTTCATATTTATTCATTTGAAAGCAAGTTAAAATTTCAAACATTAGCTGTGAGAAAAGACTTTAAATTCATATTATTTAAATTACACAACTATGCATTTCTAAAACAAAAGGGTTCTAATATAACAATTGTATTTGTCAAACGCTTTCATAATTTAAAACTAAGCTGGAAGTTTCTTTACTCTACGTCTCTACGCAGACATTTTTATTTCTTAACATAAGAAATAACGTCGGCAGAATAACGTGAAGAAACTTTTATTTCCAATTTTATGTTAAGGGGTGGAGAAAACGTACATGAGAAATTTAAATTTTAATTTGTACTTTTTAACGAACATTTTATTTCTTTCTACGTTTTTATTTTTCATTTGTCTTTTTAAAACAAAATTAATTCATTTGTCATCCTTGTTTTGTAAAAATAATTAAAATTTAAACAAATAGCAATACATTTGACAGCTTATGTTAAACATTATTGCTCTGCTTTGTGTTTAAACATTTATTGCGAAATAGACTGTGCAATAGATTTCTTATTGGTTCACATGTAACATTTTGAAGAGAGAGATAGAATTTGACAATTGCGGACACAAAAATGTCTGCGTGGAGACTAGGGGTTAACAAACAAATGTTTCTCAAATATTTTCAAAACGTTTTTTACAAATTTTAAAATACACTTAAGTTAGACATGAAATAAATTTGTTTCTAAACTATTTTCAAAACTGAAATTTGCATGAATAAATTATATATTGATATATTTTTTTATATTAGCTGAAAAGGAAATTTTGTATTCATCATTTTTAGTATATTGTTCATCATATTTCATGGACCTTAGTAGCTCTTTTTGTCCATTTTATTGCGGCACAATTGCGTAAAAATATTTTCTTTCTATAATGTATGTCCTGGTTCACACACAGCAATTTTCCTTGTCGCAATTCTGAGTTTATAGAAGAGAGAGGAGAAGGTAAGGGTAAACTTTTACATTATCTTTGCTTCTCTCGCCTACGAAGTCAGAATTGCGGCAAGAAAAATTGCTGTGTGTGAACCCGGACTATGTATAATATTTTATTTTTTGAACAAACATGTCTAAGTTTTAAACTTTTTTATAAAAAAAAAAAAAAAAAATACTGAAAGCTTTTCTAAATATGAAAAACATTTGAATATTTTCTTATAAACAATAGAAAAAAAAAACAAAATAAATTTAATACAAATATGTAAATTTTATTTTAAAGTAAATATCCAAGTAATTTATTGTTTGAAATTTATAAAATGGGAATTCTGCTGATGAAATTATTTATTTCTTTTATTTCTAATTTTTATTCTTTTGTTTTTCAGTTTTTTGACAACAAGAATTTCAAATGACAACTCTCCCAAATGATTCTACCTTCTGTAGTTATATCATGGCTATGTTTCTAATACATTAAAAACATATATAAAAATTAATGTGTGTTTGTTTGTATGTATGTTTGTTTGAAGTCTATAGCCACCTAAACGGCTAAACCGATTTTCTTGAATTTTTCACAGTGTGTTCCTATATGCCTGGAAGGAAAAATAGGCTACTTTTTATTTTGAAATTCCATGTGGGCGAGATGCCACGCCCACTTACTAAAAAACTAAAGTAATATTTCTCGGAAATTGGTAATACTAGAGTCCTCAAATTTTTCACGAACAACTTTGACACCTATATGAACATTCTGGAAAAAAATAGGCGAACTAGCAATAGGGGGTGTGACACATCCCACGCCTAATATTGCTTGCCAATACCAAATGCCGTAAATTTAGGAAACTATTACAGATACATTTCCCAAATTTTGTACAATAAACTTAAGTGTCAATGTGAACATTTTGTGCAAAAATGGGCGGAAAAGAAATAGTGGGCGTGTCATCTCTCATATAAAGTTAATACCAAAATTTTTATATCTGGGAAACTATAAAAGTTAGAGAGCTCAAATTTTGTACGACTAGTATTAGCTTCAATATGAATATTTTGGACAAAAATTGGTACACTAGCAATAGTGGGCGTGGCATCTCCCATATAAAGAAAATATTAAATTATCATATCTGAGAAAATATAACAGTTAGAGTTCTAAAATTTTGTCGGAGCTACTTTGGTATCAATATTAATATTTAAGAAAAATATGGGCGGACTAGAAGTAGGGGCATGGTACCTCCCATATGAATTAAATGCAAAAATTCGTATATCTGAGAAACTATTGGAGTTGGAATGCTCAAATTTGTATTTGATTGTATTTGTTTAAGGGAACAGATGTATTGCTGCCACGTATTCCGATGACAACATCGGAAATGCCATTCGATTTCAAGCGCTTACAATTTCCTATTCGCTTACACTAAGGGAAAAAATTCGATTCAAAATCAACAACGGTTGTGCTCACATTGGTAATTTACGGTAACAGCTTTTTAATACCTTTCGTTAACAAATTTAATAGAAAACATATGTAATTTAACAATTTGATACCGAAATGGTTTCAACTTGGTGCCAATTAGGTATCGATTTTCAATAAGAATTGAACACGCAGTGTTTAATTTAAACACATACGGTGTAGATTCACTATTGACACAGAATGGTATTGTTTTCAACACGTATGTGATTGATATTTCTCTGTGTGTAGCATTTGCAATGACTATTAATAAAGCTCAAGGTCAGTCTTTGCAAGTTTGTGGCCTAAATTTAGAAAATCCATGTTTCTCACACGGACAACTTTACGTCGCATGTTCGCGAGTGGGAAAGCCCGCAGATTTATATGTATACGCACCAGAAAGAAAAACAAAAAATATTGTGTATCCCAAGGCATTAGAATAAGAATTATTTAATAAGAAAAATGTTATATGTTAAATGCTTATATTTTATTACAATAAGGTCAAGTATGAAAACTATATATATTGTACATCAAAAGAATTTATAATAACTAATTTTTAAGAAAAATTTTAATTACTAAATAAATATGTATATTTTTTTAATCCTTTAATTACTATGTATTTCATTTCGGGGGGGTGGCGAAGCACACCGGGTATTAGCTAGTTAAAAATAAATAAAAAAATAAAAAATTAATATGTTTTGGTGTTCTTAAATAATAGGTATAATTAAAAAAATGCTACAGTTTTCATAAAATAATTCCTTCTGTCTAATTTAATTTAAAAATTTTGAAATTTAAACTTTTGTAATAAAGTTGGACACTGAATAAAAATAGACAAAATTATGTATTAACATTAATTAAAATCTTCAAGCTAGGTTGTGTTATTTTCTTATAAGGAGCTGTCAAATTTAAACATTATTTTGTATTTTTGAAAAATTGTCAAAAAATTTATTTTCATCAACTTTTAGTTTATTTATTTTAAGTAAAGGGTCTTTTAAAGTAAAAATTTAAATTGGAATCATCAACTTCAGGTATTTGAGTGTACTTTTCTTCAAGTATTTGTATATTAAATATTGTCCTAATATTTTTGTTAATTTTTTGAAAATTGTCCTAAAATATAATAATTTTTAACTTTCATAGAATGCAACTTAAAATGTTATACGACGTTTGTTCTGAAAATGTTATGAAAAATAACACATACACACACTGTAATACTATTGAAAAAAATTGATTTTTTTTTACGAAAAAACTTCAGTAGATTTCATAAAAAAACAGCTTAAATGTAGACGTTCTCTTTGCTTTATTAAACATTAAACAGTAGGGCAGAATCGAAATATTTACATGAAATTTCATATTGGCATAGCAGAGGACAGTAACATTTTAAGTTTAGAAGCAGGATCCCATATACACTTCAGGAGTGGAGCTATGGGGGTTTAAAAAAAGGGTATTAATGTCATATAAAATGCTTAAAAACTAGCGATTTTTTTCCTTAACCGATTTCCAAGATTTTTATATCACCTTAAAGTCCTTGATAAATCATTTGGAAAACATGCTTTCTCTTATATATTCTTTGAGATATATTCATTTAAAATTTCAACAATCTCAACTGCAAGATTTTGGTAAAATATTTTCCTATATATATTCCAACATTTTTAATCGATTTTTGTAATTTATTTATTCATACTCGAGGTATTCTACTTTGACACCCTGTAGCTTATATCACATTATTACAGTGTAACTACAAAAAAGCTCTGAAAGCTTCCCTACAACTCTTCCACGCATTTCAATTCGATGCGTTCCACAGTTAAGGGATTTCATATAAAAATTGGAAAAAAGTAGAAGGAAACTAGGTACAATGATGAAATTTTGCATATACATATCTAGACCTAGAACGTCTACTTATAAAAAGTTTTTAAAAATCTTAATATTTTGCCTGCATTCAATCAATAAATTGCCTATCTAATACCATATCTAATGCAACACACAAGGAAATATTAATTATGTAATTTTAAGCACAAATTATTTACTTTTCTTAGTTAATCTGTGTTGCCATAGTATTCTTTTATTTTTTTTTTTAATATAATAAAACATTTTAAATTTATTCTAATTTTTTTACTTTTTCGTCTTCTATTGATATTTATTTGCAATTTATTTTAGGTATATTTTTTTATCACATATATATTATTTGTTTCTGTAAAACAATATTCGCAATCATCTTTTGATACGAAATTACTGGTTATACAAAGTTATTAATACTATTGTTTTGATTTCTTATGTTTCGATGAACTGTAACAGCAGGACATGGCGGAATTACAAGTTTGATTATTTGATTTTCATGTGTATTTTCTTTGCTATTTTTCTAATAAAATGTCTACAATAAGTTTTTTCATGTAAAATTATTTTTTTTACTAAAATTTCTTTTGATAAATGAAAACATCAAATACTCTAGTTTATTTCCTCATAACTCAAGAACGGTTTGTGTTCGATTGACATAAGTAATACACCAAAACGATGCGGACTAAAAATATCTTTAAGTAACCTAAACTTAATTTTTTTTATGTGCTCAATAGTTTTGGAGTTATTTTGAAATTAGTGTAAAAAAGATAGTTTTTTCATGTAAAATTATTTTTTTTACTAAAATTTCTTTTGATAAATGAAAACATCAAAAATTATCAATAAGTTTATCATCATTATCTTTAAGCTAGTCATGCTGCGAATAAAATAAGATATATATTATTAAAATTGATGGACAAATCCCGATTTTATTCATAGTTAAGTGAAAATACCCATGTATACCTACAATTAAGTATAAATATAGAGGTGAGCAAGACATTTTTTTTTTAATTTTGAATGGAATTTGACGAGCTAAACAAGAATCTACTTTCACTTTTTTCTATCACATACTGATTTTTTTATGGGCATGACTATATCATCACCTTATACAGCGTTCACACTAGTAAAACTCAAGAATGGTTTGTCCAATTAAGACTGTAACTCAACAACCGTTTGCACGATTTTGATAAATGATACACCAAAAGATTCAGATGAAAATTGTCTTTGTCAGATTAACATTATTTTTTATTCGCTCAATAATTTCAGAGGTAAGGTTAAAATGTTTCCGATTTTTCATATTTTTTTATATTTTTTTTCGCCATTTGTTTCCGATTAACTACGGAAATATTAAGTGATACAAAAGTTATGTGAATACAGTTCAAAGATAATTTGAATCGCTATCTATTGGAGTTTAATTTATCTAAATTGGACAAACCGTTCTCGAGTTATATAAGTGTGATTGCCTAAAAGCGGGGTCGTAGTAGTCATGCCCATAAAAGAAAATCAATATGTGATAAAATGAAATTAAATTAAAGATTCGGCACATCCTTCACCATCTTACCGACAAATAATTAAATTTTCTCCTTAACGTATGCTTTCATTATTTCATATTTATAAATCTACATTTTTTCAAACTACGAAAATTTGAATACGAAAAAAAAAAAAAAAAAATAAAACAATCATAGTAACCTTTGCTTTTAAAAAATAAACAATAACAACAATTTCATATTTATTTATTTTTGTATGTTTGTATATACAAACTGACTGCATATACAAAGAACAAAAACAACACAGTTATTCATTAAAAATTACTGCTGTTGCTAACTAAACTACATGCCTATACAAAAAACAAAAACGTCACTAAATGTCATTACAATGCTTAATATACATGTTTGTGTGTGTATTTATTTTATTAACAGACTTGTTTTAGTTTTTGGCCCATAACTCTGTTGATTATGAACGAATTTGTTTTATTAAGAAATCGAAATTTTTTAAAAATATTTATGACCGATTTATATAAAAATAAAAATCTATATCCAATATCTCAGTTATTATGAACCGATTTATTTCATCTTCTTAGCAAAAAATTCAGAAAAAAATGTCCGAGCCTTCTTTGCAAAAACGAAGTCCCTATTGTATACAGAGGCTTCAGAAATTGGAAAACCGGATCTAAAAACCGTTTTTTTAAGCATATCTCCACAATTTATCAACCGATCTGGCTGAATTTCAATAGCAAAATTCTCGAAAGGATTTTCGATCGTTTGATATATATATTTTATATGCCAGTTATCGGTGGGCTTCATAAACGGCATTTCAACCGACACACGGACGGACGGACGGTCGGACGGACATGGTCATATCGTCATCACTTCTTACAAGGATCCCTAAAATATAAACTTTTTTGCTCTCCGACGAAAATTGTGGAAATTACAAACGGAATGACAAACTTATATATACCCTTAACACCTGTGGTGAAGGGTATAAAAAAGAAGTGAAAACACATTCAAAACAATTCGTTAAATTCCACCTAATTCACATATTTTTTTATTTAAGTCGAACAAAAAAAAAAAAAAAAAAAAAAAAATGTTTTTGCCCACCAGAGTATCTCCACTTATTAGCAGAGCTTCCAAAGAATGAATTCAATTTAAAATTAATTCACGTATAATCTTAATTCAGCTTATAAAAATTTAGTTTAGCATTCTTTAAAATCATTCCTCAGAAAATAATTCCTAGACTTAATTCTTTAGGCTTAACTTTGTATTGAATTAATTCCCTAGAGAATTAATTCCTTGAAGAATTACAATTCAATTTGAATGATTCAATTTTTCTTTCATTCCATTCTTTTACAAAATGAATGAAAAAAATGTAGAATTAATTCCTTAAAAAAAATAAAATTCAATTGAATGATATACTTTTTTCTTTCATTCCCTTCTACTACAAATTGAATGACAATATTTTTCTTTAATTCTATTTTTAATATCTTTGAAAATAAGTATTAAAATAGTTGAAAATCATTGGTATTTTGCTAAAATCAATATAAAATCAACATGTTACTATCCAGCTAAACTCTACAAAGAATGGAAGATGATTCTGTACAAAGATGTTTACAGTTTAAAAGAAAAATAATACTCGTTATACGTTCTCTGTGAAATCTAGTTATAAATCCTATCATTCATAATAACCTAAGTACATATAACAGATGAATTTTAATATACGTTCAATACAGAGCTAATAAAAGTACTCGATATCTGAAATTAAAAGAAGTGCCCACCACGAAACATGTGTGTACGTAAATATGGCTTACCATACATCGTTTTTGCAATTATATAAACTTGTTCAAAATACAAAGAATTAAAAAATAAAACTTTCATTCAATATAGTACAAATTGAATGGTTGAAAGTTTTTATAATTCAATTTGTAATAGTTTGAATTTAAAAAAATTTGAATGAAATCAAAAGAATTAAGCAGTCCCAAAGAATTAATTCACAAATGAATTAATTCCATTTTAACAAAAGCTTTAGGAATTAAGCTTCAGAATTAATTACAATGGATTTATTTGAAAGAATTAATAATTCTTTACAATTTAATTCCATTTTAAAAAGTGAATTAAAGAATTAATTCTTCGAACCTTTGCTTATTAGTGAGTATTTTCACTTAACTGTGAAGAAAATCAAGATTTGTGCATCAATTTTAATATAAAGATGATAATTTGAAACATTTTTGTTGTTTTCACTTTTTAAAAAAAACTTTTAACAAAAAAAATCTTAAATTTTGCATAAAAAATGTGTTCGGGCACTAATTTCTTAATAACTCCCACTTTTTCCACTAAACAGTTCATTGTGCATCCAATAGTTTTGGAGATACAGATTTATTACTAAAATTGTTTGCGATCGGTCTCGGTTAGAGAAAATCTTCCAAATCAATTCGAAAATACTTAAGTTGAGAGCATGTTATAAGTTACAGAAATATTTTCTTGAAAAACAAGTTTTGGAAACACGATGTTCCTTTGAAGTAACAATTGCTGTAGTTCATTGTCTGTCTCAAAAGGAGTCAAAAAGAGGTCAAAATAAATTTTTCTCTCATTTTTAGCCTAGTGTTTTTTAAAGTTTATTTTGACTTGACAGGCTTAATATTGATCCTATGTTAATTTTTTTGGGCTTTTTTTTCCAAAAAGGTGGCAATATTTACTCATATTTAAAATTTGGTTTTTATTTCGGACTTTTTAATGCTTCCAAAAGAAATCTTAACGAAATGCGAAAATCCGGAGCTTGGAACAAATGTTTTGTCTCAGGCCCTATCTAAACTTTGTAAATTATCAACTTTTTTTGTTGTTTTGATAATTAGTTTGTTAAGTTATCAAAGTGCAATACTGAGATCAGCATGAAATAATTTCAATTAAACACCTTTATATATAAGGTGTTTAAAATGTTCTTCCTGGGTTGAGATTTCCAAACAGTATTTTATGATGGACGCCTCTTATAAAAACAGAGTGACAATTTCAATGAATTAAAAAAATGTTCTTCCTGGGTTGAGATTTTTGTATATTATACGACTTCAAATTAGGTGCCCCAATTCCAGCATTTGTCATTGAGGGTATGATTAAATTTTTATATGTAATATTAACATTTATCAATGCTTTTGACTTTACGGTGCGTACAAATAATATTAATTAATAAAATATTAATCATACGTCAATATAACGTTTACTGTATCATAAATCATTTAAATAATAATAAAACGAGAGAAAAAGATATAGTCGGTCAAGCCCGACCATATGATACCCTACACCATCGTGTACATTATAATTCGGGGAGGGGTCTTTTATTTGGCTTGGAGTCAAATATGGACCGATACTCATAAGTGTAAAATAAAACATACGAATACAGAATATTACGTTGATGCTGACATTTATATGTGAATTTATTCACTTTTGGGTGATTCCCGAAAGAGGGCCTTATATGGGAGCTATGGTAAATTATGGACCGATCTTTGTAAAATTTGGCACTATCATTTATGGATCATATAAAACTTATTTGTGTCGAATATTAACTTGATACTAACATTTTAATGGGATTTATGCCCGTTAAAGTGGTTTTCTGAAAGGGGTTTATATGGGAGCTATGGTTTATTATAGACCGATCTTTTTAAAAATCGGCACACTTATCAAGACTTATGTGAAACTTATATGCGCCAAATTTCATTAAAATATTGCTATATTTAAGGGATTTATGATTGTTAAACCCTTTTCCGGGAGGACATTTGTATGGGGGCTAGGTGAAATAATGGACCGATCATAACCAATTTTAATAGGCTTCGTCCCTATACTATAAGATACCTGTGTAATAAATTTCATTAATTTTGGTTCAAAATTGCGACCTTTAGTTTGATTACAAGGTTTACATGGACGGATAGACGGTCAGACGGACAGACGGACGGACGGACATCGTTAAATCGACTCAGAAAGTGATTCTAAGCCGATTGGTATAAATTAAGGTGGGTCTTAGACCAATATTTTTGGGTGTTACAAACATCAGCACAAACGCATAATACCCTCCCCACCTATGGTGGTGTAGGGTATAAATACTGACAAAATCTATTTAAAAAATAAAGTGATTTATCATTTCTATTGTTTTTTCTTTTCTTAAGACACTAAATACATTGATTATAATTTTCTTAATGCCATATAAAAACTTGACATCAATTAATTTATTTGTTCTATTAATTAATTTTACTAACATTATACCTCTTTTACTCTGTTTTAAAAGCCTTAAGATATTATCCTTTACTAAAAGGATATAAAAATAATTGGCTTCTTTGTAAATTTGTATAAAAACCCCCCTATTTAGTTTTTCATATTCTTTTTTTAAGATTTCATATGTAAATATTCGTAAAAGCATTATGTGTGTAAGTTCTTTTTGTACAACTATGATCCCCGCAACAATATTCTAATTACATCAGTAAAAAGTAGCAGCTAAAAATTGTCCTCAGGCGATGCGTGAAAGAATAAAATAAAAAAAAAAAAAAAAAAACTTAGAAGAAACTGATAAATATTTTATGTTCCACGTTTGAGAATGAAAATAGTATGCGAAGGAGTTATTGTTGTTACCAGTGAATATATACTTACATTTGAATATGACTACATGTTTGTAGGCAGTCTTATTAAAATATGAGGGAAGTTTGGTTAATGAATTTAAAATGTTATCATCTTAAAAATTTTCTTTTCTTAGAAAATTATTTGATAAATTTTTGGTATAAAAAATTATATACAGCGGGTGTCATAAATAACATTCTTGTTTCGCTTTAAAAAGCGGCAAATGTAGCGTTCCATTTTTAAAAATTTACATGTTTTTGATGAAGTCAATTTGTTTTCTTTTACATTGATGACAAATTTTTCAAATATTATTTCATTTTAAGTTTCTTTCTAGAGAAAGTTGAAAAGAAGTCGTTTTCGGGCGAGTAAAAAATAAGTAAACAAGCAACTTTTGGCTTAATTTCTTTAATTTTTTGTTAAAAGCATGTCAATTTTATGGCTACAAAATGATTTTAGCACAACAGCTATAGTTATTTGTTATATTATGAGAGAAATAAAATATCACTTTTTCGATTATATTAGAAAATTTTATAAAATCAGAAAATTTTAATTTAACAATAATTTCGACCTTAGGATGGCAAACAGCGCACAACTAAGTAAAGGAGAACTAAGAGTAACTATCATACAATACGAAAAATGTGAAACATATAGAAATATATCAACGTGTTTACAGCGATTACTCTCGTAAACGCCCAAGAATCACTACAAAAAGAATAGATAAGAATTTAGCTTTAAAATCCTATGCTTTTTGCTCAAAAATTTTTATCAAAACTTTTTCTGTAAGTCCGAAAACTATGGTTTGAATTTACAACTCAAAGAAAAATATGTGAAGACGGAAAACATGGTCTAGCTGTAAGGAAAATCTTATACATAAGTATAATAAATCTCCAAAATTTGATGACGTTCTATACAGATTATGTCTAAAAATATGAAAAATTTAGAAAATAAGTCTCTGGATTGAATAACCTACGATTCGCATGAAATACAGTGGTGGCCACGAATTTAAGACACGACATGTAACGAACTAAGTTGTGATAATTATTACAACCCTGCAATATAAAATTAGATTTTGTTAATTTTTCAGTGTACCCTGTAATGTTAAGATCAATTACCGTTATTTGGTTTTGTTTGTGTATACATTTTGTTGCTGTTTTTATTATATTTTCGTAAAAACGTGCTTTTGAAGCTGGTCACGAATTTAAAACATATAAGAAATATTTGGTTTTTAAGTGATTTTTTGGTGTTTTTTGAAGCTAAAAGGTAAGTAATGAATGTTTTATTCCATTTAATGTTAGAATACATCAAAATATTTAGTTAGAAATGGCCAGAGGTACTTGGAGTTCGGATGCCGAGCGAAAATTGATCCAACAAATGAATACTGATGGAAAAACAGTAATGGAAATTTCCAAGCTACTAAAATGTTCCAGATCCAAGATTTACAATGCACAGGAACACATCAAGCAACATGGCACTACCAAAAATGTCAAACAGCACCCTAGAGCCCGAAAAACTACACCCAGGGAGGATAGCTTAATTTATAAATCAGCTGCTAAAGATCCTTTCAAGAGCTCAAGTAAAATTAAAAATGAGATTTCATCGGATTTTGGTATTAATATATCGTCCAGGACAATAAGAAGACGTCTGAATGAGAAGAACTTACGTGGGTGTATTGCACAACGTAAACCACTTGTGTCAAAAAAAAAAATATTAAATCCCGACTAGCGTTTTCAAGAGAAAATCTCAATAAGCCGATGACATTTTGGAAAAATATACTTTGGAGCGACGAGTCGAAGTTTTGTCGCTTTGGTTCTGATGGAAAACAGTACGTATGGCGTCCTCCAAACCTGGAGCATCACCCAAAGTACACCCTTAAAACGGTTAAGCATGGTGGTGGAAATGTCATGGTGTGGGCAGCATTTTCCTGGCATGGTGTAGGTCCCATTCAGAAGATTATCAATAAAATGGACCAGCATATTTACAAAAACATACTGACAAGCATCATGATACCATTCGCTGAAGACAACATGCCTCTAATGTGGAAATTTATGCATGATAATGACCCTAAGCACACTTCACGCCTAGTGAAGAGTTGCTTAGAGGAAAATAATATCACAGTTCTGAAATGGCCAGCTCAATCCCCGGATCTCAATCCAATTGAGAACTTGTGGAATGATGTTGAGGAGCATGTACGAGCAGTAAAGCCAAAAAATTTGACTGATTTATGGGAAGAAATTCAAAAGGCTTGGTATGCCATTCCAAAGGAGCGCTGTATGGCCTTAGTTGAAAGTTTACCCAGGAGATGCGCTGCTGTGATTCAAAATAAAGGATTTCCCACCAAATACTAATATTGTTTTATGAAGCTGAGCTTTACTTTTGTGAATTAACTTTTATTTTGCCTATGTCCTAAATTCATGACCAGGCTTAAACTTGTATTAATCTGTATAATATGTAAATAAAAATTGGAAACTAAATATAGGTAACAAACTATTGTTGATTTTTTTTCATAACATTACTAGGATCTTTAAAAAATAACATGGATCTAAAATTTGTTCGATAAGATGTAAAAATTATCAGAAATATATAAGTGAAATGTCGTGTCTTAAATTCGTGGCCACCACTGTATAATGTAGGCTATATGTACGTTTAGCTCTAAAATGTTTAAACTTTAACCTTTAAGTATAGAAAATAAATACTTAAGTCCAGCGGAAAGGGTTTAATGGTTAGGAAATACATTTCTATTTATAAAATAGGAAAAAAAGTGGTACACAAAGTTAAAACAAATTTCCAGATTAACCTTAATCTGTTAAAAGGTATAAACTTCCAAAAAGTTTTTGTTTATTTTTTTGTGGATTTTATCCTATAGTAGGAAAATTCACCTATAAATAAGAGTGAATTTGATTCAAAATATATAGCTGAGGAAATAGTTAACATTTCAGAGTCATCTACTCAAAGTCCTGATGTGTCACCAATAGAAATTACATGAAATGTAATTTAAAATGAAATTGAAAAAACCCTTCACCATATTACCATCTTACTATCTTATCGACATCATATTACCATATTACCGACAAATAATAAAATTTTTGCCTTAACGTATGCTTTCTTATTTTCACATATATAAATCTAAATTTTATTCAAACTACGAAAATTTGAATATATAAAAAAAACAATCATAGCAGGCTTTGCTTTTAAAAAATAAACAACAACAAAAATTCCATATTTATTTATTTTTTTATGTGTGTATATACAAACTGACTGCATATACAAAGAATAACAACAACACTGTTATTCATTATATTACTTCTGTTGCTAACTAAACTACTTGTCTTATAGGCAAAAACGTCACTAATAGTCATTACAATGCTTAATATACATGTTTGTGTATGTATTTATGTATATTCTTAACAGATATGTTTTAGTTTTAAAAAATAAACAACAACAATTCCATATCTATTTATCTTTGTACAGACTGCATATACAAAGAACAACAACAACACTGTTATTCATTATATTACTGCTGTTTCAAACTAAACTACTTGTCTATACAAAAAACAAAAAACGTCACTAATAGTCATTACAATGCTTAATATACATGTTTGTGTGTGTATTTATATTCTTAACAGATTTGTTTTTGGTCCATAACTCTGTTGATTCTGAACGAATTTGGTTTATTAAAAAAAACGAAATTTTATAAAAACATTTATGACTGATCTATATAAAAATAAAAATCTGTAGCTTGAACAAGGGCTTCAAAAATAAAAAAATTCGTTTTCCCCGATATCTCAGTTATTACTGAACCGATTTATTTCATTTTTTCAGAACAAAAACTCAGAAAATAATTTCCGAGCCCCCTTTAAAAATTCGAAGTCCCTGGTATATGCAGAGGCTTCAGAAACAGAAAAACCGGTTTTTAAAGCATATCTCCGCCATTTATAAACCGACCCTGTTGATTCAAAAAACCAAAATTTTATAAAAATATTTGTGACCGATTTGTATAAAAATAAAATCTATAGCTTAAACCAGGGCTTTAAAAAATAAAAAATGCGTTTTGTCCGATATCTCAGTTATTATTGAACCGATTTATTTCATTTTTTCAGAATAAAAATTCAGAAAAAAATGTCCGAGACTTTTTGTAAAAACGAAGTCCCTAGTATATACAGAGGCTTCAGAAACTGGAAAACCGGTTCTAAAAACCGGTTTTTTTAACATATCTCCACATTGTATGAACCGGTCTTGTTGAATTCCAATAGAAAAATTCTCGAAAGCATTTGCGATCGTTTGATATATATATTATATATGTCAGTTATCGGTGGGCTTCATAAACGCAATTTCAACCGACACACGGACGAACGGACATGGTCCTATCGTCATCATTTCTTACAAGGATCCCGAAAATGTCAACTTTTTTGCTCTCCGACGAAAATTGTGGGAATTACAAACGGAATGACAAACTTATATATACCCTTTACACCTTTGGTGAAGGGTATAAAAATATAGTCCCTATACTTGACCAATTTGATGGACTTAGTTATTACGAAAACTTTTTAATTTTGTCCAGGGATATGCAGAATATATGTAGTCACTATGTCAACACGTTTGGCACTAATGTATCAAAATATTGGCGGTCGCCGGGGCTATTAAAAATCTTGTTTACTTATTTATGGAGCATTGATTTTTTTCACTTCTTTAAAAAGAACCAGATTCACTAAGTAGTAATGTGTTGAATTGAATCTTTTACTATTTATTTTGCTAACAATACATTATATATTTATAATTATATGTTACTTTTGATATCTTCGATCTACAACTTGAAAAAGAACCAATTGAGTTCAAGATACTACTTTGTTTACTTATTTATGACACCCACTGCTTTGATTTTATAGAAAATTTTTGTTAGATTTTATTTTTATAAAAAAATTTCGTTGTTTTCTTTTTTATAGAAAATTTTTGTTTAAATTTGTTTTTATAGTAAACTAGCTTATCCCCGTGTGCATGCAAAGAAAAAATATGGTTCCTGTGACCATAAACTAAGAGTAACATACTATGATTGTAATATATGATTCCATGTTACTTACAATAAGTATATTTGTACGTAATCATTATTATGATTCCAATTTATAATTTATTAGTAAGGTTCATAACTTTATTAATAACTTTTAGTAAGTTTTATAACCTTTTCTTAAGTATTGCTTTCAATTTCATCATGTTTTTATCATTTAATAATTCCATGTTATTATATATATAAACTAATTTCATCATATATATAATTCCATTTTATCATATATATTATTCCATTTTATCATTGTATTGTAGTTATTCATAAATATGATAAACATATTTAAATACATAATATAATTCAGTGAACCATATTAAAATTTTGATTGTGGGTAATCATTAAATGATTAAACAGAATCATAAACGTTGCTATCATGAACACAGTATATTCAAATCAATGAAAAACGGCTATATAATCATTGAATAGTTGTGGTGATCATGCTGTAACCATGTTTTTTCTCTGCGTGTGCTTATTTTATAAGGTGCAACTACACTCCTGGACTAAAATTTTATATTATAATTCTATTTTTTCTAAAACTGTCTTTAAAACTTTCACTAAATGACTACTTATGATATGTAAAAATTAATATTTGCTTCATATAGTTTAAAAAAGTAGTTCCAACAAAATTTGAGGGATTTCATCATAATAGTTTTCGTTAAATTTTATTTTTTGAAAATTTTCGCATTTTTTTTTAGAAGTTTTCCTTAAAGTTTTATTTGTTTGTTGAATTTTTTTTTATAGAAAATGTCTGTTAATTTTATTTCTACAGAAAATGTTTTAAAAATTTTCTTTCTGTTTTTTTGTTTGTTAAATTTTCCTTTTATTAACATTTTTTTCAATATTTTTTATATCGAAAATTATTGATAAACTTTCTTTTTATATAAATTTTTCTTAAAATATTCTTTCTTTTTTCCATTTTATAAAAAATATTGCATTTTGTTTTTGTAGAGATTTTTCTTAAAATTTTATATTTAAAGATAATTTTTGTTTAATTTTTATTCCTTAAAGCAACGAATTCGTATGTTAAACAAAGAATTTTAGAAAAAAATCAACGAATTTCATTCAAATTTTACGTTAAAAATACTTTTTTCAGTGTATTAATAACAAAAAATCATAAATTGCCTTAATAATTCCAAAGTGAAATGAAAGTATATCAAAAGTATATCTAACAAAATATTCAAAGAGTTTTGCAAAGTTCGGTCAAATTTATTCTAATCATGATTCGAAAAAAGTTAAATTAAGATTTGAAGAACTTTTTTGAAAAATAATGTTAATATTTAAATTGAAATAAAATTTAAACGAACAAAGATATCCCATTGAATTGATTTTAATATAGTATAGATAAACTGGTCCTAAAATTAAATAATTAGAAAACTTTCACTTTTTTATACCAAAATGCCCTTAAACCGGGAAAACATCTTTCAACAAATGACTTCTTTCATTGAAATCATCACTCTGTCGTTATAAGAGGCTTTCGTAAGAAAATACTTTTTGGATATTTACTTTACATTTGTGGGTATTTAATTAAAATAAGTTTATGTTAATCCCAGCATTGCGATTTAAGAATTATAAAAAAAATCAACACAAAGTTTGTTTAGAGCTTGTGAAAAGACATTTTCCCCAAACTCCTTCGGATATGCTTTATATGCATTTGCATTAAGATTTCTTTTGAAAGAATTAAGAAATGAAATAGCAACAGAATAAATATTGCCACCTTTTTTTTCAACTTCAAATTAATATAACTTTGTATCGGATATATATAATTATATGGTTTTTGAAGAAATATTATTAAGAATTTTGTAAGAATTCTGGTGAATGTTAAGCCCGCTAAGTTAAAAGAAAAAAAAAAAAAGATTAAAAATGAGAAAACATGGCTGTTAGGTCACCGTATAACATTTACCTATTACGTATTAAAATTCATTATTTTATGTTGTATTAATTTCTATTTGCTTTTGCCTTTTTATTGTATTTAAATTAATTTATATTTTTTGAGCCACTTATCCCACTGTAATTTGATATTAATTTTGCTATTTTGGTCCACTGTAACTTGTTTTGGTAATTAACCGTTAGTTTTTTATTATTTTCTTATTTTGTCTTGCTTTAAATATCATAACTTGCATTAATGTTGTTGTTGTAAACAAGAATTCAATATAGGTACATATTTTTTATTTATTGTTTTGTTTTTTGCATATGTACTTATTACTAGTGGTGAATTTCTTTTATTTGTCTCTCAACATAGAATAACAACAACAACACAGTGTCCCTTACTTATTACTTATTATGATCATTGTTCTAGCTCTAGTTTAAGATTTTTTAAATAAAGAAATCATTGTTATAGTTGAAATCAAAAGGGCAACATCACTTATTTTATTATCGCGGTTCACGGTCGCAATTCCTTTTTACAATTAGATTGCTTTTAAATTGCTCAGCCCAACAAACATTTTCAGTGGCAATATAGACAACAAGTCAAAGGAACTGATTTGCTCTATATTGCTGCCGGTAAGGAAAAAGCTCCTTATCGTACATTTTGGCGCCCAACGTGGGGCACGAGTTAATTTAAAAAGTGTTTCTAAATTTTATCGTTGTGCGGTCCATGGAAAATTCTAAAAACTTTTCGTTATACACGCTAAAGACATTTCGCAGTGCATAAAAAATCGTGTCGTCATTTTAATAAAAATAATTTATACATTTTGTGGTTCATTGTGCAAAAATAAATAAAGTGTTTGTGGTTCCAGTGAATTTTAATAAATTTTGCAATGACGTTAGAGGAAGTTAAACAGCAACGGGCTAATACAAAAAAGAGTATTACCCGTATAAAGAACCAAATCGAAGCCAATGGTCGGGGTGAAGGTAGGACGCTTTCTTCAGCAGAATTAAAGTGCCGCTTGGGAATTTTGGAGTCATATTTTAAACAAATTTTAACATACCAAACCCAGATTGAGAAATATGACCCAGACGACAACGGTAGGCCCGAAATTGAGGATTTATACATCGCAGCTAAGATGAATATTCAAACGCAGCTAGGTGAAGATGTTCATAATGCAACGTTGTCCGATTCTACGATTTGTTTCCCGGTTCCCAACCATAAATTGCCCCAGCTCAAATTGCCCACATTTAGTGGTAAGTACAGTGAGTACAAAAATTTTATAACGTCGTTCAACCAAGTTATTGATCGTGAATACGGCCTGTCGAATATTGAAAAATTTAATCATTTGCTCAACTGCCTCAGTGGCCAAGCACTGGAAACGGTCAAAGCTTTCCAAATTACAAATGAAAATTATCCGAAGGCTCTAGAAAGGCTCAAAAATCGTTACGACAATAACTCGCTCATTTTTATGGAAAACATAACCACACTTTTTGAACTACCAGCCATGTCTAAATACAATAGTGCGCAATTACGTAGCCTAGTTGATAATGTTTCAGCTCTTTATAGCTCTTTATTGTCTCTTGGGTCTGCTAGTGATATTGCAAATTCTATGCTGATTTATATAGTGATGGAAAAAGTTGACGATGAAACAAAAAGAAAGTGGAAAGATTCTTTGGACTTTACCAAATTGCCGTCATGGGATGATTGCTCCAAGGTTCTTGAAAGACGTTGCCAATTTTTGGAGTCTGTTGATGCCAGCCATTCTCATGTGACCCCTCGTAAGTCTGAAAATCACAATTCTGGTAAGTCCAAAAACAAATATTCTAAACCTGGCTATAGTTTTTCGGTTTCAAAACGCATTTGCACATTTTGTTCTAAAGAAGACCACACTATTAGCCGTTGTTCTCGTTTCAAAGATATGGACGTTGGTCAACGTTATGAAAATGCAAAACGATTAAGTCTCTGCCTTAATTGTCTGTCGAAAGGGCATCAAGTTAACAACTGCTCCTCTACATTCAAGTGCAAATTTTGTTCTCGCTCGCATCATAGTTTGCTTCATCGGTCTCAGCCAGCTTCCAGGCCCTCATCCCCGGCTGCTGAACCATCCACTTCTCGTGTTGCCTTGAATGAAAATCCCGCCTCGGTCCATACCCATATAGAAAAATCCTCGCCGGAACAGGTTTTACTTGCTACTGCCATGGTTCTCGTTCGTGATGCTAATGATTCCTATCAATTGGGACGCGCTTTGTTGGATTCCTGCTCTCAATTGAATTTCATAACTGATGAATTCTCGCAAAAATTACATTTGTCTCGCAAAAAACAAACAACTGAAGTAGCTAGCATTGGAAATACGCATAGTAAAAGCAAATATAGGTCGTCCACAAACGTTAAATCTCGTTTTACAGATTTTGAAGTGCCTCTCTCGTTTTGTGTGACCCCTCATATTTCGTATCAACCCAATTCAGAACTAGATGTCTCGTCATGGAATTTGCCTCCAAATACCCAGCTTGCTGATGAGAAATTCTACAAATCAAAAAAGATCGATTTACTGATTGGTACTGAAACATTCTTTGATATTTTGTCGGTGGGTCAAATAAAACTTGGTCCTAATTTGCCCAAATTACAAAAAACGCTTTTTGGATGGATTGTTTCTGGTCGTTATAAATCAAATCAATCGAAAGCTTCTGGTTCTTCTTGTATGCTTTCTATAGAAGAAGAGATTGATTTAAACTTACAACGCTTGTGGGAAATCGAAGAAGTTGAATCTGGTCCAATAGTTTTGACTCCAGAACAAGCTGATTGTGAAACATTTTACAACAATACAGTTTATCGTGAATCTTCTAGTAGAATTGTTGTTAAATTGCCCTTTAAAGAATCCTCCGACACTTTAGGCCTCTCTCGAAATATGGCTCTTAAACGATTTGAGTCCCAGGAGAGACGGTTTGCTCGTGACAACAATTTAAAATCGCAATATGTCGCCTTCATGAAGGAGTATGAAGATTGTGGACATATGAGTCTAGTTCGCAACCCCCGCTTAGATGAACCTCACTATTTCATCCCTCATCATTGCGTTTTTAAGCCCAATAGTACTTCCACCAAACTAAGAGTTGTCTTCGACGCTTCATGTCCCTCATCTTCCCATAAATCTTTAAATGATATTCTTATGGTCGGCCCAACTATTCAAGACGAGTTGTACAAAATTCTTCTTTGTTTTCGCCTTCATCGTTACGCCATTACAGCTGATATTGTCAAAATGTATCGCCAGGTCCTAATTGACTCCCATGATCAATACATTTTATGGAGAAATTCAGAGGAAGAAGAAATACGTACATATCAGCTAAACACGGTCACATATGGAATGTCAGCAGCTCCTTATCTTGCCATCAAAAGTCTTCACTACCTAGCAGATCAATATATGGACCAATATCAACTTGGCGCAAAGACTATAAAGTCGTCGTCTTATGTCGATGATTTCCTTGGTGGGGCCGGGACAATAGAAGAATTGGCTCAAATTAAGAAAGAGGTAAACGAAATCCTAAGTAAAGGTTGTTTCGAATTAGATAAATGGCACTCAAATCATAAAGATTTTCAAGATGATAAAACAACGAAAAATTTGAATATTGATGACTCTGCTGTAACTAATGCTCTTGGTATTACATGGGATCAACAAGAAGATGTTTTCCTATTTTCTTTTTCGCCTAAAGTTCCATTAGATGAAAAAATTACCAAACGAACAATTTTGTCGCTCTCGTCTTCTCTTTTTGATCCCTTAGGATTGTTGTCACCACTTATTATTAATCCGAAGATCATCATGCAAGAATTATGGATTCTGAAGATTGGTTGGGACGAATCTATACCTCAAGAACTACACTCAGCTTGGAAATCTTTTATCTCAGATCTTCATTTGTTATCTTCGCTAAAAATTCCTCGTTTTTGTCTTGCTCCAAATTCACAATTAGTTCAACTTCATGGCTTTTGTGACTCGTCAATTCGCGCTTATGGTTGTTGTTTCTACTTTCGAGTAAAAACTTCTTCAGAAAATGTTTCAGTTCGTCTTTTTACTGCCAAATCTCGAGTCGCCCCTACAAAAAGGAAATCCTTGCCCAAGTTAGAATTATGTGGCGCACAACTTATGGCAAAATTGTACTCCAAAATCAAAGACCTTTTCGCAATGCCAAATCTCGAAGTATTTCTCTGGACAGATTCCCAACTAGTTCTTCATTGGCTCAAGCAGCATTCTTCAACATTATCTGTTTTTGTTGGCAACAGGGTATCAGAAATTCAGGATCTCACTAATGGCTGCAGTTGGCGACATGTCCCAACTCATTTCAATCCTGCTGATATTGTTTCTCGAGGTTCAACTGTGCAAGAACTCTCTTCATCTATATGGTTCAATGGACCAGCATTTCTCGCTCTAGATCCTGCTCAATGGCCTTGTAATAAAATGGATAAGTTGTCCGAAGAAAATCAACAAGAAATCGATAGAGAAAAACGTAAAACTGTACTTTGCCTAGAAGTAAAATCTAACTACATATTGGATTCAATCGCAAGATATAGTTCATACTTGAAAATCATTCGTATTGTCGCCTGGATGTTTCGATTTGCTCAAAAATCCAAAACTAATATTTTTCATTCTAACTCTTTGCAGCCCCAAGAATTAGAAAATGCCCTATATCGTATTGTTTTCAACATCCAGAAACAGCATTTTCAAGATGATATAAATCGTGCTCTAAAGAAAAAGGATCCTCAAGGCGCTCTAAAATGCCTCAACCCTTTCCTGGATTCATCAAATGCTTTTTATTTGCTCAAAGTTGGTGGTCGCTTAGAGTTAGCATCAATTTCTGAAGGCCAGAAACATCCCATAATTTTACCCAGCAAAAACCATTTCGTAAACTGTTATGTACGTCATCTCCATATCAGCAACTATCACGCTGGACCTAAGGCTCTAATGTCGTTAATTCGCCAGAAATTTTGGATCATCAACTCAAGAAATTTATGTCGCAACATCGTCAATTCGTGCCCACAATGCATTCGTTATCGCCCAAAATTGCTACAACAGATGATGGGAAATTTGCCCGTAGAGCGTCTCAACCCAGCAAGGCCTTTCGCTAGATGTGCTGTTGATTTTTGTGGTCCAATCAACACTTATTTTCGCATCAGAGGAAAGGTCCCATATAAAACATACATTGCTGTATTTGTCTGCCTAGCAACAAAAGCAGTCCACATAGAAGTTGTATCGGACTTATCAACTGACGCATTTATAGCTGCTCTGAAAAGGTTGATTGGACGAAGAGGTTTGCCCACAGATATATTCTGTGATAATGCCACCAATTTCGTTGGTGCAAATTCTAAATTGGTTCAATTAAAGTCGTTCCTATTTGATCCTAAAAACTCAAATATTATATCTAATTATTGCTCAAATCAATTTATAAACTTTCGTTTTATTCCCCCTAGGGCACCACATTTTGGCGGATTGTGGGAGGCGGCCGTAAAATCTGCAAAGGGCCACTTAACAAAAACTCTGGCTAACACTAGGCTCACATATGAGGAGCTAACAACAGCGATGATCGAGATAGAGGCCATTTTGAACTCAAGGCCAATTTCGCCCTTATCATCCGATCCTAGTGACTTTGAAGCTCTTACACCAGGCCACTTTCTAATTGGCGCTCCCCTACGTAGTTTGCCAGAACGTGATGTCCCTACAAAGGAAATAAATAAACTTGAGTATTGGGCCCGAATAAGCGCCATCAAACAACATTTTTGGAAGAAATGGTCCCACGACTATATTAATGAGCTGCAGACCCGCAATAAATGGACTAACTCCAACAACAACATCATCAATGGTTCTATAGTAATTGTTCATGAGGATAATCTACCCCCACAAAAATGGCTCATGGGCAAAATCATCAATATTGTGCTTGGAAGAGATAATCGTGTTCGAGTGGTCGACATCAAAACAACAAAAGGAGTTATACGTCGCCCTATCCACAGACTTGCTCTACTATGTTCATCTTGAAAGTGTCCTTTCAATGGGGCCGGCATGTTAGGTCACCGTATAACATTTACCTATTACGTATTAAAATTCATTATTTTATGTTGTATTAATTTCTATTTGCTTTTGCCTTTTTATTGTATTTAAATTAATTTATATTTTTTGAGCCACTTATCCCACTGTAATTTGATATTAATTTTGCTATTTTGGTCCACTGTAACTTGTTTTGGTAATTAACCGTTAGTTTTTTATTATTTTCTTATTTTGTCTTGCTTTAAATATCATAACTTGCATTAATGTTGTTGTTGTAAACAAGAATTCAATATAGGTACATATTTTTTATTTATTGTTTTGTTTTTTGCATATGTACTTATTACTAGTGGTGAATTTCTTTTATTTGTCTCTCAACATAGAATAACAACAACAACACAGTGTCCCTTACTTATTACTTATTATGATCATTGTTCTAGCTCTAGTTTAAGATTTTTTAAATAAAGAAATCATTGTTATAGTTGAAATCAAAAGGGCAACATCACTTATTTTATTATCGCGGTTCACGGTCGCAATTCCTTTTTACAATTAGATTGCTTTTAAATTGCTCAGCCCAACAAACATTTTCAGTGGCAATATAGACAACAAGTCAAAGGAACTGATTTGCTCTATATTGCTGCCGGTAAGGAAAAAGCTCCTTATCGTACAATGGCCAACTTTGGAAAGCCACCAACTAACCGCCTGACAACTTAGGAATCTGTTCTCCTTTAAATCAACTCACATAACCTCTGACTATTGTAGTTTTATTGAAATATCTTAAACGGTTCACAAGTAACAGAATTATTAAAAATGAAATTGACAAAATATACCCTTCACCATCTTACAGACACATAATTAAATTTTCGCCTTAGAGTATGCTTTCATTATTTCATATTTATAAATCTACATTTTTTCAAATATATAAACAATAACAACAATTTCATATTTATTTATTTTTGTATGTTTGTATATACAAACTGACTGCATATATAAAGAACAACAACAACACAGTTATTCATTAAAAATTACTGCTGTTGCTAACTAAACTACATGCCTATACAAAAAACAAAAACGTCACTAAATGTCATTACAATGCTTAATATACATGTTTGTGTGTGTATTTATATTTGTTTTAGTTTTTGGCCCATAACTCTGTTGATTATGAACGAATTTAGTTTATAGAAAAAACCGAAATTTTATAAAGATATTTATAACCGATCTGTATAAAAATAAAAACCTATAGCTTAAACAAGGGCTTCAAAAAATGAAAAATGCGTTTTGCCTGATATCTCAGTTATTATGAACCGATTTATTTCATTAAAAAAAAAAAAAAAATCAGAAAAAAAAAAAATGTTCAAGCCTTCTTTGTAAAAACGAAGTCCCTAGTGTATAAAGAGGCTTCAGAAACTAGAAAACCGGTTCTAAAACCGGGTTTTTAAGCATATCTCCGCAATGTATGTACCGATCTTGCTGAATTTCAATAGTTTCGAAAGCATTTCCGATCGTTTGATATATATATTATATATGCCAGTTATCGGTGGGCTTCATAAACGCCATTTCAACCGACACACGGATGGACGGACGGACATGGTCCTATCGTCATCGCTTCTTACAAGGATCTCGAAAATATATGAAAGCATACTTTTAGGCGAAAATTTTAATTGTCGGTATGATAGTGAAGGGTATAAACGATACGGGCGAATATAGCTTTATAATTTTTTTTTTATTTGAGATATGTATGTTGAAATGTTGTGTGAAACCCCCTTACTTGTCTATATAATCAATTTTATCGAAATCAAACCTAGCAAAAACTGCTGCCTAGCAAAACCAGCAAAACCAGAAGCAGGTTTGTAAGGGACAGATAAGAGAACTCTCCCTTACCACCCTGCTTCAAGAAGGCATGATTTTTGTTTGTGATGTCCCACTTGGTAGGTTTCTTTGCTGCGCTACGTATTAGGTTCATACATCTCTCTATTATGCACATATATATGATGAATAGATGTGATGAAATCATGCCTCTTTTATGTGAATCTTTAAGAGCTCCTAAAAGCTATGAAATCATATAATTTCTTATATATTATAATAAGAACGATAAGCAATATATTTGAAGCTTTAATAATTCAATAAATAATTTTATTTTGTTATTATAAAATAATTATTTTCAAAAAAATATAAATTTTATATTTGATAAATATAAATTACATATAAATTTACTTATAATTATACCCTACACCACCATAGGTGGGGAGGGTATTATGCGTTTGTGCTGATGTTTGTAACACCCAAAAATATTGGTCTAAGACCCACCTTAATTTATACCAATCGGCTTAGAATCACTTTCTGAGTCGATTTAACGATGTCCGTCCCTCCGTCTGTCCGTCTGACCACCTGTCCGTCCATGTAAACCTTGTAATCAAACTACAGGTCGCAATTTTGAACCAAAATTAATGAAATTTGGTACAAGGATTTCTTATAGCCCAGGGACGAAGCCTATTGAAATTGGTTATGATCGGTCTATTATTTCACCTAGCCCCCATACAAATGTCCTCCCGGAAAAGGGTTTAACGATCATAAATCCCTTAAATATAGCAATATTTTAATGAAATTTGACGCATATAAGTTTCACATAAGTCTTAATAAGTGTGCCGATTTTTAAAAAGATCGGTATATAATAAACCATAGCTCCCATATAAACCCCTTTCAGAAAAGCACTTTAACGGGCATAAATCCCATTAAAATGTCAGTATCAAGTTAGTATTCGACACAAATAAGTTTTATATGAACATAAATGATAGTGCCAAATTTTACAAAGATCGGTCCATAATATACCATAGCTCCCTTATAAGGCCCTCATTCGGGAAACATCCAAAAGTGAATAAATTTATATAAATGTCAGCATCAACGTAATATTCTGTATTTGTATGTTTTATTTTACATTTATGAGTATCGGTCCACATTTGACTCCAAATCTAATAAAAGACCCCTCCCCGAATTATAATGTACACAATGGTGTAGGGTATCATATGGTCGGGCTTGACCGACTATATCTTTTTCTCTCGTTTTAATTGGTTTTTAGGTATATTATTATTTTTTTCCGACTTTCCCGAACAAACTTACTTCTTAATACTTTGAACACACCATCACAACTATTCAACGCAGTTGCTTCATCCAACTTAGCAGAATTTTTTTCAAATCGTAAATAAAAATTGGGAGAAGAAAAGTCAATCGCTTACCATCCTACATCCACGTAAGCGAGAGAGGATGCAGGTTGTAAATAAAAAAAAAAAATATATATATATATATATGAGCCTAATGTAAATTTCTCGCTTCCTTTTATAGCATACTTGAAAGCGCATCAAAGATGTGCTATAGGCAGACATGAATAATTTTTTACTGCTTACCAGTATCTAAACAATTTTTGCTGGGAAGTTAATTTGAAAGAAATGATTTATAGTGTTAAGACTGTATCTAAATTTACTAAGAAATCTCGTTTTTCCGTGTAATAATTATTTTTTATTAAACTTTTAAGCCGATCTGCCTATTTTTAAAGACTTACAAACACTACAATTGTCTTTATGCTTATGTGTGAGTATGTTTGTGTTTATATTACAAAGTAAGTATTGTTTAACATCAAAGGAATTATATGTATGTTAATTTACATATGGAAATGTATACATTTAGAGACAAACAGACATTTATAAATATGTTGGTCTGACAGTGTATATTTGTTTAACCAAGTTTTTAAGATTTCCTCTTTGTAATATTGATTCATCAAACAGTAAACTGTAAAACTATAAATTTACAGTTACAAACATTATACAAACATATATTTTAAATGTAACGGTTTACTGTTAGAGGATTTTAAAGGCAGGAGAATAAAAACTACTGTAATATAATCAAAACAATAACAATACCTACATAAGTATAACAGTAAATGTAAATGTTGTAGAGAAATGTAAATGTTACAGAACATTACATACATATAAACATACATACTTGACTGCTTTTATAAATTTTAGTTTAAAAGAGAAGTAGAAGGAGGAGGAGAACAACAAATACAAAAAAAGTATAAAAGAATAAGGTCAAGGTCGCACACGCCTTTTTCGAATGTTTTTATATGCTAGAGTGTGTTTGTATATTTGTATAAGCATTTACACACAAAAAAACAATAAAAACACACTCACTCTCTTTCTCTTTTACACACACATACAAACATATAGTTTTAAACCTTCAAACTGCACTTTACACAATAAACATCAAAGGATTATTTTTTTAGTTGATGATGATGTTATTATTGTTGTTGCTGTTGTTATTGTATGAGTATGTGTATGAGTGGTGCCAAGTAGTTGTAGTAGTAGTGGTAGTGGTAGCAGTAGTCAACATTTTGTATGAGTTTAGACAAACAGACGAATAAGGAAGTGTTATTAAAAACAGCAACAACAACAACACAACTACAAAAAGAAAACATCAAAGCTAAAAAAATAAAACAAAAACTATACTCAAACACTCATTCACATACACATACTACTTACAAAAAGAAAAAAATATATATTAAGACAAAACTGCATAAAACTTACCACCCAACCAAACCCATTTTAATATAGCCGCCCTTTACAACTCATTCCCTAGACATTAATACTTTTCATACTCTCTCCCCAAACACCAACACATATACTCAAGTGTTTATGACTATTTTTATAAAATCAAAAGAAAAATAACTAAAAAGAAATAATAAAATAGAAATCTAACAAAAATAAAAAAACAATGTTTGCATAAAAGCTTTAAAAAAGAAGAGACGACTAGAGGGATAAAGATTTAGCCTTTTATCTCTCCTCATAAAAATATTTTCAAATAGCTAGGCTCGGCAAAGAAAATAAAACAAATAATCCCAACTAGAAATAAAAAACAAAATATACTGTTACAACTAACTGTAAACTTTAGGGAAGAGCAGTAATTTTAGGGAGAGTGAGTAAATATATAGTTGCAGAGATTTGCTTACAAATGAAGTTCAAGATAAAGTAGAATTACATTCTCTTGAAATTCTTGTTCTTCTTAATATTACAACAAATGTAATAATTAAAAAAAAAAGAAATATCCCCAACAGAGAGTGAGAGTGGGTTACTAACCAGCCAGAGAGTTAAATAAAATTTTCATATTATTACACTCATTTTTTTTTTAGGAGAAAATCATTTGGTAATAGACTGACTGGTAGGGAGTTGGGAAAATAATAACAAAACAAATATGAAAATGTCTGTTTAAATAGAAAACCTCCCGGCAGGAGATTTCGACTAGACATTGCGTCAGACATGGTATTTGAAGTTTATTTTTTTCCGGGTTTTCTGTTCGTTTGCCTTTAAAGAGTTTTAGTACAGATTTTTTTTTTTTTTGGTAAATGTGTGTGTGTATAAGTTTTTTTTTGTTGTCAGTTTTCATTTCAACACTTTTGACATTTGTTGAACCCATTTTGTTGCTGTAAAGTCATGGGGTCATTTTGTGCTGTAATATACTTAGACACATACTTTTGCAAACATACAAATGTTAATAATTTATTAGCTTATTAAAAGTTAGTGGCCACAGATTAAGTATGTGACTTATGCATAAGACAATTAACTTATTACAATAGAATTTATTTGATTATTAAAGACTGCAGAATTTAAATTTATCTTTAAGGAAGGAAGTTGTTGAATTTGGAAATGTATTAATTGATATTTATTTAAAGTAATTAAAAAAATAAGTAAGAAAATTATAGTCGGTTAAGATTTTCGGAAATGGACCTAATATGGTATATATGGCCATTTATGGACCTATCCTTACGAAATTAATAAGTAAATATTATCAAATTAGTCAAATATTATAATTACACTATCATTTATGTGCGATTTTTGCAAGTTAAAGTTATCTTCGAAAGTGGGTCTTATATGGAAGCTATGTCTAGTTGTGGACCGATTTTCCCGATTCAACCTTGTATAAATTGTTTATTGAAATAAAGACATAAATATGTCATTTATAGGTGTTAAAACCCAATTCCGGAAGTATTTGTATGGGGCGATATAAAATAATGGCCAATTATGACCAATTTCAATAGCGTATGTCGTTATGACAAAATCAGTATATGTGCCACATTTCATCAAATGAAGATAAATTGGAACTTGTAATTTGTGCACAAAATTTGCATGGACAAACAACCAGCCAGACGGACGGATAATTTTAAATACTCAGAAAGTGATTTTAAGTTGTATACACCCAGAGAAATATCAATCACATACGTGTTGAAAACGATACCATTCTGTGTCAATAGTGAATCTACACCGTATGTGTTTAAATTAAACACTGCGTCTTCAATTCTTATTGAAAATCGATACCTAATTAGCACCAAGTTGAAACCATTTCGGTATCAAATTGTTAAATTACATATGTTTTCTATTAAATTTGTTAACGAAAGGTATTAAAAAGCTGTTACCGTAATTTACCAATGTGACCACAACCGTTGTTGATTTTGAATCGAATTTTTTCCCTTAGTGTAGTTGTAACAGCTAGAACATCTTAACAATTTTCAGTCTGGGGGTTCTGCATGGAGGTCAAGTCCAAAGAACTGTGCTACTTCCACTGGTTGTATCCATAATTCCGTTGGACAAAGGGAAGTAGGGTTTGCTGGACAGTGAAATATGTGGTGGGTATCATGGGGACTCTCACCACATGCTGGGCATAAGTTGGGGACGGAACGGTCTATGCGGGACCTGTAGGCATAGACCGTTCCGACCTCAGTTGAGCCAGAACTACTCTCGTTCTCCGCGGCAGATTCTTCTCGTTATCTGCAATAGGCGGAGGGCGGCATCCTAAAAAGACATTCAAGCGGTAACCTGCAACCGCGAAATCGATGGCGTCTCTGTGAATGTCGTTCAAAGCTGTCGTGTACGAGTTGCGGTCTAAGGGATCCTGAGCATATCTAGAATGCTCTCCTCGTACTTACGAAGGTCATGCTTGACATGCCTCGGGGGAGAATCCAACTGTGTGATATTAAAGTTTGGATGTCCCCTCCGATGACATCTCAGGAGTAACTGTTTGGTTAATATTTCGTTATGTTCTTTGACCGGTAGTACCTTCGTCCCCTCGTGTAGGTGGTGTGGGGACGTAATTTGTAGGCCGATTGTGACGGTCCTTAAGGCTGCATTTTGACAGCTTTGTAAATTTCTTCACTGGGTATCATTCAACGAAGGAGACCACACTGGAGCAACATAATTGACTACTGACCGATCAATCGTTTATGAAATCATATGTAATCACCTCTACTTCTTGAGGAGGTTAGGGGAGCTTAGAGAGGTAGAAGTTAAACAGGAGTGGTGACAAGACTCCGCCTTTTTTAACTTCCTGTTTATCTTTTGTCCCTAAACTCCACGAACGATTGACGACCACTCAGATAGTTCACGATCTATCTCTTCATGTTGTTGGTCATTGTGGACTGCAGGATATCCTGGAAGAGTGTAGCTTGGCTAACTGTGTCAAAAGCTTTTAAAGACAAAACAAGCGCTACGAGGATCGTTCTTTCACAAGGCCTCTGCTGGTTTAAGCCCTGTGAAGTCCGAGTGGTGATGGCGGTTAATGCTGTGGTGGTGCTGTGCATTTTCCGGAATCCATTCTGATGATGAGCTGCTAGTAGTTGACGGGTTAGCTGGGGGAGGAGGAGAGCTTCGAGTTTTTTCGCAACTACACCAGCGGAAGTTGCAGAAGATTGTGAAGTTTACGAACAATGCTTCTTTTCGCCTTGTCTCTCTCAGGGTGCTCAATAAATTGGCAGCAAAAAGCGCGCGCGCATCCCTTAGGGTCGCATATGGTGTAATCTGTAAACTTAAATGCGATCATCCTTTTTCGTGGAGTTGGAGTGAGACCGGTCTGTTGACCACAACTTACCTACTCCTGTACTTAAGTTGCAGTTCTTCAAGTGATCTAACCATCTCTTCTGCTTATCCTCATTAACCAACCTGCTGATGTCTTTGCTCAGCTGTTCGATCCTTGGATCGCCAGGGTTGGTGTTGCGATGATTATTTTTTATTTCTGTTAATTATTGTAAAAAAAATCAGTTTTAGAATTTTAAGATGTTTTTTTTTTTTTGCTGCAGAATAATAATGTCCGTCAATCCATACATTAGAGTTAAATGGGTTGAAAATTACGCCTAATTCAGGGAAGAGTAATGTCAGCACTTTAATGATTACGTTTTATTTTTATTTATTAGGTAGTATGAAAATGCATTTTTAGAATTATGAGATAATTTTGGTTGTCTGTCCGTCTGTCTGTACATTTGGGTTAAATGGGTCGAAAATGGCACTTAATTCAGGGAAAGGTAATATCAATACTTTAGAATTTAAATTTAGTTTTTATATTGGTCGAGAAGTAAACACATAATATGTTTTTGGAATTTTAGGACTTTTTTTTAAAGAATTCTAATGTCTGTTCTTCCGTCCGTCTGTTAATGAATTTTTGCAAACTTTCCAATTCAAAATCGTTTATTTTCTGACTCAATGAAGATATCGACTTCTTTATTCAATAGAAAATTTTGTTCTTTAATAAACTGCATAAAATATAAAAAATCAGTTGAATATGTTGAGATATACATATATGGAAAAGACTTGACTAACATCTTGCAAAGTTGAGATTGTTGAAATTTCAAATGAATATATCTCGAATAATATATAAGATAAATAGTACATGCAAGCATGTTTTCTAAAGGATTTATGAAGGACTTTAAAACGATAAAAAAAATCTTGGAAATCGTGTAAGGAACAAAAATTCGCTAGTGGTTAAACATTTTCTATGACATTAGTACCCTACATTTGAACCCCCATAGCTCCGATCCTGAAGCGTATTTAGGATCCTGCTTCTAAACTCAAAATGTTACTATCGTCTGCTATGACTGTGTGAAATTTCATGTAAATCCAACCAGCCGATTGAAAGTTACAGATGTATTTCGATTCTGTCCCACTGTTAAATGTTTGATAAAGCAAAGAAAATGTTTGCATTTAAGCCGTTTTTTGTATGAAATCTACAGGAGTTTTTTCGAAAAAAAAAAAAAAAATTAATTTCTCAAATCGGGCTATATATGCGCGCGATTTTTTTCATAATATTAAAATGGACAATATGTACTATTTTTCAGAAAATTTTCAGAACAAACAGCTTATATCATTTTAAATTGCATTCTATGAAATTTGAAATTTAGTGTATTTAAGGACAATTTTCAAAAAAATAACAAAAATATTAGGACAAAATATAATTTACAAATACTTGAAGAAAAATAAACTTAAATACCTGAAGTTGATGATTCTATTTAAAATTTTTACTTTAAAGGACTTTTTATTGAAAATAAATACACTGAAAATTTATAAAAATTTAATTTTTTTACTCTTTTTCAAAAATGTAAAAAAATTCTTAACTTTGAAGGCTCCTCATAAGAAAACAACACAACCTAGATTAACGATTTTAATTGATATTGATACATTATTTTGTCTGTTTTTATTCGGTACCCAACATTACACAGTGGGGCAGAATCGAAATTTTTTAGAAATAAATCTGTAATTTCTGATCGGCTGGATGGATTTGCACGAAATTTGTAAAATATTAATTTTAGAAGGGGAACTGAGCCACTGATAAGACCTATTTTATTTGTTTTTTCTTTGGCTAATTAAGTCGATATCTTTACCGAGTCCAAAAATAAACGATTTTGAATTTTAAAATTGCAAAAATGGCGGCTTTTTGTGTTTTTTTTTTGGCCGAAAAAGTATCTACACTTTTTTTTTTTTCTAAAATAAAATTTTCTTTAAAAACATATAATAATTTTATACTTTTCTGAAAGGTATCTTTACACAGAAGACTTCAAGATAAAAAGTAAGAAAAATAACTCAAGTAGTCAAGGTACACATTTTTATATGAAAGTTTTGAATTTAGTCTATATTTTCTCTAATCCCAAAGCACAATTCGGCAAACGGAATGCAGTTTAAGAATCTGTAATATGTTGTTAAAAGTTTTCAATCAAAATCTACGGGATTTCGGAAAAATGTGGATTTTATAGCCGAAAGTGTGGGATTTTCGGTGTATTTTTGGAAATTGTGGGATTCTTACAATTTTCTTTACAAATCTCTTAAAGTTTCTTTTTTACTTTCTCATATAATACGACAAAGTCTACATTCACGAAAATTTCGTTAAGATATCTTTAATAACAAGGATTTTATTACAGATAAAATATTTACAGTTTCTCAAAAAAAAAAAAAAAACAATTTTTTACAAAAATATTATTTAAATTGCAAAAATCAGAAAAAGTATAAAGTAGAATTTTTTCATCTAAATTACATTGCTTAGCTGACATAATTCTTCATTATACAGAAATTTTATTAACCGATCATCCCCCTACGTTGTCTCGTTCGAGCCCTATCCTGCTTTCAACAGACGGACAGACGGACGGACATAGCTAGATCGACTCAGTATCTAACCAGGACCCAGAAAATATATACTTTGTGGGGTCTTAAATGATTCCTTCGACATGTTATACACGGAATGACAAAATCAATATACCCCCCATCTTTTTGATGGTGGGTATAAAAATATTTGATATCGGACAAGAAACAAAAATTTGGCAAGCAATTAAAAAATTTGTTTGTCAGAGGTACCCAACTTTGAGCCCCTGTAGTTCCGCTCCTGAGGTTACACTCCTCTGATATACATGTACCTAATTTCATGTAAATCCATCCAGCCGATCAGAAGTTACAGATTTATTTCCAAAAAATTTCGATTCCGCCCCACTGTGCATTATTACAAAACCTTAAATTTCAAAATTCAATTAATCGCCACTTTTGAGACATTTTACCCCAACGTGTGCTGGTAGGGAACTGAAAATGTATTAAGTATTTTTCCTGTTTATCAATGTGCATCTTATGACTGATTTTTCTATAGTTTTTTTTTTAACAAGTTATTCTAATGATCATTATTTTCTATTTAAAAAAAGCGTATTAGAACTACTTTTTTTTTATAAATATATAAAATGGTTCAAAACTCCTGCAAAATTATATAACTTCTTTAATCTTAAGGTTTCTGATAAACATAACCTGATTTACCTAAAATTTAAACAACTCAAAAAATATTATTTGAAAATATAAAGTTAAATATGTATTTCATTTTAACTTCAATATTCTCAAAGTCATGAATTTATACTCATACTTATACATACATATGTAAGTACATATTTGTGGTAACACACATTTCCTATGTCATTGTCTTACTATTTGTATTACCAGTTACAAATTCAAGAATTGATTGCGGTAGACTCAATGTCATGCTCATCTATCTGTTTGTTTGTTTGTCTGTCTGTCTATCTGCCTGACTCTTCTTGTTTTAACTGACATGGTCACTTTTTCGTATTATTTACATTTTCTTATAACCACTCGAGAAGTAGTATCCTTATTCCTTTTCATTCTTAAGCAAAAATTTATTGTCATTTGGACAACTATTGATATAATTTGCATTTTTATCGGTTTTTATTTTTCATTTGTTTTTTTTTTCTGAGAATTTTCAGTCATTTTCATTTTCTAGTAAACAAACAAAAGGGCCCGGTCAACTTCTTTTCAGTTTTTCTTTTACAAAACACACAAATATATGTAAAGAAATGCAATATGAGCATAATATTTACTTGGCTTGTGTAGAGTTTTTTTTCTTATTTAGCATTATTATGGTTCGAGATCACTGAGGTCATTGTTTTTGCTGTTGAATTGTTCCTTTTTTTATTTAATACCAAAGTAACCATCAAATAATAGTTCAATTATTTGCCAAAGTTTGTCACAGACTATTGGTAGAAATGAAGAATTCCAATGGAATTGTTTTGTGCTACGGTGTGAATATGTTATATGTGAATGTATGGGAGGTAGTATGAAAAGATTTTTAATTTCATTCTTGAGATATTATCACTTTAATTGTGAATAAAGTAGACATTTACTGCTTGATTTTTATGAAATATGGTTTGTTTTATTTGTAACATGTGTGGCTTTATGTCCAAGGGGATAAAGAAATTTTGATCGTTAAAAATTTTTATGATTAAACAAAATTTAGCTTTTTTTTAGAAATTTTATGTATTTTTTCCGAAATAATATTTTAATGTTTCCGAAACTATTGATCAGTTTAAAAAATGAGACTGGTATAAAATGAGTTATCATTTTTCGGAATTATGAAATAAATTAGACAAATTGTTCACGAGATATGTTGCAATATATGGCGTTACCTTACTAATATTTTTTACAAAAATATAACTCGAGAACTAGGGTCAATTAAACAAAAAAAAAAAAAAAAAAAACTTTTAATACTCCATGATCTTGTCATTCCAAATTGTACACTGTGGGATCAAATGCAAAATTTTTGGTAATAAATCTGTATCTCTTTAACTACTGGTCGGATCGAATTGAAATGTGTGGAAGAGATGTAGGGAAAACCTATACGCAGAGAAAAAACATTTCTCAATATGGTTACCTCAACAATATTATTTTCATCGTAAAGATATATTTTCATCGCAAACATCGTTATTGTTGAATATATTTTATTTTAAAAACAATTTTGTTGTAGCAATTATACATTTGTTCTCAATTCACAATCAAATTGTTGGTACAACATGTTAAGCTATATCTTTAAATTAGAACCACATTATTGTTGTTAAAATTTCATGTGCAAAAACATTATTTTCTTTATCTGAATATATTATTGTGTTTGTAATTTTGAATTGACAATAACATGTTTGTTTTGTATTGGCAACAATATAAATTATTAGTACTTAACAATAAGTATACTTGCTGATTTTTATTCAGTTTAGAGTGCTTCTTGCAGAGTTAGTTGTCTGTCGGCGTGTTAAAAATATATTAGAAAATATACTGAATGTATATTTAAAAAAGTGAATTATAATAAATTATAAAAATAAATTTTTTTAATTAGAATTAATTAATTAATTGTGAAAATATTTTAAATGGATAATACGCAAAGAAAACTACACAATAAATTATCATCGGAGTGCAAAAAAAGTGTAAATTTGTACAAGTATTTAAGAATCTATCCATCTTCTTTTTTTTTACCAAAGTGTTTTATTTTACATAACTAAATTATAATTAATTTTAATAAAACCACCATACGATAAATAAATTGCCTTTTATTTATTTTTTGGCATAATAATTGTTTCTCGAGACATAAGTATTTTTATTGTGAATCAACCATATTAGTGTTGTTTAAATGAATCAAGTACATATACAACAAAAATATGATTGCAGATAAACAAAATTTTTATTGTGATTCAACCATATTATTGCTGTACTTATATATGAACCAAGTACATAACAACAAAAATATGGTTCAAGACCAACAATAATTTAACCATATTATTGTTATATACATGAATGAAGTACAAATGCAACAAAAATATGGTTGCATATCAACAATAATTTTATTGTGATTTAACCATATTATTGCTGTATAAATTGGTTTTTCTTAAAATGGAAGTTTAACAAAAAACACCTTAACACATAATTACAATTTTTCATGAAATCTTGCATTGGTCATATAAAATAATTGCAAGGAAGGCTGTTGTGCCGCAAAATATAGTTTCTTGGGTCATAATATTATACAAAGAAGTCACGATCACTGAATGGTAACCTGGTAATGGAAGACAAATAGTATTTTCAGGCTGTAGGACTCAGGAAAAATAAAAAGGATTTTTAAAGAAAATCACCTCATTTCTGGAAGAAAAGTGTCACAAAAAGTTAATTGCTTTGAATCTTTGTCAGAAAATTTTAAAGGAAGTCTAGTCTGAAGACTTATAAAGTAAGAAAAAAAATCCTAATAGAAACGCAAGCAAGAATTTGGAGGTAAAAAATAACATAAAAGTACTTCTGACGAATTCTTTCAGAAATTTTATTTTTGTATAGTAGACGATGAAACGTTCATACAGGGTGACTTTTTTCAACTTCCTAGCCAGGAATTCTATGTCGCAGATGCTAGAGGGATTATTAAAAATTTCGTGTATCAAAGAAATCAAAATTCCCAAGAAAATTTTTAGTCATATGTATACGCAGGAATGAAGCACTTCATTCATAAAAAATTGTTGCATTAACACAGAAATATACGTGAATGAGTGAGACTTCTCCCTTTCCTAATAAAATTCAGAGTATCCGCTGTTCACTGGCCTGTTTCCGCTTCTTCTCAAACAACAAAACAATGGAGTTGTAACAAAAAATTGTAATAGTTTGTATCGAAAGAGGCTAATCCATCAAATTGTCCGAAACTCCGTGCAATTGAAAGATATTGGACTCTAGTAAAAAATAATTTAAAGGACATTAAAAGCTCAGCATAAAAAATGGCCTGTTGACGATTTGACGATTTTTTCTAAAAGAAAATTCAATATTTTTAAATTTTTTTTTATATTATTCTTTAAAAGTAAATTAGTTGGTACAAAAATATTAACAATTTAAATAAAAATTTTCTTAAATTTGCTAATGTAAATGGTTCATTTATTATTAGGGATTTATAGGAACCAATATAATATTATTTTATTACGAAATGGCGAATAAACCCTACAAATGGCCTAAATACTTAAATAGTCGAATGAAGAATCCAAGGACATTTTTGATCAATTCATTTAAAATTAAATTTTATATATATTGTATATAGGTTCACAAAGGAGCCTATGTGTTTTTTTATAACAAGGTAAGATAAATAATTTATTTTGATTTGAAAGTCATACAAAATTACATACAGGTAACCCTCGATTTACGCGATACTTCATTTACGCAATTTCTTTATAACGCGGTTCTATTATTGACCATTTTTTAAAATACGAGTTTTTATTTAACGCGAACTTGGTATAACGCGTATAAACAATAGTGACAAACTTTGAATTGCGAAAATTACGGTAGCGTATTGTAAAGAATTTATTGAAAAAATAGATTATTTAATGAAATAATGGCTACAAAATAAAAAAATGTAAATTATAAGCGAAGTGTTGCATAATTGCTTAAAAATTTTTTGTAAGATTAAAAAATTAGAAAAAATAAAATATGTAACAAGATTATAAAACTTTAATAAAAGTACAATAAGAACAATCCCAAAAATATGTATATTTAAATACAGTATGTCAAGAAAATGTTTTTACATTAAAAGAAAACATGAATTTTTCGATGTTTGTCTTTAAAAAACTATATAATTTTTTGTTAATGTAAAAATTTTTAATACGAATTTGTTAATTAATATATTTATTACTATACAACTCAAAGAAACTTAATATTTAATGATTTAAACTATTAGAAATGGAGCAAAAACTAAAAAAACACAAAATTCTTAGTATCAAGAAATTCTTTTTACATTTATAAAACTGCTTAAGAAAATCACAAATTTTCGGAATTTTAAATTTAAAATGGTAACAGCTGGTATGTATAACTGCTTATGGAACCTTTTTCATCAAATAAAATTATTAATGAATGTCACAGTCAATTGGAATTTTGTATATTCCAACATTAGTGCGTTTTTTTAGTTCAGTATGGTCCTGTAATACCTTTCGGTCACTTTCTTCTTCAAATAAGGAGAAAAAAATTATGTGGGATAAGAGTGTGGACTATATGCTGGTATATTTAAAGCTTTTTGCAAATAAATTTTGCTGCATTATCACTATTTGCTCATATATGCTTGAAGTCCTTATTTTGCTCATGATTTTTCGTCCTTCATAAACTCATATTTATTAACACTTTTTATTAAATAAGCTTTAAGAGTCTAGAAATATTACTGCACACCTACTATATTTCATAATTAAACTGATTTTCTAACTATTTGGAATAAAATTGATCTGTATTTAACAATATCTTTTAAAAACGAAAGTATGAATATTTAGTTTTTTATTTTCTAAATACTTTCTAAAGGCTTTTGGAGGTTTCCGGCGTATTCTGACCGTATTAAATTGTACTTTTATCTATATATATATAAAAATTAATGTGTGTTTGTATGTATGTATGTATGTATGTATGTATGTATGTATGTATGTATGTATGTATGTATGTATGTATGTATGTATGTATGTATGTATGTATGTATGTATGTATGTATGTATGTATGTATGTATGTATGTATGTATGTATGTATGTATGTATGTATGTATGTATGTATGTATGTATGTATGTATGTATGTATGTATGTATGTATGTATGTATGTATGTATGTATGTATGTATGTATGTATGTATGTATGTATGTATGTATGTATGTATGTATGTATGTATGTATGTATGTATGTATGTATGTATGTATGTATGTATGTATGTATGTATGTATGTATGTATGTATGTATGTATGTATGTATGTATGTATGTATGTATGTATGTATGTATGTATGTATGTATGTATGTATGTATGTATGTATGTATGTATGTATGTATGTATGTATGTATGTATGTTTGTTTGAAGTCTATAGCCGCCTAAACGGCTAAACCGATTTTATTGAATTTTTCACAGTGTGTTCCTATATGCCTGGAAGGAAAAATAGGCTACTTTTTATTTTGAAATTCCATGTGGGCGAGGTGCCACGCCCACTTACTAAATAACTATTAAAAGTAGTATATCTCGGAAATTGGTAATACTAGAGTCCTCAAATTTTGCACGAACAACTTTGACACCTATATGAACATTCTGGAAAAAAATAGGAGAACTAGCAATAGGGGGTGTGGCACATCCCACGCCTAATATTGCTTGCCAATACCAAATGCCGTAAATTTAGAAAACTATTACAGTTACATCTCCCAAATTTTGTACAATTAACTTAAGTGTCAATGTGAACATTTTGTGCAAAAATGAGCGGAAAAGAAATAGTGGGCGTGTCATCTCTCATATAAAGTTAATACCAAAATTTTTATATCTGGGAAACTATAAGAGTTAGAGAGCTCAAATTTTGTACGACTAGTATTAGCTTCAATATGAATATTTCGGACAAAAATTGGTACACTAGCAATAGTGGGCGTGGCATCTCCCATATAAAGAAAATATTAAATTATCATATCTGAGAAAATATAACAGTTAGAGTTCTAAAATTTTGTCGGAGCCACTTTGGTATCAATATTAATATTTAAGAAAAATATGGGCGGACTAGAAGTAGGGGGCATGGTACCTCCCATATGAATTAAATGTAAAAATTCGTATATCTGGGAAACCATTGGAGTTGGAATGCTCAAATTTTGCACAAAGAATTTTGACATCCATGAAAACATTTGTCTAATAAATTAGCGGTTTATGGGGGTATGGTCCCTCCCATAAAAATTAAATACAAAAATTAGTATATTTTTTTAATCCTTTAATTATTATGTATTTAATTTCGGGGGGTGGTGAAGCACACCGGGTATTAGCTAGTATAGTATAAACATTTCTGTACAACATAAAATTCGTTCCATAACTTTTTAAGCTTATCAACTTAAATCATTGGGAATGATTATAATTGTTGAAATCTTTGTCCCCATAGGAGTGTTTCTTTTCCATGTAGCTTTTTGTAATCCATCTGTGTTTTTTTCATTGTTTCTTGGAAGATAAAATTGATATACTCTTTCCACAGCCCTTTATAACAAGCTCTAGTGGATATTTTCCAATTCTCCTTAATTTTTCTAGGTTTAACTCTGCCGAATATTTAAAGTAGACGGATATTAAGAGATATAAACTACAATATTACCGAAATTTTGGAGCGATTTAATATTCTATTATATCTTAATAAAGAATACATTTGTACAATATCTTTAATACTTTTCCCGAATTGGAGATTATAAAAAACCCCAAAAGGGTTTATTATCTGGAGTTTTTTCTCCTGACATACTTAATATATAATTTATGAATTACTCGTAATATATATCATGGATTTGAAAACATATTCGTGTACTATGTGATTATAATTATCACACTGACGATTTATTGACAATATTACATCCCATAGTTCCAGGTAGATTAAAGGGTATGTGTAGTTTTTGTTGTTGTATTTTCGTAATTACATTCATAATGAATTTTTTTCTGGTAAAACCCGTTAAAGAAATATACCTAAAACAAAATATAACACCAAAAAATTTTGCAATGTTATAAACATTTGCAAATATTGTAAAATAAAGTTGAAATAATAATTTTTTCTTCAATGTAAAAACATTTTCTTGACATACTGTAAGTATGCATAAGTATGTATACATATAATCAGACTTAATAGGTAATGTAATATGCCACCAATATAAAATTAATTTAATTTTTATTAATTTCTTTTCAATTAAAAATTTAATTTTTCATCAGAAAAAGCATAAAAAACTGTTCATTAACATATGAAATACGTAGTCTTTCATATTGACGATTTTTTGACGATTTCAAATAGTTGATTTTGTTCTCCAAATTTGACGATTTTTCACCAAATTTATCTGGCAACTATGAACGGAGTTTAAAAATAAGTGGACTTATTCAAGCAAAAAAGTGACCGAAACACAATAAAACCTTTAATTAGAATAATTCTGGAAAAGATGAGATATTTCCTTAAAAACCAACAGGAACTAATTTATTATTTTATGTTTAGAACTTGAACATAACAGTCATTAATAAAAAGATCACTTTAAAAAATTCGCCCATTGGTTTAGTTTCTATAAACAGATTAGTATGCACGAATTTTTTCGTGCGCAGTCCTTACTACAACTACAACTTCAATATTTTCTTCGATTTAGAGCCTTTGTATCTTAATTTCATTAAATTTATCCCAAAAATACTACGAAAGATACCTTTTAATATAAACTGAATTTAAGGACTTCCAATATCAAAAGCGGTCACAAATAAATACAGTTGTAAAAGGAAGCATTTTAATATTTCCAAATGTAAAGAATTTTGCTTATTTCATAGTGCTTATTTTTAATATTTTTCTCGTCTAGACGGATTTATATAATCAAAATAATATTATTTCGAAATATATTGCAAATTCTAAAAAAAATTCCTTCACATATTTCAGGATTTATCCCCGAAAATTCAAAATTCAAAAGCTTAAATATCTCTTTAACTATAAGAGATAATTTAGCTGAGTACAGTTTTGTTTTCTTTGTATTTCTAAGAACATTATAGAAATATAAAAATCTTTAAAAACGGTCTTGATTTATAGAAGTTGCAATTTTTTTTAAACTTTTACATAATCGATATAGTCAACTTTGACATCCTGTAGCTTATTTCGTATTATCACAGGATAACTATGAGATAATTTTTCTGAAAGATTAGGTCCTCCTCTATAACTCTTGCATACATTTCAATTTGATCTGACCAGAAGTTTAAGAGAAGCAGATTCGATATATAGAAATATATTGCAGCAGAAAATAGTACTTTTTTGTTGTCCAATAAATAGCATCTTTCTTATAGTATTTAATTAATTTTTAGATTCTCCTCTTACAATGACTTTATTTCGTGTTGGTAAATATAAGTTAAAGCTGGTTAAGTCCATTTCTATTTGCATTACAAATCTATATATACTTTTGCTTATTCCTTCATCTTCACTTCTTTAACTTTATCTCTCTCATATAAAAAAATAACATTTGTTTTCTATTGCACAGTGAACACAAATCCGTAACTTTTAATCGGCTTGTGGAATTTACAGAGGAGTGTACTATTATTAAGTTCAGAATGGGGACCAATATGAAAAACTTATATTTGGAGTTAAAGTATTTTTTTTTTTTAATTATTTTTTTGAGTAACTATAAATATTTGATCTCTATTCTGGTTTGTTAAGAAATCTTAACGAAATTTTCAGCGATTGTTGAATATATCATACAAAATCATTAACAAAATTTAATATTTTTGAATTTTTCCATGAAGTTCACCTTATTGGGTGTTTAATGTATTTAATGCTCACCTCAAAACCTGATCTTAGTGTTAGTGTAAATTATTTTAGCCGTTTTCAAAATGGTGGCACAGATCGCCATTGGAAAATAATCCTTAGATACCTTAAGAAAACAACTAATATGGAACTTGTATATAATGAAAAATCAGATGATATAATAATGGGTTTTACAGATTCAGATTGGGGAAATGACATTGACGACAGAAAATCTACAAGTGGATTCTTAATTAAATTATTTATCCTGGATAACTAAAATATAACGTACCAAAAAATTTCGGTTCTGATCCACTGTGTATTGAAGTAATTTTTTCTGCTTTCTCTTTTCTGCAAAAAAATCTACACATTGCACATTACCAATACTTAAATGCAGTAGTATAGGTGCACTCATATGTACAATAAAGTGCCTTGATTTGTATGGGAACAAAAGAAGTTGCAAATATACCCCCTAAAATTAAAGATTGATATGTTTAAAAGTCATTGCCAAAATATTTCGGTTCAATTATTTCATTTACGTGAGCTGTACCATTTTTAAAATACCTCCAAAAATATGGTTTTCGATCAACAGTATAAACAATTTTTAACTTTTTATCAAAAAAAAAAATTACAACATATGTCGAATACATTTTGAGCAAAAAATATTTTAAAATTGTTTTCATTCTTGCGAAATTAAAATTTTAGTAAAATTTTCAATGATTTCATTTTAAATAGTATTTTGTTAAAGTTTGAATATTTTGAAAATTTTCATCTCAAATTATATTTTAAGGCATCATTGGAAAGCTCTCATTAAATACTATTGACATGTGCATTCATTTAACCCTTTACTTGCACAAATAAAATTTTGGGATTTCCGGTCCATAATTTCCATAATTTTAACGGCAAATAATGTCGTCAAAAGAAAAAAATAAAAAAAAGTGGCGAATTGGTATAAAATGGCGGCTAAATTTCAAAAACTTCTTTTTATTCGATTATTATAGCGGTTTTAAATGAGCTTATTATCTTTTTCACAAATTTATCAGTATTTAAGTGTAATAAGTACTTCCATGCGACTTATTTGCAAAAATTGCTAATTTAACCTTTTGGGAACTAAATGCATAAAATTGACCCTCTAGCTCTTAATGGACTAATTATTACCTTCAATAATAATATATTATCTTCAATAGTAATAGGATAGACTATTCCTATTATTTATTTATTTATTTATTTATTTATTTATTTATTTATTTATTTATTTATTTATTTATTTATTTATTTATTTATTTATTTATTTATTTATTTATTTATTTATTTATTTATTTATTTATTTATTTATTTATTTATTTATTTATTTATTTATTTATTTATTTATTTATTTATTTATTTATTTATTTATTTATTTATTTATTTATTTATTTATTTATTTATTTATTTATTTATTTATTTATTTATTTATTTATTTATTTATTTATTTATTTATTTATTTATTTATTTATTTATTTATTTATTTATTTATTTATTTATTTATTTATTTATTTATTTATTTATTTATTTATTTATTTATTTATTTATTTATTTATTTATTTATTTATTTATTTATTTATTTATTTATTTATTTATTTATTTAATTCAATGCCAATGAAATTATATCTCATAAATCATATAATATTATTATTTAATAAGTCTAAAATACTCCTCTTAATACGGATTGGATTTACTGAAAAATCATATATATTTTGAAAAATGTCCGAAATATATAAAACTACATGTTTGAACAAAGAAATCATGATAAAAATGTTAGTAAAATCTTAATATTCCGCGATTGAAAAAATACATAATAATTATTCAAATGATTATTCAAAGTATGCCACTATTATAATTTAGTTAATTTTCTTATAACTAAAATTTTGATAATGATATTGAAAGAGGTGTTTTTAAAATGGTCCAGCACACGTAAATTTTAACATTGAGATCTAATATTTTGGGAATCATATAAGAACATACTAATCTTCATTTTTAGAGGGATACATTTGCAACTATTTTTCGTAAGGCACTTTAATGTACAAGTGTGTTGTCCTTACAAAACTCTCTTATAAGCGACTCTAAGGAAGTATTATGTTTCAATAATGTCCGCCCTTATGTCCATACAAATTTACTCACACTGTCAACGTGAGTTATGTCAATCTTGTAATATGAAATGTGTATACAGGAACCTTGTCTCGTTAAGAATGTTTTGACAGTTAGTTGTAAAGGATATTAGGGTATCAGCTGGTCATTTATGTTGGACAATTACGTTTGTTTATATTGGTTACAAGACCACATATTCATGCAATCATTATAGTAAGTTTGTGAATAGTGTGAGAATAAAAAAGTAACGAGGGTTGTATCAATTAACATTATATTAATAATAATATTTATATAAATATAATTTTACAGTGAAATCACTAAGTAAATTTTTAGGCACTTCCTACCTCGTTTGGAAGGAAATCATTTATACCACTTTTACCTATTTTATTATGTGATCATCATAAATTTTTATTCATATAAACATGTTGGTATTTTACTTCATATAATTTTGTAATATGTATATGAATATTCCTGAATGTTCTGTGTATGTGTGTGTGTGTTTTTTTTAAGGATATGATTTCATTGCCAATGTTATATATCTGATGTTTTGTAAATAAACAAGTTGGAAGGAATATATCTGTTTATTTATGCATTCCTGGCGCCGTAGTTGATATTATTTTTTTCGTTTTTTATACAAAATTATCATATTGAAATAAGTAATTCCTGATATATTATTATAGTATGTGTGTCACCATTTGGTAGTAAATAACTGTATATATTACAACAGGATACAAAGAAGAATTCTACTTATAATGATGTGTAATATTTGTTATGGTATGTGAAACAATTTACTTCTTATATATTTGTTGTATTGTACAATGCACAGTGGGGCAGAATCGAACATTTTTGTAAATAAATCTATAACTTCTAATCGGCTGGTTGGAAACAATTTAGTGTCAAATCGATCTAAATTTATTTTTTGATTTAATGTCGGTAGTAAATTAAAAAAAAATATATATATTTTTTTTATTAATCGATAAAAATGAAATTTTATTCTAAAATTCAAACTTAAATCAATTTAAAATTTCCTTATTAACTATTTATGAAGCCTTGTCTTTTAATATATGTAAAGGAATTTTTTTTTTTTTTATAAAAAAAACCTTGAGAAAAAAGTGAAAGAATAGCATACTATTTTTATTTTGAGTCATTTTTCATACTAATTTCAAAGTGCTGACTTGAACATTTTTCAAATTTTTCAAATAATAAGAAAAAAGCATATTATTTCGGAATATAAGTACAGTGAAAGCTCCAATATGGGCTGATTTTGTCTATTAACCGGAGATGTCCGTCTATGGGATATGGTATATTACATTATTTTACAAGGGGTAATTCAGTACTACATCTTTTTATTTCAACATTTCAGATTGATTGTAAAAAATTAATTTATAGATATACATATTCTTATTTATACATATATATCGTCAACTAAAATGCAAAAGGCCGTAACCACTGAAAAATCAAATGTTGGTTTTATTTACTGAAGTTAAATGTAACGACCAAACTACATTTATACAAACAATTTCATGTTCATATCTTCAAAAATTACATCAATATTGACAAAAGTCAAAAGATCGTAACATTAGCTTGTTAAGCGAAATAATCGTAATATTTGTTCCATTTGAGAAAAATTTAATTTGAAAGGTGTTTTATGACTTATATATTTTTGCATTATGGGAACGTTTGAAAAATTTTACTAAATGGCTCAAGTTTAAAGCCAACAAGCGTGAATATTATATTCGGCTCGGTCGAATCTATATATCCACCATCAAGTGGACGGACCACGCTCGTTTTTTTGTTTCCGAGTTTATATTGGTCCATGAACTATTTGTACAAAATTTCGTTGACGTTTCACCTTATATGAGAGGTAGGCGGTAAAGTGAGCGGACCACGCCCATTTTTTGTTTCCAAGTTTATATCGACTCTTGAACTATCTGTACAAAATTTCGTTATCGTACATACTTTTGTTTAAGAGATATCAGTAGAAAAGTATAAAATTAAGCTACAACGGACACCCTGTGTTTCTAGTATTTTGCCCATAATTTTTTTTGTTTATTAACCGATTTTGCTCATTTTCAATACCAAACCTTATATAAGATAAATATCTGAGCCAAATTTCGTTTTCCTAGGTTGTCCCGTTCGAGCCCTATTCTGCTTTCAACAGACGGACAGATGGACCGACGGACGGACATAGCTAGATCGACTCAGAATCTAACCAGGACCAAGAAAATATATACTTTATAGGGTCTTAAATCTCCATCTTTATAATGGTGGGTATAAAAACTTAAAATTGTGTTTTTTTCTTTTGCTTCTGCGGCAAACGACGCACGTTGGGGTAAAATGTGTCAAAAGTGGCGCTTAATTGAATTTTAAAATTTAAAATTTTGTAATAAAGTTGGGTACCGAATAAAAATAAATAAAATTATGTATCAATATCAGTAAAAATCTTTAAGCTTATGTTGTTTTCTTGTAAGGAGCTGTCAAAGTTTAGAATTTTTGTACATTTTTGAAAATAGTAAAAAATTAAATTTTCATTAGATTTCAGTGTATTTATTTTAAATAAAAAGTCTTCTAAGGTAAAATTTTAAAAACAAACCATCAACTTCAGATGTTTAAGTGTACTTTTCTTCAAGTATTTGTAAATTATATTTTGTCCTAATATTTTTGTTATTTTTTTGAAAATTGTCCTAAAATACACTAATTTTCAAGTTTCAGGAATGCAACTAAAAATGTTACAGGAAGTTTGTTCTGAAAAATAGTATATATTGTCCATTTTAATATTATGAAAAAACCTGTGCATATATATAGCCTGATTTGAGAAAATATATATATATATTAAAAAAAAAAAAACTCCAGTAGAAAACTCGTACAAAAACACAGCTTAAATGCATTTTCTTAGCTTTATCAAGCATTAAACAGTGGGGAAGAATCGAAATAAATCTGTAACTTCTAATCGGATGGTGGGGTTTGCATGAAATTTCACACAGTCATAGCAGAAGGCAGTAGCATTTTGAGTTTGCAGATGCAGAATCCTATATACGCATTAAGAGCTGAACCATGGGGGTTCAAAATAGGGTACTAGTGTCATAGAAAATGTTTAACCACTAGCGAATGTTTGTTCCTTACCTGATTTTCAAGATTTTTATATCACCTTAAAGTTCTTGATAAATCCTTTAGAAAACATGCTTGCATGTACTACTTATTTTATATATTTTTCGAGATATATACATGTGAAATTTCAAAAATATAAATTTTACAAGATCTTGTTTGGACAGATAAATGGACATTCTTTCAAAAAGAAAAAAAACCTTAAAATTCAAAGAATATTTCTTTCTACTTCTCAATTAATATGAAAATTAAATGAAAGTATTAAAATGTTGATATCACCTTTCCCTGATTTAACTGGCATTTTCGACCCATTTAACCAAAATGTATAGACGGACATTGCCATGCTGCCAAAGAATATTTTAGAATTCTAAAAATGAATTTTTTTACTAACTAATAAATAGAAAAAACAGAACGTGATCATCAAAATTTTGATAGCCGCTTTTCCTGAATCAAGCGCCATTTTCGTCCCATTTAACCCAAATGTATAGACGGAAGGACGGACATTACCTTTCAGCCAAAAAATATTTAATAATTCTAAAAATGCATTTTCTTACTAATAAATAGGAAAATTAAACGTAATCATTAAATAGTTGATACCATCCTTCTCTGAATTATGCATAATATTCGACTGAATTTTTTTAACTACTAATCAATAAAAAAAATAAAACGTGAATATGCGACGTTTTGCATTTTCATTTAGACATTATTTGCAATAAATTATAATATTATGAAGTTTGTTTTATGGAATTTATGGCGTTTTTTGAAAGTTACCTGATTACATTTCGCTTCTCTCCGTTTTGATTCCATTTTCCTAAAATTACTTTATAATTTAATAATTTTTCATAAGCGAAAAGTCTGACCCTTAACTATTAACTGGTTAATGGTCAGTTTTTTTCAACAAAATTTTTATTACTGCACAGAAAAAATTATGGATACAATATTTTTTATTAAGTTATTATTTGTTTGAAAAATTTTTTTTATAAAAAAGTTTATTCGATTTTAACATTATGTTTTATTGGTTGTAACAAAGTATACAAAGTAGTCCGACTCTCTATTTATGAAATTTCTCTCTCACATATATAGGTGCCGTGTGAGCAGAGAGAACTATAAACAAAAGAAAAAAAAAACACACAAACTTTAACTGCAGATATCCAAACGTTTATGAACTTTTACAAGTTACTGCATTCACTCACAACATTTTAAAATTTTTTTTATCACCAAAAGATGGTTTTTATTTTAAATACAGGTCCATTTTGCACAAATTTAAAAAATAATTTTAATATTAATTTTTGACATTTTATTTTGTTTGATTTATAGGTTGAATTGTAGAACAGAGTTTCATTTTTTAGTATTGAAAATTCAAACAAATTGAATTTTAGAACATTTTTATAGAACTCTGTGCGTATGGGAAAAATAAAAATTCACCAACACATTTACATTTTTGTTACCAACACATATTTAGAGTTAGGTACTTTTTCACTAACACACTCTTAGAGTTAGGTACTCCTGCCAAAGAGTCGGACTACTTGTATATACTTTGGGTTGTAAATAATTTTAAAATCAATACTTAAAACAAAAACAATTTTATGTATTTGGACAATTTCAGTAAAATGAAAAATAAAATTGTAAAATTGAGGAAATCAAAAAATTTAAAGTTATCGCCATTTCCTTACAAATTTTCCTAATGACGATTAAAATTTATAAATCTTTTAGACGATTCGAAAACAAGTGATGTAAAAGTATTTTACCAAATAAAATAACTATACGTAAGTACTGTTGTTTTATTATCTCCTATCCATATTATCTTGTGTGTTAATTTACCAATTTCCTTATAGATGATTGGGCAAACAGTTTTCGTTCTATGCTCCTCTCAAACGCGTAGATTGTGTTTCATACAGGATTCCCGTGATCATTTCATCTTGATTTTTAAAGGTTTTAAAGGTTTTCATAAAAGATTTGAATTATCATAATAAATCCTATTTTCATCGGCCGTGGAGCATTTTAGACATGTTAAATCTACGGCTACTTTTTGCTTCTGCTCCCATGGCACCATATTTCTTTGCTTTCCCAGTGCTTTTAGAAAAAACATGGTTACAGCATGATCACCACAACTATTCAATGATTATATAGCCATTTTTCACTGATTTAAATATACTGTGTTCATGATAGCAACGTTTATGATTCTGTATAATCATTTAATGATTACTAGGGTTTGGGGTTTCCTGTGATGATTTGTTTCCCGGGAAACGGGAATAAAAAATTCGATTTCCCGGGAATTCCCGGGAATCCCGGGAAATTTAAGAAAAAGACAATGATTTTTTATAAAGAATGTTATTTTTTCTATTCAGTACTATAAAACATTATAATTAAAAAAAAAAAAAGTATTAAGGAAAGTATTATTAAAAGTCATATTTTTAATTTTCTTTTTTAAAATATTTTTTGAAAAATTAAAAATGAAAAATTGAACAGGATTTACTACAAATAAAACTACAAATTAAAAAAATTTACCCTAATTTGCTTTAAGAGATGCAATTACATTTCAAAAATATAAAGACTTCAACATACAAAGTATTTACACCATAATACATTTGAAAATATTTTTGGTATTGATACAAACCAATTAAAAATTTAACCCATTTCCAACCACTGTTGCGTTTTCGCACCAGTAACTTTACCTATACCGTAACTAATTTAGTTTCAAATTAATGATAATGTTTTATATATGTACATTTAGCTTGGAATGTTAACTAATTGAACTGACCAAAAAAAATTAATTCCGACGATTTTTTACCCCCGGTAGTGGATCAAAAAAAAGGTCTATAAAATAGACCTATTTAAGATTTGAAAATTCATTCGAAAAAAGCTAAGACATCAAAAAATATGAAACTATTCACTTTTTGACAAATAATTTAGGCAGAAACAACTCCGTCAATTAGGGGTAGTGTGATTTAGCTACATTACGCAAGGTGGCGCACTGAAATTATTGACATTTTTAAGGTAATTATTCAAAATAATTAAGAAAACCTTTATAGATGAACGAATATAGAAATTTTTTGAAGTAAGACTTCATGTGCAATAGAAAATTTTACTCTAGCCTTAAAAAAGTTGTATTCTATATTATTTATTATTTTTATTATTTACTTATGTAGTAAAAAAATATGCAATTGTCAGCAAATTACAAGTGGTTATATTTTTTACACTCATTGAGAACAAATGTAAGAAAAAGAATTTCCAAATGATCGACGCTACCTGAATATGAAGTGTATTTTGTGAAGGATGCTGTTATATTGATTATGATCACAAAAATTCAAGGAGTTACCTGAAAAATTTAGAAAACTGATGAATGAAACCAATAAAATTTGTTGCTAAATTTGTTCAAATGTCTTAAAAAAGGGAAAAACATAAAAAACATAATACTTACAATTTTTATGACTACACACTAATATTTTTTATTCAAAGTATTAAAAAATGTTAAAAACCGATGTGAATAGGTAAAATTTCATAATTTTCGAAACAGCCTTTTTCTATAAAAGGCCATGCTCTCTACTCAAAGTGTTAGTTCATTTTGGGTTTTCAATCAAATGAGATTAAGAGGATATTAAAATATAAACAAAATAAAATCTCCAAGGATATTCAAGGTATAATAAAAGAAAAATCTGTGAATATATGTGCACGGATAAATGAAAGCAAACACATTTTTTTCTTAGTCATTTGAAAATTTGTACATTAACCAAATTTTCAAATCCTGTTTCAATTGAAATACATCATAATATGAGTCACTGCATTTGGTATATTACCAGGATTTACGATTTTTAAAATTTGGGAATATTCTGCAAGAATAACAGAATCGATTTACGTAACATTTGTGTTTGGAGTACAACATGGTTAGGCAGTCTGTACGAAGGACCAAAATGCTTTCCTGGCCACCGTATTGAAATCATAATCGAGATGATGCACAAACAAATAATTGAATGCAATGTACATTACATTCCAAATACTTTAATGTGTAACATATTTTATTTAATATATAATCTATTTTATAGATTATATGAATTTATTTAGTCTTACATCGTAAGATATTTAACGTTTTTATTAACAATTGTTTTTGTTCACACTTAACATATTTAACATACAATTTGTAAAATAATCACAAAAATTAAATTTAAATGACAAATAAAACTCATTTTGTCATACAATTTGTTTAAACGTCTACTTCGTATATGAGCAAAACAACATACCCCTAATTGACCATTGATGCGTTTTCGCAACACCCGATATCTCGGAAACTAAAAAATCTAGGATCACAAATCTTTCGATTTTATGATCACAATCACTAAAATAGACTCTGTTACTAATTTTATTAATTTATCTTAACGGGATCGGGTAGTGGTAAGAAATGGGTTAAACAATTTTGAACATTTCATATAAATAAAATAAGTGCCTATTGTAAGCAAAGATTCCAAAGGTTTAATTCTTTAATTCACTTTTCAAAATCGAATTTAATTTTCTTTAAAGCATTCATAACATTTTAATTCGTAGACTTAAAATCTTTGACTTCACAAGAATTAATTGCTTAAAAAATTCACTACCAATTATACAATTAAAGCCTAAAAAACATTTTGAATCATTAAAATGTTCTTCTATCACGAATTAGCTTTAGAGAATATATTAGCTTTGTTCTCCTACTCTAAATTGGGAGCACGTGGGATCCCTATTTTACCGAAAAGTGTTCCCGTACTCGAAAATTGGGAAATGAGATAGAATTTAAGAGAATAATGTTATACTTCTTGCACAAAAAGCCCAGACTATTTCTTAAGATAGACTTAGTAAATTGTCAAATAAACAAAAAATAAAAGTATAAACATTCACATATGAATTTCCAAATAGTTTGATGTTTTCTTTCTGGCTAAACAAATTGTTTTTTGTGTTACCGTACTTTTGTACATTTTTGAGAGAAACATCATCCTTAAACGTACGGGAACAAACCTATTAAAAAACAAAACATAATGAATTCAATGAAAGAAAACAAATATTTAAATATTTAAAAAATATAATATATATTTCGAATATTTATTTAAAAAATGTGTACTTCAGATTTTTAGGTTAAGATAAACCCTAATCTATGGCATAATTTTCAGTATAAATAGTTTTTCTGTAGTATTAATTTATTTTAAAACAAAATCTAAAAAAACTTTTAAAATTGGTTCTCAACTATATTTTTTTGGTACAATGTTGTAGTGTTCGGATATCTGATAAAAATTATTTTTCATATAACATTTGAGAGACATTGTTAATGATTCCAAGATGAATACTTTTGAAAAATACATTCGAATTTTGTTATAGGATTATAAAACTCCCGTTTTCCCGGGAAAATTTCAAAAAATTCCCGGGAATTCTTGATGGGCGGGAAATCCCGGGAATTCCCGGACCCCAAACCCTAATGATTACCCACAATCAAAATTTTTATATGGTTCACTGAATTATGATATGTATTTAAATATGTTTATATGAAATCATATTTATGAATAAATCCAATCATTTAGTAAATTCTACAACTATTTAGTTAATTCTACAACCATTCAGTTCATTTTACAACTTTGGTTAATTCTACAACCATTAAGCCATTAACTTTTAATGCCTTTTGATTACAAATTTTTGTGTATCAGTCCAGTAGTTTGTTAGTATATTAATTCTCATTTAGTTTATATGTATATGAACAAATATAAATTGACAAGGTTTGTTTTTGTTCAGTATGATGAATGTACTACATATCGTGGTACAAATGAATATAAATATGAAAACATGGGATCATATATATGATAAAATGGGATTATATATATGATGAAATTAGTTCATATATATGATAAAATGGAATTATACTTGTGATGGAATTTGTTCATATATATGACAAAATGGAATTACATATATGATGAAATTAGTTTATATATAACATGAGATTATTAAATGATAAAAACAATACTTAAGAAAAGGTTATAAAACTTACTAAAAGTTATTAATAAGGTTATGAACCTTACTAATAAATTATAAATTGGAATCATAGTAATGATTACGTACAAATATACTTATTGTAACCTGGATTCATATATTACAATCATAGTATGTTAGATTATGGTCACTGGAACCATATTTTTTCTTTGCGTGCGGAACGTTCCTTATCATGAAAATCAAATCCATATCTAAGGGAAGTAAGTTGCTTTCAATTGGAACCTATCTTCAATTTCAATAATGAATGGATTTCTTTATTTAGGTCGATTTGGTAATTTATGTTACGTAAAAGAAGCGTCAAAAGATCAGCATTTTCTTATATTTTTATTTTTTATTTATTTGTATTTTAAAGCACACAATTATTTCAGCATCATTTTTACCAACTATATAAAATGCCAACATAACACTTCATTACACGTATTCTTTCATGAGTCCTATACCGAATTTACACAAATATTATTTAATTATAAAATGCAATATTTAAAAAATATATATATAAATTTTTATTAAACATTTTATTGACTCGACAATAAGTATTGTTTGAATATCTACTAAAAACAAAATATTATTTTTATTGTTTTATTTAAAAAAAAATTATTGAATTTACCCAGGAAAAATTTTAGAACAAGTTCTAAAATCATTAGTTCTAGAACTGGTATAATAAGAACCACTTCGGATTCTTTAATAATATCCTCAGAATTATTGGTATCACAACCAATTCTTACACTAATGGAGTACAACTTTATTGTGATTCTAAATTAGTTTTAATGAATGCTTTAGAGAACTAGTGCTTAAGAACTAATTCTGTACGACTTCTACATCAGTTCTAAAAACAAATTACTGTTCTCGAATAACTTCCTAGAACTGTTTAAAAAACTTGTATAAAAAAAATTAAAAAAAAGAGTATTTGCAAAATTAAATTGATTTTAAAAGTGGCCTTTAAGAAAAAGCTCATTAGAATAAAAAAACAGGTTCTGAAACCGTTCTGTTACGCTTCTATGTAACTAGTTCTGAATGTAACAATTTCGAACAAAAATCATTGATTAAAGAACTAGTTCTAGAACCGTTCTATAGAATGGGTACTGGCTAGGTAACACTTCCATAGAACTAGTTCTGGAAGTGACAATTTCAAAAAAAAAGTCATTGGTCGTAACGCCAAAGTAGAACAAGTACAGGCTATTTCCATGTGTTCTGGAACTAGTTGTAGAACTAATACAATTTTTCCTGGGTATGACCATTTTCAAACATTGAAATTTATAAATAATAAAAATATTTTAATAAGAAAAAAATAAAAACTTTTTCAATAAAAAATTTACGAATTTAAGTATTTGATTTTACTAATTCAGTGATAGGTCCGATTTCATTTAAAAATATAATTGTTTTTACAAATTTTATATTAGAAAATGAAATTAAATTTTTTCTGTGTGATTTCTCCAGGAAATTTTAAGAAGGACAAGTTTGGCGACAAGGTCATCTACATATGTATGTTTGCATATTACTCCATTTAAAAACGACAGGTTTAGTGTTGGTTGTCCTTGATCCTTATCAACACCCAACTGCTTTTATTAAGGGTGCTTTTACTGTATTACAAATTATAGAATATTTTTAAATGATGTTTTCCTCATATTCCCCTAGACTTACAGTCAAGGACAAAAGTCTCCATACACCATCTAAAATACTAATATCATGAAAAATTACAGCATATTGAAAATTTTTTTTTGTTAATTTATAAAGCTATTTAATTCATGTTTATTTAAAAAAAAAGAAATGCCTAATATATTTTATACTAACAATAAAAACAGAAATGTTAAAAATTCATATGACAAAAGACTACATACAGTTATCTTAGATCTAAAAAATGTATTGTTAAAGATAATTTTAGTATTTTGTAGGTCCTCCCAGAGCATCTATTACAGCTTGAAGCCTACGAGGCATCGACATCACCAAGTTTTCTGTGATTGCAGAAGTAATTTCAGCCCAACCACGACTAAGTGCACTTTTCAGACTTTCACGGCTACTTATTTGGTATTTTCTTATATTTTTTTCCAACACATCCCAAATATGTTCAATTGGGTTCATTTCGGGGGATTGGGGAGGCGTTTTTAGCTGTCTGGGAGCATAATACAGCAACCAATCTCGAACAATGTGAGCCGTATGCTTAGGGTCGTTGTCCTGCTGGAAAATCCAGCAATCTCCAAGCCCTAACATCTCTACACACGGGTTCAAATTACTTTCTAGTATATTCTTATACATGTGACGATCCATGTTTCCCTCAATGAAAACTAAACGACCCACTCCCGATGCCGCCATTGTTATAAATTACTTTCATGTTGCATCCATAGTTAATTTATTTATTACATAATTAATACTCATTACTAGTGCTCTTACCAATGGTATCAAAATTTTTTTCATTACTATTACCATTACCATATAATGGTAAAAATGAGTGTTGTACTTAGACTTTAGTCCTTGACTGTATTCCCGAAAAACGAAATAAATTCCAGGCTAAAAATCAAAAGTTTAAAAATTTAAGCGTAAATATCTTTTTAGCTGTAAGAAATAATTTAGGGGCTGTTAAACACTTTCCAGAAATATAAAAATCTTTGAAAATGGACTTGATTTGTAAGAGTTATGATTTTTTAAAACTTTAACATACTCGAGGTTGTCAACTTTTATACCAAATAGCTTGTTTCGTGTTACCACGTAACTACAAGATAATTTTTCCGAAAGCTGAGTTGAAGTAGCTTAACATAAAAGGAGTTTGTGTTAATGCTAGGCTATTTTTAAGTCTTATAAATATTGTAAATAAATAAATGTAAATATGAAGAGTTGTGGATATAATTTAAAATAGAGGATCACAAAACCATATAGTATTCATCAAAATGCTTTTAAAAACTACATATATTGGTATTCTAAGCGATGGATCCATTTGGCTACAATGACTAAAATCTCTCAAAAATGTTGTATGTGGCCGGGGTCCATTAAAAAAAAAAAGAAAATCGGTCCAAAATTTATTAGCCTTTTTCTATGCATCTTCGTTACCTTTATTTTACTTAATCCGTGCGTGCTTTTTGCCTGTGCAAAATAATAGTAGCAAAAAAAAAAAAAAAAAACAAGCGCGAATTTTTCTCGGTCGAATATATATACCCACCGTCAACTTTTGAAAATTTTATGCTATGTGCGGTAATGTGAGCGGATTACGCCCATTTTCTGGTCCTTGAACTATTTGCGCAAAATTTCGTTGACGGTTCGCCTTATATGGGAGGTGGGCTTTTTTATTTATAACCGATTTTGCTCATTTTCAATACCAAAGAAACCTTATATAAGATAAATATTTCGACTCCCTATCCTGCTTTCAACAGACAGACAGATGGACAAACATAGCTAGATCGTCTCAGAATCTAACCAGGACCCAGAAAATATATACTCTATGATGGTGGGTATAAAAAACTTTATATTTGCGCTGCAAATTTCTAGTGTATTCAATTACTTTAAGTTTTTTATCTGAATTAAGATGTTCAATTTTAAATTTTACCTAAGCACACAGATTTGCAGCACACAGCTGTATACATATAATAAAAAAATATAAAACACTAGCTAATACCCCGTGTGCTTCGCCACCCCCCGAAATGGAATACATAGTAATTAAAATATAACATTTTTCTTAAAAATTAGTTAGATAGATAGATAGATAGATAGATAGATAGATAGATAGATAGATAGATAGATAGATAGATAGATAGATAGATAGATAGATAGATAGATAGATAGATAGATAAATAGATAGATAGATAGATAGATAGATAGATAGATAGATAGATAGATGTTTCCAGTGCAAAATTTGAAAATTCAAGCTCTAATAATTTCCCAGATATACTAATTTTTGTATTTAATTTTTATGGGAGGCACCATACCCCCATAATCCGCTAATTTATTAGACAAATGTTTTCATGGATGTCAAAATTCTTTGTGCAAGATTTGAGCATTCCAACTCCAATAGTTTCCCAGATATACGAATTTTTGCATTTAATTCATATGGGAGGTACCATGCCCCCTACTTCTAGTCCGCCCATATTTTTCTTAAATATTAATATTGATACCAAAGTGGCTCCGACATTTTGATTTTAGAACTCTAACTGTTATATTTTCTCAGATATGATAATTTAATATTTTCTTTATATGGGAGGTGCCACGCCCACTATTGCTTGTGTACCAATTTTTGTCCAAAATATTCATGTTGAAGCTAATGCTAGTCGTACAAAATTTGAGCTCTCTAACTTTTATAGTTTCCCAGATATAAAAATTTTGGTATTAACTTTATATGAGAGATGACACGCCCACTATTTCTTTTCCGCCCATTTTTGCACAAAATGTTCACATTGATACTTAAGTTTATTGTACAAAATTTGGGAAATGTAACTGTTATAGTTTCCTAAATTTACGGCATTTGGTATTGGCAAGCAATATTAGGCGTGGGATGTGCCACACCCCCTATGGCTAGTTCGCCTTTTTTTTCAGAATGTTCATATAGGTGTCAAAGCTGTTCGTGCAAAATTTGAGGACTCTAGCATTACCATTTTCCGATATATATTACTTTAGTTATTTAGTAAGTGGGCGTGGTATCTCGCCCACATGGAATTTCAAAATAAAAAGTAGCCTATTTTTCCTTCCAGGCATACTGTGAAAAATTCAAGAAAATCGGTTTAGCCGTTTAGGCGGCTATAGACTTCAAACAAACATACATACATACAAACAAACACACATTAATTTTTATATATATAGATTTCAGATCTTATAGTTTCGACCTAGTGTAACTGTATTTGAAATTAATTAAGACAACTATTTCTATGTTAATCACATTATTTGAAGACTGTTTGTTTCAAAAATCAAAGTGGTTATGTCATTTTCATATTTGCCTAATCTAAAAAATTAACATATGAAAGCTGTGGTAACAGGATCATAGACACTTTCAAGATATTTTCTTTCCGCTTCCTCTTTTTCAATGTTGTGGTCCTGTTTATTTAAATTATGATAAAAAATTAAAACTTTGCTTAAAAATATTAATCATATTTACTTTGGAAAAATAATGTATTCGTAATATCTAAAAAAAAAAAAAAATACAATATGAAATATTAAGTGCAAGAAAATCTTAACAAATATTTATTGAAAATGTTGACACTTCATTTATACTTCTTTCTTATAAAGTACATATTGTCGTTATTCTTACCTTTTTGTTTTCGCTGACATCGTCAATTTATTATATTAGTTTTCAAAACAGATTTCAAACACCAAAAGTGATGATTGAATTTACACCTCAAAAAGTATCTATGTAGTAGTTGACAATAGTAAAACAATGCCAAAGCCAATCAAGCTAAATACACGAAACAACAACGTAACATAAATAAATAAACAGAATTGAATAGAGGAGACAACTAACCAAACAGAAAGTTAAAGGAACTGATTAATTAAATTAAAATTTCTATATTTTCATTGATGCCAGTCCTGTCATCATTTGTATTTATTGTAAATTAATTTGCACTAAATAAATAATAGTAATAATAATTCTATATTTGATCAAACTTTACTGATATTTTAGCCATTTGAAAGGGTCAAAATCAAAGGAGCTTTCTGGCCATTGTCCTCTTTTATTTATTTTTTTTTCTAATAAAAGTTTTATTTATATATTTTAAATTTAGATATTTTAGTTTTTACATACATATTTAATTTTATTTAAATATTAGATTATCATGATAAACATCTACTTTAATATACCTTAGTTTCTTTGGAAAGAATGAATACTTTCACTGTCTCTACCTTCTACTACAGTCAAATCACACCTAAGATATATTGACTACGTTTTTGCGGTTATTGGCTGAATGTGGTTATTTCTTTGCTCCTCAAACTGGACTAGAATAAAATCTAATAATCCATTGTACGATGTAAAAATTCAACATCACGTTTCATTGCAGTAGTTGACAAAAAAAAGGACGAATCAAACAAACAAACAAATAAAAAAATAAATACACACACAAATTCAATGTGCATTTTACATTGACAGTTTGTTGTAAGTCTAAAGTAAAATAGCAATGGTGCAAAAAGATGTACGAGTATAAAATATTATGATCAATTTTTTTTTTGTCCAAGAGACTTAAATGAATAAAAGGTTTATAGTATAAGTAAGAATGTATGTAAATATTGTTGTTTTTGTGTTGTTGAATTGGTTTTGTTGTTGCTATTGTAATATTATTGTATTGGTATGTTGGTGGTTTTATTGTTGGTTAGTTGGTGTAAACAACAGGATAACATGTACTTATGTGTCATTGATACATACCATGACAATGAATAGTTAGACAGATACATATATTCTTAAGCAAACGTTAAAGTGTATATATACTCACACAACACCTTTATTGGTTAATAAAAAAAAAATATTATTTTTCATAAAAAATACTCAGGAAAAATGTACGAGTTCTACAATTAGTTTTTGAACACATGGAAATAGCCTGTACTTGTTTTACTTTGTCGTTACGACCAATGGTTTTTGTTTTGAATTGTCACCTTCAGAACTAGATCTGTAGAAGTCTTATCTAGCTAGTACCCATTCTATAGAACGGTTCTAAAACTAGTTTTTTAATCAATGATGTTTGTTCGAAATTGTCACATTCAGAACTAGTTCTTTAGAAGCGTTAGGGAACGGTTTCAGAACCTGTTTTTTAACTAGTTTTTTTAATTTTTTATTCTAACGGTCTATTTCCTAAAGGCCACTTTTAAAATCAATTTAATTTTGTAATTTTTGTTTGTTTTGTTTTAAGTCATTCGATAACCAGTGATTTGGTCTCAAAAATGATGTAGAAGTCATACAGAATTAGTTCTTAAGCACTAGTTCTCTAAAACATTCCTTAAAACGAATTTAGAATCACGGGTAATAATTTAGGGTCAAATCGATCTAAATCTTTTTTTATTTAATGTTAATCGATAAATCCATTTCGACCAATGCTGAATGTGGGGTGCAAAACCTAAATCAATTTTAAATTATTTTATTAGCCATTTATGAAGTCTTGGTTTTTGAAATATGTAAAGAAAAAAATATTTGTTCCCGAAAAAAAAAGTCGAGGCAAAAAATTAAAATTTTTTAATTCAGCCGAAATATGTATCTTTTAACTGTAACTTAAATGACTTTATTTTTATCTTGCCAATTATTTTACAGAAATATAAAAATCTTTGAAATCGAAATTGATTTGCAGAAGTTACGATTTTTTTAAACTTTTACAATTAAATTCGATCTGATCAGTAGTTTAGCAGATACAGATTTGTTATCAAAACTTTTGCACATGTTGTCAAAACGGACAGCAAACGAACCTGAAATCTTCGATGTCTATGAAATTCGTTACAGACATGGCCAATTGGAAATCTTTCTCAAACATAAAATTTTGGACTCATGTATTACTTTTTCGCGGTTGTCAAAAAAGTTCACCCACAAAACGCGTTAAAGTTTAGAAATAATCCCAATGTAACAGCAAAGCAACATACAGTGTTGGAAAAAATAATAGGGACGACCCTTACTTTCGGGGTCACGCTATTTATCTGTTCCTAAAATAACGGAATTTCATTATTGTTTTTACTTTTTCTCTTTTGCGCTTTTATTTTATATTTATTTGCAAAAAAAAAATAAAAAATCAGTGAAGTTGTAATTTCAATTGGAAAAAATAATAGGGACGCACTACAAAAAATTACCATTAGTAAATAAAAATTATTATTTTTAACATAAACATATTAAAAATTTGTGATTAATTTAATCATATTGGCTTCGTGTTTATAATTTATGTCTTCGGTAAATTTATTTGAAAATGGGTCGTGGTGTTCATTGTACTGAATCTGAAAAAAATGTTATTCTTATATTAAATTCGGACGGGTTATCAATTAGAAAATTGCACAGATAATGAAGTGTTCCAAAACTAAAGTATTCAATGCCATTCATTCGAAAAAAAGTCATAAAACTAGAGGTAGAAAGCGTAAAACGTCAGCGCGTTTTGACCAACGTTTAGTTCGACTTTCCAAAAATAACCCCTTATGTGACTTCAGTGACAAGTCGAACAATAAGAAATAGGCTGCAGGAAGTCGGATTAATGGGATGCAGTCCGAGAAAAGTACCACTGTTGAGCAAGAAAAACATACAAAAAAGTTTGGAATTTGCCAGGCGACACCGGTTCCGTAAAAACTGGAACAACGTTCTATGGTCAGACGAAACAAAACTCAATTTGGATCTGACGGAAAATCATTTGTACTCGTCCTGGAAATGCTGAATTTGATCCAAAATATACATAAAAATCGTCAAACATGGTGGTGGTATGCTATGGGGATGTTTTCGGCCTCTGGAGTTGGTCAAATAGTTTGGATTCAGGGAAAAATTAATGCTGCTGACTATATAGACATTCTCCAGAATAAAATGCTTCCATTTGCTGAGGATGAAATGCCACTAAAATGGGAATTCATGCAGGATAATGATCTCAAGCATTCCGCTAGAAGCATCAAAACGTGGTTTCAGCAGAATGAGGTGCCTGTAATGGAGTGGCCGTCCCAATCACCGGACTTAAACCCCATTGAGCATCTCTGGAGAGTCCTCAAAAATAAAATTGGTAGCTTTAAATCAAAAAATAAACAAGAGTTGTGGGAACAAATTCAAGAAACTTGGTACTCAATTCCGCCCGAGGTATGTGCGAATCTTGTGGGATCTATGAATCGCCGTTGTCAGGAGGTTATAAAAATGAAAGGATCTTCAACCAAGTATTGAAAAAATATTTGGAAATGATGGTAATATTAAAAAAAAATAAATATTTTTTCCAAAACATTAAGTGTCCCTATTATTTTTCCAGGCCTTTTAAAAAAAAAAAATAATTTTTGGCAGAACTAGTTCCTTATTTTTGCTTTATAAGTTAAAATATTTGAAGTTATTTAATTTAATGTATATACTTTTTAATATTTATGGAATAGTAAATAAAAAAGTAAGAATATATTGAAAAATTAGAGTGTCCCTATTATTTTCTCCAACACTGTATGTACATAACGTGGAATTAAAGTAGTACGGAATATTTATCCATTATGCAAAACAATGTCAACGTTAAATTTGGTTATATCCCTAATGGGCAATTCCCATTTTACAATTACCTTAATGAAATCGACCTTCAACCTCAAATATTTTTTTAACTTTTAATTTTTTTAAAGAACTTTTGATGAAATTATGCTCACAACACTTGGTGGTGTAACAGAAAAAAAAAAAAAAAAAACAGTTCTATGTGGTGTCGACAAGCATTCGAAGACAAATAATCTAAAAAAAAGTGTTTGAAACAAACAAGTTTTTTTCTTTCTTTTGATTGCTGTAATCGCGGATTTTAGCATAAGTGTCCAATTCTTCTAATGGCTATAAGCAAAATTTTTGATGTATAAATTTGTATCTTAAACCTCAATAACATTGACCCAACCCCAAAGTAAACGAGTTTGAAGAATTCTCCATATAATGTTGACGTAACTCTTGTTCCTACGTACTTAAAATTTCAAGCTGGAGTCTCGTTTAGTTTAGAAGTTATGGACCAAAATAAAATTCAATTACTTTTAACTTTTGAACTATACACAATAAAATTATAGATTTAGTATCATTTTAAATATAAAGATATTGCCTTCAAAATTATATGTAGTAAGTTAATTTAATTCGAAAGTTCAAAGGTCAAAATTAAACCGATATTTTTAAAAATTTATATTGAACACTCCTTTAGTTCTGGATCCTGGTTAGATTTCGAGTCGATCTAGCTATGTCCGTCTTCTGTTGAAAGCAGGGCTCGAACGGGATAACCTAGGGATATGAAATTTGGCTCAAATATTTATCTCGTTTGCTTGGTATTGAAATTGAGCAAAATCGGTTAATAAATAAAAAAATTATATGCAAAATACTAGAACCACAGGGTATCCGTTGTAGCTTAATTTCATACTTTTCTGCTGATATCTCTTAAACTAAAGCATGTATGATAACGAACTTTTGTACAGGGCGTGGTCCGCCCACTTTACCACCCACCTCCCATACAAGGTGGAAAGTCAACGAAATTTTATACAAATAGTTAATGGACCAATGTAAACTTGGAAACAAAAAATGGGTGTGGTCCGCCTACTTTGCCGCCCACCTTCCATATAATGTAAAATTTGAAAAACTTCATGGTGGGTATATAGATTCGGCCGAGCCGAATATAACATTCGTCCTTGTTAATTTTTAAAACGCCTTATTTTTGGACCTGAAAGGTTCTTCAGTCTGAAAGTTTGGAATCTGAGAAACACGGAGATATCAAATCCTAAAATGCATGATGTTTCCGATTTAATGAGAAATTACTCTAATTCTTTTTAAAATGAGATTTCAGATTTTAAAATAAACGAAAAAAAAAATATAAAGTTGGTCAGTGGTCTTTAATTAGACTTGAGGCCAATTTTGGATCGATAAAATACAACATATACTTATACTTAGAATATTACTTCGATACTAACATTTATATGAATTTATTCACTTTTGGCTGATTCCCGTGAAAGGGCTTTGTAAGGGAGCTATGGTCAATTATGGATCGATATTCCTGAAATTTAGACTTATATGGAAGTTATATGTGACAAATTTCATTAAAATATTGCTATATTGAAGGGATTTATAATCGTTAAATCCTTTCCCGGGAAGACATTTGTATGGGGGGCTTGGTGAAATAATAGACCGATTATAACCAATTTCAAGAGGCTTCGTCTCTGTAGCCTGTGTGTAAAATTTCATTAACTTTTGTTCAAAATTGCGACTTATAGTTTGATTACATGGACGGACAGACAGACGGACGGACATCGTTAAATCGACTCAGAAAGTGATTCTAAGCCGATTGGTATAAATTAAGGTTTTAGACCAACATTTTTGGGTGCTAAAAATATCAGCACAAACGCATAATACCCCAACCACCTATGGTGGTGTAGGGTATAAAAATCGATTTTTGATGAGAAATATATGTGATCACAGATTTTCATCCTTGTATTTATAAAAAAAGGATGCTAAAATTGACGATGAAAGAAAAGGTAAGATATAAGGAAGATACTTTCAATATTAAATACAAAATCTCTATGAATTTTTCCACCTTATTTAACGTTGAGTAAAAACAATTCCTTTCATTTTCATAAATAAAGTAAAAATAAATGTTTAAATGAACGTGTTCAGTTGCCAAAAACTGTCCACATGTTGTCAAATGCCACTCGACGATTGTAAGCCAAAAAATGGTACCATTTAATAACTTACACACAAGAATATATAAAAGTACTCATCGATACAGACAAACTTAAAATGCCATTGTCTATTGAATTCAATAAAAGTAGTTGCATTAAACTGATGTTATGTTGTATTATTGGTATGTGATTGTGTGTTGGTGTAGTTGTTCGATATGAATACTTCCGTTTCCGTTATGCAGGCATAGATGTTATTCATGCGTATGTGTGTGTGGTGGATTTATTATTTAATCCTATTGCAGTAGAACAATTTTACTGGGTATTTTATTTTAAATAACAGCATGCTTCAATAGTCCTGTATTATTTTCTTTTTTTGTTTTTACTTTTTTTTGTGAATCTTATTTTGTTTAACTATATGTTCGTTGTTGTTATTGTTGTTGATGAAGTAGCTATAGTTGAGTGAATATTGGTTGTAATCTTCTATAGGGATTATAGCTGTTATTAATATTTTCCATATGTGAACGTAGGTAATTTATGTTATAACTCCTTTATACTTTCATTTAACCATTATTGTAGCAATTTTTGGTGCATTTTTTTTATTTTTGGAAATTGATTTTAATTCATTAATGCTATTTTTTTTATTTTTATTTTTTTTATAGATTTAGGACACATGTTATATTTCACATAAGAGAGAAATTGATTTTTAAATATATCTTAGTGGGTAACTATTAAAAAAATTATAAAAATATGTGTTATTAAATTTTCGCAAAGGATTTAGGCGACTCTATTTTCATTATAAAATTAAAATTTTATTGTTCATATATTTTTGTCTCAGAAATATAAGAGATCTAAAAAGATGTAGCTTTCATTTTACATTTCTAGGTTAATTACTAAAAAAAATAAAATTTAAAAGTATTATTAGAGGAACAAAAAGTTACTAAAAATCCCCCTTATAGATTTTCATTCATTTAAGACCATATATCATTAATTTCATGTTCCTAGCTAAATATTATAGAATATCATGGTAAATTCAAAAAGTACCATTAGAGGAATGAAAAAGTACCACAAAGTCTCCACTAGTGGATTCTCACTCATTTTGTACAATGAATCATTAATTTCCGGTTTCTATTTTAGTTACTATAAAAAAAAAATTCAAAAATACCATTTGAAGATAAAAAAAAAAATAATTATCACAAAATTCAAATGCAAATTTAATTTTTCGCTCCTTTTTTAAAATATAAAAAAATTTACTTTGAAAGCTTCGTACAAGAAAGCAACACAGACTAGCTTAATGATTTTTATTGTTATTTAAACATAATTTTTGTCTATTTTCATTCAGAATGCAATTTTGTTACGAAAACATAATTATACCCTACACCACCATAGGTGGTTGGGATATTATTCGTTTGTGCTGATATTTGTAACGCATAGAAAAAGACGGACGTTAGATCACTTTTTAAATCGATCTAACGTCCGTCCGTCTGACTGGCTTGCTGTCCATGTAAACCTTGTGCACAAAGTACAGGTCGTAATTTTAAAGATATTGCAATGGTATTTTTCACAGAGGACTTTTTTGATACAAGGACGAAGCCTATTGAAATTTGTTGTGATCGGCCCATTATTTAACTTAGCCCCCATACAAATGTCCCCCTGGAATACAGTTTCAACGCTCAAATGCCTTAAAAATTTTAATATTTTAATGAAATTCGGTGAGAAGAAGTATCAGTAATAATCTTTATACCAAATTTTATGAAAATCGGTCCACAATTAAACCCTTCTTCCGAAAATCACATACAAATGATAGTATCAAGTTGATATGCGCCACAAATAAGTTTTATGTAAATGAAAACAACATTGCAAAATTTAATGAAAATCGTTCCATAATTTACCATTAAACCCACTTCCGGGAATCGACCTAAAGTGCATAAAATAATAGTAAATGCTTTATTCTGTATTTGTATATTTTATTTTACATTTAGTAAAAGTCTTGGTCTACAATTGGCCACAGGTCTAATATAAGTCCCGTTTCCGAATTTGTATGCTCATACACGATGGTGTAGGGTATCATTTTTCTCTCGCTTTTAAAATTAAATGAATCCCCATTTTGACAAATTGTATCCCAAAGTGTAACGTCCTGTTACCTTATTTTGTGAGACCAAATTAACTAACATATTCTTAAAATTTTATCTAAATTGGGTTTGAATAAAATGAAATTTCCCCCTTTTGATACTTTTTTTTACCACTAAAAATGTGGTAAAAATTGCAATGAATTTCAAAATTATATGTACACGCAAAGAAAAAATATGGTTCCTGTGACCATAAACTAAGAGCAACATACTATGATTGGAATATATGATTCCAGGTTACAATAAGTATATTTGTACGTAATCATTATTATGATTCCAATTTATAATTTATTAGTAAGGTTCATAAGCTTATTAATAAATCTTAGTAAGTTTTATAACCTTTTCTTAAGTATTGCTTTCATTTTCATCATGTTTTTATCATTTAATAATTCCATGTTATCATATATAAAAAATAATTTCATCATATATATAATTCCATTTTAACATATATATGATACCATTTTATCATATATATGATCCCATATTTTCATATTTATATTCATTTGTACCACTATACATGGTACATTTATCATACTGAATAAAAACGAAACTTGTCAATTTATATTTGTTCATATATAAACTAAATGAGAATTATAACTACTGGACTGATACACAAAAATGTGTATTCAAAAGGCATTAAAATTTAATGGCTTAATGGTTGTAGAATTAATCAAATTTGTAAAATGAAATGAATGGTTATGTAATTAACTTAATTATTGTAGAATTGTCTAAATGATTGGATTTATTCATAAATATGATTTCATATAAACATATTTAAATACATATTATAATTCAGTGAACCATATTAAAATTTTGATTGTTGGTAATCATTAAATGATTAAACAGAATCATAAACGTTGCTATCATGAATACAGTATATTTAAATCAATGAAAAAGAGCTATATGATCATTGAATTGTTGTGGTGATCATGCTGTAACCAGTTTTTTCTCTGCGTGTAGTGGAGTTCCATAATAAATAAAAAAGATGTTATGAAGAAAAAAGTTATTTCCAAAAATGGACCACAATTTTACTTTGGTTCAAATATCTCTTAAAGTAAAAGAGATAACCAACACATGAAGGCATATTTTTTGTAGAGAATTATAAGGACTATCTATGTGCAAAAGTTTTTTTCAATCAAATCATAAATGAAATTTTGGGGATTTTTTTTTTTTAAATTTCATACCCGAGGTGACCAATTTGGAGGTCCAGCCCCGCCCCCCAAACCCGCTAAGAACCCGTCCTCTTCCCAATCAATTGGCATACACCTCAGAATTGTCCATGTTCTAAAGTTACAGAATTATTTCCAAAAAATTTCGTTTTGGGACCACTGTGCTTAGTAGATATACTAACATTTTTACTTAAGTAACAGGATGAAAACTCTGGAAAGACTAATCGATGTCTTTGCAAAGAGCATTCTCTCACCGAGTAATTTTTGCAGGGCGCAACATGCCTACCTGAAGAGTAGGTTGGTGGAAACGGCAATGCATGATGTGTTCGGTACTATTGAGGATATACTAGATAGGAAAGAAGATATGTTGGCATCCTTTTAAAATATAGAAGGCGCTTTCAACAATGTGAATATATCGTCGATACTTGGGACACTATAGGACCTAAGGGTCGGTAAGCGGATAATTAATCGGGGTTATATCTTAACTCTTATGGACCCTTGTGGTGAACAAAGTCCTTCTTGAACTCAGCGATAAGGCTACTAAAGTAGTTGCACACCCTGATGACGTTGTGCTCCCCATTAGGGGAAAATTTCTCTCTACGACAAGTGAACTCATGGAATTAGCTTTAAACGACCTACTAATATGGGCCAGAGACCAAGATCTGAGTGTAAACCCCACAAAGACCGAACTAGTACTATTTACTAGAAAATATAAAGTTCCAGTTATTAAGTTACCTCGTCTTGATGGTATTACCCTGGAACTTTTGAGAGAAGCCAAGTATCTTGGTATAATCCTTGACTCAAAGCTATCGTGGAAACGAAATGCCGAAAGTCGAAAGCAGAAAGCTTTTTGTGCCTTTTATGCACGCAAGAAAACTTTCGGGAAAAGATGGGGTCTGTAACCGTATGTTGTACATTGGATGTACACCGCGGTTATTAGATCAATCCTTATTTACGGTATATTTGTATGTTGCAAAGTAGTAGACACGAAGGCTCATATCTCTATTCTGAATCAAGTACAGAGATTGGCTTGTCTCTCCATCACTTGTGCGATGTGCTCCACTCCTCAATCCAGTTTGGCAACAATGTTAGGTATTTTTACCCTTGATATTTTCATCAGAAATATTTCCGCTAAGTCTGCACTACGTCTCAGGGAATCAGACGAACTTAAGCATGACCGGGTTGGTCAAGGCACTATTATAATGAAGATAGGCATATCAACCCTAAAATGGGAAACCGATTATCTGGTACCAAGGATGAACTTTGATAGAACCTTCTATGTAAGAATCCTACCTAGGGGAGAATGATAGATCACTGATGGATCGAAAATGGAAACCGAACCCGTGTATAGTATTCCAAGACGAAATATATGCCATTAATGTGGCAGCTAGGCAGATTAGAGAATTTCTGTGCATCGAACATTGGCAATATGTGAACAGTCTTGCTGCAATCAAGGCTCTAAATTTTCATACGATAAAGTTCAAATGCTTTAACGATTGCATAGGCTCTTTAGCCCTGCTCAGTCATTACCAAGTCGAGTTGGTATGGGCTCCGGTCCACGAGGGTATTCAGGGCAACGAAAGTGCCTACAAATGTGTAGTAAATACATCGTCCTCAGCTTGCGATGACATTCTCATCGATTTCGTCTCCTTATCTAATATCTCGATGAATGGGTAAATGACACTCAGGTGGTCTGCAATCACTGCTTGTATAGTATCAAGGTCATTATAGTCCTAACGGTCACGAAATAGGAATAGGACACTACTATTCTTTGATAGAATTTTGATAAGGCTTCTCGTAGGCATAATCACAGGGCACTGTATGATTCACGTATGTCGGATCAAATGGGCTACCCGGGGGACAGCTATTGCAGAAGTTTGCTACACGAAGAAGAATCTGTACAGCATCTGTTATGTGAATGTTCAGCATTACAAGAGCATAGACTGAGATTTTTTGGTTGACAACTCTGTAAAGATCTGGACATGCCACTAACAAAGCTGATTAGGTTTATTTTCTCTTTCTAGGGTATCACAATGGGCTTTATAATCTCCGAGTGCACTCGCTAAGGCAAGCCACCTTTTAAACCTAAATCTAACAGGATTTTTATTTCAAAAATATTTAATTTTTGAAAAGAAAATTCTCATAAAATAAATAATTTTGCGGCTTTGTTTATTTATTTGTTTTATATAATTTTAGTCGGCAGCTATTAAAGTTTTATTTATCTAAATTGGACGAAACGTTATCGAGTTATAATACCCTACACCACCATAGGTTGTTGGGGTATTATGCGTTTGTGCTGATGTTTGTAATGCATAGAAAAAGTTATACAACACCCACCTTAAAGTATACCAGTCGATTCAGTGTCACTTTTTAAATCTATCTAACGATGTCCGTCTGTCCATGTAAACCTTGTGCACAAAGTACAGGTCGCAATTTTGAAGATATTTCAATGAAATTTAGCACAGGAGACTTTTAGTAACAAGCACGAGGCCTATTGAATTTGGTTGTGATCGGTGCATTATTTCACCTAGCCCCGAAAATGCCTTAAAAATTATAATATTTCAATGAAATTCGATGAGAATAAGTTTCGTATATGTATTAGCCAAATTTCATGACCATAGTTCCTATATAAACCCTTCTTCCGAAAATCACTTTAACGTGCATAAATCCCATAAGAATGTTAGTTAATTTGCGACACAAATAAGTTTTATTTAAGTAGAAACAATATTGCCAAATTTAATGAGAATCGGTCCACAATTTATAATAGCTCAAATATAAACCCACTTCCGGGAATCGCCCTAAAGTGCATAAAATAATCTTGATGTTAGAATCAAAGCATTATTTTATATTTGTATATGGGCTGTTATCAAACATTTTTAACCTATCCGGAACTGACTTAAATCCTTAATAAGTTTTTTATATCATTACCACGATATTTTTGAAAAATTGGTTACAGATCTGAACTCACAAGACTTGAAACTAATAGAGTACAAAATTTTAGCATTTTAGATTTTGTGGGTAAATTCTACACTATCTTTCTTATTGTGCAGGCTTTAAACAGTAACCGAGTTATGATGACAATTTTTTTTTATTTTTTCAAATATTTGGTTTTTTGGGCTGGGTCTGTGCGCTCTTCAACCGAATACAGAATTTTGGATTGGGATTTATTTCTGTTGTAATTATGCGTATTTTGTGCTTGATGAGCCCGAAATAAACAACGTAGTAGATAGTCCCAAAATTTGGAAAACAAGAGCGAACATTTTTCAAAAAGTCAGTTATTCGCGGGGCACATTTACAGTTTCATATGTCGGTCTTGACTGACTATATATTTTTTTCTTGTTATTAATGTGACTGCCTAATAAGGAGATGTTAATAGTCATGCTTATAAAAAATGTAAGTACGTGATAAAAAAAAAATCTTGTTTAACATGTCAAGTCAATTTAGTCTACCTATTTTTATTTAAAAGATTATTTACTTGTCGATCAGTGTAAAAATCAAAATCGTCAATATGAAAATATTTGTATTCAAAAAACGCTTTAATGTTGACTATAATCTTTTGTATCAAAAATATTAGTTTCAAATATTTTATTGAAATACTGATGACGGGATTTTATATTTTTTTTTCAATATTAACGTTTAAAATTTTAATACGCAAGCAAAACTGAAAATTAGCCATTTTAGTGGTTTTCATAACTTCAATTAAAATGACAGTCACTCCACTTAATGCCATGGCGAGTATAATCCAATATGAATATGATTTTGAAATGAAAATTAAATAAATATTATACTAAAATTTTGTACAAATGTTGTTATGGTTTGATAATACTTCTATAATATTCATGTAGGATAAATACTTAAGTATATGCGTGCATGTTTGTATTCGAGTATGTGTTTTGGTTGATTTAGTTAAAAAACAAATAACATTCCATGTATGAAAACAAATATTTGACATAAGTAAACGTTAGCAAGACCATGTATTTATATCCGTTTCTAAATTTACTAGGTAGGTTTATGAGTATGTTGGTAAGTATTACAGTTAATACTGTGTTAAGGAATTTGTATTAAGGAAGTATAAATTTTATAATATCATGCTTTAAGCCTTGTTAAGGTATAGAAGTATCTGTATTTTTAAATTACTTTAAATAAAGTAACTTTCAAAATTTTAAACATTTCCAACTTTATTTTAAAAAAATGTTATTTAAATTTAACACCACCCTAATATCTCAGTCCATATACTATAATCGCATTTTGAAAATTTAATTAGCACATTTGAAAATTAGTTTATACGACAAATTATATTTATGTTTATTTTAGCAATTTTTTTTTTTTTGCTAATATTTTTTTTCTGTTTTGCTGATGCACTGAATCTGAATGCTTTCGTCCATTCACTCACAATAATTATTGTGCGTTGCAATAGAAAATTGTTTAATTGATTATTATTGTTTTTGCTTCTATTACTGTTTATTAAACAACATAATTTTGTTATACGATACAGTTGTAATTACAATAATAATAATGTTTGTGTTGTGTTTTACGAGTAAATTATTAAAATGTAGAATATTTAATTATTTATTTATAAATTATGCAGATTTTAGTTTTTGTGTTTAGGTTTTTTTGTTAAATTTTACAAAGGTCAAATATGCGTAAAAATGTAATTAAATTACAAAATAAAATTTATTAAGCAATTAACTACTTGCAAAGTGGAATAATAAATGGACAGGATTTTTAATAAAATTTTAAATTTTTCTCTTTGTACATAGGTAGACAGAGAGATAGATAGATAGATAGATAGATAGATAGATAGATAGATAGATAGATAGATAGATAGATATATAGATAGATAGATAGATAGATAGATAGATAGATAGATAGATAGATAGATAGATAGATAGATAGATATATAGATATATAGATACATAGATAGATAGATAGATAGATAAATAGATAAATAAATAGATTATAGATAGTACCGAGAAGAAGCACAACTCAAAAGAGTGTCATAGAGCGAAATAGGTAGCTACAAGGAGGAAAGGTGAGCAAGTGACAATACAACTATATGAAATCTTAGAATAATTATTAAATACTTATGGAGTAAATCGTAGGTAACACTAACTGAAGAAGTGGAAAAAGACCCATGAAGCCTCCTTATTGGATAATTATAAAGAAAATTGGAAATCGATTAAAAATACGAGGTATAACAAACCCAAGTTGGACATACACAATAGTAAGTAAGTTCTTATATGATTGCTATATGTTTTAATTTACGTGAGTTGGACCATTTTTTTCCAATAACTCTTCTATACATTTCTATTTGATCCGACCTTTAGTTTACGAGAAACAAAAATTTTGCGTTTGGGCCCATTGTGCTCAAAACCTCCTAAATTTATTTGAAGGGTTTTGTGGATGGGATCATGTGTCCACTCCCTTTTATCTCTTGAAACTCCCAGTACTTATCTAAGGTATTGATATGATATAATAAGTCCGTATACGTGGAAGTTAGCACGTTATTCTCCAGAATAGCTGGTTTTATAAACCTAGCATATGAACAGGGTCTCTACGACGCCTCCATTATATGGATTTCTTTATTCTTCCTGTAGAAGTAGGCCAACTTATTTACTTTAACCTTGAAGTTGAATCACCGCACAGTGTCACATTTGGCTGTTTTAGAACGACAAAAATCCAGTTTTGGAGATATTGGTTTGAAATTGTATATTCTGTTAGTATATAAGGCCATAAACATTCCCACTAAAAATGGGCGGGTAGAATCACTGCCACTCCTATACAGAAAAAACTGATTTTATTTGTATGATTTTCGGGCATATTTTTGTAAATTTTATTAAAATAAGGATATTTTAAAAGTAGGCGTGGCACAAATCACACTAATTTTAGTGTAATATTTGCATAACAAAATTTCAGCCATTAACTTAAAATATTTAAAGAATTCTTAAACAAATTTATAATATAAGATTCCCCTAAAATAAATTCGAATCTACTTTTAGTTGTGTTCATTCAGGTTGAGATTTTTTATGGGCGTGTCTAATATTGCGTCCTAAATAAGCCAATTACTCGAGTATATTTCACTACAACTCGAGAACGATATGCACGCTTTATATAAATAAAAGTGGCATGTCACTGAGACAATCCAGATCGTGGAAGAGTTGTCTACCGAGGTGTCTCAGTGCTGGAAATTCGCATAGCAAGTGTTGTACGGATTCCTCTTCTTCCTCATTTAAACAACTTCTACAAAAACTATTCCCTGGATAACCCATATGTTCAGACATGCGCCCAATCATACAGTGCCCTGTGATTATGCCTACTAGAAGTCTTATCGATAACCTATCAAGGGATAGTAATGCTCTTGTTCTGCTCCGGGACTGGAGTGGCCAGAGAGTCCTTGACAGGCTACAAGTGGTGATTGAGGACCACCTGTTTTCCATCTCATTCACCGCCCATTCATCAAGAGTATTGGATACAGTAATGAAGGAGGTGAGAATGTCCTCAAGCGAGTGCCTCGTCCAAAGGCGATGCATTTACTGCGCATTCATTCGCCATTTCGTTACCTCGTATACCTGTTTGGCCCGGAACACATATCAGCTCCACCCGGAAGTGTCTTAGGTGAGTTAAGGAGCGTATACAGTCGTCAACACATCTTGATCTTACAATGGGGAAATTCAGAGCCTTGATTTGTGAGGGCTCTTAGGCGGTTAAATAAATTAAATTTCATACTTTGAATATCTGATTTATTTTAATCATAATTGCTTTGAAAATTTTTTTTTAGACATTTTTTTTCTGACAAATTTAGAAAATTTTTTCCCTCAGTTTTTGTTTGAAATTGGAAATTGTGAAGAAAGAATTTAAAATATTATTGGAAGTTTTAAATACGTTTCGTGAAATTAAGATTTAATCGTTCGATTGAGCATTTTTAACTATTTCGATAATTTTATTTGCGGCATTGCGAAATTCTTTTTATTCAAATCCTTAAAGAAGCAGCGTGTGCAAGGTTACGACAGACCCTTTGTCGAAACTACAGGGATTCAGTTTATTAAGCTTTTATCACGGATTTAGTTTGGAAATTATAATTTGGTCGTGTTTGCTTTATATTGTGAGGGTGGTCTTCCCATCATTGATCATCTATACAGCATCTTATAAGCATACTTTTACATTTGTCAATCAGTCATGATATTCAATACATTCTGTACCTTTGTGAAATCTTGGATAGCGAGCCTGTTCGAACTCAATTTATCAAGATCCAAATAACTCCACAAATTCCTCATCGAAAATCCACAACAGTGTTGGGATACAATATTCGACAATAACCAAGAGCAAAAACTTGATATTCAAATACAGTCAATGTAAAATTATTTCCATTTTCAAACCATATAAACCATCACGAATTATTACCTTTCAAACCCCCGGATATTACAAAAAATATACATAATTTTTAAAAATATAGAAAAAACTTAATTTAACGTAATTATTATTATTTTATCTAAATTGATTTAACGTAAACTAATTTTCGTAATCTCTGCATAATTTTCATGTTTTAGTAACTTTATTTCATTTTTTTATATTTAAAAGAAAAAAATGTAAATTCGATTTTCTACTTTTAATCATAACATACAACTTTTGAAAATAACATATTTCATTCTGTAATATAACATACAAATAACTACACATCCAGAACATAAACACATTAATAACACCTTATACATTGAGTGAATATTTAACATCACTTTTAACTAAGAAAAGCTCAAATTACGAAAGACAACAGGCCTGATGTCATCGTGGGATTTTAAAATGGTGAGTGTAATTTATAAAAATTATAATAAAATTTAAATGTTCACTCTTTAAATATATATTTATATATATATATATATATATATATATATATATATATATATATATATATATATATATATATATATATATATATATATATATATATATATATATATATATATATATATATATATATATATATATATATATATATATATATATATATATATACACAATTCATTTCAATTTTTAATTTCAATAACATAAATTCAATTTGATTTTTTTTTTATGTTAATAACATTATTGTTATTCTGATTTTAACATAATTGTAAATCCGGAAGAATCAATACATATAACATGAGTGTTACATGTTAATAACATTCAAACTGGTAATGCAGTTAAATTTCAATTTGGTAACATATACATATTTTATTCTTTATGTTGTTAATATAAAATAATACAACACCAACAATATTTTTTTAATATTAATTTGTTATGTTATTAACATATCTCTGTTATTAACATTATATTTTTTTTTTGTAGTTTAAATTTGAAAATCGAATATAATTAAATAACATATAAATATACGGTTATTAACATTTGCAAATATTATTCTTGCCTTATTGAATGTTAGGTTAATAACATAATTGTATAATGTTACATAGTTCATGTAAAGAAACATTCATTTATAATAGTGAACTCTTCAATTTAAAATAATTAGTGAAAATTATAATGGTTATTAATTTTGCATATACTAATTTAATAAATAATAATTTGTTATACTGCAATAATATGATTTGGTAAAATTTTTGATTTGTTTAATTTCACGAAAGATTAAGGTCATTTGGTAGGTAGGTCAATTTTGGGCTATCTGGGAATTTTAAGCAAAGATAGCATGGTTGGGTGGGTATTGACACTTAGAAGGGGTTTTTACACCTATACCTCTTCGGACTAGCTTCCCCATTATTTTATTTTTTTTATATTTTTGTTTTATTATGTCTTCTTGTTGTCGATTTTGTTTGTAGTAGCTACCTATTTTTTTAAATTTGAGTGATGAACTATAAGCTATCTCTTTAGGGGCAAGATCCACCCCATTTTCCATGAGCACGGCCGGTACTATAGGTAGCACAGCCTCTATAAAGATACGCCCTCAGTGGTTCCGTTCGTTACATAAAATTTAAATGGCGCCCAACGTGGGGCATCAGCAAATACTCCTACATGACATTCATACATTGTTATTTAGTTCTCATTTCTACATCTTTATGCTGATGCTTTGCAAATACATCTTTTTTTAATATTATCGACTTCTCTCTCAATTTTTTTTTTATTTTTTTTCTTTCTTTTGATTATTTTTCTGGAATTTCAAGCTTTTCAGAGCTGGGAAGTTTTAACCGAATGAATATTAGGAGATTTTTTTTTTTTTTTTTATGTGACAGTTCTGTTGAGATTTTTAATTTTAGATGATTTATTTTGAAATTTTACTCACAGATTTTAGCATTATGTTTCGTTGTTATTTATTTTGTTTTCTTTTAAGTTTCAAAATTTAATTTTTGGGATGATGTATAATCGAGATTTCTGTTATTGGCTTAAACTGATTACTTACTCTTGTACTAACCTCAAATAATGTTGATTTCTTTAGTTTTATCTACAATTAATATTCAGAACAGTGATTCTTACTCTAAACTGTTTTGTTTTTTGTTTGCATTTTCTGAATATTTTTTTATCTCTATCTTATCAGTATTATATTTTTTTTGGGGGGTGAAGTTCAGTTTTTATATGATTTTTAATTTTTTTTTTTCTATTTTATTGTTTTGTCTACCTATTATTTTGACCTTAACTGAGTAGTGAAATTTCGTCATATAGATTTTGTTTGTTAGACAATTTTGTTTTAATTATGCCACTGACTAGAAGTCGTGAAAATTTGTTGAATTTGGAGGAACCAGCAAACTGTAGTTTTACAGTCCCTGTTGATGACTCTAATACGGCTCAAACTACTTCTCGGGGACGGTCGAGAAGGAAACCAACCCAGAATGGGAACAATCAGACGGTCAATGATAATTTCAGTGATCAGAATCATATCAGACAAGTTGTTTCAGATTCGATGGTGGAATTTCGTGGTGAAATGACAGAACTAATTAGAAATGAGCTTAGGGCCATAGTTCAGGACATGAATCTCGGTGGAAACAGTAGTAATAGAAATTCTATTAATCGCAACGTGGTAACTCCTAATGACAACACGCCGGAAAATCCTTCTAGACCAACTATGTCTCAGGAACCTTTTGTTGGAGAAAAGGTTTCCAATATTATACGCAACTGGCGTATCAAATTTACTGGATCTGACGACCATATGACAGTAGACGATTTTATTTATAGGATAAACGTACTTACTTCGAACAACTTGAAAGGGGACTTCGACTTATTGTGTAAACACGCACATGGACTATTTGACGGCAAAGCCTTGGACTGGTATTGGCGATACCACCGACATGACAACGAACTGGATTGGTTTGCTTTGACGAGGGCTTTGCGGGACCAATACAAAGGGGACTATAACGACTATGACGTAATGGAGGACATACACAGACGCAAACAGCGGACTAACGAAAATTTCGATGATTTTTACGATTCCATTTCGGCCATGACTGACAGACTTAAGTCTCCAATATCTGATGCGAATTTATGTTCCATCCTGATTCGTAATCTTAGAAATGAGATCAGACACGAATTAATTCACTTAGACATTACGACAGTAGCTCAACTTCGTCGTGAAGTTAAACGACATGAAAAATTCGTAAAAGACATTCGCAATTATGACTCACGTAAAACATTTAAAGGACAGTTATCGGAAATTAGTATTCCGGATTCTGAAACTGAAGCTGTTAGTCCAGTAACAGAAATTTGTGCAGTTCGGAGTGACATTAAGTGTTGGAACTGTGAGAAGACTGGACACAATTACTATGACTGTTTGGACAAACGACGCATATTTTGCTACGGGTGTGGCGCAAAAGACACCTACAGACCTTCATGTCCCAAATGTGGTGTAAAGTCACAGGGAAATGGACAGAAGGATGTCCGTCGAAACTAACGCGGACATCCGAAAATTCTGATTTGGACACTTTTAACATTACGACTATTAACTCTGACAACACAAGTACAAAAACAAATTTTGACAACAAAAACCATGAACAAACTTATCAACATCCTCTAATGAGACCATATCACGTGCGGTTATTGGAATACCAAAAGGCTCGTAATAGAATTTTTGGTTCATCTAATACAGCTTTGAAACCAAAGCGTTCTTCGTTACGTATACGAAATTTTTATAGAAATTTGAAATCACTTCGCTCTATCGTTATTTCACCTATCATCTCACAGGATGATGATAGTAGACCTTTTGTGCAGCTTAAGGTTAAAAATAAATACATTTTAGCCTTATTAGATAGTGGTGCGAATAGGAGCGTGATCGGTGGTACTTTGGCTTCGGATATACATGACATTGAAGGTTTTAGAAAATGCAATGGGAACGTAAGGACAGCAGATGGACAGAGACAACATATTACAGGTACTGTGACTTTGACTGTGACCTTTCAAAAACAGACGAAGACTATTGACTTTTTAGTTGTACCAACTATCCAACAAGATATCATATGTGGTTACGATTTTTGGACGGTTTTTGGTTTGAAAATTTCTGTTCCAGAAATTGCAGAAATTGAACTTAATGAGCCTGATCCAGACAAGTTGGTACTAACTCCATTACAAAAACAGAAACTTGATAAGGTTACTTCATCTTTTCCCAATTCAGAGACTGAGGGTTTAGGGTGTACTACTCTGATTGAGCATAAAATAGATACAGGGGACGCTAAACCAATTAAACAGAGGTATTACCCTATATCTCCTGCAGTTGAGAAGCAACTTACACCGGAAATAGAACGAATGCTCTCACTTGGCGTCATAGAAGAAGCTCCCAGTTCTCCGTGGTCATCACCGACTGTAGTAGTTATTAAACCCGGTAAAGTGAGGATGTGTGTGGACAGCAGAAAACTTAACTCAGTGACTATAAAGGACGCCTACCCCATACCGAACATTGACGGACTATTATCGAGACTTCCTTCAGTTTATTGTATTTCAAAAATTGATTTAAAAGATGCCTTTTGGCAAATTAAACTGGAGGATTTACTAGTTGTTTCGGCAAACTTCGACGAACATTTAACACATCTGATGGAGGTGGCTACACAATTGAGGAAGGCAGGTTTGACGATTAATGTCAAAAAGAGCAGTTTTGCTCTGAATAAGGTGAAATACCTTGGTTATGTTGTAGGAAATGGGACGTTACAAGTGGACGACGATAAAGTTAGGGCAATACAGGACTTTCCGGTACCAAATTCTATTAGACAATTACGACGTTTTCTGGGAATGACAGGTTGGTACCGACGTTTCATTCAGGATTATTCCACATTAACTTTCCCACTGACTGAATTACTGACTAAGAAAAAGACTTTCAAGTGGACAGACGAAGCACAAGTTGCATTTGAAATATTAAAGACTAAACTGACAACTGCTCCATTACTGGTTCATCCGGATTACAGTAAACCATTTATCCTACAATGTGACGCAAGCACATATGGTATAGGTGCAATATTGGCGCAGACAGACGACAGCGGGACAGAACGACCCATTGCATATATGTCCCAAAAGCTGAACAAAGCTCAACGTAATTACACAATTACGGAACTTGAATGTCTGGCTGTAGTTATGGCAATCAAGAAATTTAGGCCGTATATAGAAGGACAGGAATTCAAAGTAATTACTGATCACGCGAGTCTAAAATGGCTTATGGGCCAGAGGGATTTATCTGGTAGGCTAGCGAGGTGGTCCTTGAAATTGCAAGGTTTTCATTTCACTATAGAGCACCGAAGTGGCAAAGATAATATTGTGCCGGATACTCTGTCACGTGTACATGAAGGCGAAGTTTTTGTTGACTCTTTGGAAATTGAAACACTACCTTCTATTAATTTAGAATCAGAAGCATTTAATAGTTTGGAATATGGCAAACTTAGAGACGAATTCTCCACAGCTGAGTTACCAGACTTCAAGGTCATTGACAAATTCATTTATAAACGTGTAGATTTTTCGTATGGGGACTTAGATGAGTCGAACTCATGGAGACTTTTAGTACCTAAAGATCTACGTCATGAAGTAATTTACACTGCTCATGATATACCCAATTCTGCGCATAGCGGTATTGCAAAAACTTTGGAAAAGATCAGACGTTATTTCTTTTGGCCTGGACTAGTGACGGACGTAAAGACTTATATATTAAATTGTGATATGTGTAAGACCTCTAAGACACCGACTTCAACATTGAGACCACCATTGGATAAGATGGTAACGACGGAAAGACCTTTTCAACGTTTATATATTGACCTAATTGGACCCTTACCCAGGACTAAATCAGGACATGTAGGCATTTTGATAATACTGGACCATTTTTCTAAATTTACGTTTTTGAAACCATTGAAAAAGTTTGTTTCAAAAAACATTATTGACTATTTACGGACGGACATTTTGCCATGTTATGGTGTACCTGAAACGATTGTTACTGACAACGGATCACAATTTAGAAGCAAGGATTTTGAAAATTTTTTGGAAGAGCATGGCATTGATCATGTGTTGACAGCTGTATATAGTCCCCAAGCGAACGCAAGTGAACGGGTAAACCGCTCAATCAACGAGGCTTTGAGAAGCTATGTAAGAGAAGACCAAAGAGTGTGGGACTTATACATACCAAGTATTAACTGCTCATTGCGTAACAGCATACACCAGACTGTTGGCAGGACACCGTACCAGATTGTTTTCGGACAAAACATGTTAACTCACGGCAAGGACTATGAAATTTTACGTAAACTTCAAATTTTAGCAGACGCGGACTCTTTTATAGAAAGACAGGACGAATTTTATTTGATCAGAGAAAAAATTACGGACTGCATGCGCAAAGCATATGACAAAAACGCTCGGACATACAACTTACGATCTCGTACGAAGGAATTTAAAGTGGGACAGGACGTTTACAGACGGACGTTTAATCAAAGTTCTAAGGTCGAATATTTTAATTCGAAACTTGCTCCAGTAGGAGTTAAAGCCAAAGTATTGCGTAGACTTGGACAAGTGTATTACGAGTTAGAGGACCTTGATTCTAGTAATAAAGGCACATATCATGCAAAGGATATTTGGTCTTAGGGAACTTTCGTGGAAGGGAAGGGAAAATTAGTTCGCCTTTTTCAGCTTCAGTTTTGAAAATTGGTATTTCAAAACTGCACCTGTTTTGTGAGGGCTCTTAGGCGGTTAAATAAATTAAATTTCATACTTTGAATATCTGATTTATTTTAATCATAATTGCTTTGAAAATTTTTTTTTAGACATTTTTTTTCTGACAAATTTAGAAAATTTTTTCCCTCAGTTTTTGTTTGAAATTGGAAATTGTGAAGAAAGAATTTAAAATATTATTGGAAGTTTTAAATACGTTTCGTGAAATTAAGATTTAATCGTTCGATTGAGCATTTTTAACTATTTCGATAATTTTATTTGCGGCATTGCGAAATTCTTTTTATTCAAATCCTTAAAGAAGCAGCGTGTGCAAGGTTACGACAGACCCTTTGTCGAAACTACAGGGATTCAGTTTATTAAGCTTTTATCACGGATTTAGTTTGGAAATTATAATTTGGTCGTGTTTGCTTTATATTGTGAGGGTGGTCTTCCCATCATTGATCATCTATACAGCATCTTATAAGCATACTTTTACATTTGTCAATCAGTCATGATATTCAATACATTCTGTACCTTTGTGAAATCTTGGATAGCGAGCCTGTTCGAACTCAATTTATCAAGATCCAAATAACTCCACAAATTCCTCATCGAAAATCCACAACAGTGTTGGGATACAATATTCGACAATAACCAAGAGCAAAAACTTGATATTCAAATACAGTCAATGTAAAATTATTTCCATTTTCAAACCATATAAACCATCACGAATTATTACCTTTCAAACCCCCGGATATTACAAAAAATATACATAATTTTTAAAAATATAGAAAAAACTTAATTTAACGTAATTATTATTATTTTATCTAAATTGATTTAACGTAAACTAATTTTCGTAATCTCTGCATAATTTTCATGTTTTAGTAACTTTATTTCATTTTTTTATATTTAAAAGAAAAAAATGTAAATTCGATTTTCTACTTTTAATCATAACATACAACTTTTGAAAATAACATATTTCATTCTGTAATATAACATACAAATAACTACACATCCAGAACATAAACACATTAATAACACCTTATACATTGAGTGAATATTTAACATCACTTTTAACTAAGAAAAGCTCAAATTACGAAAGACAACAGGCCTGATGTCATCGTGGGATTTTAAAATGGTGAGTGTAATTTATAAAAATTATAATAAAATTTAAATGTTCACTCTTTAAATATATATATATATATATATATATATATATATATATATATATATATATATATATATATATATATATATATATATATATATATATATATATATATATATATATATATATATATATATATATATATATATATATATATATATATATATATATATATATATATATATATATATATATATATATATATATATATATATATACACAATTCATTTCAATTTTTAATTTCAATAACATAAATTCAATTTGATTTTTTTTTATGTTAATAACATTATTGTTATTCTGATTTTAACATAATTGTAAATCCGGAAGAATCAATACATATAACATGAGTGTTACATGTTAATAACATTCAAACTGGTAATGCAGTTAAATTTCAATTTGGTAACATATACATATTTTATTCTTTATGTTGTTAATATAAAATAATACAACACCAACAATATTTTTTTAATATTAATTTGTTATGTTATTAACATATCTCTGTTATTAACATTATATTTTTTTTTTGTAGTTTAAATTTGAAAATCGAATATAATTAAATAACATATAAATATACGGTTATTAACATTTGCAAATATTATTCTTGCCTTATTGAATGTTAGGTTAATAACATAATTGTATAATGTTACATAGTTCATGTAAAGAAACATTCATTTATAATAGTGAACTCTTCAATTTAAAATAATTAGTGAAAATTATAATGGTTATTAATTTTGCATATACTAATTTAATAAATAATAATTTGTTATACTGCAATAATATGATTTGGTAAAATTTTTGATTTGTTTAATTTCACGAAAGATTAAGGTCATTTGGTAGGTAGGTCAATTTTGGGCTATCTGGGAATTTTAAGCAAAGATAGCATGGTTGGGTGGGTATTGACACTTAGAAGGGGTTTTTACACCTATACCTCTTCGGACTAGCTTCCCCATTATTTTATTTTTTTTATATTTTTGTTTTATTATGTCTTCTTGTTGTCGATTTTGTTTGTAGTAGCTACCTATTTTTTTAAATTTGAGTGATGAACTATAAGCTATCTCTTTAGGGGCAAGATCCACCCCATTTTCCATGAGCACGGCCGGTACTATAGGTAGCACAAATTTAAATGGCGCCCAACGTGGGGCCATTTAAATTTTATGTAACGAACGGAACCACTGAGGGCGTATCTTTATAGTTCATCACTCAAATTTAAAAAAATAGGTAGCTACTACAAACAAAATCGACAACAAGAAGACATAATAAAACAAAAATATAAAAAAAATAAAATAATGGGGAAGCTAGTCCGAAGAGGTATAGGTGTAAAAACCCCTTCTAAGTGTCAATACCCACCCAACCATGCTATCTTTGCTTAAAATTCCCAGATAGCCCAAAATTGACCTACCTACCAAATGACCTTAATCTTTCGTGAAATTAAACAAATCAAAAATTTTACCAAATCATATTATTGCAGTATAACACTACAGACTAGCTTGGAGAGTGGAACCCATTGAACCAGTAATTGAGAGACAAGCCAATTTTTGTACTTTATTCAGTGTAGAGTTATGTGTTTTCGTGCCTACTGCCTTCCACCATACAAGAGCTCCGTAGGTAAGAATGGGTCTAATTACCACAGTATACATCCAATGGATAACATACGGTTGCAGACCCCATCTTTTCCCGAAGGTTTTCTTGCATGTATAGAAAGCACATAATGCCTTCTGCATACGACTCTCAGCATTACGTTTCCATGAGAGCTTAGAGTCCAGAATCACTCCAAGATACTTGACTTCTTTCGAGAGTTCCAGAGTGATGCCATCAAGACGTGATGTCTTGAATACCGAAACCTTATATTTCCTAGTGAAAAGCACTAGTTCAGTCTTTGTGTGATTTACTCCCAAACCGTTGTCCCTAGCCCACGACAGTAGAACACTTAGAGCTGATTCCATGAGTTCACTAATCGTGGAGAGAAATTTCCCCCTGATGAGGAGCACAACATCGTCAGCATATGTGACCACCTTGGTGCCTCCATTCGTGAGCTCAAAAAGGACTTTATTCACAACAAGGTTCGACAAGAGTGGGGATAGTATGCCTCCCTTCCACGAGATGCTCAGACCTAAACTGGAATTGATGGCCCTGCTTTCTAGCATGTTCCCCGTCCAGTTCCTTATTCGCCTATCGACTCCCAGGTCATCCAGTGCCATAAGAATCGACGATATGTTCACATTATTGAAGGTGCCCTTTATATCCAGAAAGGAAGCCATGACATACTTTTTCCTGTCCTCTATCGTACCGACCACGTCATGCAGTGCCCTGCAAAAATTTGACATGGACATCAACTAGTCTTTCCAGAGTTTTCAACAAAAACGATGACAGACTAATCGGCCTATAATACTTCGCTGTACTATGGTTTATTTTTCCCGCTTTGGGGATAAATACCACCGTAACCTCTCTCCATTCCTTAGGAATATATTCTAATTCAAGACTACCCCTAAATATTCGGATCAGCCATGGCATAATGACTGATATAGACTTCTGCTGTAACGCCGGGAAGATCCCATCTGGCACCGGTGATTTATAGGGTTCAAAAAACGATATCGCCCACGCTACCTTTCCACTGTCAACAATAGAAGCTAAAGTGGTTGGTGACGCTGGGAGGTTTCTAATTACAGATTCCTCGTTCGTATCGTCTCTGGAGCCCGGAAAGTGAGTACTCATCAGTAGTTCCAGAGTCTATTACTACTCTCGGTAAAGGTACCATCAGGGTTCATCAGGAAGTCGGGAGTGCCAGGATCCTTGGATAGTACCTTACGTAGCCTAAATGCATCCGTAGTGCTCTCCAAGTCTCTACAGAATCTTTCCCAAGATTCCCTCTTAGCCCTTCTGGTCTCTCTTTTGAAAGTATTGAAACTGCGATGATAATTGTCCCAGTCCACTGTATCTTTGGCCCTATTAAAAAGTTTCCTGCATTCATTCCTTAACTGCCTAAGTCTTGGACACCACCACGATTGCTGAGGTTTCCCAATACCATGCCGAGTCCTACACGAAGAATAGTAAGCGTCCCTTAGTGTGCTAGTCAAAAGACTTACGGAGTCATCCAGATCCAGTGTGCCGGCCAACCATTCCGTTTAAGGCGGTTGAATGGTCCCCACAAGTTTGCTGAATTTATCCCAGTCAGTTTTTCTAGGATTTCTAAAAGGTTTTGCCCTATTTAATGTAAGTTCTCTCGTGAAGAGAATACGCATATGATCGGAAAATTAACATTCCGAAGATAATTTCCAATCAAAAATCCTAACCGAATCTGTGTTACCTACCAAAGTTATATCAAAATAATTTTGAAATTTAAAACAATAAATATTAGGTATCCAAACAAAAATCTAGAGAAATCAGTTAAGGACTATACCCTGCAAAAATAAATGCAAGTAATTTTTGAGGAATTAATTTTTCATTACTTCCAAAGTATCAAATAGTGTATGTTTTCTTCTTTTTAAAAGGGTATTTAAATAGCATCCGTAGATGTTATTAAAAAGCAATTCAAATGAAGTTTACTGTTGCAGAGCATTGATGAACGGTTTCCGTTATCGCAAATATTTACCTTGTTGACCATAAAAAAATTATGTCTATTTTCAATAAAAATTTCTTTAAAAATTACATTTGTTTCTATTCAAAAGACACCATAGAAGCAATTTAAATTACATTCCTTGCACTGATTTAAAACAACACCATAAAAATGCGATTTTCATTACATCGGGAACATGACTTCCTACACGCAAAGAAAAAATATGGTAAGAGCAACATACTATGATTGTAATATATGATTCCAGGTTACAATAAGTATATTTGTACGTAATCATTATTATGATTCCAATTTATAATTTATTAATAAGGTTCATAACCTTATTAATAACTTTTTGTATGTTTTATAACCTTTTCTTAAGTATTGCTTTCAATTTCATCATGTTTTTATCATTTAATAATTCCATGTTATCATATATATAAACTAATTTCATCATATATATAATTCCATTTTATCATATATATAATCCCATTTTATCATATTTCTCATATTCTCAGAATATTTGCATATTCTCATTTTTATATTCATTTGTACCACGATATGTGGTACATTCATCATACTGAATAAAAACGAAACTTGTCAATTTATATTTGTTCATATATAAACTAAATGAGAATTATAACTACTGGACTGATATACACAAAAATGTGTATTCAAAAGGCATTAAAAGGTAATGGCTTAATGGTTGTAGAATTAACCAAATTTGTAAAATGAAATGAATGGTCATGTAATTAACTAAATTGTTGTAGAATTGACCAAATGGTTGGATTTATTCATAAATATGATTTCATATAAACATATTTAAATACATATTATAATTCAGTGAACCATATTAAAATTTTGATTGTGGGTAATCATTAAATGATTAATCAGAATCATAACGTTGCTATCATGAACACAGTATATTTAAATCAATGAAAAACGGCATTGAATAGTTGTGTTGATCATGCTGTAACCATGTTTTTTCTCTGCGTGTACTAAGCGATTATGCGTCAAAAAAGAGAACATCCTCCAATAACAGGCCTATGTTAAATTCATTGGAAATTATCCGAATTTGTACTACTTCTGGATCACAAGTTCAGATTTTATTCATTTCTTTGGATGTTCTTTTTTTGCTAGGTACATTTTTTTTTTAAATTGAATAAATTCTTCTAAAATTTATTTCCCCACCCATTAAAAAATGGCTACAAGTCAAATATGCTATTTTCATTAGTGAAACAATTTCCACTTTCGATCTTTATAATGGTCTTCGCTTATTTGCTCAGTCTAGTGTAACAGAATTCCAAACATTCAGATACTACTATACATACCTACATGCGTAAATATTTAAAAGCCAATTTGGTTTTAAGTGGCCTATCGACTCAAACACTCTTATACGTCAGCGAAAGTCCTAAACACTTCAACTGTCAACAAGCATTTGATGTCTTTATATTCATGCGTTTTCTAATGTTGCTAGTGGTCCATGTAGCGTGTTTTGTTTGTATTTACATTTAAGCCGTTTACATCTTGGTGGGTTTATTAGAACTTTTTGCAACAGAATGTTGCAACAATAACAAACTAAATACTGCAACGTATACAATGCATTGGTTACGCGAACACGTAACTTGTTTATCTAGTGGTATTTAGAAACTGTTTAATCCTTGATAATTGTTGTTCGTTGTTTGTTTGTTCGTTTGTTTGTTTGCTTCTTTACTTGGTGGCTGAATGTCTGTTTTGGTTGATTGTTTGTTTGGTATTCATTACGTTTTTAGTGGGCAATCCTCAAAATATTTGAGATATTCTTCTTTTGTTTGTAGCAATTGCTGTATGTGTCGTTGTTATCAGCTTATGTCTTCTGTGTCTGTTGGTAAAACAATTTTTGATCTCTTGGGTTTTGTAAAGTATGTAGCCAAAGTGTTATTTTGCAGTTTAAAAGTTAGTTGCCTCATTTGTTTGCTTGTTGGTATTTGTTATTCTTCCTTATAATGCTGTTGCAATATTAGTATAGTTGTTGCTAAACACGGTAGCATGTTGAGGCTAGGGAAAGATAGTGAACAAAACTGTAGTTTTAATGCAATTCCATGCATGTACACATTTGTGCCTCGTAAGCTTCATTATACCTTTGAGTGTTGCTAGTGAATGTGAAAAGTGAGAAACAAAAAATGTAGTACTGTATACGAATTTTTCTATTGTGTTGATTGTTTCATCTTTGGACTAATTGGCCTACACTTAGGAGGAGATATGTTGAGTTTATTAGTTAGGTGTTTTCTTTTGAAGTAACTGGGAATTTACAAAATGTTCGAGATCTATAAAAATTGGATTAGAGGCTTAGTACTTTTTAATACCGTGTATCTGAATTAGATGAATAACCCCATGTTGCAGAATCAGTGTTGGTCTGTGTAATTAACGATGATATATCAATTGATTTAACTAAAAAATCAAGGCATTTAGATAATAGATGTTGCGCTGCGGAAGGATTAAGTTATATTTGAATTATTGTCCTCTTAATCCGAATATGTTTTCCAATGGCTACAAAAAAAAATATCCATTTATAAAAGTAAGAATTTTAAATTATTTTTTTTTAGATTGACTCTAGTTTTGATAACATTGCTGTGTTTTATCTCTAATCGTTAATACAATCAAGCGAAATGTTAAATTTCTATTAAGATTAATATTCATATTCAAATTCACTCATATTTGAACCTTATAATATATTGAGTCTTATTCTTCAGGTAGATAGCAATTATGATGACTTTACCCAAATGGACGATTTATTATTTGAAATCCAAGAAGTGTGTAACGTGATTTTGTCATTGGCTGTAGTAGTTCTGTTATGTCCAGGGTCGACTTACGGGATCCACGAACCTCAAGTGAGAACACAATTGGTTTACTCTTTTTAGGCGTTTAATATACAGTGTATCTTTATTTAATAAGTAATTCAGTTTTTAGTTATCTGTAAGAAAAATTATGATAAATATTTTTGTGTTAAATAAATTACTAGCGGCACGATGATACGTAGGGATTCAGTCGGTTACTTCTTAGGTAATTCGGATTCTAATACTTATAGATGCGGGTATGAAGATTCGGTTTCCTCGGGTACTATGCAGCAAGCATGATCGTTGATGATACTCAGAGATATCTTACGAATACAAAATTCAGATTTAATATAAAGTTATTAACAAACGATACAATTCTCTGTGTCTAAACCGACAACCGAAGTCACGGTGCCAAAACTAACAAACCGAAGTCGCAGTGCCGAAAGAGACGATACAATTAGCTGTGTCAAAACCGACGACCGAAGTCACGGTGTGGAAACTAAAAACCGAAGTTTTAGTGCCGAAAACTAACAGCCGAGATCGTAGTGCCGAAACTAATAACCGAAGTAGTGGTGTCGGGACTGATGACTGAAGTTGTAGCGCCGAAACAGACGGAGAAAAGGTGATGTGTCTGAATTAGACAAATAAAATGCTGTGCAAGATATCCCCAGATGCTTGGACTTAATCTGGGAACTAGAAAAATAGTGGCAAATTATATTGTACTATCAGTTGCCTTTGGTGTTTGGCAAATTTCCTCTATAGCTTAAGTCGCAACTGTACCATACAAACTTTTAACTCAATACACTTAGTCCAACGTTTCTCCAGTTTTTGTATCCCTTCCAAAAAATAGGCTTTTTCGATGTCCTTAAAATAGGCATTTGTTTGGTGAATAATTTCATCGTTGGAGCTGAATCTGTTTCCACCGAGCCATTTCGTTAGGTTTGGAAATAGGAAGTAATCACTAGGGGCTAAATCTGGAGAATATGGCGGATGAGGTACCAATTCGTAGCCCAATTCATATGGGGTCGTTTTCTTTTTAAATCCTCATTAAATCGGTCTAATAAGTTGGCATAATATTCGCCATTTATTGTTTTTCCCTTTTGAAGGTAATCGATGTGGATTATCCCGCTTGCATCCCAAAAAACTGTTGCCATTACCTTATTGGCCAACAAACTTAGATTGCAGCTTGGTCCATGTTTCATCCACAGTTACAAAACGCTGCAAAAACTCATTCGGATTGCGGTTAAACAACTCCAAACAATCCTTTGAAGTTGTCACACGTTTACGTTTATGGTCAATTGAGAGCAAACGCGGCACCCATCTTGCAGACAACTTTCTTAAACGCAGCTGATCATTTAAAATTGAAACCACACTGTCATATGAAATGCCTATGGCGTCAAGAATCTCACGCACTTTTACTCTTCGGTCGGCCAACACCATAACGTTGATTTTTTCGACCTTTTCGGGTGTACTGACCTCAATTGGCCATCCAGAACGTTCAGCGTAATTTGGACTTGTGCAACCACAACGAAAGTCAGTAAACCACTTTTTTACTATTGAAATCGATGGTGCAGAGTCCCCATAGTATTTATCGAGCTTTTCCTTGGTTTGATTGACGATTTTTTTTCGCAAAAAAATAATGTTTAATGAGCACTCGAAATTCACTTTTTTCCATTTTTAGAAAAATATACGAGGTTGTATGTTTTGAACAGCTGTTAAACGCAAAGTAAATGACGACACTTGCTCAAAATTTGACAGTAGTCTATTAACAGGTGGTACTTGATGGGAACAGTGTTGCATTTCATATAACTACGAGGGAAGTTCGAAAAGTCACGGAAATACTGATTCGCTCTCGTACTACGGCTCATTCTCGAATATGAATCTCTTGTTTGGTGGACCGCTACTAGTAAGAGATACGTGGAGGATCAACTTTACAGTATATAAAAATCTGATTTCATTGGTATGGCAGGTGCATTACGTACTAGTCTCTCAGAAGCTCTGAACACTATATTACACACCTGACACCGATAAACCTACACATTATTGAATCATCAGTTAATAGTGCGAACATATGGACACGCGAGGATATTAAGCTTAATACCCCTGCAGGTCAATCAATCTATCGACTATATTACTTCCCAGATAGACTTCAGAAATATCATTAAAGTCCTATTCCCCACCAGGAGTGAATGGAGAAGAGGAAATCTTCTTGAACAGTATGGTACTAAAGTATACACTGACGGCTTGGAATCAGATACTCATATAGACTCCCCGATGAGGCAAGCATATTTCAAGTGGATATACTAGCGGTCAGAGAGGCGTGCAAACTAATTCGCGATAGAAATATTCAGGGGAATATTGGTATATTCGCCGATAGCCAGGCGGCAATACTATCGCTTAATTCACACAAAACTACCGCTATTCCAGCCAAATAGCGTAAAGAGGAACTGATAGGACTAAATCGACTTTATGATATTACCATAGTTTGGGTTCCTGCGTATAGAAACTACTATGGCAATGAACAGGCAGACGAATTAACCCGGGCAGGCTCTGCTTTGAATGACTCCTTAGCGGTTTCTGTCGCAATCCCACTGGGATTATTCAAAAGCAGAATCTAAAAAGACTATCTCGAAAAGGCGAAATCTGGACAAATGTAGAGTCGCGAAGAAAACGTGGCCTACCTACAACGAGAAACGCTCAACGCAAATCATAGGCTACAAATGCAAAGACATTTCGAGACTAATTACATTGTTTATAGGTCATTGGACGATCGGAAAACATGCAAGCAAGGAGGAAACTGTACACCATCTTCAATGTGAATTCCCAGCCTTGAACGCAATCAGACATAAATTTCTGGGAAGGTACGAATTAGACAACCTCTGGAAGATATCTGACACTAGACTCAGTGACATTATTAAATAACTAAACTCTACTGGCTGGATCTAATTAATTTATGGTTTCATTTCTCTTTTTTACACTTCTATTAAAATAAATATATTATACGAGCTGTTAACCCGCTACTTCGTTAGCGGAAATTTTTTATAAAAACCATACTATAAAATAAATTTAAAATAGGATTTGCGAAAAGTACAAAAGGCATGTTTGATAGGGTGCCAGTAAAGTACCAATTTTTAACATCTTTAACATTCGAAAGTTAAAAAACTATCAAAGTATTCCTATTATTATTTTTTAGTATAGAGGAATTTGACTAATAGAGCTTGAGAATTCTCATTCATAAATAATAATAATATCTCTTTAATATTAGATTTATAAAATTAGAATAACGAAAAATAAATATTATAATAACGAAAAAGTATTTTAGAATAAGGAGAAAGAACCACAAAATCACTTTTAAAGATTCTGATTCATCTTTAATTTTATGTTTCAAGGATGTAGAAGATTCAAAAAGTATTGTTAGAAGAACGAAAAAGTGCCACAAAATCCCTTCTTATGAATACTCACTCACTTAGGGCCACATAACTTTAACTTCATGTTTATAGGATAAATATTATAGAAAATTCAAAAAAAAAAAAAAAAAAACAAGCGCGAATATTCGTCCCGGCCGAATCTATATACCCACCATCAACTTTTTCAAATTTTACGTTATATGGGAGGGGGCGGTAAAGTGGGCAGTAAAGTAGGCGGACCACGCCCATTTTTTGTTTCCGAATTTACATTGGTCCTTGAACTATTTCAACACAATTTTGTTGTTTTTCACCTTATATGGGAGGTGGGCGGTAAAGTGGGTGGACCACGCCCATTTTTGGTTTCCGTGTTTATATCGATCCCCGAACTATACATACAAAATTTCGTTGTCGGACATGTTTTTGTTGAGGAAATATCTGCAGAAAAGTATAAATCGGACACCCTGTGTTTCTAGTTTTTAGCTCATAACTTTTTTGTTTATTAACCGATCTCACCCATTTTCAATTCCAAACAAACCTTATGTAAGACAAACATTTGTGCCAAATTTCGCCCCCTATTTTTTTCCGTTCGAGCCCTATCCTGCTTTCAACAGACGGACAGACGGACGGACATAGCTAAATCGAATCAGAATCAAACCAGGAGCCAGAAAATATATACTTTGTGGGGTCTTAGATGATTCCTTCGACATGTGACACACGGAATGACAAAATCAATATAGCCCCCATCTTTTTGATGGTGGGTATAAAAAAAAAAATAAAATAAAAAAGAAAAAACACATGTCCTTAATTTCATGTTTCCATAATTATAGAAAATTCAAAAAGTACCATTAGAAGAACAAAAAAGTACCACAAAGTCCCCTCTTATGGAATTTCATTCATTAAGGACCACATATCTTTAATTTCATGTTCCTAGTTTAAATATTATAGAAAATTCAAAAAGTACCATTAGAAAAAAAAAATAAAAAAAATAAAAAATACCACAAAATCTCCTATTGTGGATTCTCATTCATTTAGGACCATATATCTTTAATTTCATGTTTCTAGTTTAAATATTACAGAAAATGCAAAAAGTATCATTAGAAGAAGAAAAAAGTACCACAAAGTTCATCCTCTTGAATTCTTACCCACAGGATGTTTCTATGTTTAATGTGTGGAAAATTCATTATTAAGTTTGAATAAAATGTAATTTCTAGCCTTTACCCCCTTTTTGGTACTTTTTTTTACCCATAGAAGTATCAGAAATTGTATTCCAATGAGTTTCTAAATTATAGTGAGATCCCATATTAAAATACGCATAAAAAAAAATGTTTTATGAAAAAAGTACCAAAAATAGGTACGATTTTTACCCCTTAAACGTTCGAATTTCGAAAAAGTACCAGATCTATATTTCTAGTTTTTTGATAAGTTATGAATACGGCATAACTTTTATTTGTATGTTGATAGGTTTCAAAGATACATATGATGACAAAAAAGTACCAAAATACAGTTTTTACCCGTTTTCTCCCTAAAAGGGCCGATTTTCAAAAAAGTACCAGACACCTGTCCGATTATTTTCTAAATGAATAACGACAACTATTCAACTTTTTGTGTATCTTTATTAGTTTGGGAGTTATAGAGTTACCGATTTAAATTAAACATTCGAATTTCCAAAAAACCCATCTTAGTGGATCTATACATAGGGAGGCTTACCTACGTTCCAAATTTTCGTCTCTCTAGCTTCAGCCGGGGTGTGAGATGATGAATCAGTCAGTCACGTTACTCTTTTATATATATGCATTAAGGCAAGGATGTCAAATTCCTAAAGTAATTGTATGAAAAGGTCGAATACTTCCCTTGATTTCTTCATATGAAAATCGATATCAGTTCATTATTCTTAAGAATTCTATCTAACACAGACGATCCGATATTGGTTATTAAGATACATTGCATATTTGTATTAAAAGCAACTATTCAGACTTTTGCATTTACTTTGAATATTTTTATAATTTTGGATTTCCCAGTTTTCATTTTACTGAAGTTGATTAGACATAATTTTCTGATTAATTTTGTCATTCATTTTATAATTTTAAATATTTTGAACGATTGTATATCATATATCGTTATATAGAAAGAAACTCCCTTATATGTAGGGAGTTTCTTTCTTTCTATCGTCTAGCCTTTTTTATAGAAATAATTTTACTGAACTTCACAATACGAAGTAGTACAATAGTACTATTGTTTCACGTTCATAGTTGTATTGTTAGATTATATGAACATATGTATGTATGCCTGTAGTTGTATTGAGGTGTAAAATATGTTTGTTTTACCATTTTACACCTTAAGTTAACCATTCGAAGACTTAAAAGTTAACACTAGCAAACAGGTTTTTCTTTTAATGAAATTTATTTCATTTGATAAAACAAAGGAATAAGTGATGTGGACATAACATCTTTCCTATGAAATTTATTTATTTACTTAGAACTTTATTTTAAAAATCTAATAATATCTCCAACCTATTGACAGCATTTTCTGTTTCTTTATAGCTGAGGTTTCAGTATTATTTATTTTTTTATTAAAAGGCAAAAGTTTTATTTATAAAATTTTAAATTCTTGTTGATTAGTGTTATTCCAATAGTCAACTATTAATACACACATGATTGTTTCTGATCTTAAAATGCTATGAGTATTTCTTATTGCTATACTCGTATCATTTTAAGTCATTAAATAGAAAATTTTTAAATCCAGAAACTTATACATGAATTGTAGAGCTTACAAAAAAAAAATAAAATTTTTATGAATACGTTTGAATAATTCAGGAGTATTTTGATATATGTATCTGTATACGAATTTACGAGCAAGGACTGAGTTAAATGAAGTGGGATAAAATATTAATACTAAGTGTTAGTGTGATCGAAATATCACCTATCCAACAACTCAGAGAGTTTATCGTTTATGATAAATAAGAGCGTTTACAGGGAAACAAGCCGAGGCGGCGACTAAATTTTCGGCTTAAGATTTGATTTAAGTCTAATAAATTTGTCATATGTAAGTAAAATTATAATAATAGATGGAGCCACTGCATTCACTTCTTTGGATAAGAGAAATATATGTTTCTTGTTAAAAAATTTTTAAATTTCGGCGGCTAATTTTGAGCCGATGCACAGTGATTCGTTCCCGTATAACGACTGGGCAAAAATAGAAGGAGTTATTCTAGACTTATTAAATTTTGTATACTATTAAAATATTTAATAATTAAGAAAAATACGAAGTTTAAAAAAAAAATCGGTGCAAGGACTCTTATACCCCCCATACATCCTAAAATTTCAAAATGCCATATTTTCCACAAACTTAAAAAGAAAATTCTAAAAGTTGGTCATGTTAGTACTTATTTGACTATAATTATGTGTGCGATTTTTTATTTATGATCGAGGCAAGGACTATTGTAGCTGTCATATATCCTTTTTACTAAAAACGTCCTAAAACTGCTAAAACGACTCATAATATAAAATAACTTTTGAATAGACTTGCAGTTGGCAACGCTCTTATCCGTACCAAATTTTGTTGAATTTGGACAAATAACATACAAATTGTAGAAAAATATATATTTTTTTTAATAATATAAATATTATTAAGGAATACTAGACTATACGTGTTATAAATAATATACATATATTACTCATACGCACGGTTGTACATGAAAGTATTACAAATATTTCTGACAAAGTTATATTAGAGTGCAAAATGTTTTTAAATGATTAATCCTCTTTGATGAAATTAATATAAATTAAATTAAGCTTTTCTATCTACAGATAAGACCGTGAGTTAAAAAATGTAAAATTAAAATTATTTAATGAATTTTTACATTCATTTGTGCTAGAATAATTTTACAGAAAATTGTAATTTTTCGTTCCTAAAAAAAAAAATATAAATTACAAGAATACTTAGCAAAAAGTGGTTCCATTCTTTATTGATTACTATTAAAAATAAAAGTGAAAATTAAATAGAAGAATAAAAGTTTAAAAACTATGCACTAATTTTCCTTATATATTAAATCAAACTTTGTCAATTTTATATTTTTAACACAAAATAAAGTCATATATAAAATTTATGAAAATATTTAAATTTTGATAGAAATTAAGTACTAACGTTTTATTTTGCTAAAACTTGTGTTATGTTGATCTTAACTACATATAGAAATGTTGAAAGAAATTTAAAAATCCATTCAAATTTACTTTTTTTAATTGTTCACTTCAAAAATATTTTAATAAAAAATGTTATTTTTCCCTTCTACAAAATATTTTATTATATAAATTAAAAGCAAAAGGTGGTTGCGTTTTTCACTGTTTTAAAGATATCAGATACAGCTTTAAAAAATTAAAGTCCATGAACTAATCTCCTTGAAATAGTTTTTCAAATTTAGTAAATTTTTTTATTTTTCCTATAAATTCAGTTTTATTGAAATCCAAATTTCCAAACAAAATTTTTGTAATAATTAAAAAAAAAAAATCAAAAAGATAAAATATATTGTTTTTAGGCAAAGCTAAAAATTTACGTTTTCAAAAGAAATAAAAAAGAAAACTGTTGAAATATATTTTTACCAATTATTTAAGTAGAGCCATCGAAAATAATTTTTTTCAATACACACATTTTTGCTATATATCAGCTGATTTTGGCGCCCTCTACTGTCATGGCGCATGAAGTCGAAAATTGCCCTGCGGCGGCACGAAGCCGGCTTGTATCTCTGAGCGTTTCTGAGTACCTGGCTGTGCCAAAAAAAAAAAAAACAGTTCCACTACAACTTTAGGACACCAGTTTGTTGCAGCTTTAGTCACCTTTAATTATAAGAAAAAAATTAATGGGACAAGTTAATTTAAAAAAGATAATTAGAATTGATTTCAGCGTAATGGACGAAATACACATAGAAAAATTATTAACAGACTTGGGAAGGAAAATATACTTAATACTGAGGAGTTTTTAGGAATTTGTCGTCACACATTGGGGTAAAAGGGGTCGAAAATTACGATTAATTCTGGGAAAGGTGATATCAATATTTTAATGATCACGTTTTATTTTTTTATTGATTACTAGTTAAAAAAAAATCAAGTTTAGAATTTTAAGATTTTTTTTTTACCAGAACGGGAATTTCTGTCCGTACGTCTATACATTAGAGTAAATGGGTCGAAAATTATGCATAATTCAAAGGAAGGTAGTCACTTTAATGATCACGTTTAATTTCCCTATTTATTAGTAAGTAAAAAATACATTACTACAATTTAAATAGTAATGTCCATCCGTCTATACATTTGGGAAAAATGGGACGAAAATGACGCTTAATTCAGGAAAAGGTGTTATCCAAATTTTTAATGACTACGTTTTATTTTTTCTATTTATTAGTTATTAGACAGCATGGCAATTCACAGAGGGCCAGAGAGATAGATTTTTAAGAATTTGAAAATAACAAATTTGGCAAATTAGGAACCATTTCCTTCTGTATCGAACCAAAGTTAAAAAGGTTATTAGAAATTAATTTTATTGAAGGGCCATTTTTTTGGTTTTTGCTTTTTTTTTTATGACAAAAGTTGATTTTTTTTTTTGCATCAATTAACATTTGAATCGGCAATTATAACAAAAAAACCTGAATTTAAATTATTTGCATATAGTATATTTTTTTAAATTTTAATCATATATTGTTTTTTAATATTAACCTTCTTCCAAAGAAATCCACACGAATCCTCAGTCCGATAAAAGCAATATTTTTTTTATTTTTATATCTATTAGAATGTTAGTTTTTAAAAAAAGTTGCCCAAACTTGCTTCAAATGATAAATGGCCCAATCAAAACTTTTTATAAAGAGTGCGATCGAAAAAATCTTAGCATACATTTTGCCCCATAACTTTTTTCGGAAGCAATATTAAAAATTTCTTTTGATCTAGTTATCATTGAAAAATACTTCAGTTATTATTTTTAATAACGACCATGTTGATTTGTCGTGATTTTGATCAAAATAAGTGACAAAAAAATTTACGTGCTACAAATTATTAAAAGATGAAAAAAAAAAAAAAAATCCAAATAGGTTCTACAAATAATTGGCCACAGAATTAAATTTCTGCCGTCAAACAGTTTCTAATGTTATTAAACAGTATCAGGAGAATTTGACCATTGATAGAAAACCTGGTTCGGAAAGAAAGAAAGGTCCACATGATATTGGGAAGACCAGAAAATTGAAAGCATATTGAAAGGAACTCCAAACACATCTGGTAGAAAAGCAGCCCGGTTAGCTCAGTGCTTTGACTATTTGGTGCGAAAATTTAAAGCTAATGCATAGTTGATAATATATAAAGTCCAAAAAGATTAAAACAGGAATGCTGCAAAAAATTTAGAAGCCAAGAATAGGACACGGAAATTAAAACCAAATTTCATATAAAAATACTTAAGATGTATAATTGACATGTATGTGCTGGCAGAATTTTCACAGCTTCTGTGGCAAAACTTTTATATTGCTAATGCTCGAGGCAATATTAAAGATAAGTTTAGGACCCAATAGCAAAAAAAATTTGCTAAAAAATTCCAGCTATAACAAGCTATTTGCTATTGCGGCAAAACAGGAAAGTCACTTGTTACATTCGGCTCTATAAATACCAAAATTTACATCAAAGAATATTTGCAAAAAAGACTTCTTCTTTTCATAAGAGAGCACAAATTGTCCACACATTTTTGGACCGATTTGGTATCATGTTACTACGGTAAGAAAGCTCTGGAGTGGTACCAAAACAATAACATAGTTTTTGTATCAAGAGAGGTCAATTTTCAAAATTGTCCATAGCTTAGAAAGAATTATAATGTCCGTCTATCTGTCTGTCAGTTTGTTAAATTTTGCACACTTTCCAATTCAAAGTCGTTTAACTTTTGATTTAATAAAGATAACAACTCAAAATTTTCTTTGTTCAATAAATAATTTTGTTTTTTTTTAACCAACTACATAAAATATATTAAAATCAGTTGAAAATATTTGGCTATATATGGAAAAATTTTAATTAAGATTTTCTGAAATTGAGATTTTTGAAATTTGAATGTATATAACTCGAAAAATGTACAAGATAAGTAGTACATGCGAGCATGTTTTCTCAAGGATTTATTAAGAACTTTAAGGTGATATAATAATCTTGGAAATCGGGTAAGGAACACAAATTCGCTAGTGTTTAAACATTTTTCATGACACTAGTACCCTATTTTAAACCTACATAGTTCCGCCCCTGATGCGTGTATTAGATCTTGCGTCTAAACTCAAAATGCTACTGTTGTCTGCTACACCTATATGTTTCATGCAGATCCAACAAGCCGATTAGAAGTTACAGCTTTATTTCGATTCTTCCCCACCGTTTAATGTTTGATAAAGTAAAGAAAATGTCTGCACTTAAGCTGTTTTTTATATGAAATCTACTGGAGTATTTAAAAAAAAAAAAATATTTTCTCAAATCGTGCTATATGTGTGCATTATTTTTTTTTTCATAATATTAGAGTGGAAAATATATATACAGTTAGGGACAAAACTATTTGTACACCCCATGCATTTCGTATATCTTCAATAATTTATAAAGAATAAAAAATTATTATATGTAGTTTTAATTCAGGTCCATTTTTATTGAATTATTTGATAAAAAATAAATTAATATATAACACATTGTTAAAAAAAAAGTACAATTTAAGTAAAAATCTTTGGGACAAAAGTATTTGTACATCAGTACTTTGTACAATTATTTGTACGTTGGACTCTTGTCTGATGATTTTTTTAAAATACCGTTATATTTTCTTCGTTAATCGAGTTTTATTTTACAAAATAAGAAGTTGGTTTTAACGTTTTGAATAATAAGCACATCAAAAATGGGAAAGCGAAAAGAATTGAGTTTGGATATTAAAAATTTAATTATTGATGAACATAAAAATACTACCGGAACAATTGTTCATCCAAAAACAGTAGGGAGGATCTTACATTCTGCGGGATATGCAAGTTGAATTCCCCGCAAGAAACCGCTGATTAGTAAAAAAAAACAGCATTTGCGTTTAGAGTTTGCCAAACGATACATTGATAAGGACGAAGAATTTTGGAATAGGGTTTTGTTTACTGATGAAACCAAAGTCAATCTTTTCGGAAATGATAGCAGGGGAAAAGTGTGGCGCAAAAAAAAAAAAAACAATTTCACCCCAACAGTGAAACATGGTGGGGGAAGTGTTATGGTATGGGGGGCAATAGCAGCCAGTGGGGTAGGGCGAATGGTATTTATAGATGGTGTAATGGATCAGCATCAATATAAACGTATATTGGAAGACAATTTGAAGGATTCCGTAGATGGTTTGGGTCTTGGCCAAAGTTGGATATTCCAACAGGACAATGACCCAAAACATACAGCGCGTTCAGTGAAGGAGTGGTTGCTTTACCATGCACCAAGACAACTTAATTCTCCTCCCCAATCACCTTACTTAAACCCCATCGAGCACTGTTGGGATATTTTGAAACGTAAAGTAGCTACAAAGCACGTCCGAAGCAGGGATGAACTTAAAATTGCTTTGGAGGAAGCCTGGAAGGAAATATCTCCAGATGAAACGAGAAATTTGGTCCGATCGATGCCCAGAAGATTACAGGCCGTGATAGATGCAAAAGGAGGACCCACAAAATATTAAAATTTTCCAATATAAGTATTATAAGTAGGTGTAGATCATATGTACAAATACTTTTGTCCCAATGAATTTTCATTATTTTGTATTTTTTTAAATAATGTGTTGGATATTAATTTTGTTTTTATAACTTAATTAAATAAAAATATATTAAAAATAATACTGCATACGACAATTTTAAATTCTTTATAAACTATTGAAGGTATATGAAATATATGAGGTGTACAAATAGTTTTGTCCCTAACTGTAATTTTTGAGAAAATTTTCAGAACAAACAGCTTGCTAAATTTAAGTTACATTCCATGAAAATTTAAAATTATGACAATTTTCAAAATAACAAATAAAATATTAGGACAAAATATAATTTACAAATACTTAAAGAAAAGTACACTTAAATATCTGAAGTTGATGATTTCATTTTAAATTTTTACCTTAAAAGACTTTTTATTTAAAATAAATACACTGAAAGCTGATGAAAATTGAACTTTGACTTTTTACTATTTTTCAAAATTTTTAAAAAATTCTTAACTTTGACAGCTCGTTATAAGAAAACAACACAACCCAGCTTAAAGATTTTAATTGAGATTGATACATAATTTTGTCTATTTTTATTTGTTAACCAACTTTATTACTAAACTTTAAATTTTAAAATTCAGTTAAGCACCACTTTTGACACATTTTTCCCCAATGTGCGTCAGTTTTATTTCCATTCTACGTTAGTTTTCTAAATTACCAGTTTCCACGGCTCACATTGGGGTAAAATGTATCAAAAGTTGGGTACCGAATAAAAATATACAAAATTCTGTATCAATAACAATCTTCAAGCTAGTTTATGTTGTTTTGTTATAAGGAGCTCTCATAGATAAACATGTTTTTATATCTTTGAAAAAGAGTCAAAAATTAAATTTAGAATTGGAATGTTTGCAAAAACTAACAAGCAGATGGATGGATGGATGGAAGAACAGCATTTGTTTGGTAAATCATCACGATTAGTATTTATATATGGTGATCAGAAATGTATTTTTGGTACTTCGTACAGGCGTTGTCAAGTTTTTCTTAAATATGGCAATATTTTATTGATTTGTTGGAGGACGTGGAAGTAAAATAGTTTAACTAATATCAGTCCTTATATACCTTGATATCCCTTATACAATAAACACATTTGTTTTTATTATCCAGTTTTAGCCTCAACTCTTCATAAATAAGTATGAAAAAAGAACAACTACATCATTCCTAGTAATTTTAAAAGGAATTCAAATACCATAATGTTATTGCTATCGGTTGGTTGTTTGTTTTCTTAAAATTGTCCATATAATACTAAAACCTAAACAAAAATACATATTCAAATGTTTGTGTCCATATAACTATAAGAGTAAAATTTTGTTTATATGTACATTAGAGTGTCCCGTAGACAAAAATTTTGTAGGAAGACCTCTCAAACGATGCATAAAAATTAGCTTAATATGGGAAAAATATAAAAAAAAAATTTTAAAATTGATCTTCAGTTGCCTACCAGCGATTGATAGTAACGGGTCTAGAACATATCTAGAAAAATAGTACTGAGATTTGTCTCGAAATGAGTATCAAAAATTCGTAATTTTTAGCCAATATAAAAAATATTTAAAAAAATTTTCGCAATAATTTTGGTCGATAAACCGCCATTTTACATAGTACATCATGCAAAAAAAAAAAAAAAAAAAAAAATTCGATATTTTTTTAAAAAATGGATACGAATTTTATAATTTTGTTCCTTTTATGGTTAAAATATTTAAAATTTACATTGTAGTAAGAACTGTTGATAATATGTAATTTTCCAGATTTTTTAAAAAGATTGTTCATCAAAATACCTTAAAAAGTCTTCTGGCGAAACAAAATCCCATGGGTAAAATTTTTAAAATATTTTTCCCATAACCAGCATAAAATTACGAATTTTTCAATACCCATTTTGATTAAAAAATCGAAACTTTTTTTTTACCAAAATGTATGGGACCCATTTTTCAATCGCTGGTAGGGAACTGAAGACCAATTTTAAAAATTTTTTAAACAATTTTTTCGTATTAAGCTAATTTTTACGCATCGTTTAAGGGATCTTCCTACATCGAAATCTCGAGAAAAGCTTTCCTCGGTACACTCTAATGTACATATGTATATTAAAATTAAAACAATATAAAATATAATATATAGGTTTGTATCTAGTAACTACCTTAACAATTGTCATATTATTTTATTTGTTCTTAATTACAGGATACAGAAACAGAAAAAGAGCAATAAGGATACATACTTCACACGCTCACACACACACACATTTAGTACAGATATTAAAAACTTAAAATTTTGTATGCATTAAAAAAGGAAAGCAAGTATTTGTTACAGGCTTATGAAGCTTTGAAAAGTTTTGCCAGAAAATTGAATTAGTTTTAGTACAAAAATATAATAGAATTATTCGTTCCTTTTCATAGTTTTGGTAAATGTAATCAACAGATAAATTTTTGTTGGTTACCTTTTTCTGTTTTTTTTTTGTGAGTCTTGTGTCTTTTAGCTAAAGAACTTAAGTAGCTAAAGTAGAAGTTGTAGAGTAGAAGTTTGTAAGTGGTTGGATTAAATGTAATTTATTGACAGAAAACACAAGACTTTGGAAATTATAAAGTTGAAATATTAAGTGAGTGCAAATACTTACAGTTTGTGTATAGATGAAAGAATTTTGGTTTTAAACTAAAATGTAAAGTATTTTTAAATTATTTTATTGCTTTAATATAAAGAAAATATTAAATGAAATTTTAATTCTAAATTTCTGTAGTTATTTTCAGCTTAAAGCTTATTTTTATATTTAGCTTTTCTTTGCTGTTAATTTTTAATATTTTAATCTAGCCAAGAATTTTTTTGTGTATGATATTTTAACTACATGTTGCTGCTAATATTGCAGCACGAACAACAATTTCATTATCTTAAATATGCTGCACATCTTTACTTAAATTTATATACATACACATTTAAAGCCACCTGAAAATCTATTTCCGGTATAACGCATTTCATTTTATGTTGTTGTTGTTTTCTGTTTCCTCTAGTCAAATCATAAAATTTTGTACTCCTTTCACGTTTCATATTATATGATGATTATACTCGTTTTTTTTGTACACCAAAAAAATAAATGTTTTTATTTTGCTTCTTAGCTGCTTGGAATTTCACATTTTTACACCTGTGCCTTAGTGCTGATCCAGTGGGTACAATTGTACAAAAATTTGCTACAATTGAAAGTTTTTCTTATGTGCTGTTGTTTTGTCAGATTGTAAAGTTAAAGCGATAAATTTCGGTTTTCAACTGGGAGATACATTTGTAAAAGGGTGGTTTAAAAAGAGGTGTTTATTTCTATGTAGGGATCGCAATTTCCCGGGGTAGCGGGAACAAATTTTCGAATTCCCGGGATCCTGGATTAAAAATATAAGTAATACTACTCTCATTAGTTTAACAACTTAGACCCAAAGAGAAGTGTATTTTTGCATTGGCAGATTTAAAACAGAATTGACACATTATTAAGCAGATCGTCTTTTCCGAAAACCTTTGGGGTAATTGAAATGTGTATTAAAACTAATTAAATTGTTTGTAGCTTCAATGGGTGATCCAACATTATATGAAAATATCAAAAATATATCGCAAATTTTAACGAACCTTCATAGTTTTGAATATCATATCGTCCTGCGCTGACTGAATTACCTATGTAAACATTTTGGAAATTTTTTTTTATTGCTGCATTTAGTTATACATACTAGTTATACATATTACCACTGAAGCATTTGTCGATATCTCGAATAGTTTAGGATTTACAAAATTACCTATGTAAATAATTTTTCATTCAAGTTAATATTATTAAATTCTTAGAGAAAATGGTAATATTAAAATTTAAACATAAAATATTAAATATTGTATGCTTATGATATGCCGCCTGAAAGTGTAGATTTTAGGACTAGTTATACCAAAATTAACTGACATAGACTTACGTCAAATAAAGCTTTGATGATGTCTGTCCGTCTGTCTGTCTTTCAGTTTTAGATTATTATAAAAGTATTATTTTTTATACCCACCATCAAAAAGATGAGGGGTATATTGATTTTTTCATTCCGTGTATAACATGTTGAAGGAATCATCTAAGACCCCACAAAGTATATATATTCTGGGTCCTGGTTAGATTCTGAGTCGATCTAGCTATGTCCGTCCGTCTGTCCGTCTGTTGAAAGCAGGATAGCGCTCGAACGGAGCAACGTAGGGAGACGAAATTTGGCACAAATATTTGTCTTATATAAGGTTTGTTTGGGATTGAAAATGGGCAAAATCGGTTTGCAAACAAAAAAGTTATGGGCTAAAGACTAGGAACACAGGGTGTCCGTTTTATACTTTTCTTCTGATATTTCTGCAACAAAAGCATGTACGATAGCGAAATTTTGTACATATAGTTTGGGGATCGATATAAACTCGGAAGCCAAAAATGGGCGTAGTCCGCCCACTTTACCGCCCACCTCCCATATAAGGTGAAAATCAATGAAATTGTGTTCAAGCAGTTCAAGGACTAATGCAAACTCGGAAACAAAAAATGGGCGTGGCCCGCCCACTTTACCGCCCACTTTATCTCCTAAAAACTAGAAACACAGGATGTCCGTTTTATACTTTTCTGCTGATATATAGTTTGGGGATCGATATCAACTCGGAAGCCACAAATGGGCGTGGTCCGTCCACTTTACCGCCCACCTCCCATATAAGGTGAAAATCAATGAAATTGTCTTCAAATAGTTCAAGGACTAATGCAAACTCGGAAACAAAAAATGGGCGTGGCCAGCCTACTTTACTGCCCACTTTACCGCCCACTTTACCTCCTCTCATATAACTTAATATGTGAAAAAGTTGATGGTGGGTATATAGATTCGGCCGGGCCGAATATTTGCGCTTGTTTAATAATAAGAACAGGAAAAAGCTAGGGAGACCATACTGTCAATGTCATCTGAGCGTTACCTATTATATGTTGGATTTCTTTTAATCAAAAATAAAAAGTTATGTATAGTGTTGATCGAAAATAATATTTTTGGAGGTACTTTAAAATTTGTCCAGCTCACGAAAGTGAAATGATTGAGTCCTAATATTTTGGGTATTACGGACTGCGTACAAAAAAATCCGTGCATGCAAATCTGCTAATAGAAACTAAACCAGTGGGCGAGTTTCGGACAATTTGATGGATTTCGGTACAAAATCTTACAATTTATTTGTTACAACTCCATTGTTTTGTTGTTGTAATGAGAAGAAGCTGAAGCAGGCCAGAAAACAGCGGATACACTGAATTTTATTAGGAAAGGGAGAAGTCTTTTCCAAAGGCACTCATTCACGTATATTTCTGTGTTAATGCAACCATTTTTTAAGAATGAAGTGCTTCATTCCTGCGTATGCATATGACTTTTGAAATCAAAAACATTCTTGGGAATTTTGATTTCTTTGATACACGAAATTTTTTTACCATAATCCCTCTAGCATATGCGACATAGAGTTCCTGGCTAGGAAGTTGAAAAAAGTTACCCTGTATGAACGTTTCATCGTCTACTATACAAAAATAAAATTTCTGAAAAAAATTCGTGTTATTTTTTACCTCCAAATTCTTGCTTGCGTTCCTATTAGGATTTTTTCCTACTTTATAAATCTTCTGGCTAGACTTCCTTGAAAATTTTTTGATAAAGATTCCAAGCAATTAACTTTTTGTAACACTTTTCTTCCAGAGACGAGGTGATTTTCTCTCAAAATCCTATCTATTTTGCCTCAGTCCTAGAGCCTGAATATACTATTTGTATAATATTATGACCCAAGAAACTGTATTTTGCGGCAGAACAGCCTTCCTTGCAATTATTTTATATGAATAATGCAAGATTTCATAAAAAATTTTAATTATGTGTTTAGGTATTTTTTGTTAAACTTGCATTTTAAGAAAAACCAATTTTGCTATTACCATGAAACTTAGCACATGGGAAGTGAGCATAATGGCAAATACAAACCAGTTAACATTATATACTATATACGGCAGATATGCCCACGAGTCCTATGACTCATACATCAACTTTTGTAGATGATACTGCTTTTGTAAGTTTGCATACAATACACCCTGTGATTGCATCCGAAAAACTCCAATCCCATATCACTGAGCTGAAAAAATGGCTATATAAATAGAAGATCAATGTGAATGCTTCGAAATGTGTCCATATAACATTTACCTTACGCAGGGAAAGTTGTTCTCCCATTCGAATAAACAATGTCCTAATACCTGAACAGGACAAAGTAAAATATCTTGGTATTCACCTAGACCGGCGTTTAACATGGACTCGTCATATAGAGTTCAAAATTACTCAAATAAAACTAAAATCTGAACCAATTCATTGGTTAATTGGTACAAAGTCAGCCCTAGACTTGGACTATAAAGTACTGTTATATAAACCAGTAATAAAACCTATATGGCTATATGGCATACAGCTCTGGGGAACAGCCTCCTCATCAAACATTGAAAAATTACAGAGAAGACAGTCCAAAGTCCTAAGAATAATAACAGGTGCACCATGGTACGTCAGAAATAGCAACATCCACAAGGAATTCAATATTCCTACAATTCGTGAGGAGATAAAGAAAAGTAGCATCAAATATATGAACAAATTATCTGAACACCCAAACCCTCTCTCTAGGGAATTGCTAACTTTTGAGGGTCATAGACGCCTAAGAAGAATGGAAACACTGGATCTTCTAATACAAATTCTAAGTTGGATTTTGCAGTGGCAATATCAACAATAATTTAAGTTTAGGTTAAGATTTTAATACTTATTGTAAATTTCTGAAAAAGAAAGATTCAATAAAAACTAATACATATATATGTAAAAAAAAAATTTAAGATTATTTTAAATATTTTTATTTATATATAGTCATTTGAAGTCATATTATATATTAACTTTATATGGTGCTACTATTTTATAGCCTATTTTACTATTGAAGTCTTCAGTATAATAGTTCTTTTGATACACTAATAATATTTCTAAGTTTTACTACAATTTCATCAAATTTCTAATTTAAAAAAAAAAAAAATTTATAACACTGGTCAACAAAAAAATCCTCCCCCACAGACGAATAGTTGGACTTGATGTATTTTGATGTGCTTAACACGAATCTGCTTTCAGTTTTTTTCCATCAGGTCTGGGTTTTTTTTATGGGCGTGTCTAATATTTCGACCATAGTAAGGCCATTACTCTAGTATATTTCCTCATAACTCAAGAACGGTTTATACGATTGATCAAAGTGATACAACAAAATGCGGACTAAAAATATCTTCAAATTCCCCAAACTTAATTTTTTTATGTGCTCAATATTTTTGGAGTTATTTTGAAATAAGTGTCTGAAAAAAATAATTTTCATGCAAAATTTTAGATTTTTTTGTTACTAAATTTTCGTTAAATAAATGAAAACATCTAAAATGTTACAGTTTATCATCTTTATCTTAAAGCTGGTAATGATGCGAAAAAAATAAGGCATGTATCTTCATAATTGGTGTAGAAATGTAAATTTTATTCACAGTTAAGTAAAAATACCCATGTTAGATACAATTGAGTAGAAATACAGTGGTGGCCAAAAATTTTTTTTTATTTTTTTCTTGAAACAAAAATAGGTGGACTAGGTGGATACTGACAAGTTAAACAAGAATCTGCATTCAATTTCTTTCTATCGTGTACTGATTTTTTTTTATGAGCATGACTAATATCATCACCTTATTCAGCGGTCACACTATAAAATTCGAGAATGGTTTGTCGAACTTAAGCTATAACTCAAGAACCGTTTACACGTTTTTAATAAATGATACATCAAAAGATGCATACGAAAATTGTCTTCAAGTTATGTTCATAGTATTTTTTATTATCTGAAAAATTTCAGAGTTATGGATCAAAATTTTCACCACTTTTTAAAAAAATAAATTTAAAAATTTTCGGTACTAATTACCGAATAACTACGGAAATATTAATTGGACAAAAAATTGTATAAATTCAGCTCAAAGACAATTTAAGTTGCTATATAGTAAAGTTCAATTTATCTTAATTGGACAAACTGTTCTCGAGTTATACAAGTGTGACTGCCTAAAGGCGTGTTCATAGTAATCATGCCCATAAAAAAATCCATGCGTGATAGAACAAAAGTAAAAGCTGATTCTTATTAAACACGTTGAATTCCATCTAATCCACCTATTTTTTTTTTTCTTTTTTATTTAAGACGAAACAAATTTTTTTTTTTTGTCCACTAGTGTATTTCCACTTAGCTATAGGTATGCATGGGTATCCAAACTTAACTGTGAATCCAATCAAGATTTGTGCATCAATTTTTACAATATGTGGCTTTATTTACTAGCAGTTTTGCCAGCTTTGAGATAAAGGTGATAAACTTTAATATTTTTGATGTTTTCACTTAAAAAAAAAAGTTTTAGTAAAAAAAAAGAAATGTTGAATTTGCATGAAAAATTTTTTTTCCGACACTTTTTTCGAAATATCTCCTAAACTATTGAGCGGATAAAAATTTGATAGAAAAGCGACTTAAAGCCGACTGTTATTCCACATATTTTGGTGTATTATTTATATAAATCATGCGTACCGTTTTCGAATTATAGTGAAATATACTCGAGTAATCGGCTTATTTAGGGCGCAATATTAAACACGCCCATAAAAAAAAATCACGACCTGTTGGAAAAAACTGAAAGCAGATTCGAGTTTAGCATGCGGAATTCCATTTAGTCCACATATTTTTTTTTTTGAAGGAGCTAAAAAAAATTTTTTTTGTTGACCAGTGTAATCAGCTGGTATTATGGAATAACGCGTGCGCTATCTTCTCCATTGCTTTTGGTGCAATCCATTAGGAGAATTCTTATAATTTCTCAATTATTTCTCCTTGCAGGTCGTTGTAGTTAAATTGTTACGTGTATATCACCCAAGGTCTTTGAACAGCAATCAGCAGAGTTAGTGACAATGAATCTAGTTCGTGTGACAGGTATCTCAAATCAATCCTGTAGTCTATAAAATAATCTAGTCTTCAAAAACTCTTCCATTACTATTGGTTATTTTAAGACACAACTGGAAATTAATTAAAAATGTATCACACTTTGCAACAACCTGTAGCAAACTTATTTTAAAACTCCACAATATATTTATAAACTAAAAAATTCTACTAACACGCATAGACTTGCACCTTTACCCATACATATGTAGAATCATTATTTGTTTGTTTTTTTCCCTATTTAGAATCTTCCTTAGTTAAATATTGCCAACGCATCCATAGTTATTTACGCTCGTGCTAGCAGTTCAGCAGCTGGTTGCAATCTTAAGATGGCATTTGATAGTCTACGATATTTTATGCATTGTTAGCTTTTGTTGTTGTTGTTGTTTTTAGTGTTTGTATAAGAGTATCTTACAGGTGTAATTAGATGCATAAGTTAAGCTTGTGTGAGAAATTAATTAAAAGTTGCTTCATTCTTTAGTTTAGTCTGTTAAGTGTGTGCGTGTGTACGTATTAGTGTTTATTTCTACCATTTTTATGTGCATGCCATAAAAAAGCAAAAAAAAAATATACACAAACTGTTGTTAACAAAAAGAAACTTTTCTATTTCACTTATTTTTTTTTTTTTTCTTTTCTTTTCTTTTCTATCTTTACTTTTTCAAATATTGAATGTGCATATTTTGTAGTTAGAGTTTTTTGTTATTTGTTCGTGTATTTAGTTTTGTTTGGTTGCGTGTGTTGCATTCCACATAATTTAACATTGACAGAGTACAAGTATATTGAGCGTAAAATCGGTTAAAGTTTATTTAAGATGTAGACGGTTTTTGGTTTTTTTTTTGCTTTTCCGGGTTTATGTTTTATTATAAACAAAAGTTGGCTTATTTTAAATATTTGAGTTATTTTGTTTTACTTAGGGAGATTTTATAGAGAAAGATGATTCATTGTATTTTTTAGTAAAATAAAGATGCGTAATTCTTTTATGTTAGCTAAATAAAATTTTGATCAATATTATACCAACATATTTAGGAAATGTTTGAAAGAATATTTGTGTAAAAAAATATTATTTTTTTTTATATGTGGAGGTTCCAATAAGCATTTGTTGAGCACTTAATAAACCCTTTAATTAATTTCTTGCTTAAAACGTTTAGTTGAAAGTTTTAGTATTCTAAAATGTTTGTCTGTCCTTCCGTCTCGATTACAGTTTGTATATATTAAATTTGACTAATATAATAACTTTGGTACAACAAAGAAGACTAAATATCGGTAATGATCGGTTAAATATTTACAAAGTGAACTTTCTTTTATATACATTATACTGAACTTTGGATATCTTATTTGATATTGGATCTGTCTCAGAGAATTCAGAGATTTTTTTTAATGTATAATGTCTAAGGTGTTCTGTGATTACCACAAATGCTGATTATCTATATCTTCTAGAGGATACTATTTTTCAGAAAAATTTCAGAACAAATACCCTGTTATATTTTCAGTTGCATTCCATGAAAGTTGAAAATTAATGCAAGGACTGCGCACGAAAAAAATCCGTGCATACAAATCTGCTTATAGAAACTAAACCAATGCACAGTGTCACATTTATCCAAATTAGAACGACAAAAATACGAAAATAAAAGTTTATTAATTGAAGTTATTCTTTTCGCATTTATTAGTAAACATGTCATATGTTATGCAAAATATACTCAAAGTATTGTAAAGTGTCCATAGCGCGAATTATGGATTTTCAAAGATGCAACTTTTAAAAACATTTTAATTTTATTTACAACTTTTGTGAAGAAGTATGTTAACTTTAACTTCATATATCTCGGCAAATACTGCAGATATTGATATGATTTTTTTGGTATGTAATAGTAATTATATCCAAACTATTATACTGTAATTTGCTAGGTTAAAAAGTCAATACTGAAAATATTGTTTTTATTTAAAAGAAATCATAATATTAAAAAAAATATTTTTTGGAAAATTCTATTTATAATGGACTGGAACTAAAAAGTTCCAACGAGTTCCAAGTCCAAAATACGTTTGTTATATAAAAGAACAGCTTTGAAATTATATTTGAGAATTTTAGCTGCGACTTTTTGCGATCTTTTAAAAAATTAGAATAAAATGTGCGGTATCTCATATTAGCAATTTTTTAATAGTTATTTAAATATTTTAAGGTAATGGCTGAAAATTTGTTATTCAAGTGCTACACCAATATTGGTGTGATTAGATCTTGTCACGCCTACTTTTAAAATATCTTTTATTTTAACAAAATTTACAAAAATATGTCTGAAATTCATACGAATAGAATAATTTTTTTTTTCAGTATGGGAGTGCCATTTATTATACCCGCCCATTTTTAGTGAATATTTTTATGGCCTTACTAACAGAATATACCATTTCAGACCAATATCTACAAAACTGGATTTTTGTCGTTCTAAAAATGCCAAATGTGACACTGTGCAATGGGTGAATTTTTTTTTTTTAATTCTATTTTTATTAATGACTGTTATGTTCAAGTTCTATACAAAAAAGATTAAATTATTTCCTATTGGTTTTTAGGGAAATATCTGCTTTTTCCCAGAATTCTTCTAATTGAAGATTTTATTTGGTTTCCTGTCATTTTTTTGCTCGAATTTTATGCTGAGCTTTTAATATGGTTTAATTTATTTTTTATTAGAGCCCAATATCTTTCCCAAAAAAAATCATGCCCATAAAAAAAAAAAATCAATACGTAATAGAAAAAAAGTAAAAGCTGATTCTTAGTTACACACATAAAATAAAATGGTTGGAAAATGGTTGTAACTATTAAAATATAATAAAACAAAATAAAATTTTGTTCCAACTATTAAAAATGTATACATTTAATGGAATTTTTATGTTAATAACTGTAAAAGCATTATTGTGATAGAAATATGATTCCTACATTTGAATACATAGTTCTCTGAATCAATTTGTATTCAGTTAAGAATATTCGGCTAATAATATTCTATTAAATTCATGGTTCTAAACAAAATATTGGTATTTGCAATCAAAATATTGTTTGTATTTCGATAATTCAATTATTTACCATATTTTTAGTCACAGTAACCTATTCAGTGCTCACAACCGAAAAGTGGATTTCAAAAATTAAAATTAAAACATTTTATTTCATAAAACAATTACGAAAACATTTTTGCAAAAAAAAAAAAAAAAAAAAATTACATCTTGAATTACTTGAAGATATACATTTCGTTATATGTGGATAATTGTGTGAGTATACATAACTATATATACAAACACAGAAAAAAAGTAAACAATTAACAAATATATATGAAAATAATTCATTCAATTATAAACTTGTTTAAATTTGCACCTCTCATCAAAATGATTATATCAATTACTAAAAACTATAAAAAATACAAAACAGAAAAATATTCCCAATTAATAAATTAATTAAATCAATCAAGTAGATGATTGAATGAATTAAAAATGTGTATAGGAAAAAAAATCATACCAAAATTTGTTTTTTATTTTATTTTTTCTTGAACATATTTATTAAATTTTGATGTAAAATTAAACAACTGAGTTAAATGTAAAAAAGATGGTAATAATTTTTTCTGTGAAAAATGTATTAACTTTTCTAATAACAAAATTATTTAAATAATATAATACAAATTTCAACAACAATTGGCTTCTTCTGAGATAATTTTAGACACTTTTCCAATGGATCGAAATAACGGTATGAAATGAAACTTATTTATTTGATGAATCGATTATTTGATGAATCGATATTTTCAGATACTTAACAACTTTATTACTTACATATTTACTTTCCAGGATGATATTCTACAGCAATCAATTAATCTTGAAAAGTGCAGAGTTTATAAAATTTCACTTGTAACAGTAAGTTGTAGGATGGAAAAATGCTGACAAAGATTTTTCTTGTAAGTAAGCATTTCCAACATCATGGAATTGAAACATAAATGAAATCAAATAATATAAAATCTAATATTTTCTTTCTTATAAAGTGGCTCATCTCCTGCAACTAAATCTGCATGTTAATTTACTTCCTATTGGATCACTAAGCAATGACATAATAAGGTAATTGTAATGAATGAATTCGAAGGAAACTGTAGATGGTGTTTTAAAGGAACGTGTGTAAGTATAAATGTGCCTACCTGATACAACAATCAAAAGACAAATTTATGAAAATGTTAAAATAAGTTTTATTTTGTTGATTATATTTCTGTATAATTTATTGTATTTGTATAATTTTTTTGTTTTTTAATAAATAAAAATGTTTTCAAAAATTTTTTATGTGTATAAATAATTCACAATAATCAAAAGTACATTTAGTCTATATCATCGAATAGTAAGTTATGTGTACCGTCTACATTCGGTTATTACAAACAAATTATGTAGTAGTACTTGCAACCGAACAAATTCGATTGGCTATAAATTCGGTTGCCACAACGAACGTGTTTTCTCTGTGTAGCATATTAAATTTCATCTAATTCACTTATTTTTTTTTTTTTTTATTTAAGACAAACAAATTTTTTTTTGCCGACTAGTGTATTTTTACTTAAATGTAGGTATGCATGGGTATCCTAACTTAACTGTGAATCCAATCAAAATTTGTGCATCAATTTTTATGATACGTGGCTTTATTTACTCGTAGTTTTGCCAGCTTTGAGATAAAGATGATAAACTGAAACATTTTTGATGTTTTCACTTTTAAAGAAAAATAAATCTTGAATTTAGCATGAAAAAATATTTTTCGGACAATTATTTCGAAATATCTCCAAAACTATTGAGCGTATAAAAATCTGTTAGTAGAACGACTTAAAGCAAATTTTATTCCACATAATTCGTGTATTTTGGTGCATACCGTTCTCGAGTTATAGTGAAATATACTCAAGTAATCGGCTTATTTAGGGAGTAATATTAGACACGCCCATAAAAGAAATCTCGACCTGATGGGAGAAAACTGAAAGCAGATTCAAGTTTAGCATGCGGAATTCCATCTAGTCCACATATTTTTTTTTTTTTTTGAAGGAGCACGAACAAATTTATTTTTGTTGGCCAGTGTATTCAAAAAATAAATAATAATTGGATAGAATATAATTTAAAAATACTTTAAAAAAATATACTTAAAAACCTGAAAATTATAGTTCCATTTTAAATTTTTACTTTAGATGACTTTCTAATTAAAAAAAATACACCGAAAATTTGTGAAAATTGATTTTTTTACTCTTTTTCCAAAATGTAAATAAATGTTTAACTTTGAAAGCTCCGTACAAGAAAACAACAAAAACTATATTGAATATTTTTACTGATTGTAACACATAATTTTTTCTACTTTTATTCGGTACCCAACTTTAAAATGAAAATTAAAATTTTAATATTCTATTGAACGCCACTTTTGAATTATTTTACCCAAGTGTGCGCAGGTATGGATTTGGAAATCAATTTTAAAAATTTTAAAGTTAATTTAATATAAAACGAGATAGAAAGATATAGTCGGTCAAGCCCGGCCATATTATACCCTACACCATTATATATGTGCATCAAAATTCAAAGAGGGGTCATATATTAGACCTGTGGCCAATTGTGGATCAATACTTTCACTAAAGGTACGGTCACATTAGGGAAACATTTGACTAAAACTCACAAATATTTCTTTGCCGTAATGTGACAATAAAATATTTTTGTGTGGCAAATAACAAATCAGCTGATTTTGGGCAAACAAAATTATTTGATAGCAAACAAAAATATTCATAATGTGAACACAATGTGACCACATAATGGAAAATATTTTCCCAATTTTTTGGGCAAATAATTATTTGAACTTACAAAATTTTTTGTAAGAGAAAACAACATCAAATAATAGTTGTATCGAGCCATATTTACTATTGAATCTAAGGGTGCCAAAAGTCATTTTGTGCATTTTATGATATATCTAATGTTTTTTAGTATCAGTTATATTTCAGGTCGATATAGCAATATTATACCAACCATCTTCTAAAGATATTTACTCTTCTTTTGCACATATAGTCAAGTAATCTTTTCTGATCCAAGTGTAAAATTTTCAATGAGGCAAAATAGTAAAATTACAATATAAAAATGAAAAGACTTCGGGGACATACTTAAGCATGTCAAAGGATTGTCCATACAAGTTTGGTGCATAAAAATGAGTGAGATATATGTATGCAAAAAACTGAATTTTGGCACCTTTAGCCGTGAATAACTTGTGTAGCATGGCAATAAGGTATTAAAATTTTACTTCTAACTTATCTTCTATTGCATATTTTGTCGAAAAACTTTTTGTGGTTCAAGTTAGGGTGTCCGAAAATGTAAAATTTTCAAAGAGGCAACAGAGTAAAATTACAATAATAAAATGAAAAGGCTTCGTGCACATACTTGGTCAAATCAAAGGACTATCTCTACAAGATGGTACATAAAAATTTAGTTAAGAAAAATTGTTGCAAATTTTATATTCTATAGATGATGTAGTAAAAACACGTATGGTGCATAATAAGCGAGGTATATTCAAAAAATTTAACTTCGAATAACCCGTGTAGCAAAAACGTGATTATATGTGACCTTTTGCACTATGACGACGTAATGTTGTCAGTGCCGGCTATTTTGCGACAGTGTAAACTAAATTCGTCCAGTTTGGAGGTGGAATTGGGACAAACGGTTCAAACCGGGATCGTTTAAGTCGATGGAGAGTGGTGGTGAGGTGGTTGCTAAGGCCATTAGTGCTGCATATGGAACGAAGGGTGCTGCTGCTTCCTGTGGCAAAGCTGGAAAAAAGACGCATAGAACGGAGCACCCTAGGAAGAAGGCCACAACGTCGGTTGAGGGTGACGGATGGGTCCGCATGTGAAGATCATGGAGGATTTTAGGGAGGTGATGTTTAAGAAGCCGCTGGTTGACCTTCCAAAGAAGGTGATGAAGAAAGGAAAAATACGGAATATATGAGGCCCTCTTGATGAGGCTCAGTACTGAAAATGAGCGGCAGCAGGGGGATCTTTACGTTTTTGGCGCTGGTGGTACTGGGGGCAACACACATGGTCGTGAACAGTCTATGTCGATGGCTATGCAATTGTCTTACCTTTTCTTCTTCCTTTTCCAAAAAGCAATCGAAGCTGCTCTACATCACAAATAAAAAAATTGTCATGTTCTACATTATAATTTCAATAAAAATAATTTTATTGTTTTAGACAGTCTGATGAAATAATTTTTGAAGACAAATAATTTTTCAAATGTGACCGATGAGAAAACATATTTTTGTATTTGCCTATTGTATGTTTGAACAAACAAAAATGGGAAAATAAATGTGAGTAATGTTACCATAAAATAAATTTCATATTACTTTGGAAAAATTTTGTTTATGTTCGGGCAAACTAATTCGAAACAAACATTTGACTAATGTGACCATACCTTAAGTGTAAAATAAAATATACAAATTCAGAATATTATGTTAATACTAACATTTATATGGGTTTATATGGGAGCTATTATAAATTATGAACCAAAGTTCATAAAATTTGGCACTGTGATTTCTACCCAAACAAAAATTATTTGTGTCGAATATTAACTTAATCCCGATATCTGTATGGGATTTATGCACGTTAAAGTGATTTTTGAAAGAGGGATTTATATGGGAGCTATAGTCAATTATTGACTGATCTTAATGAAATTTGGTACAAAGATACACTTATTTAAAACTTTTTTGTACCGAATTTCATAAAAAAAGGCATTTATGATCGCTAAACCTTAATTCCGGGAGAACATTTGTATGGGGGCAAGGTCAAATAATAGACCAATCATTGCAAATTTCAATAGGCTTCGTCCCTGTGCCAAAATAATTATTCGTGCCAAATTTCACCAAGATATCTCTAAAATTGCAACCTGTACTTTGTTCACAAGGTTTACATAAATAGACAGCCAGCCAGCCAGCCGACCAGACTGACATCGTTAAATCAACTCAGAAAGTAATTCTAAGTCGGTTGGTATACTTTAAGGTGGGTGTCCACCATAGGTGGTTGGGGTATAATGCGTTTGTGCTGATGTTTGAACGCACAGAAACAATCTTCTTCTGTGCATTCAAACATCAGCACAAACGCATAATACCCCAATCACCTATGGTGGTGTAGGGTATAAATATTCTTAAAACGTTATTTTAACTAAATAAATATAATATAATCGTATTTCAGACGATCAACTTAAATTTTTAGGAATTAAAATCGTGTTCTTTAGCTGAATCTGTGCCTGATATTAATCATACGATAAGTTCCTTTAATCAATAAATAAACACGTATCTAATGTCCAATGTCATTATTGACAAAGATTAACATCCTTATTTTATAAATCACTTCATCTCACTTAATGCAATTACCCTATACGTTATTAATTTGTTGAATAAATTTTGTAAATTTTTAGTTTTCCATATGGTCAGTAAAATATTAAAGTTAGCTTTTAAATTTAAATCAACCCAGTTAAAGTAAGGAGTGAGATCGAAAAATTCTTAACACACATTTTGCCTCATAACTTTTTTCGGAATCAATATTCAAATTTTTTTTTGATCTAGTTATCATGGAAAAATACTTCAGTTATTATTTTTAATAACAACCATGTTAATTTGTCCTTATTTTCATCAAAATAAGTGACGAAAAAGATTTACGTCCTACAAGTTATTAAAAAATTTCAAAAAATCCAAATAGGTCTTACAAATAATTGGCCACAGAATTAAATGTCGTCCGTAAAACCGTTTCTAATGTTATTAAACAGTATCAGGAGAATTTGACTATTGATGTGAAACCTAGTTCGGTAAGAAAAAAGGACCACATGATATTGCGAAGGCCAGAAAATTGAAGGCATATTGAAAGGAACTCCAAACAAATCTGGTAGAAAATCAGCTCAGTTTTCTCAGTGCTTCGACTATTTGGTGCGAAAATTTAAAGCTAATGGGAAAGTTGATAACATATAAAGTTCAAAAAATTCCAAACTGGAATTCTGCCAAAAAATTACAAGCCAAAAATAGGACTCGGAATTTAAAACCAAATTTCATACAAAAATACTCAAGCTGTATAATTGACGAAGAAACGTAGGTGCTGGCAGAATCTTCGCAGCTTTCGTCTCAAAAATTTTTATTGCTAATACTCGAAGCAATGTTGGAGATAAGTTTAAAACCCAAAAGCAGCAAAAATTTCTTACAAAATTCATGGTATGACAAGCTTTTTGCAATTGCGGCAAAACAGGAAAGTCATTTGATACATTCGGATCTATAAATACCAAAATATGCATAAAGGAATATTTGCAAAAAAGACTTCTTCTTTTCTTAAGAAAGCACAACGTGTCCACATATTTTTGGATCCATTTGGTATCATGTAACTACGGTAAGAAAGCTCTGGAGTGGTACCAAATCAATAACATAGTTTTAGTATCAAGAGAGGTCAATTTTCAAAATTGTCCATAGCTTAGACCAGTGGAGAGATATTGAGCTCTTGTGAAAAGTGAATTCAAGAGCACAAAAAAGGTGTTCCAAAATACCGAAGATTTTAACAGAAGATGTGCACACTGTTCCAAAAAAGTGACTGAAGCAACTATCAAATCTCAAAAAATGGTCCACAATTTTATAATTAGTGTTTAGAACCATAAAACATTATACATTTCTGTGATCTGTGCTAAATTATCAAATGATTAAAAAAATAATGAAAACTCTAAGATCAACCGTTTCCAAGTTATTGAATATTATGTATGTTAAGAATTTTTCGATCTCACTCCTTATATTTCAAATAATTTTTTAAAGCTATCTTTTTCTCGTCCTTTTTGCGACAATTTCCACCTGCCTATCATCATTATCGTCATTGATTTGCAATCAAAATTTTCCATATATTTTCTTCGTTTCCTTATGTTTGTTTGTTTCTTTTCTCTTCTTTTTCATTCAATAAGTAATTCTATATTGAGTTTTCTAACTAAAGAAAACTTTACATAAACTATGCATACTAAATCAAAAACAACAACTGTAACAATTTCGAATAAAATCAAAGATAAATAAATTCATATACATACCAGTCAACAAAAAAAAAGAAAGAAAGAAACTGACAGTAGATATACATAGATACATTTTTAAAATGCAAAGAAAATCATAAAAAACAAGAAAATTATTTGAAAAAGTATCTCTTTGATATGAAATTCATATCTACCATACATTTTACCGAGTAACTTAAAAACTCCAATGATGATATAACACCCAATTGAACAATTCAGAAATTATTTGCCATAAAGTATATTTATTCATTTCATTTGTATACCTCGCACGTTGGGGTAAAATGTGTCAAAAGTGGCGTTTAATTGAATTTTAAAATTTAAAGTTTTGTAATAAAGTTGGGTACCGAATAAAAATAGATAAAATTATGTATCAATACCATTTAAAATCTTTAAGCTAGGTTGTGTTGTTTTCTTATAAGGAGCTGTCAAAGTTAAGAGTTTTTTTACATTTTAGAAAAATAGTAAAAAATTCAATTTTCATCAGGTTTCAGTATATTTATTTTAAATAAAAAGTCTTTTAAGGTAAAAATTTAAAATGAAACCATCAAGTTCAGATGTTTAAATGTACTTTACTTCAAGTATTTGTAAATTATATGTTGTCCTGATATTTTTGTTATTTTTTTGAAAATTATCCTAAAATACACTAAATTTTAACTTTCATGGAATGCAACTTAAAATGTTACAGGATGTTTATTCTGAAAATTTCCTGAAAAATAGTACATATTGTCCACTTTAATACTAGGAAAAAAACTTGTGCGCATATTTAGCCCGAGTTATATACATTTAAAATTTCAAAAATCTCAATTTTAAGATTTTTCCATATATAGCCAAATATTTTCAATTGATTTTATTATATTTTATGTAGTTGGTTAAAAAGCAAAATTATCTATCGAAAAAAGAAAATTTTAAGTCGTTATCTTTATTGAGTCAAAAGTTAAACGATTTTGAATTGGAAAGTTTGCAAAAATTAACATACAGACGGACAGATGGACGGACATTGGAATTCTTTCAAGAAAATCTTAAAATTCGAAAAATATTTTTTTCTACTTCTCGATTAATATGAAAACCAAATTAAGGTATTAAAACTTTAATATCACCTTTCCCTGAATTAAGTGAAATTTTCGACACATTTAACTCAAGTGTATAGACGGATGGACGGACATTGCCATGCTGCCAAAAAATATTTTAGAATTCTAAAAATGCATCTGTTTACTAACTAATAAATAGAAAAAGTAGAAGGTGATCATCAAAATTTGGATATATTCTTTTCTTTAATTAAGCTTCATTTTCGTCCCATTTAGAACAAATGTATAGACGGAAGGACGGACATTATCATTCTGCCAAAAAACCTCTTATAGTTCTAGAAATAAATTTTTTTACTTACTAATAAATAGAAAAATTAAATGTGATCATTAAAGTGTTGATACTACCCTTCTTTGAATAATGCATAATTTTTGACACATATAACTCTTATGTATAGACGGACGGACAGACATTACCGTTCTGCTAAAAAAAAATCTTAAAATACTAAAGCTGAATTTTTTTTTAACTAATAATCAATAAAAAAATGAAACGTGATCATTAAAATATTGATATCACCTTCACCTGAATTAAGCGCCATTTTCGACCCCTTTTACCCCAATGTGCCTCGATAGAATTTCATTTGAATGTATCAGCAAACATAACAGATGGTTGAAAGATGGTATGAAGAAAAATGAAACTGTAGAAATAGAAGAAACAACAGATTTTAACAAACAATTGTAACTATTTGTCTTGTCTGTGGAGAACATGAACTAGAAGATGAAGATGCCGGAATAATAAAAAAATCTGAGAAAGTATAAAATGAAGAAAAAAAGAAATAGCCGGGTAGACGAATAACTATGGCTACAACTATGGGAATCATGAATAAATACAACAAAACAATAAAAACATAATAACAATAACAACAGTCATAATAACAAAATATCTTACTGTAGCACATTGGAATAGAAAAGCAAAGAAATTTAAGAAAGTTCTTAAAGTATAATTTTTTATAAAATTTTATTAAACCCATTTCTTACCACTTAGTGATTGTAATCATAAAATCGAAAGATTTGTGATCCTAGCTATTTTAGTTTCCGAGATATCGGGTGTTGCGAAAACGCATCAATGGTCAATTAGGGGTATGTTGTTTTGCTCATATAGGAAGTAGACTTTTAAACAAATTGTATGGCAAAATGAGTTTTATTTGTGATTTAAAGTTAATTTTGTGATTATTTTACAAATTGTATGTTAAATATGTTAAGTGTGAACAAAAATAATTGGAGGTGGACCATTTCAATTGGAATTTAAGGCAACTAAAAAATGACGTAAAAACGTTAAATAGCTTACGATGTAAGACTAAATAATTTCATATAATCTATAAAATAGATTATATATTTAATAAAATATGTTACACATTAAAGCATTTGGAATGTAATGTACATTGCATTCGATTATTTGTTTGCGCATCATCTCGATTATGATTTCAATACGGTGGCCAGGAAAGCATTTTGGTCCTTCGTACAGACTGCCTTACCATGTTGTACTCCAAACACAAATGTTCGTACATCGATTCTGTTATTCTTGCAGAATATTCCAAAATTTTAAAAATCGTAAATCCTGGTAATATATAAAGTGGCTCATAATATGATGTATTTCAATTGAAACAGGATTTGAAAATTTGGGTAATGTACAAATTTTCAAATGACTAAGAAAAAAATGTGTTTGCTTTCATTTATCCGTGCACATATATTCACGGATTTTTCCTTTATTATACCTAGAATATCCTAGGAGATTTTATTTTGTTTATATTTTGATATCCTCTTAATCTCATTTGATTGAAAACTCAAAATGAACTATCACTTTGAGTAGAGAGCATGTCCTTTCATAGAAAAAGGCTGTTTCGAAAATTATGAAATTTTACCTATGCACATTGGTTTTTAACATTTTTTAATATCTTGAATAAAATATATTAGTGTGTAATCATAAAGATTGTAAATATTAAGTTTTTCTTTAGCAAATTTTATAACCTTTGAAGAAATTTATTATCCCTTTTTTAAGACAATTGAAAAAAATTAGCAACAAATTACATAATTTTATTGGTTTCATTCATTAGTTTTCTAAATTTTTCAGGTAACTCCTTGAATTTTTGTGATCATATTCAATATAACAGCATCCTTCACAAAATACACATCATATTCAAGTAGCGTCGATCATTTGGAAATTCTTTTTTTTACATTTGTTCTCAATGAGTGTAAAAAATATAACCACTTGTAATTTGCTGACAATTGCATATTTTTTTACTACATAAGTCATAAATAATATAGAATACAACTTTTTTAAGGTTAGAGTAAAAAATTCTATTGCACATGAAGTCTTACTTAAAAAAAATTCTATATTCGTTCACCTATGAAGATTTTCTAAATTATTTTACATAATTTTAACATACTATATTACCATTTCCATTTTTCAGTGCGCTACCATTTTTTCAGTGCGCTACCTTGCGTAATGTAGCTAAATCACACTGCCCCTAATCGACCATTAATGCGTTTTTGCAATACCAATTTTTGGAGGCTTGGTGTTTCTATCTCCCTAAATTATTTGTCAAAAAGTGAATAGTTTCATATTTTTTGATGTCTTGGCTATCGTCTTAAAGGTTATTCAAGATGTTTTGTAAAATTTTTCGAATGAATTTTTAAGTTTTAAAAAAGGTCTATTTTATAGACCTTTTTTTGATCCACTCTACCGGGGGTAAAAAAATCGTCGGAATAAATTTTTTTTTTTATCAATTCAATTAAATAACTTCAAATATTTTAACTTATAAAGCTTATAAAGCAAAAATAAGAAACTAGTTCAGCCAAAAAAATATATTTTTTTAAAAAAGGCTTGAAAAAATAATAGGGACACTTAATGTTTTGCAAAATTTTTTTTTTTTTTTAACATTACCATAATTTCCAAACACTTTTTTAATACTTGGTTGAAGATCCTTGCATTTTTATAACATCCTGACAATAGCGATTCATAGATCCCATAAGATTCGCACATACCTCGGGCGGAATTGAGTACCAGGTTTCTTGAATTTTTTCCCACAACTCGTGTTTATTTTTTTATTTAAAGCTACCAATTTTATTTTTGAGGATTCCCTAGAGATGTTTAATGGGGTTTAAGTCCGGTGATTGGGACGGCCACTCCATTACAGGCACCTCATTTTGCTGAAACCACGTTTTGACGCTTCTAGCGGATCATTATCCTGCATGAATTCCCATTTTAGTGGCATTTCATCCTCAGCAAATGAAAGCATTTTATTCTGAAGAATGATTATATAGTCAGCAGCATTAATTTTTCTCTGAATCCAAACTATTGGACCAACTCCAGAGGCCGAAAAACATCTCCATAGCATTATAGAACCACCACCGTGTTTGACGGTTTTTTTCGGTATATTTTGGATCAAATTCAGCACTTGCAGGACGACGTACAAATGATTTCCGTCAGATCCAAATAAATTGACTTTTTTTCGTCTGACAATAGTACATTGTTCCAGTTTTTACGCACAGGTGTCGCCTGGCAAATTCCAACCTTTTTTGTATGTTTTTCTTGATCAATAGAGGTACTTTTCTCGGACTGCGTCCCATTAATCCGACTTCCTGCAGCCTATTTCTTATTGTTCCACTTGTCACTGAAGCACACAATTCATTTTTAAGAATATTTGATGACATAAAGTGGTTATTTTTGGAAACTCGAACTAAATGTTGGTCAAAACGCGCTGACGTTTTACGTTTTCTACCTCTAGTTTCCTGACTTTTTTCGAATGAATGGCATTGAATACTTTAGTTTTGGAACACTTCATTATCTGTGCAATTTTTCTAATTGATAACCCGTCCGAATTTAATTTAAGAATAACATTTTTTTCAGATTCAGTACAATGAACACCACGTCCCATTTTCATATTTATTTACCGAAGACATAAATCATAAACACTAAACCAATATGATAAAATTAGTGAGTCCCTATTATTTTTTCCAATTGAAAATACAACTTCACTGATTTTTTTATAAATAAATATAAAATAATAGCGCAAAAGAGAAAAAGTAAACAAATAATGAAATTCTGTTATTTTAGGAACAAAAAAAAAAGAAAACAATATAAAGAAACTGCTTGTATCTGTTTGCTAAAGTAAGGGTTGTCCCTATTATTTTTTCCAACACTGTATATAAAACATTATCATTAATTTGAAACTAAATTAGTTACGGTATAGGTAAAGTTACTGATGCGAAGTTAAAAAATTCATCTTAAAAATTTTTTTATGCATATTTATACATATGCACGAGGTAGTCGGTTTTGACACCCTATAGGTTATCTTGTGTTATTACAAGATAACTATAATATAATTTTTCTGAAAGCTTAAGTCCTTCTTTACAACTCTCTCATACATTTTAGTTCGATCTGTTCAGTAGTTTAGGAGATATAGATTTTTACCCATATATTGGTGATCACGATTACTGTGCAATGATAAATCTTTCATATTTCTTTCTACATCTCTTTAAGCTTTTTTTTATTGAAGTTGTTTTTATTATTTGTTCCTTCTTACGGGTATTTTCTGATCAATATCTATTTGTATGTATGAATTTATTAGGATATTTGTGTTTACAACAGAGTATGTGTTTCTAAGTGAGTTAAAGTTTTTGTTTTATCTGCCTGAGTTATTGTGAGGATTGTGTGTTTATACTTGTGTTTGAGTGTATTTCATGGAGTTTTTATTTTTTATTCAACTTTAACTTACAGTGTCAGTAAGAATATTATTGTTTTCTGCTGATAGTTATTGTTACTTATTTTTATTGTTTATGGTATTCAATAACTCAATAGATAAATAGAACAATATTGATATTTATTTACTTTAGCACCTACAAGTAAAAAGGAAACTAGTAAGTAAGAGCTTTGAATGCGGCTGTAACTAGTGTTTATAAAAAACCGACTTTTCAAAAAACCGGTTTGACGGTTAACCGAAATTTGGATAAAATCCGGTTGAACCGGTTAACCGACATTTAAATAAATAATTGTAGCAGTATATTGTATATAATATTAATGATCATTATACATTATATAGTTAATATCCAACTGTAGTGTAACCGTCAAATTTGTTTTTGTAAATACCATAAATACCTAACAGTAGAGTAACGGCTTTTGAATACCATTCTTGTTTTTTATACGTAAGCATTTGTATTTGTTTTGTAAATACGTTTAGTCATAGAAATCGCAACAGCATTTTTTTGCACTCGCGACTTTATTTTTGTTTTTTATATATAGTTTTTGCTATAAGGACTTTGTAGTAAGTTTTGTTGTTGTACATGGTACTTTATTTTTGTTTTTTTATGTATAGGTATTCTCGTAAGAACTTTATTATTATTTTTTATGCATAATTTGTTTTGCACTTAAGCATACGAGAACTTTCTGTTGTTTTTATGTATAAAAATTGTTAGTTTACTAAAGTAAGCATAGTATAAGAAATTAGTATATAAGCAAGCTATTTTGTAAAATAAAGTCAGTCTGGTTATGACATTGAAGAAGAAAAGTTTTTCTTACTTCTAAATAATTTAACTAGAAGCTTAATAAAAATAATTTTGGTTAAAAAAATGGTCCTTTAAGAGTCAACCAAGAACAACATAATGAAAATCGTTCTTTGTAAATGTCTAAATCGAACGTTTACCAGCGTTTGAAAAACTCTAACTGCTGTCAAGTTTTTTGGATTGGCTAAAACTACAGCTACTGAAAATGGTGAGTAGGGCAATTACAATTTTTGGTAGTCTAACACTTTCTTTAACTGCTACTACTTGCAAGAAAGAAGAACGAAGAACAACAGAAAAACATAAGTGATCACAATGTTTTAGCATTAAAAAATTGCTTAAAAATAGGAATGTTTTAATGAAATCTGGCAGAAATAAGTTTAAATATGTTTACAAAATTTCATGAAGATCGGTTCATAAAAAAAATGTTAGTATCGTTTTAATATTTTACAAATACATATATAAAAGTTTTAAAAATTTGTTTACAATATTTAAAATTTGATAAATCAGACTGGAGATTATAAAAATTAAAAACAAAAATATATTTTTTTTGTTTTTGTTTTCCGCCAAAGAAAATAATGCTTTACACCCGAAAATTTACTAGATTTTGTAAGTAAAGAACAAAAACCCGTATTTATTTTATTTGGCAACCCATATGACAACTCTAAAATATTTGTAAAATGGAGGGCAATGTACAGATGTTTATAAAAGCGCAGAGAAGAAATAAATAATATATATTTTACATTACTTTTAATTTTGATATTTTAAGCTACTTCGTTTTTTTATTAAACTACTTCAACTGCAACCTTTACTGCTACCTCTGCTACTCCCTCTGCTTTTAATTTACTACTTTTAAAACTAAACAAAGAATGTAGCAGTTTTCTCTTGTGAATTTAGATAAAACTATAAATACTTATATGTGAAGGTAGCAGCAGTAATAAAATCGTGAAAACTACACTACTTTCAGAATTTAAGTTTTTGACTACAACTAACAATACTGCTACCAAAAAGTGAAGGTAGCTGTAGTTTAAGTATTTGTACGACTACAAGTTTTAAACATTTCTTAAACTCCAATTTTAGTTATATTTTGCTGCTACGACTACTTGGAGTCTAGTTTTTCAAACGCTGCATAATTTATAACAACAATTTCTTGCTTGGTATTTAGCACATTTTTAAAAGCTTTATAACTATCGTAAACTTTTTTGTTGTAACGTTTTTTATACCCTACACCACCATAGGTGGTGTAGGGTATAGATGGACAGACGGACGATGTCCGTCCGTCCGTCTGTCCGTCCATGTATACCTTGTAATCAAACTACAGGTCGCAATTTTGAACCAAAATTAATGAAATTTGGTAAACAGGTTTTTATAGTCCAGGGACGAAGCCTATTGAAATTGGTTATGATCGGTTCATTATTTCACCTAGCCCCCATACAAATGTCCTCCAGGAAAAGGGTTTAATGATCATAAATCCCTAAAATATAGCAATATTTTAATTTTAAGTCTAAATAAGTATACCAATTTTTAAGAAGATCGGTCCATAATTAACCATAGCTCCCATATAAACCCCTCTTCCGAAAATCACTCTAAAGGTCATAAATCCCATTAAAACGTTAGTATCAATTTAATATTCGACACAAATAAATTTTATATTAACATAAATGATAGTGCCAAATTTTACAAAGATCGGACTATAATTTACTATAGCTCCCATATAAGGCCCTCTTTCAGGAATCACCCAAAAGTGAATAAATTCATATAAATGTCAGCATCAACGTAATATTCTGTATTTGTATGTTTTATTTTATACTTATGAGTATCGGTCCATATTTGACTCCAAGTCTAACGAGAGAAAATGATATAGTCGGTTAAGCCCGACCATATGATACCCTTCACCATTGTGTATATTATAATTCGGGGAGGGGTCTTGACTTGGAGTATATAATATATAGACCGATAATGTACACAATGGTGTAGGGTATCATATGGTCGGGCTTGACCGACTATATCTTTTTCTCTCGTTTAAAAATCATTTATTTTTTTATTAAAGAATGCAATAAAATTATTGTATTATGAATGAAATTACTTTCTATGATTTTTTCAACATTTTTGAAATTTTTCTCTTAAATAAATTTTAATACAATTTTTACAAAAATAATTAAAATTTTTCCTACTAAAAAGACGTTTATTTTTATTTTTTTTTAGAAAAAAAATAAAAATAAAAAAAATAGTAATTCACAAGAGCATTTCCTGCACTTATTTAGGTCTACTTACTTTTGAAGTGGTGAAAATTAAATTTTACAGAAAAACTTATTCCTTATTTCCTGGTATCAAATTTTTTGTTCTGTAACCAATTTTTATATCTTTTTTACGTTGCTTACATTTTTACCAAAAACTTTTTGAAATTAAAATTCTTCTTAAAAGAAAACGTTCATATAAATTTTTTCTCTAAAATATATTTTAAACTTAGAACTGACTAATTCCATCTCAGAACTGATAAATTTCTGATATCTCCGCTTTCAATGAAATTCGCTACAGTTATTACTTAATACTATAGCTATTCATTGTGAAAATTTTTTAATATTTTTATTTCACATTGATTTATTTGAATAGTTTTAAATTTTCTTGGAAAAAGAAAAATAAGTAAAATATTTATTTTATTCTTGAATATTTGAAATATTTTATTCAAACCTTTTGAGGCTGAATATTTTTATTTCTTTGAAGTTTTGTCGAATAAAATTATCAAAATATTTATTTAAAATTTTTCTATTTGAATATATAGTTTTTAAATAAAAATCAGAAAAAATTGTTATTCCCTGCTTTTATAAGACGAATGAAAAATTTGTCTCGTAAAAATGTATGGAAAAAAACAAATAAATTTGAAATTTGTTGTTTCCCATACATTTTGACGAGCCAAATTTTTCGTTCGTCTTATAAAAACAGGGGGTTAAACTTTTTTTATTTAAATAAAATACATCTGAATATTATTCAAGGTTAGAATAATCAAATAAAAAAATTTTAATTATCTTTTTATAAAAATAAATATTTGTTTTACTTTTGGTTAAATAAAATATTTTCATTTTTAATTTATTTTGTTCAATCAGAAAATTATAATAAATTCAATTGTTTAAGTATAAATAGAAATTCTTAATGTTTTTATTTAAAAATTAATAGATTGATTAAAAAATATTTTTAATTAGAAATAAGTAATGGAAATGAATTAAAAAGTATTTTAATTTTTTATTTCATTCACAAGTTATGCAATGCCTAATACAAATTTATGGGGAGGATATTATGCGTTTGTGTTGATGTTTGTAACATCCAAAAATATTGGTCTAAGACCCACCTCAATTTATACCAATCGACTTAGAATCACTTTCTGAGACGATTTAATGATATCCGTCCGTCTGATCGTCTGTCCATCCATGTCCAAACCTTTTAATCAAACTACAGGTCGCAATTTTGAACAAAAATTAATGAAATTTGGCACACAGGTTTCTTACAGTTCAGGGACGAAGCCTATTGAAATTGGTTGTGATCAGTTCATTATTTCAACTAGCCCCCATACAAATGTCCTCCCGGAAAAGGGTTTAATGATCATAAATCCCTTAAATACAAAAATATTTTAATGAATTTTGGCACATATAAGTTCCATATAACTCTTAATCAGTGTGCCCAATTTCAGAAAGTTCGATCCATAATTGACCATAGCTCCCATATAAGATCCTCTTTCGAGAATCACCCAAAAGTGAATAAATTCATATAAGTGTTACTACTTATTTCTCTATGTCGAACGAAAAATTCGTTTCGAATAAACGTATGGAAAACAACAAATAAATTTAAAATTTTGTTTTTGTTTTCTATACATTTATTCGAAACGAATTTTTCATTCGACATAGAGAAACAGACAGTTAGTATCGACCTAATATTCTGTATTTATATGTTTTATTTTACACTTAATATGAGTATCGGTCCACAATTGGCCCAAATCTAATTAAAGACCCCTCCACGAATTTTGATGTACACAATTGTGTAGGGTATCATATGGTCGGGCTTGACCGGCTATATCTTTTTTTCTCGTTTTTATATCATTTAATAGAAAAATACTTTAAAATGACGTGTATAAAATTTAATTACTTCGAAAGTTCAAAGGTCAAAATCGATAATATTAAGAACAAACCTGAATATCATTTTAAAATTCTTAAAACAAATTTATATTGATAACACAGGGAAGCACTGATTTTGCGGCACGGGGTTTCTCAGTCAATTCGGATGCACGGTATTAATAAGTACTAAGGCTCTAATCTACTTTTTTTTAATTGACGTTAGTTCTTGTGATAAATCACGATTTTTAATACGGTCAACAGTATTTCAAGTAAAAAAAATTTTCTAAAAAATTATAAAAATTCGAAAATGTTAAAAATTCAAATTGTATTTTTTAATCATAAAGATAAATTTGTTGCAAATAAAACAAGACATATTTTATTAAAATCAATGCCTAAGATTTAATTTTATTCACAAATAAATAAATCACAAAATAATTTTTTTATTTTTTTGAATTTTTCTATGTAACTTGTAAATGAGTATTTTCAGCAATTTGTGAATAAAATCAAAACTTATCCATTGATTTTAATTAAATATGTCTTATTTTATTTGCAACACATTTATCTCCATGAACATATGAGGACGGATCAATATTTCTGTGACTTTTCAAACTTCCCTCGTAGTTATATGAAATGCAACACTGTTCCCATCAAGTACCACCTGTTAATAAACTACTGTCAAAATGTATGTTCAAAACATACAATTTCGTGTATTTTTATAAAAATGGAAAAAAGTGAATTTCGAGTGCTCATTAAACATTATTTTTTGCGAAAGAAACCGTCAATCAAACCAAGGAAAAGCTCGATAAATACTATGGGGACTCTGCACCATCAATTTCAATGGTAAAAAAGTGGTTTACTGATTTTCATTTTGGTCGCACAAGTACAAATGACGCTGAACGTTCTGAACGGCCAATTGAGGTCAGTACACCCGAAAATGTCGAAAAAATCCACGATATGGTGTTGGCCGACCGAAGAGTAAAAGTGCGTGAGAAGGTTTCGATTTTAAATGATCAGCTGGGTTTAAGAAAGTTGTCTGTAAGATGGGTACCGCGTTTGTTCTCAATTGACCATAAGCGTAAACGTGTGACAACTTCAAAGGATTGCTTGGAGTTGTTTAACCGCAATCCGAATGAGTTTTTGCGGCGTTTTGTAACTATGGATAAAACATGGATCCATTACTGTCTAAACAATGGGTTTCTCCGGGTGAACCTGCTCCGAAGAAGGCCAAGGTTAGTTTGTCGGCCAATAAGGTGATGGCAACAGTTTTTTGGGATGCACGCGGGATAATCCACATCGATTACCTTCAAAAGGGAAAAACAATAAATGGCGAATATTATGCCAACTTATTAGACCAATTTAATGAGGATTTAAAAAGAAAACGACCCCATATGGCCAAGAAAAAGTTATTTTTCATCAAGATAATGCACGGGTGCACACGTGTGCAGTCTCAATGGCAAAACTCTATGAATTGGGCTACGAATTGGTACCTCATCCGCCATATTTTCCGGATTTAGCCCCTAGTGACTACTTCCTATTTTCAAACCTAAAGAAATGGCTCGGTGGAAAGAGATACAGCTCCAACGATGAAATTATTGACCAAACAAATGCCTATTTTAAGGACCTCGAAAAATCCTATTTTTTGGAAGGGATACAAAAACTGGAGAAACGTTGGACTAAGTGTATTGATCCGCCCTCGTATAATAAAAATTAGAATTTTTGTTACTTTCGAATTTTTGTAATTTTTTGAAAAAAATTTCTTCTTGAAATTTTTTATAAAATTTTATTTTTTCTTAAAAGATGGGTTTAATGTTTCCAATACTGTTAAACGTATTAAAAATTAATGTAAAAACGACTTGAAGATAATTTTAATTAGAATTTTCTGATAATCTGTTGAACAAAATCCGACAAGTCGTTTTCAGGATATGCTTTAATCGCGAACTAGAGTCTATTTTTCTAAAAATGTGGATTAGAGGCTTAGTACATATTAATACCGTGTATCCAAATTGACTGAGAAATCCCGTGCCGCAGAATTAGTGTTTCCCTATGTAATGAAATTAAATGAAATACGTAATTTTAGAGGTTTTTTTGAAAATGGTCCAGCTCATGTAAATTTAAACATTGAGATGTAATATTTTGGGAATCATATAAGAACATACTAATCTTCATTTCTAGAGAGTTACATTTGCAAACTTTTTTTAGTGATGCACTGTAATGTATGTGTGTTAATTTAATGATATTAAGGCAGAAAGAATTATTATAAAATTTATATATAAAATTACTATTTCATTATATTTTAAATTTAATTTAACAAAATGTTTGCAAAATGTTTTTTTTTTTTTCAAACAATATATTATTAAATATTATGTAATTATAATCCCGACGACAATAAAAATGCCAACAACTACATTAAAAAATTAAATTATACCACAATTATAATTATGATGGATTTATGTGGTAAAAATCAACAAATAACTACAACAGAAAATGAAATACATTAAAAAATACTTAACAATGGCATTAAATATTTAATCGGTTTTATATTCAAAATTGTCACGCTCACAACACAAAAATTAACAACAACAATGAATTAAATATTTCACACTATATACATATAATGATAACAAAAATAATAATAAACAACAAAACATTGACAAACAGAAAATAAAAAGCAACAAGAACTTAATACAATTGTAAATACAATGAGTAAAATAAACCAATAGAAATTTACACTCAACAACAAATACATTTATAATAACAACCACAATTATAAATAGCAACATTTAAACACTTTGGAATATGTATTGTGACACTAGTATGACATGTATTGACATAAATATACATACGGTTATGTACATATATACATAAATATAATTATAAGCCTTACATATACTCAAACTTACACTAATGCATACTTACTTAATGGAGTTATATGATTATGGTTTGATTATCAAGTGTAATGTATAATTTACGTGCTTCAGGTGTAAAATTTGATTATGAATATAAAAATATTTTAATTCAAAAAGAAATTAACTTAAAGGATAACTTAAAAGTGAGCTTTAAATATCCTTGAAATTTATAATTAAAGGTTTCAACTATAAATAATTTCATTATGATTAAATTGCAAAAAATCGAAAAACCATATAAATGAAATTTATTTACATATATACAGCTTTTGAAATGGTATTGAATTTTACAATAAAATCCGGAAACATGAAACGGGCACATGAAAGTAAGAGATACAATTAAAATTCCATAGAGTTAGTAAACAGATTCTTGTTTTCCTTTGTTTATTTTTCTTTTTTTTTTTTTTTTTTATATGGATTTCGTTAATATTTGCAAAACAACAATTTTAAGTTAAAAGTATGAGTATTATCGGTGATGGTTTTCAGAAAATAAGCACGAATATCATACACATACATATACACAAATACAGATACATTAAACTAAAAATTGCATTTTTATTCCCTTTTGGTATTTGTCTGTGATTTTATATAAAATTTATTATTGTTTGTGAAAATGGTAAAGAGAAAAAAAAAAAAAATACAATATTATTTGCGCGTCGTCTGCATGTGACACTTGTTTTGAATTGAGTTGTCAAATGGCACACAGTGGAATCAAACGCAAATTTTTTGGTAATAAATCTGTATCTCCAAAACTACTGCTCAGATTAAATTGAAATGTATGGAAGAGATATAGGGGAGGACCTAAGATTTCAGAAAAATCATATTGTAGTCACCCTGTGATAACACAAGATAAGCTACAGGGTGTCAAAATTGACTACCTCGAGTATGTAAAAGTTTAAAAAAATCGTAACTTCTACAAATGAAGTCCGATTTTTTAAGATTTTTATATTTATATAAAGAGCTTGGCTACCCGGCCAAAAACGAATACGAGAGAGCAGATTTCATGAAAAAATTAAATTTTTTAAACGACTTTTTTTAATTGCATAAAAAAGCATATTAGCATAATATTTTCGCCATATTTTCTTATGTAATATATAAAATATATATCGATCTTTCACTCCTGCAAAAATCATAAAAAAAAATTACAGATATATTTTTGGCAATTTTTCAAAAATAAAAAAGATGTAAAAAACAAAAAAATTAAAGCAAAACTCTGGCTATTTTTCAAAAACTAATAAAATATTATAAGAATATAAAATATACTTATTTATCAATTCATTGATGTATAATATGTATATATAGATCGTTTTAAAAGCATTACATAATGGTCCCAAAACTGACAACTTAGGTCAACTCTCACCAAATTCATTGTTTTACAATATTTCCATATGTGCGTATACGTAACACACAATTGTATTGTCACGTTTTTGTTGTTGGACGAGATAATATTCGCAATAATGTCTTATATTTATTAAATATTGTTTATTTTTGAAAAATTGCCAAAAATTGATTTGTAAAGCTTTTTAAATGATTTTAGCAGAAGTGAAAGACCGGTATATATTTTATATATTACATAGGAAAATATGGCGAAAATATTATGCTAATATGCTTTTTTATGCAATTAAAAAAAGTCGTTTAAAAAATTTAATTTTTTCATGAAATCTGCTCTCCCGCATTCGTTTTTGGCCGGGTGGGAAACAGTTTAGTGTCAAATCGTTTTAAATCCATTTTATTATAAAATATTGTCAATAAATTTAAAAAAGCTCGCGTGACATTTTTTTTTATTAATCGATAAAAATTTTAGCGTTTTCCACATTTCACCATTTTTGACCAATGCCTGATGTAGGGTTCAAACATAAATCAATTCAAAATTTCTTTATTAAACATTTATGAAGCCTTATCTTTGAAATATACAAAAAAAAATTTTTTTTCTTTAACGGAACTTTGATAAAAGAGTGAAAGAATTGTACTATATTTTTGTTAAAATAAGCCATTTTTCATACCAATTTCAGAGAGCTGACTTTGAATATTTTTCACGTCTAGACGCATTGATATAATCCAAAAATTCTTTCAGCGCATTATTTTGAAATATATAGCAAATTATTAGATATTTTTTAAAAATTTTTATCTCATATACCTTAGGACTTATTCCCGAAAAACGAAAGAAAGTCGAGGCAAAAAATCAAAAATTCAAAATTCAAGTGTAAATATTTTTTTAACTGTAAGAAATAACTTAGGTGAGTGAGCTTATATTTTCTTTATCTTACTTAGCACTTTACAGAAATATAAAAATCTTTAAAATCGGACTTCATTTGTAGAATTTACGATTTTTTTAAACTTTTACATACTCGAGGTAGTCAATTTTGACACCCTGTAGCTTATCTCGTGTTATCACAGGGTGACTACAATGTAATTTTTCTGAAATCTTAGGTCCTCTCCTATATCTCTTCCATACATTTCAATTTAATCCGAGCAGTAGTTTTGGAGATACAGATTTATTACCAAAAAATTTTCGTTTGACCCCACTGTGTGGCGCTACATAGTGGGTATTAAGCGAAGTGAATTTTAAGTTTTAATTGGTAACATAAGGCTAAATTTACAATATGATCACTTATATTTTCTACTAAAAATCTGTTTTGAAGTGAAAAAATTAAAAACAAATTTTGTAGCTAAACCAGATCACAATAGACGAATATATTTTGTATAAAAAATCTACAAATCATTTTGAAATCTACAAATCATTTTGATGGCAAATCTAAAGCAACAAAAGTTAAAAAGCTCCTCTAGTGATCACTCATATTATCTACCAACAATACATTTTTCTATGAACAAATCTTAAAGCTAAACTAGAAAACATATAATATTGCTGATATCTGATATAGAAAAGCAAACAAATCAGTTATAAACCAAATCTTCATTTGGGTTGATATAAACGGGTTTTTTATAATATCTATATATTTATGCAAACGAATCAAATATTTTACTAAAAAATTACATCGATTTGTTAGAGCATATGTTTGTATATTTTTTTCTTAATAATGCATATTCATTTGCATATTAAAAAATTTTTCATCTTTTTTGTTTAACTCAATTTTTTTTTTTTTACTTTGGAGCAAAACGCGCATAACAGGTGTTATGTGCGTCTACTTTTAACTTTCATAGTTAACCATGAATTCGCAAACATTTATTATATAAAAAACGCATTTTTAGAGTTTTAAGATTATTTTTTGGCAGAATGGTAATGTCTGTCCTTTCGTCTATACAATAGTGTTAAATGGATCGAAAATAATTCTTAATTCAGGGAACAATGATATCAACACTTTAATGATCTTTTTCTATTTATTAGAAAGTAAAAAAATGCATTTTTAAAATTCTGATTTTTTTTTTTTTTTTAGAGTGGTAATTACCATTCGTCTGTCTTTGTATTCGTGTTAAATGGTTTGAAAATAGGGCTTAATTCAAAGAAGGGTGATATCAATATTAGAATTCTCTCAATTTTTTCTTGAGAGAATTCTAATGTCCGTTTGTCTGTTTGTTAATTTTCTAATTCAAAATCATTTGCTATTGAACTCAACAAATATATCGGCTTCAAATTACCTTTATTCTTTGATAGCCTGCAGCTTATTTTGTATTATTACAGGGAGGCTACAAGGAAATTTTTCTGAAAACTTAGGTCATCCTTTACAAATTATTCATACATTTTAATTTGATCCGACTAGTAGTAGATATAGATTTATTACCAAAAATTTTTATCTACATCTATGGATGGAAAGTTTAGCAATAAAAAATGTGTATACTGCCTAAAGGGTGATAAAAAGTATATTTGTATAAGAGAATTTAAATATAACAGATAGTAAGAAGAGAATTAACTAAAAAGAACCAATAGCTATATAATTCACTACTATTAAAGCGTTGTCCGGTGATGGTGCATTGGTCTTCTCAATACAACTTTAATTGGACTTGATCTATCAGAGCCCAAACACAAGCAAGCGGAGATTTGGCAACTAAAACAACACAGCGGAATCCGCTGAAAATTAAAATATATTTTATTTTTATAACGGTTTCTCAAAAGCTCTCACTTTCTCATTCTCTCTATCGGTGTTGCCGTTGTTGCAAAATTAATCACATAGGTTTACATTAAATTTATATAAGAAGGAAAGATATAGAAAGATTTGCTTTATATTTTTATGTATGGAGTTTAAGAGAGGAAGAAAAACATTTTTTATACATGTAGTTTTGTTGTTGCCATATACAAAAAATATAAAGAAACAAAAACAAAATATATGTAAAATCCGCTTCTCGCTGCCGTCTTCATTTCTCTCTTAGAACTGCTTGTGTTTGAGCTCTCAAAGTGGTCGTAAACAGTTAGCACAAGTTTAAAATAGGTTTGCTGGCAGCTGTACACACTGACAGTAAAATCTAAATCATTATTGTAGTGCAGAGAGTTACTTGGTTTAGTGGCTATAGTATTCAGGCATATCAGTGGTAGTGTACAGAGATTTCACTGATATTAACTGCCATGGATCGCAGGCAAGTTATTATAAATCTCACAAACATTTCATAATTGATACCTACAAAGATTCGGCTCAATTCTGGTTCAGAAGCGATAACGATGTTGTACGGGTAATTTGCGATACTTTGAATGCTTCTCTGTTATTGCTATTAAATATTAAATAAAGAATTTTGTAGAATTACTTTGAATATTTAAATATCACTGGTTTTAATTCAAACAAAATTCTGGTCTGGTTATAAATGAAAGCTACGAATCCCTGCGATATAATTATATTTTTTATTTCAATGTTGCAGTATATAAAGTTAAGAAAATATCTTTTTGAAAATTTAACCATTTAATATTATATTTACTTTTGAATTATAGTTTTTATATAAAGGATATTTTCTTAATATTTTGTGTTGCAAAATTTAAATAAATGCTTTTGTTATATTGCAGAGATTCTTAGCTCTCATTTGACATCCATATTGGGTTGATGTAAATTTGATAAATATTTTATATTTTATTTTAAAGTCGTGTAATTTTTGAAACTTTATTTTAAGAGAAAATTAGATATTGTGGAGAAAATTTGAATACGTATCTTTAATATGTGTAGGATCTAATTTGATTTTTAATGTGTGATGAATTTTTTGCGAAATTATTAAATGGTGTAATGAAAACTAAACTTTTCGTTCAAATTGTAAACTCGAATATAACAAAACCTAACAAAATTATAATTTTAAAAAGATTGATTCAATGGATTCATTTCTATAACCAAAATTTTATTCACAAAATTTTTAATGTACAGTTCTTAACTCATAGTAAGGATCTTGATTAGTCGAACTATACCCATTTTAGTTAAAGTTTTTGAAACTAAAATATGTTTGCATTCTTTATATAGAATGTGATTTACAAACAACTTCATATAGGAAATAAATTACTAGATTTTTTTTCCCAACTAATGCTAAAATTAGCAAAAAACTTCAGAAAAAAGTACATGAGCTGAAAAAGATCTAATAATTTTCAAATGTTACAAAAATTGTTATTTAAAATATTAGAATATAATAGATTTTAATACTTTTAAATAAACATATAATTTTGCAAAGCAAATAATTTGTTATTTTTGATAAGTAGTTTTTATATTATTTTTTCAAAGTATAATAAAAATTCAAATAAAATGCATTTAACAAATAATTACAATTTAATTGTATTATCATGTTGGACATAATTGTTTAACAATACACAAATACATTGATTGTTAACATATGTACTACATACATATATTTGAATATATATATGAGTAAAAATGTGTTAACATAGTATAGACTGAATATGACTATAAGCACATGTGTTTGTGTTCATCTTTATTGATTAAATCATGTATTAAATTGTACTATAATATTAAATTTACTTATGTGTGTTGGTAGATTTTGATTAAATAAATAAGAAATGGTTCAATTAGAATTGGTATACATTTTTGCGGTTAATACTTCAGTATCTGAATATAATGATAGAATGTTTTTGAGGGATAAGAAAAATCTCTAAATTAAATTTCAAACATAAGTTTGTAATTTATTAAAACTCAAAGAACAAAAAATTTAAAATTCAAAATGACTGCCAAATAATTTGCAAATTTATTTAGCTCGTATTATCTAATGTTATGGAATATATTGTTAAGATTATTGGTGCAATTTTTTGATTAATTTATTACTAAAAATTAAAAAGTTGCATATCTATGAACAGAAAACGAAAAAAATTTTTTAACTATGAGTATACATAATATTTAATTATAAGCAGAGCTTCGAAAGAATTAATTAAATGTTAGCTTAATTCCCTTAAATCTAAATTCTGAATTAAGAAATACTAATTTTTTATTCCATAATACCATTCTCAAAAATATAATTCAATAGCTTAATTCAAAGGCTTTTGTTTGAATAGAATTAATTCCTTATTGAATTAATTCATAAAGAATTCATTAAATTTTTGTTAATTCAAATCTTCTCCAAATTGAATGAATATATTTTTCTTCATTCAATTTGTAATATTTTGTTTTTTTAATCTTTTACAAAATGAATTAAAAAATATTTTCTAAAGCTAATTTGTAATTGATTTGAATTGAAAAAAAATTTGAATGATTCAATCTATTTTTTAAGCTTGAATTCTATAATTGATGAATGAATTCCTTATTGAATTAATTCATAACAGAATTAATTAAATTAATTAATGAATTAAATTAATTTGAATGCTTTAAAAGAATGACTAGAATAATAAATTTAATTCGATTTAAGAAAATGAATTAAAGAATTAAGCCTTTCGAACCTTTGATTATAAACAAATATTATGTATACATAACGTGACCAGACATCCCGCTTTTGGCGGGATTATCCCGCTTTTTAAACTTCGATCCTGCCTTAAATATTTTTCCCACTTTTTATGAAGAAATCCCGCTTTTTCAACTCTAACAATTACTTTAAGTGTAACTAAAAGTATTTTATTACACTGGATAGTTTTTACAAACCGTTTTTGACAATTAAAAGTTTTAAGCTTTTTGTTACCATCCTCTCCACTGACTAATCATAATTGTACACGCAAAGAAAAAATATGGTTCCTGTGACCATAAACTAAGAGCAACATATTATGATTGTAATATATGATTCCAGGTTACAATAAGTATATTTGTACGTAATCATTATTATGATTCCAATATATAATTTATTAGTAAGGTTCATAACCTTATTAATAACTTTTAGTAAGTTTTATAACTTTTTCTTAAGTATTTCTTTCAATTTCATCATGTTTTTATCATTTAATAATTCCATGTTATCATATATATTATTCGATTCTATCATATATATAATTCCATTTTATCATATATATAAAATAATTTCATCATATATATAATTCCATTTTATCATATATATTATTCCATTCTATCATATATATGAACTAATTCCATCATAAGTATAATTCCATTTTATCATATATATAATCCCATGTTATCATATATATAATTCCATTTTATCATATATATGAACTAATTTCATTATATATTATCCTATTTTATCATATATATGATCCCATATTTTCATATTTATATTCATTTGTACCACGATATGTGGTACATTCATCATACTGAATAAAAACAAAACTTGTCAATTTATATTTGTTCGTATATAAACTAAATGAGAATTATAACTACTGGACTGATACACGAAAATGTGTATTCAAAAGGCATTAAAAGTTAATGGCTTAATGGTTGTAGAATTAACCAAATTTGTAAAATGAAATGAATGGTTATGTAATTAACTAAATTGTTGTAGAATTGACTAAATGATTGGATTTATTCATAAATATGATTTCATATAAACATATTTAAATACATATTATAATTCAGTGTACCATATTAAAATTTTGATTGTGGGTAATCATTAAATGATTAAACAGAATCATAAACATTGCTATCATGAACACAGTATATTTAAATCAATGAAAAACGGCTATATAATCATTGAATAGTTGTGGTGATCATGCTGTAACCACGTTTTTTCTCTGCGTGTACTTTGTATGTATATTTTGATCACTTCGTTGTAAGAAAACCTCCCAAACTATGTGCATTAAGCTGAATATGGACAAAATATTTAAACATTGTTTAACATATCTTCAGTTCTCTAGCAGTAATTGCAAAATCTGAAGTCTGATATATTTTGGATAAAATTTTTTTTCAGAAATAGAAAACAGAAAAAAAAATTATTTTAAGAATGCTAAAATAAAATATAAATAAATTTTTGGAGGAAGAAATTTTGTTCTTTCAGAGAGTTTTTTATACCCACCATCAAAATGATGGGGGGTATATTGATTTGGTCATTCCGTGTGTAACAGGTCGAAGGAATCATCTAAGACCCCACAAAGTATATATTTTCTGGGTCCTGGTTAGATTCTGAGTCGATCTAGCTATGTCCGTCCGTCTGTCCGTCTGTTGAAAGCAGGATAGGGCTCGAACGGTGTAACGTAGGGGGACGAAATTTGGCACAAATATTTGTCTTATATAAGGTTTGTTTAGTATTGAAAATGAGCAAAATCGGTTAATAAACAAAAAAGTTATGGGCTGAAAACTAAAAACATAGGGTGTCCGTTTCATATTTTTTTTGTTGATATTTCTTCAATAAATGCATGTACGACAGTGAAATTTTGTATGTATAGTTCGGGGGTCAATATTTACCGCCCACCTCCCATATAAGGTGAAAATCAACGAAATTGTGTTCAAATAGTTCAAGGACCAAAACAAACAAAAAATGGGCGTGGTTCGCCCACTTTACTACCCACTTTACCGACCCCCTTCCATATAACGTAAAATTTTAAAAAGTTGATGGTGGGTATATAGATTCGGCCGGGCCGAATATAATTCGCGCTTGTTTAGATTTAAAAACTCTTTCCGCATAACATTTGTATGGGAGCTATTTAAATAATTTTTACCAATTTTATTTACCAAAAAGTCTCATTTCAAAAAGACGTTTTGACCCGAATTTTTATCCCAAGGTCAACATGGATATTATCGTATTATACTTTTAACAAATAGTTGGTACCATATAGACGATGTGCCTTTGTTTCGGATTGGATAGACTTTTTATTTTAGTTTTGTGTAAGGAGTGATATCGAAAAATTCTTAACACACATTTTGCCTCATAACTTTTTTCGGAATCAATATTCAAATTTTTTTTTGATCTAGTTATAATGGAAAAATACTTCAGTTATTATTTTTAATAACAACCATGTTAATTTGCCCTTATTTTCATCAAAATAAGTGACGAAAAAGATTTACTTCCTACAAGTTATTAAAAAATTTCAAAAAATCCAAATAGGTCTTACAAATAATTGGCCACAGAATTAAATGTCGTCCGTAAAACCGTTTCTAATGTTATTAAACAGTATCAGGAGAATTTGACTATTGATGTGAAACCTAGTTCGGTAAGAAAAAAGGACCACATGATATTGGGAAGGCCAGAAAATTGAAGGCATATTGAAAGGAACTCCAAACACATCTGGTAGAAAATCAGCTCAGTTTTCTCAGTGCTTCGACTATTTGGTGCGAAAATTTAAAGCTAATGGGAAAGTTGATAACATATAAAGTTCAAAAAATTCCAAACTGGAATTCTGCAAAAAAAAATTACAAGCCAAAAATAGGACTCGGAATTTAAAACCAAATTTCATACAAAAATACTCAAGCTGTATAATTGACGAAGAAACGTAACTGCTGGCAGAATCTTCGCAGCTTGTGTCTCAAAAATGTTCATTGCTAATGCTCGAAGCAATGTTGGAGATAAGTTTAAGACCCAAAAGCAGCAAAAATTTCTTACAAAATTCATGGTATGATAAGCTTTTTGCAGTTGCGGCAAAACAGGAAAGTCATTTGATACATTCGGATATATAAATACCAAAATATGCATAAACGAATATTTGCAAAAAGGACTTCTTCTTTTCTTAAGAAAGCACAAAGTGTCCACATATTTTTGGATCCATTTGGTATCATGTCACTACGGTAAGAAAGCTCTGGAGTGGTACCAAATCAATAACATAGTTTTAGTACCAAGAGAGGTCAATTTTCAAAATTGTCCATAGCTTAGACCAGTGGAGAGATATTGAGCTCTTGTGAAAAGTGAATTCAAGAGCACAAAAAAGGTGTTCCAAAATACCGAAGATTTTAACAGAAGATGTGCACACTGTTCCAAAAAAATGACTGAAGCAACTATCAAATCTCCAAAGAAAGGGTTTTCAAAAATGGTTCACAATTTTATAATTAGTGGTTAGAACCATAAAAATTATATATTTCTGTGATCTGTGCTAAATTATCAAATGATTAAAAAAAATAATGAAAACTCTAAGATTAACCGTTTCCAAGTTATTGAATATTATGTATGTTAAGAATTTTTCGATCTCACTCCTTAAACTTAAAGTTAAAAATATTTTTTTATTACTGGAACAATTTTTTCGATTAAAATTACTTAAAATTACACAGAAAAATGTTTACCATATATTTTTCAATTAACACAGTTATTTAATTTCGCAACAAAATTTAATAAATATATTCAAATATAACTAAAATAAGAATAAAATTTAAGTGAGATTTTATTTCTCACCAAAATGTTAAATTCATTTAATCATCCAATTAATTGATTTAATAAATTTATTAGTTGTAAATTTCATTCTGTTTTTCATTTTTTACAGTTTTTAGTAATTGATATAATTATTTTGGTGAGAGGTGCAAATTTAAAAAAACTGTTATTTCCTAACATAATTGGTGATATTGATTTGATTTTTTCTATGTAGTGCTAACGAAAACGTTGTGTTAATGGTTTTATTCAACTTTTTGTTTTAACTGAATATTAGTGTTTAAATTGTAGTTATTGTTTATTTGTTAACGGGCCAGAGAATTATTTAGGAAAAACTATTGCTATCGAATTGAAAAAGTATCACTTTTTTTATCAATCCAAAATTTAACTTGAGTTTTTTTAAAACAACGACCCGCAAAATAGTGCACACGTGCAAATGATCTCTTAATTTTGTCACATCTACTATATGCTCTTAGATGTGAAGAGAGAATAATTATTTATTAATTTTATATATTTTTAAAACTTTTTTAAGAAAATTGTTTTAATATTAAATTATAGTTTTTATTACAGACCATAAATTGTTTAAGAGCAACAGATATTATGAAATTATAAGTTTAAAAATTGTTTCCGTTCACAATATAAAAGCACGGAAACAAGAGAATATATCAATGTTTTAAAATCATTTCGAGAAATACGTTAAAATTATAATTTTTAATATTTCAGTTTGTAGGGATACATTTACTTAATTTGTTGTTTCAAAATTTCTATCGGTAGTTCTCAATTTGTAACGTCTGAAGTGGGTCGGAGAACCAAGAGCTTGTGAGAACAACTGATTTATATTTATAATTGAGATATAGAAAGAAAATCCCTCTCTTTTTACAAAAATTTTTATAATCCCGCTTTTTCCATACAATTTTGTTCAGAATCCCGCTTTTCAATCGTTCGGATCCCGCTTTTTGACAAAAACCCTCTGGTCACGTTATGTATACACCACATAGGTAAACACTTTGCAATCCTTATACAAATACTTTATTGTAATCACATTTTATTACCATTTGTAAGTGCATAATTTACTTGTATATTTATATGATGTATGGCCTTGGGACAATATTAACACATTTAATTGATTATGTAAATTTTTTAAGAACATTTTAAGTTTTACATATTGATCATTTGTAACGAAGAGGTAATACTTCAATATTTGAATTTTTAATTATAAGTACACACAGAAAAAAGATCAGTTGGAAATCGATTCTAATTATGGATATTTGATAAAATTATCCGAATTTCCATTACTTTTACTAAAGTATTATAAACCCAAACTATATTCCATACACAGAAAAAAGTAAAAATGGACTTCAATTACGAAATTTGTAATATTAATTAATTTTTAATTGATTTTGCTCCAATCATCAGAATGGTAATATTAATAACTAGAATAATTGATATTATTATTACTTCTTTTCCTTAAATAGACGCAATGAGCTGAAAATTTTTGAAAATTTACTTAAACTTATTTTATTTCTGTACTTTTATAGACAAATATTTAATTATTCTTTATATTTTATTAACAGCTGTGAACTTATTAAAAAACAAAACTGAAAACCAGTTAAAAAATTAATTATATTAATAAATCATATAATTAAATTCCAATATAAAGTTAATTAATAATTTTATTAAAAAATTATTTGAAATATTTTTTTCTGTGATATGTTGAACAGTAGTATCATAATTATAATCAAATTAAAGTTTTTATAATAAAAAAATAGGCAATGGAACTGATTTATTCATTTAATACACTATGGAGCAAAAGTGAACCAGTTTTCATAACAACGTACTTTTTTATCATAAAACTCCGAAAGAAATGAGTCCATTAGAAATAATTATATATCCATGAATTCATTGGGAACTTATTAATAAAAATAAAATACAAAAAGAATTTAATAATGATTTGCTTCATTTTAAGAATAGCTCAAAAGAAAATAAAAGAAAATGTTCACTTTTGCACTCTTTCAATTTTTGTTGTTATACACATGTTTTTTTTTTTTGTTTATCATAAATAACTGCAAAGTTTATAACGGCATCTAAATTTCTATAACAAGCTCGTCATTTATTACAAATTTTTGATGTGATTAAGTTGAGAAAAATTTGCAAAATTTTTTAAATATTTAAAATGCCGAAACTAAGTTCTGAAATTGTGAAAAAAATAAAAAATAAACTTCTGGATGGAATATCCACTAGAAAAATTGCAACAGAGCTGAACATATCACAGTCTTCATGTATGGGGATAAAAAGAAGGGAAAACATTGGTGTTTCCTCTAAAAATGGGCGTCCATGTAAGTTAACTGATAGAGATGCATGTCAAATTGGAAGACTACTGACGTCGGGACAAGCCAAATGCCCTAGAGTAGCTGCTAATATTACTAATAAGAATGTTAGTGTATGGACTGTAGGAAGATCTTTAAAGAAAATTGGCATTATTCCGGCTAAAAAACCTAAAAAGCCCAAACTAACACCTAAACATAAAAAAGCTCGCCTAGAGTTTGCTAAATCTCATCAATTTTGGACTTTAGATGACTGGAAAAGAGTTTTGTGGTCAGATGAGACGAAAATTAATAGACTTAACTCAGATGGAATCAACTATTTTTGGTCTAGAACAGGAGAAGCCACCCAAACATACCAAGCCATTGAAACTGTTAAACATGGGGGTGGCTCCCTGATGGTATGGGGATGTTTTAGCTATTTTGGAGTGGGCCCAGTTGTCCAAATAAATGGAATAATGCGTAAAGAAAATTACTTGGACCTCCTTTATGAAAATTTACCAGTGGCTTTAGGACAGTTGGAATATAATGAGGAAGACGTAATATTCCAACAGGATAACGATCCGAAACATAAGTCGAAAATCGTTCAAAAATGGTTGAAAAGCCAAAAATTTCATGTGATGGAGTGGCCTGCTCAAAGTCCAGACTTAAACCCCATCGAAAATTTATGGGCCATCTTAAAACGAAAATTAGGGGGTCTCGAACAACAGCCCGGAAGTATGAAGGAACTTTGGGAAAAAATATATGAAATGTGGGGTGAAATTGATATAAAACACTGCGAAAATCTTGTGGAGAGCATGCCACGACGCATTAAAGAAGTTATTAGCAAAAAAGGAGATATAACAGGTTATTAATATTGTTTTTGTAAATATTTTGAAGAGAGTGCAAAAGTGAGTTTTTTGAGTTTTTCTACATTTAAGTATTTTTATGTATAAAATGAAATGTTATTTTAGTTTTTAATATATATTTGTATTAAATGGAGATCTATTAAATATACTGTATTTGTTTTATTTTATTTAATTTCGTTGTTTAATAGTTAGAGTTTCATAAAAGCATTAGAAGCAAAAAAAGGTTCACTTTTGCTCCATACTGTAATTTTGTTTAATAAATTCGATAAAAGAAGCCAAGATATATAATTTTTCGTATTGAATATAGTGGATGTTGCAATTGATATATTATTCAAAACTTATTTTATAATAAACAATTACTATTCAGTCACTGCAATCAATTTTTGTATTTATGAATAAAGAAAAATTTAAATATGATGAAAAAAATTGGTGTTCAGAAATGATGGAAAGTAAATTAAATTCTTTTTTTCTTGATATTTGTTTCTTAATAAAATTTATAAAGGTAAAAGGTATTACCAAATTCGAGGTATTACCAAATTCGAGGTATTACCAAATTCGAACTGAAATAAAAATTTAGTTTATGTTGATATTTATGTAAAATTATGTAAACAAATTTATGTTTGTATATTGTTTTTTTTTTTTTTTTTTTTGTATTTAAATAAAATAAGAGTATAATGTCAAATAGTTTTGTTTATATTAATTCACAATAGAAACCAAAGCTTTCAACCGAATTGTTTACAAAACGGTTGTATATACCATGATGAAATTATACCAGGTGACAGTAGGAAATCAGCTGATGATTTTTTGCCGATGCATATTTTTTCCAGATTACTGTCAAAAGTTGTTTACATAATACTCGTGGTTTTTTGTTATTTCCTTTTGTGAATAATTTGTGCATTGTGATTGTGTGGTACAAAATAAAATTTTAATATTTGTGTAGAAAAAATAATATTTGTTTTAAAAAAGAATAATAATATTTGTTTTGAAATAAATAAATTTGAGTTTAAAATGAAAATATTAAATACTTTTTCAATTAATATTGGTTTTTTGTTATTTTCTTTTGTGAACAATTTGTGCCTTGTGATGTACAAAAAAGTTTTATGTTAGTGCAAATTTGTGTAGAAAAAATAATATTTGTTTTAAAAAAGAATAATATTTGATTTGAAATAAATAAATTTGCGTTTAAATGAAAATATTCTACAATTTTTCAATTCATATTTTTTAGGCGCTCTTATTTTGCTTGTTTACTTCTTCTGTTGTTTACTTATTCCTTGTTTTTTTGTTTACATTTTTTTTATTTTGTCGAATGTTTTTGACGTTGTGCTGGAAAAACCAAAAACAAAATGCATGGTTGTTTTTGCCTTGTTGTATTTGTTGTAGCGGTACTGTCACCTGGTATAATTTCATCATGGTATATACCATATCAATTCAGTTATTGCAATCGAATTAACAGATAGTACATTAGGGTTGCCAGACGGGCTTGAATGAGCTTGATTGTCATGATATTTTAGGTCTTGTCAAGTTTCAAGCTAAAATACAATTTGTCAAGCTAAAAATATTCTATGCTACTTTAAAAAATTCCACAATTTAAATTTCTTAAAAAATATAATAATTTTAGTCAAATATAAAAAGTATGGTTTTCTCCGTTACAGATTGTATGTGTTTTGCCCATTATTTTATTGTGAAATTTGTGAGTACTCAATATCAAATATTAAAAAAATTAAAATTAAAAGCAGCATTGTTCCAAAATCCGTTCCAAATTTTGTAGTACCGGCAGTATTAAAGAATGAATCACTTGATTCAAAGGCTGAATTATTACTTGTTTTTCATAATATAGTACATGGACTTAAGCTGGAAGTCCACAACACGCGTTCTACGCGTTTTCGCATTCTACGCGACTGTCAAAAAAGTATAATGAAAGTATTTATTTGGTGCAAGTTAGACGCACAAAAACGTAGGATGCCTTGACGCATAGAACGCGAAAAGTAGTTACTTTTGTAAGCATCACAAGCGGCACGCGTCCAAACGACTGATTTTGACAAGTTGTTTTGTTTTAATTTGTTTAAATTTTTTAATGAAAAATGGAGGAAAAATTAATTGAAGCTATAAAAAACATGAAGTTCTTTATAAAAAAAGCTCGCTCATTTGCCATTTTTGTACGAAATATTTTATTCAAGTATTTTCAATAAAATGTTTTTATTTTTTTAACAGCTGATCAAAACAAATATTGGCGCGTAAAAAGCGTTGCATGTAAATTGAAGCGTAGAATGCGAAGAAGTTCATACCTTCTTCGCAAGCAAAGCTTTGACGCGAAAACGCATGGTGTGGACCTCCAGCTTTAGTTATAACAGTTTAGATTGTAAAGTTAAATTATATTGATATTTATACTGCGATAGTAAACTTGCTTACAAAATTACTTGTGGTCATACTAAAGTAGTAGCAATTACCACACGCAAAGAAAAAACATGATTCCGAAATGCTCGCGGAAATCAAGTGATGTTCCTAAGTAGTTTATATGGCTAACACAATCAAATTATTGTGTTTTAGACTAAGCTGAATCAATTATTTTTTGTTCTGATCATTTTAACATATGATACTTTGTAATAATATAAAGTCGGTGTACTAAAAGAATAATATGTTTCATAGTAACATATTATTTCAATGAAATATTTGTATGTAATATTTTAATGCGAGGGGTGACAATAATATGCTCGTCTTTATTGTTATCTCTCTTTCGAAATAATTTACTCATTCAGTAATGAAATCTTAAATGTGACGGACGTAAAGTGAATAAAAACGTTTAAAAAAGTTCACAAAATTTTTATTAAAAAACTTTATTATTATTTTTTAATAACGAGATCCACGGAGTGCTGACGGAGCAAATCATCAATGGCCACATTTCAAATTGGAAATATTTTTCGGTAAGTACAATAAATATCAATAATTCAGTGCGGTCAAATATAAAAATAATAATAAAAAAAATGTATTTCTACAATTTTCTTTTAGGTGTGTGAATGCGAAGATGAATTTTCTTGAACGAAATTGTCCAGTGAAGGCTGTGGTATTTGTTTTTTAATTATTTTCTATTCGCAAAATTTAAATTAAAAAAATAATAAATAAAAATACATTTTAACCGTATGCATAGTATTATGATTTGGGGTATTATAATATTTAATATAGGGATCATGTTATATTTATGCAGTATGGTTGTGAGGACTATCACATATAAATGTTATGATTGTGAGGTCCATATTATATTAATATTGGATAGGACAATATTATGTTCACAAAAGGGTATAATAACTGATATGATTGAGGGAATCATAAACCTAAACATTAATGATAGTTACCGATTATGATTTGAGCAACCATGTTTTTTCTTTGCGTGAAGAAACGTATTGGCTCCATATTCACAAGAAAAAGTTTCTAGTGCCTTAAAAGAAAGTTTATTTTTGGGAATCTTTAGTGACGTATCAAATATTGGAAATACAAAAACCTATTCATACACAGTGCAATATTTTAGTATTAAAAATGGTATTCGTAGACAAATTCTGGATTTCTATGAAGGTCCGAATGAAACTTCAACAAATGTTTTCAAAAATAGTAAAATAATAACAATAGAAAATAATTTCGACGTGGAAATATCGTAATAAAAGCATTTATATTACTCTGAATTTTATATATTTTTTGTTTAAATTAATTTTTTAGTTCCTAATAAATTTTTTTTTTGAAAAAATTAAAATTTTTTTGGATATACAAGGTATGCGTCCACAATTTTCTTCAGATTTCAGTTTTTTTTTTAACATTTGTGGTTATGTCAAGTTGATTTGTTTAAAATCAAGCTGATTTTTCCAAATGTCAAGTTAAACTTCCAAACAATTCTGGCAACCCTATAGTACATAGAACCGACCAAATTCGATTGGCAAAAAATTCGGTTGCACCAACGAATCTGTTTTCTCTGTGTAGATAAAAATCTTTCAGATTATTTAAAATTAAAATTTTTAAAATATATTCTGCAAAAGACGATTCAATTTATACTCGTATAAATAACAACATATTTGAAATATTTTTTTTTTTATTAATTTTAACAATAAAATCTCAAAAACTTTAAAACTTTTTAAACTATCTGCCAATTTCTTTTAATGAAAAAAAAAAAAAAAAAAATACAGAAAATGAATAATTTTAGCTCAAAAAATCTATTGAAATTTGTCTCTTTTCCTTTAACAATTTTATTGACAGTCTAGTTAACACCATAGAAATTTATATCGACACCTTATTTAACATATTCCCGCTTATAAAAACAAACTTTTCTTATACACTTGTGGCTATAAGAAATCGTGTGTTTTTTTTCTTCCAAAAACTGTCATATGTTTTTCTATATGTTGCTGTATTCGTACATACGTGTTTGTGTATGAGTGTTGACAAAAGCGTTTGAACAAAACATTAAGGTTATGGATATCATGATGTACGTGTTTTTGTTTAATCTTTATAATGTTTTGATATTTGGTTTGTTGTTATATATGTACTTATTGTAAGTTGTTGGTGTTGATGCATGCAACAACCAGGAAATAATAATAGATTTTTTTCTATAATATTTGTTTTTTAAATAAAAACATTTATCTGATGGAGTTTAATAAAGTGATATTGTTTGAACTTAAGAGTGAAAAGAGAATTCGAAAAAAAGTTTTAATATTTGTGATGCAAAAGAAGAGAAATTTAATTTGAGGTTATATTGATTATTGAAAAAAATCAAAATTGTGATTTTGACATCAATAACTATAGGGTTAAATTTGCATTATACTCTGATGCCTGTTAAATATTGAGACAACTATATTATGTTCAGAATAAAATTAATTAGAACTTCAGTCATATACAGCGGGTGTCATAAATAATTAAACAAACTTATCATTTCTGTTTCGCTTTAAAAAGCGGCAAATGTACCCAGCAAAAAAAGACATGCAAAAGAAGTCGTATATGCATGAATTCACGTGATGTTGCACTGGTTCATTTATAGGTGAAATATGCATTATTTTAACATTGGCGTGTCATTGGAGTGCATGGGTTCACTTTAGAGAAATAGCTCGTCATTAAAATGAGTGCTTAAAACCAATGAAATTTTAATGAATCGCCTATGTGTTTTCAATGGTGAGCATATTAATACATGTACAATTATATAACAAAAGATTATTTCCGATATAAAATAAGCTGCAGATTTTCTCAAAATATTTATAGACCAATAAATAGCACTTATTTTTAAAGTTTATTTAATTTTAGTATAAAAAATGCATAATCTTAAAAATTTACAAGAACAATCAAGTTAATGTCAAAATCCAAAACTGGTGTTTAATGTATGGTTTAATGTTAGGTTTAAGGAAGTAATTAACTGTGCATTTGTATGCATAAGTTCTAAAGAAATCATGAAAATATTACAAACCTTTGAACTACTTTAAAAAATTTTTGCTGGGTAATAACCTATTTTTAAAAATTTACATGTTTTTGATGAAGTCAATTTGTTTTCTTAAGAGTAACTATCATATAATATAAAAAAGGTGAAATATATAGAAATATATAAAAAATCTTTAATAAAACGGCCACTTTATTCTCAAGGTGGTTAAATGCTTTAAACACAATGAACGCGTTGACCGCAATTACTCGCGTAAACGTCTAAGAATCACTACAAAAAGTATAGATAACAATTTAGCTTTAAAAAGCTATGCTTTCTGCTCCAAAATTTTTATTAAAATTTATTCCGGAAGTCCGAAAACTATGGGCTGAATTTACATCTCACAGAAAAATATATGAAGACGGAAAACATGGTCTAGCTGTACCGAAAATTTTATACATAACTATAATAAATCTCGAAAATTTGATGACATTTTATGCAGATTATGTCTAAAAATATGAAAAATATTAAAAATGGATTGAATAACATGTGATTCGCATGAAAATGTAGGCTATATGTATGTTTAGCCCTAAAATTTTTAAACTTTAACTTTTAAGTATAGAAAACCAATATTTAAGTCCAGTAGAAAGGGCTTAATCGTTTGGAAATACATTTCTATTTATAAAATATGAAAAAAGTGGTACACAAAGATAAAATAAAATCCCAGATTAACCTTAATCTGTTAAAAGGTATAAAGTTCCAAAAAATTTTTGTTTAATTTTTGTGGATTATATCCTATAGTAGGAAAATTCGCCTATAAATTAGGGTTAGTTTTATTCAAAATATATAGCTGAGGAAATAATTAACACTTCAGATTGGCCTGCTCAAAGTCCAGATGTGTCACCAATAGAAATTGCATGAAATTTAATGAAAAAAATAATTGACCAAACTGATAGACTTAATTATTACTAAAACCTCTTAATTTTGTCCAGGAATATGCAGAATATATGTAGTCACTATACGAACACGTTTGGCACTAATGTATCAAAATATAGTCGGTCGCCGGGGATATTAAAAACCTTGTTTACTTATTTATCGAACATTGATTTTTTTCACTTCTTTGAAAAGAACCATATTCACTAAGTAGTAATGTGTTGAATTGAATCTTTTACTATTTATTTTGCTAACAATACATTATATATTTATAATTATATGTTACTTTTGATATCTTCGATCTACAACATAAAAATGAACCAATTGAGTTCAAGATACTACTTTGTTTACTTATTTATGACACCCGCTGTATACATACGAATTAGAATACTACATTTTTGTATACTTTTTTTTATTGTAAGGCTACAGTTTTATATTCATACGGTCATCTTATTATTTTTTATATGTATATTAGTTTTTTATGAATCATTCTTTTTCAGAAATTTTCAATAAGTATGAAAAACTTAACCTTAACTTAAATTAATGTTGATATTTTCACTGCAAAATCCAACGTAGAGTTTTTATTAGTAGTGTTATCTTCCAAGATTCAGTGTTTTCATTCTTCTTAGGCGTCTGTGACCCAAAAGTTAGCAGATACCTATCGATAATTGATGCTACTATTCTTTATCTCCTCATGAATTGTAGAAATATTGAGATCCTTGTGGATGTTACTATTTCTCTCGTACCATGGTACACCTGTTATTATTCTTATGAGTTTGGACGGTCTTCTATGTAATTTTTAAAGGTTTTAATGAAGAGGCTGTTCCCATGGCTGTATGCTATATAACCATATACAGTGGTGGCCACGAATTTAAGACACGACATGTAACGAACTAAGTTGTGATAATTATTACAACCCTGCAATATAAAATTAGATTTTGTTAATTTTTCAGTGTACCCTGTAATGTTAAGATCAATTACCGTTATTTGGTTTTGTTTGTGTATACATTTTGTTGCTGTTTTTATTATATTTTCGTAAAAACGTGCTTTTGAAGCTGGTCACGAATTTAAAACATATAAGAAATATTTGGTTTTTAAGTGATTTTTTGGTGTTTTTTGAAGCTAAAAGGTAAGTAATGAATGTTTTATTCCATTTAATGTTAGAATACATCAAAATATTTAGTTAGAAATGGCCAGAGGTACTTGGAGTTCGGATGCCGAGCGAAAATTGATCCAACAAATGAATACTGATGGAAAAACAGTAATGGAAATTTCCAAGCTACTAAAATGTTCCAGATCCAAGATTTACAATGCACTGGAACACATCAAGCAACATGGCACTACCAAAAATGTCAAACAGCACCCTAGAGCCCGAAAAACTACACCCAGGGAGGATAGCTTAATTTATAAATCAGCTGCTAAAGATCCTTTCAAGAGCTCAAGTAAAATTAAAAATGAGATTTCATCGGATTTTGGTATTAATATATCGTCCAGGACAATAAGAAGACGTCTGAATGAGAAGAACTTACGTGGGTGTATTGCACAACGTAAACCACTTGTGTCAAAAAAAATATTAAATCCCGACTAGCGTTTTCAAGAGAAAATCTCAATAAGCCGATGACATTTTGGAAAAATATACTTTGGAGCGACGAGTCGAAGTTTTGTCGCTTTGGTTCTGATGGAAAACAGTACGTATGGCGTCCTCCAAACCTGGAGCATCACCCAAAGTACACCCTTAAAACGGTTAAGCATGGTGGTGGAAATGTCATGGTGTGGGCAGCATTTTCCTGGCATGGTGTAGGTCCCATTCAGAAGATTATCAATAAAATGGACCAGCATATTTACAAAAACATACTGACAAGCATCATGATACCATTCGCTGAAGACAACATGCCTCTAATGTGGAAATTTATGCATGATAATGACCCTAAGCACACTTCACGCCTAGTGAAGAGTTGCTTAGAGGAAAATAATATCACAGTTCTGAAATGGCCAGCTCAATCCCCGGATCTCAATCCAATTGAGAACTTGTGGAATGATGTTGAGGAGCATGTACGAGCAGTAAAGCCAAAAAATTTGACTGATTTATGGGAAGAAATTCAAAAGGCTTGGTATGCCATTCCAAAGGAGCGCTGTATGGCCTTAGTTGAAAGTTTACCCAGGAGATGCGCTGCTGTGATTCAAAATAAAGGATTTCCCACCAAATACTAATATTGTTTTATGAAGCTGAGCTTTACTTTTGTGAATTAACTTTTATTTTGCCTATGTCCTAAATTCATGACCAGGCTTAAACTTGTATTAATCTGTATAATATGTAAATAAAAATTGGAAACTAAATATAGGTAACAAACTATTGTTGATTTTTTTTCATAACATTACTAGGATCTTTAAAAAATAACATGGATCTAAAATTTGTTCGATAAGATGTAAAAATTATCAGAAATATATAAGTGAAATGTCGTGTCTTAAATTCGTGGCCACCACTGTAGGTTCTATTACTGCTTTATATAACAGTACTTTATGGTCCAGGTCTAGGACTGACCTTGGACCAAGTAACCAATGAATTTGGGCAGATTTTAGTTTTATTTGTGTAACTTTGGATTCTATATGATAAGTCCATGTTAAACGCCGGTCTAGGTGAATACCAAGATATTTTACTTTGTCCTGTTCAGGTATTTGAACATTGTTTATTCGAATGGGAGGACAACTTTCTCTGCGTAAGGTAAATGTTATATGGATACGTTTCGAAGCATTCACATTGATCTTCCATTTATATAGCCATTTTTCCAGCTCAGTGATATGGGATTGTAGTATGCATACTTACAAAAGCAGTATCATCTGCAAAAGTTGATGTATGAGTCATAGAGCTCGTGGACATATCTGCCGCATATAGTGTCATTTTATGTATTAGTCCGTCGTGCCAGACTTTATCGAAAGCTTGAGATATGTCAATAAATAACGCAGAGCAATACTGCTTGCCCTCGAAACCTCTTCTGATGAGAGTTGTAATTCGATGCACTTGTTCAATAGTACCATGTTTTCTCCTAAAACCAAACTGATGGTTAGGTATACTGTTATTATTATTAAGATGTAATAATAGGCTCTCAAAGAGCAATTTCTCAAACAATTTCGAAAAAATTGATAATAAGCTTATTGGACGGTAAGATGTTACTTGAGTGACGTCTTTTCCAGGTTTGGGTATCATTACTATCTCTGACAACTTCCAAGTACTTGGAAAGTAGACAGTATGTAAAATGGCATTGAAAATTAATAAAATAAATTTCAGAGTTTGGCAAGAAACAAATTATTGTGCTGGTAATTTTGTCCGTTCCAGGAGATTTTCCTGCATTCAGACTCATATGAAATAGGGCATTGCATATTTTTCACCACCTTTCATAGACTATAATCAGTTTTCTTAGTATGGTCTAAGTTTTGCAGATATGTTTTCAATTTGGATTCTTTTTGATTCTTCAGAGAGAAGCGTAATCTTCTGATACATTGATTAAGTTTAGTTTTAACGGCTGGTAATCGAGAATCTTGCCATTGACGTCTTAGTTGCCTTTTTCCCTAATAAGAGATTAAAAATTTGAGCAACATTTAATATATTGTGGCCTTCGTGAGAAACTAGAAGGTGCGGATACTATAGCTGCATTCAGGATATCGGTGAAAATATTAACTGCAGATTGTATTTCGCTCTCGCTTTTCAGTGGAATATTTTGTGGTAAGTGGGAGCTTATGTACATTTTGTATTTTAACTAGTTTGTTTTCTTGTTTGGGAAACAAGAGCTTTGCGTTTCAAAGTGGCTTGGAATATTAATCAGTATCAGGATCGTTGGTGAATGATCTGATGAAAGATTTTCGATTAATATGTTTATATTAATCGAAAAAAAAAACAATTTCTTTGGAATTAAATTTTCTTGTTCTTGAGAGAACTCTGATGTCTGCTCTTCTGTCCGTCTGTTTGTTAATTTTTGCAAACTTTGCAATTCAAAATGGTTTATTTTTTGACTTAACAATAACATCGACTTCAAATTTCCTTTATCATAATTTTGTTCTTTAACTAATTACAAAAACAAAAAAAAAAAAAAAAAAAAAATATATAATAATTTAAATTGGTTGAAGATATTGGTAGAAAACTTGGCCAAGAACTTGCAAAATTGAGATTTTTGAAATTAAGTCGAATAATATTTAACATAAATAGCATGTCTTCAAAGGAATTATCAAGAGCTTGAGAGTGATTTAAGAATCTTTGAAATCGAGTAAGGATCAAAAATTCAGGGGTGGTTAAACGAAATGGGGTATTTTTAGTCCCTCCGGCTCGAACACTGAAATGTTTGTAGGATTCTCCTTCCAAACTTAAACAGTCAGTTACCTTTGTTACGCCTTTGTGAAATTTGGTCAGCATAATCGACCGAATGTGTGTATTTTAAGACAATAAAAAAAAAAAAAAAAAATAGAAAGGTATAGTCGATCAAGACCGATCACATGATACCCTATATGATTCCCATTGACATGGTTTTGTTTTTACTTATATTAAATATATTTGAGTTAAATATTAACATAATACTAAAATTTCTGTCAGATTAAAGTGATTTTCAGGAGAGGGATTTATGTGGGAGCTATGGTCAATTATGGACCAATCTTCATGAAATTTTTACTTATGTAATAAAATTTATTTGTATTAAATTCCATCAAAATATTCATATTTTTAGCTACTTACAAGTGTTAAGACTGTATATCGGGAGGACATTTGTATGGTGGCTAGGCGAAATAATGGGCCGATCATAGTCAAATTCAATAGCTTCGTCCTTATATTGAAAAAAGCATATGTATCAAATTATCTACAAAACCTGTACTTTGAGCAAAAGCTTTACTTGGACATCGTTAAATCGACTCAGAACTTAAAACAATACATATAAAGAAAAAAAAAAAAGTCCTAATAGAAATGCAAGTAAAAATTTGGAGGTAAAAAACTAACGTGAAAGTACTTCAGACGATTTTTTCACAAATTTTTATTGGTGCGATGAAGAATTCTATGTTGCAGATGCTAGAGGGAATATCGTGTATCAAAGAAATCAAAATTCCCAAGAAAGTTTTTGTTTTGAGAAGCCTTATGCATATGCGGGAAAGAATCACTTTATTCACAAAAAATGGTTCCACTAACACAGTAATATACATACGTGAATGAGTGTCTTTAGAAAAGGAAAAAGGAAGAAGTCCTTTGCTAATTAAATACCCCTTAAATGCACATGAACACCGATTTTGCTGAAAAAAATATATTACATATAAAATTACATAAAATAAACAACTGCATACTCGGATTTTTGAAAAAATGTTTTTTTGAAAAGATATTTACAAAAAACTGGTTGTATCTTATAAGATACACTGAGCACTCCCTAGAGTTTATGTTATACATACAATTTTTGTTTGCAAAGAAAAGTGTTTTTATAAAACGTATAATAAATGTTTTAAATTTTGAATGTTTTAGTTTATTTTTTTAACAAAGTTGTCAGAAACAATACAATTTAAAATTTTCATTATTTAATTTAAGGAAAATAATGCAAAAAAATATGAATTAAACTAAAAATAATACATAAGAATATATATTAGACACAATCATGTAAGAATGTTATATTCAGCTTTGCCCAATCTATATATCCGCCAACTGGAACTTTTTAAAATACTACCACATATGGGAAGTGGGTCGTAAAGTGGGCGGACTACGCCCATTTTTGGTTTTCGAGCTTATTTTGGTCCTTAAACTAATTGTATAACATTTTTTTGACATTTTACATTTAACCTCTTTATGGATGGTGGGCGGTATAGTGGTCGGACCATGCCCATTTTTGGTTTCTAAGTTTATGTTGAACCTTACACTAATTGTGCAAAATTTCGTGGACGTACATGCTTTTTTGTAAAAATATCGTCCAAAAAGTATAAACTGGATTTACAATGGACACCCTGTGTTTTTAGTTTTCGATCCGGAACGTTGTTGTTTATGTACCGATTTTATCCATTTTTAGTGCCTGACAAACCTTATATAAGAAAAATATTTAGGCCAAATTTCGTTCCCCTAGGTGGTCCGCCTCGAGTCCTATACTGGTTTCAACAGCCAGAAAGACAGACGGACGGACATAGGTAGATATATTCAGAATATTACCAGGACACAAAACATATATTCTTCATATGATCTTAAAAAACTTTTTCGACATTTTACAAATAGAATGACAAACTCAGTATGACCCCTTCTGATGATGGTAGGTATGAAAACACCATCATAAAAAAAGAAAATATTTGATTTGACTTGAGATTTAAATTAGGACAACAGAACTTAGATGCAAATGAAGACCAAATATTTGGACAGAATTGCACTGATGTGCTCTGACTACATCTGGAAAAATTTCAGATCATTATAATAATTAATTTTGACGAGAAAATTATTTTTATATATGTTTTCATCGATTAACTGCATTTTGGCCTCTTACAGGGTGGATGTCAGTTCTTAGTGTCCCATTTCTCTCCGCTTTTGTAGCAAAGTCTTCATAATTGTGCAATAAACTCAAGCATTGACTGTTAGGTATATTTGGAACCGGAAACATTTCCTATGAATGATATTTCCGGTTAATTAAAGTAGTTTTCTTAGTTTTCACCTTATATTCCAAAAACGTTCACCAAAATAAATATATATATCTTTTTCAATCGCGATTAATTAAAGATACCACGGTTAATTAATTAAAATAAAACATACTTGTTTTTTTCTAATCCTGTACATTTCCGGCTAAGTAATTTCTTATTATAGTTTGCAAACTTTCTAATTCATCGAATTTTATCTGTTAACTCCTTTAAAACCTTGTATAAACTTAAAAAAAATTCTTAAATTATTCTAAAATAAATAAAATGTTAATCCATGTATAATAAAAATACTTAAAATGATCGTAAAAAAATGACCAAATAGGAAAAATTTAAATAATTATATGTAATAAAATAGTGTAAAATTTAAGCAACTTCGAATTTCCAATCTGTAGATGAGTGCTCAGTGTACCTTATAAGATACAACCAAACAATAAGACTTTTTGGCTCGGTTTCGCAAGAGTTTTTTCCAGATAATTTTTTATGGCTTCTAGACATATTCTTCATCATTCTTTCTTCATCATATTTTTTTTTCAGTCTCAATTACAACTCTGGTCTTAGATTTTACATTGAAAAATATGTAGTTTATTTAATTTTAACAAAATCATATTTTTCGAGTTTGATCGTTAACTACACAGACAAATCAAAATTTTTTTTAAAGAAATGAATTCCAAACAAACAGCTAATGTCTTCTAAAAGAGTTAACGTCGTTTTAACCGTTATTGAACCTAAAATAAAACTTTGGGAGCATTTTTAATGGTTGTATCTTTAAAGATACAGTGTGCATTTAAGGGATACAGTGTATCTGCTTTTTTCTGGACTATTCCCGCTTCTTCTCATTACAGCAACAAAACAATGGAGTGGTAATAAGGAAATTGTTAGTGTTTGTAGCGAAAGTGGCTGATCCATTAGATTGTCCGAAACTCCGTGCAATTGAAAGATATGTATTTTTATTTGGTACCCAACATTATTACAAACATTTAAATTTCAAAATTCATTTAATTGCCTCTTTTGATACATATTTGATACAACGCACATTGGGGTAAAAGGGGTCGAAAATGGCGCTTAATTCAGGGAAAGGTTATATCAATATTTTAATGACAAAAAAAAAAAAAAAAATCAATTTTAGAATTTTACGATTTTTTTTTTAGTAAAATGGTAATGTCTGTCCGTCCGTCTATACATTAGAGTTAAATGGGTCGAAAATTATGCATAATTCAAAGAAGGGTGGTATCAACACTTTAATGATCACGTTTAACTTTTCTATTTATTAGTAAGTAAAAAAAAAATTATTTTTAGAATTATAAGATGTTTTTGGCTGAATGGTAATGTCCGTCCTTCTGTCTATACATTTGGGTTAAATGGGACGAAAATGACACTTAATTTAGGAAAATATAATATCCAAATTTTTATGATCACGTTCTATTTTTTCTATTTATTAGTTAGTAAAAAAATGCATTTTTAGAATTTCAAAATATTTCTTGGCTACATGCCAATGTCTGTCCGTCTAAACATTTAGGTTAAATAGGTTGAATATGCCATTTAATTCAGGGAAAGGTGATATTAAAATTTTAATACCTTCATTTGGTTTTCATATTAATCAAGAAGTAGAAACAAAATAATTTTCCAATTTCAGGAGTTTCTTTTAAAGAATTCTAATATCCGTCCATCTGTTTATTAATTTTTGACAACTTTCCAATTCATAATCGTTTAACTTTTAACTCAATAAAGATAAGGATTCAAAATTTTCTTTGTTCGATAGATAATTTTGCTTTTTAACCATCTACATAAAATATAATAAAATCGGTTAAAAATATTTGGCTATATATGGAAAAATTTTAACCAAGATCTAGTAAAATTGAGATTATTGAAATTTCAAATGTATATAACTCGAAAAATATATAAGATATGTAGTACATGGAAGCATGTTTTCTAAAGGACTTATCAAGGATATATACAAATTTTGGAAATCGGGTGAGTAATAAAAATTCGCTAGTGGTTAAACGTTTTCAATGACACTAGTACCTTATTTTGAACCCCCATTGTTCCGCTCCAAACTAAAAATGATACCGTCCTTTGCTACGCCTATATGAAATTTCATGTAATTCCATCCAGCCGATTAGAAGTTGTAGATTTATTTCGATTCTTCCCTACTGTTTAATGCTTGATAAAGCAAAGAAAATGTCTGACACTTAAGCTGTTTTTTGTATGAAATCTACTGGAGTTTTAAAAAAAAAAAAATATTTTCTCAAATCGGACAATATAGACTATTTTTCAGAACAAACACCCTGTAATATTTTTATTTGCATTCAATGAAATTTGAAAATTAGTGTATTTTAAGACAATTTTTAAAAAAATAACAAAAATATTAGGACAAAATATAATTTAAAAATACTTAAAAAAAAGTACACTTAAATACCAGGAGTTGATGGTTATCTTTCAAATTTTTACTTTTAAAGATTTTTTATTTAAAATAAATACACTGAAATCTGATGAAAATTGAATTTTTTACTATTTTTGAAAAATGTATAAAAATTCTTAACTTTGACAGCTCTTTGTAAGAAAACAACATAACCTAGCTTAAAGATTTTAATTGATATTGATACATAATTTTGCCTATTTTTATTCGGTACCCAATGTTATTACAAAATTTTAAATTTTTAAATTTAATTAAGCGCCACTTTTGACACATTTTACTCCAACGTGCAACGTGTAATGACTTATATTGTTTTATGTATAGATTACAGCCCTATACTTAGATTGCAGTCTTATATAATTATGAAGTCTTATATTATTACAACCTTATCTTATACTCAGACATACTTGGAGTACGATCTATATTCTATCTATATAGTCTTATATTGATATTCTGTGATTCCATTTTATATTCAGACAACAGTCTTATAAAAAAATCGAACGTCCTACACTCTAGCAATGGTCTTATACTAAGTCTTATACTAATAATATTGCTATGTAAATTATCTCTTTTACTTCTTGACAAATTCATTTGTGTATGATCTAGAAATGCTTCTTTGTACAGGTATAAGTTTATACTCCTCCGCTTAAAATATCCTTATTCATTTCTCCTTTTCTTTCCTTAAATTCCAGTAATGTCAGGAAGTGATAACAAAAGAAAATTCTTGAAATTTTCTACATAACTCCTGTAAAATTAACATAATATTTCTAGAGTTATGAGTTAAATATGAAATTATCTATTGATGCATAGGGGTATGACTTCAATGGCTAAGAATATGTGGTTATTTTGCAAGATGATGATGATGATATGTTGTTCTTAGTAGAATGTTGATTATATATTTATGTAGTTTTCTTTTTTGTTTCGTGCATAAATGCATATAAAACTTTAAGTAGTTTTCTTTTTTTCAGCGCAGCTTTTGTTAAACATTGATGTTTGTAGTTCGTGTCACATTTCGTTGTTGCTTTCGAAGTTATCGACAGGAAAAAAAAGTTTGAATGCTAGATATGTAAAACGTTTTAACAAAGTTTTTTTTCTACTTTTATAAAGTGCAAAAATGTAAGGAATAAAAAAACGGTATAAGAGTTGATTAAGGCGTTTGTAACAGTTTAAAATGTAAAAGTTTCTTTAGTACGGTATGTAAAACAATTATTTAACATTATTTTAAGTATATTATTTTTAACTCAAAAATAGTTTTACAACAAAATGTGTTATTTAAATTTCAAATTCGAATTCTACAGCATAATAAAACAATATTTTAATTAAATTTATTATAATTTTTATAACAATACAATTTAATTTTTGTGTAAATTAGTTTCATCAAGTCGGTGTTGATTTCTTATATAAGTTTTAAATTTTTTTATTTTTTTTTTAGAATATTTTTTCTTCCACCAACTTTTAACTGTAATCATACAAGTAGTTTAATAAGTTTAACTTGTGTTGACATTTCTTTTCTTTTTCCAAAGCTTGAAGAAAGAAAAAAAAAAAAATCAGTTTTCTACATGATTCTTTCTTGTTTAGTTTTTAATTTTTTTCTTACGTTTTTAAAAGAAAAATATAATCTTTATTTACTTATGTGTGAGTAGAAAAGTCGTTAGAATAAACATGTTTGAACAAAATCTCATTTAAAGTATATTTAAAAAGTTTTTCGTTTAGCCAAAAATGATTTTAATTTTTTTTTGAAGAAGAAATTGAACATTGTTTGTTAAGATTTTTTTAGAGTTATATTTGTAGTGAACTGTTAACTAATTATTTTTATTTTTAAATTTGAAAAGAGGTAAGAAAAATTGAAGAAAATTAATTAGAAAATATTAAAATACTTAAAATGGTATTTCATTTTCAAATAGTTTTCACAAATAAAAGTTGGACATTTAATTTGCAACAAATACTAAAGTCACAGAGTGTTATCATATAAAAATACTATTTCTTATACTTGACTTTTGTTAGATGTATAAGGTGCGCAGCAAAACTATAAGGTCACTTTTTTTTTGCTCCGTGTATTAAAAAGTACAAGGCGTATTTGATGGTACTGCTTACAGACTGAACTCTTATCTACAGCAAAGGTCGCGGTGTTGTGTGGTGCTCTCATATGTTAAATCTTTGTCATCTGATAGATGGTCTTATTTAAGGCAGAAAAGGCAGAATTAAAGCTCTACTTTCGCGTTAGGGATGCCAAATTTAAGGTATTCATGAGAAGTTAAAGCAGATAAGATGGAGAAATCCAATAATTTACTTATGGTCGTGTACCTTAACGAACCATTACATACATATGTATACACATTTTTAAAATAACATTTTTTGTAGGCATTTTTGTTTTCAAACTATGCTCCACCACTCCTGTGTTCAGGGTTCACACTCAGCAATCTCCAAATTGTTCGGTATGTTTTTGCAGCATTCTTTTTTTAAAGTAAAAATATCTAATGGCGTATTTCTTCACATATTTCACTAATTTTAAAATATAATTTTTTACATGTGAGCCGAATCAAAGAACTGCTAACTTAAAAGGTAACATTTCATTTTCAAATGCGTGTTCGTTTGGCACAATTGAATTAGTCTTACCCAATAAATGTACAGTTAGGGACAAAACTATTTGTACACCTCATATATTTCGTATACCTTCAATAGTTTATAAAGAATTTAAAATTATCGTATGCAGTATTATTTTTAATATATTTTTATTTAATTAAGTTATAAAAACAAAATTAATATCCAACACATTATTTAAAAAAATACAAAATAATGAAAATTCATTGGGACAAAAGTATTTGTACATATAATCTACACCTACTTATAATACTTATATTGGAAAAAATTAATATTTTGTGGGTCCTCCTTTTGCATCTATCGCGGCCTGTAATCTTCTGGACATCGATCGGACCAAATTTCTCGTTTCATTTGGAGATATTTCCTTTCAGGCTTCCTCCAAAGCAATTTTAAGTTCATCCCTGCTTCGGACGTGCTTTGTAGCGACTTTACGTTTCAAAATATCCCAACAGTGCTCGATGGGGTTTAAGTCAGGTGATTGGGGAGGAGAATTAAGTTGTCTTGGTGCATGGTAAAGCAACCACTCCTTTGTTAACATCTAACGCTGTATTTTTTTTGCGTCACACTTTTCCCCTGCTATCATTTCCGAAAAGATTGACTTTGGTTTCATCAGTAAACAAAACCCTATTCCAAAATTCTTCGTCCTTATCAATGTATCGTTTGGCAAACTCTAAACGCAAATGCTGGTTTTTTTTACTAATCAGCGGTTTCTTGCGGGGAATTCAACTTGCATATCCCGCAGAATGTAAGATCCTCCCTACTGTTTTTGGATGAACAATTGTTCCGGTAGTATTTGCGATTTGTTCCGCTAATTTTGCCCGAGTTACTCTTGGATTTCTTGCCACTTCTTTTATCACCAAGTTCGCTTCCCGTCTGGAAACCTTTTTTGGCCGTCCAGTTCAAACAGATCCGCTGTTTTTATACTTGTTTACAATGTATTGTACTGTGGAATGTTGCAAATTTACTAAATTACTTATATTCCGGAGAGATTTTCCTTTTTTATGTTCATCAATAATTAAATTTTTAATATCCAAACTCAACTCTTTTCGCTTTCCCATTTTTGATGTGCTTATTATTCAAAACGTTAAAACCAACTTCTTATTTTGTAAAATAAAACTCGATTAACGAAGAAAATATAACGGTATTTAAAAAAAATCATCATACAAGAGTCCAAATAATTGTACAAAGTACTGATGTACGAATACTTTTGTCCCAAAGATTTTTACTTAAATTGTACTTTTTTTTAACAATGTGTTATATATTAATTTATTTTTTATCAAATAATTCAATAAAAATGGACCTGAATTAAAACTACATATAATAATTTTTTATTCTTTATAAATTATTGAAGATATACGAAATGCATGGGTGTACAAATAGTTTTGTCCCTAACTGTATATGCATCAACACAATATACTATAGTGATGAAAACACTGTGATGAGCATAGGGCCTTTATGTATACTCCAATCGCCTCTTTTTGATGTCATAACTCTTTGATGTTATAATTCTTGATTCAGCTTTTTACTGTTTTCGATACCTCCATTTTTAATTGTCTGTGCCAGGTGTTAGTAACATGTCATCTTCTTTTGCTTCCTTGTAGATTCCACTTAAAGTTATTATTGGTGATAAGCTCAACTTCCATTTTCTCTTACGTTTTTTAAATTATATCGGACTTTAGTGAATACTTGTTCAAAAATTATGTTTGCCCAGAATATTTTCAATATCATACTCAGGCATAAGATGGTGGAAACTTGTAGTGCGGTTTTAGCCCTGTTGCAGGTTTCACATCCGTAAAGGGACATCGAATTAATACTGTAACTGTACCTGCACGCAGAGAAAAAACATGGTTACAGCATGATCACCACAACTATTCAATGATTATATAGCCGTTTTTCATTGATTTTAATATACTGTGTTCATGATAGCAACGTTTATGATTCTGTTTAATCATTTAATGATTACCCACAATCAAAATTTTAATATTGTTCACTGAATTATAATTTGTACTTAAATATGTTTATATGAAATCATATTTATGAATAAATACAATCATTTAGTCAATTCTACAACAATTTAGTTAATAACATAACCATTCATTTCATTTTGCAAATCTGGTTAATTTTACAACCATTAAGCCATTAACTTTTAATGCCTTTTGAATACACATTTTTGTTAATATATTAATTCTTATTTAGTTTATATATGAACAAATATAAATTGACAAGTTTTGTTTTTATTCAGCATGATGAATGTACCACATATCGTGGTACAAATGAATATAAATATGAAAATATGGAACCATATATATGATAAAATGGGATTATATATATGATGAAATTAGTTCATATATATGATAAAATGGAATTATATATATATGATGACATGGGATTATATATATGATAAAATGGAATTATATATATGATGAAATTAGTTTATATATATGATAACATGGAATTATTAAATGATAAAAACATGATGAAATTGAAAGCAATACTTATGAAAAGGTTATAAAACTTACTAAAAATTATTAATAAGGTTATGAACCTTACTAATCTATATATGTATATAAAAATTAGTGTGTGTTTGTTTGTATGTATGTATATATGTATGTATGTTTGTTTGAAGTCTATAGCTGCCTAAACGGTTAAACCGATTTTCTTGAATTTTTCACAGTGTGTTCCTATATGCCTGGAAGAAAAAATAGGCTACTTTTTATTTTGAAATTCCATGTGGGCGAGGTGCCACGCCCACTTACTTAATAACTATTAAAAGTAGTATATCTCGGAAATTGGTAACACCAGAGTCCTCAAATTTAGCACTAACAACTTTGACACCTATAAGAACATTCTGGAAAAAAATAGACGAACTAGCAATAGGGGGTGTGGCACATCCTACGCCTAATATTGCTTGCCAATACCAAATGCCGTAAATTTATGACACTATAACAGTTACATTTCCCAAATTTTGTACAATAAACTTAAGTGTCAATGTGAACATTTTGTGCAAAAATGGGCGGAAAAGAAATAGTGGGCGTGTCATCTCTCATATAAAGTTAATACCAAAATTTGTATATCTGGGAAACTATAAAAGTTAGAGAGCTCAAATTTTGTGCGACTAGCATTAGCTTCAATATGAATATTTTGGACAAAAATTGGTACACTAGCAATAGTGGGCATGGCACTTCCCATATAAAGAAAATATTAAATTATCATATCTGAGAAAGTAACAGTTAGAGTTCTAAAATTTTGTCGGAGCCACTTTGGTATCAATATTAATATTTAAAAAAAATATGGGCGGACTAGAAGTAGGGGGCATGGTACCTCCCATATGAATTAAATGCAAAAATTCGTATATCTGGGAAACTATTGGAGTTGGAATGCTCAAATTTTGCACAAAGAATTTTGGCATCCATGAAAACATTTGTATAATAAATTAGCGGATTATGGGGGTATGGTCCCTCCCATACCCCTATAATCCCAAAGCATTAGAATAAGAATTATTTAATATGAAAAATGTTATATGCTAAATGCTTACATTTTATTACAATAAGGTCAAGTATGAAAACTATATATATTGTACATCAAAAGAATTTATAATAAGAACTAATTTTTAAGAAAAATGTTATATTTTAATTACTAAATAAATATATTTTTTTAATCTTTTAATTACTATGTATTTCATTTCGGGGGGCGGCGAAGCACACCGGGTATTATCTAGTAAATTATAAATTGGAATCATAATAATGATTACGTACAAATATACTTATTGTAACCTGGAATCATATATTACAATCATAGTATGTTGCTCTTAGTTTATGGTCACAGGCAGCGTTACCGTTGAGAATTTTTAAAAAGTCTCCAAAAAAGGGGATTTAAAAATAAAAAGTCGCCAAAAAAGGGGATTTTTTTAAAAAAAGGGGCCAACTGATTTGAAACCCAAAAAACTCCATAAAATTTGTTTATTTGATAACAACAGAAACAAAAAATGTTGTATTTTAAGAAAAACTACTAAATCTAATTTTGTTATAATTTATTTATAATTATTTTACAACAATTTTATTATTGCAAAAGTAAAGACTTATTCACAAAAATAGTTGACATACAATTCTCTTTTTTTTAATTACACTTCTGTATTTTTGTACGAGGTCTTCACTCGTATTCCAGTCTTTCAAATCGCCGTCGAACTGAACGTATGGATTCACAAATATTGACTTAAGTCTGTTGGATAAATGATCTTATTATAATTTAGTAAAAAGTCACGTTTCCCTGAGGGATTGCTATGAGCAATGTAAAATAATATAAATTATGATATAATTATTCATCGTATCTGTTTTTATTTTCTCAATCCAGTCCAAAACATTCGCACATGATGATTTAAATAGCTGTTCATAAATATTACTATTATTTTTAGTTCCTAACATTTTCAGTTCATTTATAAATACTCAGCGGCTTTTTGTATCAATATACTGTGAAACAATCTCAAAATAATAAAATTTATTTGTTTAAATTAATATAAAATAGGTCGATGTATTTCAAACAACAAAGATTCCCGTCATTTAGCACATAGTTTGAAAAAGTCGCCATTTAGTCGCCATTTACAAAAGGGGCCAAAAAAGTGGCCAGGTGGTTGAAAAAGGGGCAATTGGCGACTAAAGTCGCCAAACGGTAACACTGGTCACAGGAACCATATTTTTTCTTTGCGTGTGTTTGGCAAAATATTGGTCGAGGTCTTGAGATAATCTTGAGATTGTTTAATATTTTCTGGTACCATTTTGTAAGCAAAGTGGATTAGTGTGTCAAATGCTTTTCCACTTGCTGACAATCTGCAGTTTTAAGTGGAGAGTTTCAGATCAAATCTTTAGTGCTAATTATACTTGAAACAATCAGATGAGTTTTTGGAGCCTTTAAATAATAAATGTTTATCAATTCGTTGTTGTCTGCAAAAAAAAAAAAAAAAATTGTAATAAATCTGTATCTTATGTACCACTGGAGGGATGCAATTGAAATGTATAGAAGAGTTGCATGAAAGCATCTAGGCTTTAAAAAAGAATATCTTCTTGTAGTCCCTCTATAGTAATAGGAAATAACCCTAGAGTAAATATAACCGGTTCAAAACTAGTCGCGTGACAAGTTCTCAGCGCTAGTGACAGGTCCCAGTTCCGGAACTTTATATGAGAGGAACCTGTCACTTTTACATGGGGTTGTCATTGGTGGTGGCTAATTAGCCCCTTGGGACAGGTCACAGGACTGGTCCAAGAGATTCAGTTTGGATTACTATAATAAAAATTTGATAAGAATTCAGTAATTGTTTACTTTTTAAAATTTTTTTTATTACTATTTTTATTATATTATGTTTATTTTTATTTTATAATTTTTCGTTAATGTCGATGGCGGCATCTAACGTACATATGTTATATTTTATAGTCTTTAACACTAACCACTCAGCCACTAATTGCTATTGCGCGGGATTTGCTAATTGCGCATTTAACAAGCATGTTATAAATTGACTCTCAACTGTTAAATAGTGAGTGTGTTTGTGTCAACTGATTCTCAGTTGGAACTTTGGTGACGAATTAGGTGTCAATTGGTACTCAACTGGTACTGAGGGACTGGTCCATTACTGTAATTGCCACAAATTTCTCGCAGAAGCTACTGGGTGTCAAAAAAATTTAAAAATAATCGTAACGCCTACAAATCAAATTTGATTTCAAGAATAAAAAATGTTACTTACCTAACTTATCTTTTACAGTTAAATATTTCGTTTTTCAGGAACAAATCCTGAGGTACCTATATGAGGGATTTCTTTTTTTAATTTATTGTAATTTCTAATTCCAAATAAAAAAACATATAAGTAATAAAGTTCCACTATTATATTTTATATGTTGTATAAAATAATTCTATAATTCCTCCAACATCGTTGAAATACCCAGCAAAAACTTTGGTTGCCAGGTAATGAGTTAAGAAGCTAATGTCTTCACTACATATACATTAGCTGTATAATCCATTATTTTAACACGGTGATGACATTAGAGGCAACTGCTTACCTCATGTCATTACTTAGATGTCATTACAATAACTAATTACTTTTAATTTGTATAATAACTCATTGATTTTAAAGTACTCCTGAAGTTATTATAAGTTGAAACAATAGGAACTAGTTGCGTTTTAGGTTACTAATAAGTTATGAAATGTTAGGATATAAAAAGCTGTTTCTTTTTTTTATTTTTTAATTTTAAACGTGGAAGGTAGAAAAATTTAATACTTTCCCAGCAAAAACTTTGGTTGCCATGTAATGAGTTAAAAAGCTAATATAATGGCACTCGACTACTTACACATTAGCTGAATAACTTATTATTTTAACACGGTGATGACATTACAGGCAACTACTTACCCTATACATTACAATAACTAATTACTTCCAAGCTGCGTATTGATTTTAAAGCATTACTGAAGTGATGATTAGTAATAATAGGAACTAGTTACATTTTAGGTTATAAATAAGTAATGAAATGTCAGGATATAAAATGTTTTTTGTTGTTGTAAAAATATTTTTTAAATTTTATTTTATAAAACTTAACAGAAACCAAAAATGCAATTAAAATAAATGTAATAAAAATAAACAATTTTAGATTACAAATTAATTCATACGCAAATTTTGCCTTTTATCATTTTGCCATCCCTTCTTCAAATATATAAATTGGTAACTGCATTACAAAAATCATAAAAATTAATATTTTCAAAAATCTGATCATAAATAATTATTTACATTTGGATTATAAATAATTAGTTACTAAACAACTTTTATGTAATGCAGACAGCATGTTGTTGTCATTACAAAGTAACTACATCCGTAACTACATGTCATTACCAAGTTTTTGCTGGGTTAAAACTATTTTTAGTTTAAAAATTAAATCATAAATAGTATTTGGTAAACTGAATAAAAAAATCAATAAAAATAAGTTTTTCAAAAAATTTTATCATAAATAAGTAATTACATACGGGGTTATAAATAAGTGGTCACTAAACTACTTCTTTTTAATATAGACAGTATGTTATTGTCATTGAAAAGTAACTACATCTGTAACTACATGACATTACCAAGTTTTTGCTGGGCAGCTTCAACAATGAAATTATAATTTTTTTCTGAAAGCATAATGTTCGATGTCAAATTTGACCAAAATGACGCAACCACACGCAAAGAAAAAATATGGTTCGGGTGACCATAAACTAAGAGCAACATACTATGATCCCAGGTTACAATAAGTATATTTCTACATAATAATTTTTCTGATTCCATTTAATCATTTTCTCATCATTTAATGATTCGGTTTAATCATATTTACAACTTTTTTTATAATATTTCTTCCGATTTCCCATTTTTTTTATCATTTAATAATCCCATTTTATCATATATATAAACCAATTTTATCGTTTAATAATCCCATTTTATCATATATATAAAAGAATTTAATCAGTTAATATTCCCATTTTACCATATATATAAACGAATTTAATCATTTAATAATTCAATTTTATCATATATATAATCCCATTTTATCATATACATATATAACCCCCTTTTTGTAATACTGAATATATTTAAAATAAAGCACATTTATCATAAATTTTTATTTATTTATTGAGAATATTGAACAAAAATTTTTCAGGTATAAAAATTGATTAATTTTTAATTATAAAATAATAAGTTATTAAAATTTTTTTATATAATATTTATACTCTACATATTAATTTTTAACATATATTTACATATTCATTGTTTAAATATTATTTACATATTATATTTTATAATATTTACATAAGAATTTAAATCAACAGTTTTATGTTTTCTTTGGTAATGCAAATATAGCCAATAAGATTTGATTATAAAATTCTATTGGCTGTAGAATAGATATTAAAAAATAAAAATCTTCATAATCCTGCTGAAAGGCTTGAAAATGTGAGTTAAATCCATGGTTTGAAAGCCTTTGACTGCAAAGATAGTAAGATTCATTAGAGCAATATATGTGGTTTATATGATCAAATAATGGAACGTCATTTTAATACATTTCAATATGGAAAACCATTCCTGCATATATCAGAACAGGACATATTTTTCATTTATTTTTCTATTTTGTGGTTTTATTTCACAATTTTTTAAACTTAGAACACAAATAAATTGAACACTTTTCTAAAAACACACACAATTTTATGACATTATGCCTTCTAACAAACTACTGAACTTATACACAAAAATGTGTATTCAATAGTTATGTAGAAAATAAATATGATTAACGATAAAATTACAATAGTTGTGTGAAATCAAATTATAGTCAAAAACAAATATTTTATATTTAAGGAAAACATAAACATATTCAGAAACAAACATTCAACAGTTGTGCATAAAAATACAATAGTTGTGCGAAATCAAATTATAGTCCAAAACAAATATTTTATATTTGAGGAAAACATAAACATTTTCAAATACAAACATTCAACAGTTGTGCAAAACAAAATATGACTTAAAATCAAATAAAAATATTAGCTAAATGGTTGTAGAATTGACTAAATTTGTAAAATTAACTTAATGATTATAGAATTAACTAAATAATTGTAGAATTGACTAAATGATTGTATTTATTCATAAATATGATTTCATATAAACATATTTAAAAACATATTATAATTCAGTGAACCATATTAAAATTTTGATTGTGGGTAATCATTAAATGATAAAACAGAATCATAAACGTTGCTATGATGATCACAGTATATTTAAATCAACGAGAAAACGGCTATATAATAGGGTGATCGACGCGGTTTTCCAACCGGTTTTAAAACCGGTTTTTTCAGTCAATGTGCTGTCGGTTTTTTCAAAATATTCATTTTTCGAATGTCGAATAGACCGGTTTTTTTAAACACAAAAAACCGGTTTTAAAAATAGCATTTTATTTCAGAAAACATGTACTAAATAGTGATAGTGATATTTAAAAATTTAGGAATAATTTTTTAAATATTCATAAAGACTTATTTCTTATATTTTTAAAATATAGTTTAAGTCTAAATTGGAATTTATTCTCTAATATTAAACAAATAAATAATTAATAATTACCCTGTATGACCCAATTTAATTTTTTTGATCCAATATTTCCTTTATTTTTTAAAAGTGTTGTGTTAAAAAAGTTTCACCTGCAGAATCGTTTCAATTGAGACAGGCTTCCATATTAAGCCATGGTTTCTGTTTATGCTAACTAAAATTTAGATGATTTTTTCTACAATTTTGAAACATAATTATCTTCTAGTCATCTAGATATATAATTTGCTTAGTATTTTTCTCTTTCCAGAGCTTTCTGAAGCTACCAAACAACGTAGAGAATTAAAATTTGGCTTAATTATAAAACTTTTTGTCCAACAAATCCTAATGGAGCCATATTTTGAAATTTTTATCAGGGAGCGGATATAAGAGGATTTATGTGTCTTTTTCTAAGAATTTTTTCTATTTCTAATACGTGGATCTATATATATGGATTTAAATATATCTTTCCTAAGCAATGTTTCCTTTTCAGAGCTTTCAGAATCTCCCAGATGACGTAAGAAACTAAAAATCGGCATATTTATAAAACTATTCGTTCAACAAATTCTAACAGTGCCAGATGTTTCTATCAGGGACCAAAAAGTCTGTTTTGGTATTAAGATCTTTTGAGTTGCTATACTTATTGTTTGCTCTCCAAATACTATAAAAAACTGATTCTGTATTTCGGCCAGGGAGCGCATTTACGACGATTTTTTTATTTCGAATTTGAACGGCTTCAAATAATTGACTTCGATTAGGGAGAGGAAGGTGTCTAAATGTTGTTCATATTTTTTTCTTTTAATTTTCGGATTTGTTTGTGCATATTTTCATTATTATATTATTTTTCCTGACATTGTTAGGCTTTTACGCTTGTATTAAATAAATTTTAACTTAATTATAAGAATTGATTCTTTTCATGAAATGTAGTCTTTTGATATAAATATTAACTTCTGCAAAAAACCGGTTAACCGGTTTTTTCTGAATTTCAAAAGGTGCAACCGGTTTTTTTAGAATACCAACTATTCGAACTATTCGAAAACCGGTTTCTCAAAAAAGTCGAATAGTCGATCACCCTATTATATAATCATTGAATAGTTGTGGTGATCATGTTGTAACCATGTTTTTTCTCTGCGTGCACTATATAAAATATTTTATAAATTTTTCATTTTAATATTAATAATGGGTCATCGCTAACATTTTACAGAATCTTGTTTGACGATGTTTTCTCTTGCTAAACATTTGCATGATCAAACAATGGTAAACACATTTTTGGAAAACTAGTGGTCACGCAAATTTGGTCAAATATTTGACAAATGTGAACATAACTTTAAGACTAGTGACCTTATAACTTATCCTAATGCTGTCCGTTCTAGCCCTAATGTTGGATACATTGCCTGAGGATGATGTGGTTATGCCAGAACATTATCTCAGTAATTTTATTTGACTTCCCATACATTTCAAGCTACCATAATAGTTAACCTGATTATCGTTTATACACAGGCTAACTTATAAACAAAATTTAATTTTCCTAAATATAAAATGTTTCCACTTCTACTTTCATATATTCATTTCTGTAGTTTTCTTAAGCTTCTTTCAAAAAACCCACTGAATAAAGCTAATAAATTTTGCAACTTTATAAAGATAAAGAATTTGACAAATAATTTTGATAGTCTATTAAAATTTAAATAATAAATTTTTGTTTCTTAAATATTTGTTTTAACAATAAGATGAATGTATTTGCTACACATACAATTGTACATAGACAACCATAATACTAGTAAATACAATACATAAGTATGTATCTTGGAGTATGTATGTACATAAGATTTGATTGTAATGAAACCAATTTGTATGCTGATGATGAATTTGAATTTTGATGATGAAAGATAGAAATTTTGAAGTCATCATAGCGGTAGTAAGAGTATAAGAATTCAGACACTTCTTAGGGGAATTATTTACTCGCATCGTGCGCAACAACATACATATTTTTTTGTAGACACAAAAGATAATTATAACGAAAATTTATGTTGAACAAATACTATAAAATTTATTTCCAAAAAAACCAAGGAATTTTCTAATGATTTAAATTGTTTAAAAATTTACTAAAATAAATACAAGTATTAGGAGCAAATGCAATGGAATTAACACAAAATAGGGGAGTAGTTTTTTGTTTACACATTTGCAGTGATAATAAAAAGCCATAAAAAAGTTTTTTCAAATTTATATTGTATTTAGTTAGTTTTTCTGCTACTATAGCTAGATGTTTTTTTGTTGTTGTCAGTTTTAACCGCAAATACCACTGATGTTCACTAAATTTTCCAACAATATACACATAAACTCATGGATTTATTTTAGAAATAACAAACATTCTAATGCAGCATAGAAAAAATATATTGTTTTAGACTTTTCTTTTTTTTAAATTTTAAAACAAAAGTTATTACAATTAAATTTGTTGCAAATGTACCCTACTGAGAGTAATTTCTGTAATATATAAGGAATGTTAATCAACTCTTAAAAATATGTTTTATTATTTTTTTAAATTATTAACTAAATACCCTGAAGAAGAAATTACAATTTAAAATCTACAAATGTTATATTTGCGTTGTCTATCTATAAAAAGTATCTACACACCTTTTTCTCTAAAATAAAAATTTCTTTAAATTTTATATAATAATTTTATACTTTTCTGAAAGGTATCTTTACAGAGAAGATTTTAAAATAAAAAGCAAGTCCAATAACTGACATGGTCAAGGTACACACCCTCCCGAATTTTACCCATTTTATATGAAAGTATTGACTTTAGTCTATATTTTCTCAAATTCCAAAGCACGAAAGTGAAAAAAAACCATATGATTTTTGTAAACGGAATCCCAAAATTCCCAAAAAAACGTCGATAATCCAAAAAATGGGTTTTTTAACATTTTCAGCTATAAAATCCACAGTTTTCCGAAGTCCCGTAGACTTTGATTGAAAACTTTTAACAACATATTATAGATTCTTAAGCTGCATACCATTTGCCGATTCGTGCTTTGGGGTTTGAGAAAATATAGACTAAAGTCAAAACTTTCATATAAAATGGGTCAAATTCGGGAGGGTGTGTACCTTGACCATTTGAGTTATTGGACTTGCTTTTTAACTTAAAATCTTCTCTGTAAAGATACCTTTCAGAAAAGTATAAAATGATTATATGTTTTTAAAGAAAATTTTATTTTAGAGATAAAGGAGTGTAGATACTTTTTTGGCCAAAAAAATACAAAAAGTCATAATTTTTGCAATTTTCAAATTTAAAATCGTTTATTTTTGGTCTCGGTAAAGATATCGACTTAATTTTTTTTTATTCGATAGATAATTTTGTTTTTTAACTAGTTAAAGAAAAAACAAATAAAACCAGTCGGAAATACTAGCATATATATGGGAAAAACTGGACCAAGAACATGCAAAATTAAGGTACTTAAAAATTCAAACGCAAACTGTAAGAGATAAATAGGACAAGCAAACATGTTCTTATCAGTGCCTACAACAGTGTATAAAAATATTTGTAATTAGACGAGAAACAAAAATTTGGCAAGCGATTAAAAAATTTTATGTCAGAGGTACCCAATTTTAGCCCCATTAGCTCCGCCCCTGAGGGGTCTTTTCGGCCCCCCTTCCAAATTTAACACTGGACACTCCTCTGCTACGCTTATATCAAATTTCATGCAAATCCAATTATCCGATCAGAAGTTACAGATTTATTTCCAAAAAATTTCGATTCTGCCTCCCTGTGCACTGTACTAGTGTCAATATGATACCAATGTGATTTCTTTAGGTGTAATGTATTTAACTTATCTAACAAAACTATATCTAATTATGTTATTATACCCTTCACCAAAGGTGTAAAGGGTATATATAAGTTTGTCATTCCGTTTGTAATTCTCACAATTTTCGTCGGAGAGCAAAAAAGTTTACATTTTCGGGATCCTTGTAAGAAATGATGACGATAGGACAATGTCCGTCCGTCCGTCCGTCCGTCCGTGTGTCGGTTGAAATGGCGTTTATGAAGCCCACCGATAACTGACATATATAATATATATATCAAACGATCGGAAATGCTTTCGAGAATTTTGCTATTGGAATTCAGCAAGATCGGTTCATACAATGCGGAGATATGTTAAAAAAACCTGTTTTTAGAACCGGTTTTCCAGTTTCTCAAGCCTCTGTATATACTAGGGACTTTGTTTTTACAAAGAGGTCTCGGACATTTTTTTTCTAAATTTTTGTTCTGAAAAAATAAAATAAATCGGTTCAATAATAACTGAGATATCGGACAAAACGCATTTTTTATTTTTTGAAGCCCTGGTTTAAGCTATAGATTTTTATTTTTATACAGATCGGTCACAAATATTTTTATAAAATTTTGGTTTTTTGAATCAGCAGGATCGGTTTATAAATGGCGGAGATATGCTTTAAAAACCGGTTTTTGGAACCGGTTTTTCAGTTTCTGAAGCCTCTGTATATACCAGGGACTTCGAATTTTTAAAGGGGGCTCGGAAATTATTTTCTGAATTTTTGTTCTGAAAAAATGAAATAAATCGGTTCAGTAATAACTGAGATATCGGGGAAAACGAATTTTTTATTTTTGAAGCCCTTGTTCAAGCTACAGATTTTTATTTTTATATAGATCAGTCATAAATGTTTTTATAAAATTTCGTTTTTTTTAATAAACCAAATTCGTTCATAATCAACAGAGTCATGGCCCAAAAACAAATCTGTTAAGAATATAAATACACACACAAACATGTATATTAAGCATTGTAATGACTATTAGTGACGTTTTTTGTTTTTTGTATAGACAAGTAGTTTAGTTAGAAACAGCAGTCATATAATGAATAACAGTGTTGTTGTTGTTCTTTGTATATGCAGTCTGTACAAAAATAAATAGATATGGAATTGTTGTTGTTTATTTTTTTTTAAAACTAAAACATATCTGTTAAGAATATACATAAATACATACACAAACATGTATATTAAGCATTGTAATGACTATTAGTGACGTTTTTGCCTATAAGACAAGTAGTTTAGTTAGCAACAGAAGTAATATAATGAATAACAGTGTTGTTGTTGTTCTTTGTATATGCAGTCAGTTTGTATATACACACATAAAAAAATAAATAAATATGGAATTGTTGTTGTTTATTTCTTAAAAGCAAAGCCTGCTATGATTGTTTTTTTTTTTTTTTTTTTCATATTCAAATTTTCGTAGTTTGAAAAAAATTTAGATTTATATATGTGAAAATATGAAAGCATACGTTAAGGCGAAAATTGTATTATTTGTCGGTAATATGGTAATATGATGTCGATAAGATAGTAAGATGGTAATATGGTGAAGGGTATCAAAGATTCGGCACAGCCGAATCTTTTTTCAATTTCATTTTTTTTTTTAATTTTCCCCCTTTTTTTTTATTTATTTTTCAAATGACAATTTGTGCGTATTTATGAGACCTAAGTGACTATTTTATTGCTTCATTGGTTAGAAACATTAGAATTTGTTTTGCTTCCTCGTTGGTGGTAAATACTTTATTTATTTTCGCTTTTAGTTTTTTTTTTTTTTTTTTGTCATTTTGGTATTTTAGAAAATACAACAATATAATTATATTATAATACATGACAATAACACAACTGACAACATGTTGAAAATAATTACGATTAGTGTTAAATTCATTTGTTTTATTAGTTGTGTTCTTTGGTGGGTAAATAAAAACACTAACACTGACCGTTCGAGAGTGTGTTTACATATTTTTGTATTAGTGTGTGCATATATGAATTTGTCAGGGATTTTGGTGATAATTGTTAGATAATACTTAACACTATTTTAGTTGAGTTAGTTGTTGATTATGGTCACAATAGAAATATAATATATAAATTACCCGTTATAATGAAAGATAGAACTTTGAAAACTTTAAAAGAAATATTTCCCCTTAAAATATTCTTAATGTAAAATTTCGACTTTGAAACTTTAGTGAAATTGGTTTTATTTCCCATAAAGTCCATATTTATTGCAGGTCTGGAAAAAGCGGTTGGAAAACTCGCTTTATATGGATAAAACTGGTTCAATAAGTGTTCGTAAAAAACTTTTCATGTTAAATTTTAGATTTTTTGTTACTAATATTTCTTTTGATAAATAAAAACATAAAAAATGTTTAAATTTATTATCTTTATCTTAAAGCTGGTAAGGTATGTATCTTCAAAATTGATACACAAATCTAAATTTTATTCACAGTTAAGTAAAAATACCCATGTATACATACAATTGAGTAGAAATACAGTGGTGGACAAAAAAATATATTTTTTATTTTTCTTGAAACAAAAATAGGTGAACTAGATGGATTTTGACGAGGTAAGCAAGAATCTGCATTCACTTTTTATCCATCAGGTACTGATTTTTTATGGGCATGACTAGGGTTTGGGGTCCGGGAATTCCCGGGCGGGAAAACGGGAAATTTAATATTCACGTAGTTTTATAATCCTATAGCAAAAGGTGTTACTAAGTATCGCCTCAGTGAAAATTTTACATTAATATAAACACACTACTTACTAAAGGTATTTTTAGATGTTAATACAAAATATATGTAATTATTATGAAATTCGATACAAGCAATATTTTATATTATTCAAAAACATTTATTCGGTGCTCTGATGAAAATTCCTATTTCATTAGGAAAAAAACGATTTATTTTGTCAATTCACATTTCAAGTACACGAGTTTTTAACTACATATTGCTATAATATTTTAAACATTTTAACGATGATGTATCATTTTAAAACTTCATTTGAATCGCATCTTGGCTCTGAAATGTTTTTTCATATTTTTTTGCCAATATCTTTAGATTTTTTCGACATATTAAAGTCTAGTTTGTATCACATGATTTTATACTATCTTAAACGCACGATTTTGGACTATATTTGGCAATAATGAACATAAATAAATAATCTTTGAAGCTGTGTAAATAATTTTGAAATATATATATAAAAATTAGATATGTACAAATTTTCAAATGAAAAATGGATAGAAACTTTTCTTTTAACATCAGAAATACATACCGCTACTTTTACAAAATTTATTACAATTCTACTTTTAAAAAAATTTAAAACGTGTAAATATATTAAACTACGAATGTATTTTATTTTTCAAAAATATTCATCTAAATTAACAATATCTTTCAAATATTAAATGAAAACTAATTTTTATCAGATTTTCGAACACTATATCATTGGACCACTAAATATTGTTGAGAACCAACTTTAAAAGATTTTAGATTTTTGTTTTAGAACGAATTAAAACAGTAAGAAAAACTATTTATACTGAAATTTATGCCACAGATGAGTGCTTATCTTTTTTTTATTTTTAGCATGAAAAACTATTTAAGTTAAAAATCTGAAGTATTGCGAATATTTTTATTTTTCGCTTATTTGACAATTTACTAATTCTATCCAAAGAAATAGCCTGGGCTGTTTCGTCCAAGAAGAAGAATATTATTCTCTCAAAATCTCTCTCATTTCCCAATTTTTGAGTACGGGAACACTTTTCGGTAAAATAGGGATCCTGCGTGCAAAAATGAATCAAAAAATATTTTCTAAAGCTAATTCCTAAAAGATTTAAATAGAAGAAAATTTTAATGATTCAAAATATTTTTAAGCTTGAATTGTATAATTGGTAGAGCATTCTTTAAGCAATTAATTATTGCGAAGTCCAAGAATTTAAGTCTATGAATTGAACTGTTATGAATGCTTCAAAGAAATGACTGGGATAATAAATTTAATTCCATTTTGAAAAGTGAATTAAAGAATTAAATCTTTGGAACCTTTGCTTACAATAGGCACTTATTTTATATGCATGAAATATTAAAAATTTTTTAAATTTTAAATTGGAAGTCATACTTCGATATTGTTTTATTTTCAGTTAATTAATCACAAATGTGATTTATAATGTTGTAATATACTATTGAATAGAAAAAATAACATTCTTTATAAAAAATCATTGCTTTTTTCTTATATTTTTAGTTTTCCGGGATTCTCGGGAAATCGAATTTTTCATTCCCGTTTCCCGGGAAACAAAATATCACGGGAAACCCCAAACCCTATGCATGACTAATACCATCATCTTATTCAGCGGTCACACCATAAAACTCGAGAATAGTTTGTCCAATTTAGACTATAACTCAAGAATCTTTTACACGATTTTAATAAATGATACATCAAAAGATGCATACAAAAATTGTCTTCTAGATATGTCAACAATATTTTTATTCACTCAAGAATTTCAGAGTTATAGATCAAGATTTTCACGATTTTTCCTTTTTTTAATTTTTTTTTTAATTACACTATATTTTTGTTAAAAAATTGCCAATTTTCATACTGATTTAAGAGAGAGAGATATTTTTCACTTCTAGGCGAATTGAGATAATCCAAAAATTTTTTCAGCGTATTATTTTGGAATATATAAAAAGTTACTGAATATTAAAAAAAAAAAAAAGGAAGGAAGGAAAGTCGAGGCAAAAATTCAAAATTCAAGTGTAAATATCTTTTTAACTGTAAAGGATATGTGAATAAGCTTATTTTTTCTTTATCTTGCCAAGAACTTTACAGAAATAAAAAAGCTTTAAAATCGGACTTCATTTGAAGAAGTTACTTTTTTTTAAACTTTTACACATTCGAGAGAGTCAACTTTGACATTCTTTAGCTTATCTCGTGCTATCACAGGGTGACTACGAAATGATTTTTCTGAAGGCTTAGGTCCTCCTCTACAACTCTACATTTGAATTTGATCCGAGTATTAGTATATTAGATACAGATTTATTACCAAAAAATTGCGTTTGACCCTACTGTGCGCTGGTGGAAAAAAAATTCGTTAAACAAATCGGTGGATTAGGTAGAATTTGATGAGCTAAACAAGAATCTGGTTTAATTTTTTTTTATGATCACCTTATTCTGCGGTCACTCTTATATAGCTTTATATAATAACTATAATAATCAGGGATCAGTGTTCTTTTCTTCTATATGAATTATTTGAGTGATCTTCCTATTTTTTTTTTCTTTCGATAGCACATTCTTTTAAACAGCAATAATAATAAGCATTGTTAAATGTGTACACACGAATTAATAATAAATTTAATATAGAAACGTAAAGTTTAAGTTTTTATAATATGTATTAAAATATACATTCCTTCATAGACATACAAAGGTACAAATATAAGTAAATATTTGCTAAATTATTTGCATACTAGTGCAAACGTACAGTTATGTAGATAACAATAGTATAATTTTGTTTTTTTTTTATAATAAACAAATTTCTAATATTTTTAATTTTTCTGAGTCTACTCTATATTATTTATTTAATCTGACATATTCACGACAATTTGAAGTACTTTTTTTTTTCTAAATGAAAAGTATATTATGATATTATTAATTGGAATTTTGTTTTGCTCGCTACTGTTTGCTATAAGCAGATGGAACTCACATATGTAAATATAAACTTTTTTTTAAATATTTGTATATAAAACTCACATATGCCAAAACCTTATTATAACAAAGTTGTATTAACAAAGTTAGCCTAACACTTCATATAGGTGGCAACCACATAATTGTGATGAAGGTAAATAAAAAAACTTTTTTAATTTAATTTTATTTACGTGTGTATACAGAATGACACAAACAAAAAATTATGTGTATATATGAGGGCAAAATGAAAAGAACTTAAAATGAATCTTTGGCTTCATTATTAGTTAGTTCTTTCAAGCTTTAGGCCTATATTGCTAGATATTTTCTAAATATAATTTTGTTTATAATCAAGTCTATAGCAGTCTAGCATATATTTTGCCTTGTCTCTAGTCTAATATAAGGTTTGGATTTTATATCCTGGAACCAATTACAGTTATTTATAAAGCGCCATAATCTGCCTCATTGTTAGTATGTGAACAACAACGTAGAAAGTGTTCCATTTTTTCACTTTTTTTGATCTTTAGCTCTCTTAAAATTTCTTTAATTCCTTTTTTATAAAAACCTTTTGAGATTATCCTTTCTATACCTCAATATATTAGATTTTTGTTATTGTTATTACGACTACAGCCGTTCCTAAGTTTGACCACATAGTAGCAGTAAAGTTTTTTGTTTGTTTGATTAAGTTCTTTTTTTTTTTTTAAAATTTTTCTACACAAATCCGTATGTATACATATGCATGTGTAAGTAATGTCCTGCGGTATGGCAAGGCATTGAAGTGTGAATTATTTTATTTGTTTATGCTTTTGATGTATAAATTAAAAACAACAACAACAATAATCATAGAAGCAAATAATAAAATCATAAACAGAAAAAGCAGGAAAGAAGGAAATGTTTATACCAGTATATATTACCATGTTGTTCAGTTAGTAGATGGTAACAAAATACTTCAAATTTAGTAATTAAATCATAATTTTCTTTTTTTCATTTATTTTGGTACTAACTAAATAATAAACAAATATATGGAAAACAATCACAAAATAAAATTAAGTTGAAACAGTAAGGTAATGAGGACTTGATAAGAAAAGATAAATTTATAAGAATTATAAATTAACAAAAAAAAAAAAAATATTACAAGAGGAACTTCTTAAATAAATATGTAATGCCTTAAGACATTTTCAAAGAAGAACATTGCAATTTTTTAAAACACTAAAGATCTTTTCCTTTAGAGTCTTTGATGAAGAAAATTTTGAAGTATGAAACTGTGCCACCTTAATCTCTAAGTAATATTTTTTCAAATAAAGTTTTATTCTAGAAAAAACTTTTCAAGCTCTTTTCAATAAGTACATTTAAAAATTTGATGAAAATTTAATAAAAATTAAAGGATGTGGATTCCCTGTTACAAATTCAAAATGCTGCTCTTCTCTGTATCGTCAAGTTAAAGAAAAAAAAAAAAAAAAAAATCTAAAATCATGATATATATGTACACGATTTTTTTTTCACAATGTTAAAATAGACAATTTGAAAATTTTGTTCTTAAAAGAATTTAATGTGCTAAATATAATTTTTTTAACTTTTTATACCATACACCACCATAGGTTGGTATAGGGTATAAAAATATTAGTCTTAGTTTATATCAATCGGCATAGCATCACTTTTTGAGTAGATTTAACGATGTCCGTCCTTCTGTCCGTCTGTCCGTCCATGTAAACCTTGTAATCAAACTACAGGCCGCATTTTTTACCAACAATTAATGAAATTTGGCATACTGGTTTCTTATAGTCTAGGAACGAATTGACCATAGCTCCCATATAAACCCATTTTCAGAAAATCACTTTAAATGGGTACAAATCCCACCAAAATCTTAGTATCAAGTTAATATTCGACACAAATAAATTGTATATAAATATAAATGTTAATGCTAAATATTATGAAGATCGGTCCATAACATAGCTGTTCATTGTGAATATTTTCAATCAAAATATTTGTTAAAAATAAATTATTTTAATATTTTATTTATATTTTTAGAAATAAATTTCTTTAAAATTATTTTATACTCTTTGTAATATGATTTTCAGTTACTTAAAATTAATTTGAATAAAAATTATTTAAATATTATTCCATTTGTTAACAAGTTAGATAAAATAATATTTCCACAAAAGTATTCGAATATGAATTTATAAAATATAAATCAAATTCCTAAGTCTTTAACTAATTTTAAAATATATTTTATTTCTTTAGTTTGAATACAATTGTTCTTTATTTTATTTTCCATTTTAAAAATAAAATAATATTTGTTTTAAAACATTCAATTTTTTTATTCATAGAAAACTTTTAAATATTTTTATTTAATATGAATTTGTTTGAATAGTTTTAAATTTACTTTGAAAAAGAAAAATAAGTAAAATATTTTTTTTTTTATACTTGACTATTTGAAAAAATTTTATAATTTTTTGTTAACTCGCCCATAGACACATACTGTAGAGAGTTACTGCCGATGAACCCTCCTATACGTGTGTGATTGACGATTTTACTATACATTCATCAATCAAAATTTAATTTCTGTAAAAAAATTCGATTTAATACTAAAAAGAATAAAATATTTTTTCTATTTCTAGATCGACTCAGAATCGAACCAGGACCCAGAAAATATATACTTTATGGGGTCTTAAATGATTATTTCGACATGTTATACATGAAATGACAAAATCAATATACCCCCCATCTTTTTGATGGTAGGTACATATAAAAAAAAGTAAAACGTGATCATTAAAACATTGATATCACATTTGGGGCTTATCGCACGGTTTTTTTGTGATATTTTGTTTTAAAGTTGCTTTGTAAACCCTTCTATATTTACACATTAAAGTTTGCATTTTGAAATTTTGTTTAAAAAATGTTTACCAAAAAAACAACAAATCAGAAAAATAAAAAAATAAAATTGAAAAAAATCTACTGAAATTTTCAGCTTTAAAAAATGTTTACCAAAAAACAACAAATCAGAAAAATAAAAAAATAAAATTGAAAAAATCTACTGAAATTTTCAGCTTTGCGACGACATACAACTTTTCTTATACCACTTGCTTCCCCACAAAGTTAAAAGTTGCAACGATTTTGTCTGATGTAAAATGTCCAATGTAAATGAACTCTAACTTAATTTTCCCATGTCTCCAAAATTATCTACATTAATATTTTGCTATAAACTTATGACTTTAAGTTAATATACCAAAATGCTATAAACAGCAATATTAAGCTCATTTAATAAACTCAAATTTATTTCAATTTTAATAATAAATAAACATACGTAAACATATGATGAGAATATAAAAATATTTTTTTGGATATTTCCAAAAAAAAAAATTAATTTACAGCCATTAAAATAAAAGGAATATTCCAAACATGAATATTTTCCATAAAATATTAAACAAATAAATATAAGACAAAACATAAACAATCTCAGTGCAGTCGTTAGTCATTTATTCATTCATTCATTCTTATGTAGTTTCATGCACTCATTCACTCCGACAGTCAATTTAGTTTTGTAGCCGTTAAAAATATAAAATTTGGAAACGTACATTTGCAATTGAGTTTTCGTAGACTTTATTATATGTTGTTATTATTTGCACATACTTTGCTTCCCTTTTGTATCTAAAGTTTATAATAAAATGGTAACAGATTTTTTTATGTTATTCCATAAAGTATTTAGAGTAGTCAGTTGAATGTGAATAATAAGACAGATAGATAGACAAACAGACAGATAGACATACTGATGTTCAAATGTTCATGATAATATTAAGAATATTTGTCAATTTGTGCTTTATGTTTATATAAGTTAAACGATAAATTTGTCAGAGGAAAAAAATGCTATGAAATATGAACGATTTTTAAAGTTGGTGTTTAGCATGAGTGAAGGAAATTTTCAGGCCATTTTTATTTCTTTCCACTGAATCCTTCTATATTTATTTTTTTATTGTTTAAATTGGTTCAATTTTCAGCTTACGAATTTGGGTTATATATGTATGTATGTACAACATAAAGAAGCCTGCAACATGTACTTAATAATATTATATGGTTTCCTTTGATTGCATCATAACGTTAAGACTATAATTTTTTGTTTGTTGCTGCCACTTTTTTGTTTTAAGTTTTGTACTTGCAATAGAAATAGTTGGTGAATTTAAAATATATTTATAAATAAAAATATATAAAAGAAATTTTTAAAAGAATTAAATCTTAAGATTTATTATATGACAAATTTACCATAAAATATCTATCCAATAAACGTATGAGTAATATTTTGATAATTATTACTAAATATTAATCATACGCCCATTAGCCAGTTGTATACTTTTTAAACAAAATTTTTAAAATAGATATATTAAAATTTGAATTTGTACTTTATTATATATTTACATTGCTGCATCACTATATGCTTCAACTTAGCTTGTTGCTTGACACAAGGCAACCAAAACAGTAAAGTGAAACTAAATTGAAAGTCATAAATAATAAAGTGTAAAAAATGTTGTTAAAAGTTACACACCAACATACATACACATCAGCTATTTACCAAAAGAAAACTTTATCATGCTCTTGTTGTTGTTGTCTTACATACTCCTCCGCTCTAACTCTCTACTGTGGTAACATGTTGCACGTTGTTCTTTTCTTTATTTTGTAAGTTTTCGAAAAAAAAAGAAAATTGTACTCAATGAAGGAAGGTCTTAAGTCAAAATAAGTTAAATCGTTTATTTACAAATTTGTGTTTGTATAGCAAGTGGTAAGATAAAGTCATAGAAAAAAAAGAAAAAGTGAAAAATAAATAAACAAAATTGAAACAAGTCATGATTGCACTGGAGCAGTTACAAATTCTATTTTATATTCTATCAATAACGAGGAGTAAGATTGCATAAGTAAGTATATTTAAATTTTTGGTAAATGATATGTGTAAATATCAGAAGATTGCTGTATATAAATGTCAGCGGGAATAATAAATTTAGTAGAGATTGAATAAAATTATTTTTGGTGAAATTTTGTTGGAAATAGAAAAATATTTTTTTGTTATTTGTTATTAATATTGTTATTTATTTACATGTTTGGAATTTTGAGAATAATTTTACTGAAAATATCTTTACTTTTTTTTACAAAGTAATATACCAGGCAGTGTTGCCAAATCATAGGTAGAAAAAGTATTATTATACAATTTACTAACCAAGAGGCTACATTTTTTTAAGAATTATAAAACTACTAATAAAATAAGTATTATATTACTTATTTTAAATGAGTTTTCATTTATTTGTTCAAATTATTTCATTATATTTTTTTACAGTTTTTTAGAAAAAAAATAAAATAAAATTATTTATAAAAAATAATATCACCGTTTATTGGATTATTTTACATAAGGATTAAATTGATATAAAAATCTGTAAAATAAATAAAATATCACAATACATGTGCAAGTATGTGTGTATGTATGTGTTACGACTATATAAATAAAATTCAATTTTTTTAAGTCAATTGTAAATCATTTTTAAATACATTTTATTTGTTATCTTTGAAAAATTGTATAAACAATAAAATTCCCATAAATTTTTAGTATTAAAAGTGGAAATGAAAAAATATAAAAAAATACATGAATATAATTATAAAAATAAATTTTAAATCCGATTGTTAAGTGAGGATTTATTTTTATATGCGGATATTTATTAAAAGTATTTGTAAAGGTATATATATGTGTATTTATAGAAATATAATTGTAGTTTAAAAGGAATTAAGTATTTCAATGTACAATGTACATATGAGTGTAAACAATTTAAAAAATGAACCAAAAATATTTGTAAAAATGGTTTATTTTTGTTTTGGTTAGAGCTTAACAATACATATAACAAGGTTTAGGAAATTGAAATATTTAAGTGTTAAAGTATATGTTAAGTCTGGTAAATCTAAGGGGATTTTAGTTATAGATAACAGTTCATATTTCAAAAAATAAAATAAGCCAAATTTTACTTTTAAAAATATTTGTTTTATACATATATTTTATAATGAAATATGATGCCTTATCTTTGCAAAATATATTTGATGCTTTCTACAATAAAATGTTTTCGTTTATGGACTTGTGTATTCCTAAATTAGTATTAAAATCCGTATGTGGACCACCTTGGAACAATAAACAATTCCCAATGTATAAAAATAGAAAGAATAAATTCTACAAAAAATTTAAACAATCTGGATCACCTGTTAATTATCTAAAATATATTAAATAAAATGTACTATACACGTTATTTAAATAAAATAAAATATAATTTAAAACAAAATCCAAAGTCATTTTACAAATTCATTAATTCAAAGAAAAAGTCTACTGGTTATCCCTCTACAATGGCATTTCAACAATACGAATCTAGTGATGATGAAATTATAAGTAACTTATTTGCTGATTTTTTCTCGACTACTTACTCCAATTTAGCCTATGATGACACTGTAAGTTATCCGTATCGACTGGTTGAAAGTCAACCTATAACTTTACCATATCTTGACATTCATAGTATTTCAAGTGGTTTAAAACAACTAAAGTTTACTTATAATTACGGTCCTGATAAAATTCCCAGTAGTATTTTAATTAATTGCGCTGAAGCTTTAGCCATCCCGCTAACACTTTTATTCAATATGTCAATCAAACATGGGTACATGCCGATTATTTGGAAAGAATCCTACATAGTTCCTTTATTCAAGTCAGGCAATAAATCTGAAATTGAAAATTATAGAGGTATTGCAAAGCTGAGTATCATCCCAAAACTTTTCGAAAAATTAATAACGGATCATTTATGTTTCCAAGTTTCATGTTTAATTTCACCGTATCAACATGGATTTCAAAAAAAATGTTCGACCACTACAAACCTTATCCAATTTATGTGTGCTGTAAATCGTGGGTTTTTTCAAAGTAAACAAACTGATGTCATCTACACTGATTTCAGTAAAGCATTCGACAAAGTAAATCATTTACTTCTTATTAAAAAACTTAAACTTTTGGGATTTACAAATCTAAGTTTAAACTGGATATATTCATATCTATCTGACAGAACGCAAACAGTTCGTTTTAAAAACACAATTTCTAAAAGAATAAAAGTACTTTCTGGCGTACCTCAAGATAGCCACCTTGGGCCGCTGCTATTTTCACTATTTATTAATGACCTGCCTATGGTGATAAAGTTCTCGAATATTCTAATGTATGCAGACGATGTAAACATTTTTTTAAGCTATAACCATATGTTACATCACCAATATCTTCAAAAAGATTTGGATTCGTTTTATGAATGGTGCAAATTAAACTTGATGGAACTTAATTTAAAGAAATGTAAAGTACTACGCTTTGTAAGAAATAAACCGATAGCAGCAAATTATTTTTTGGGAGATTATCAAGTGGATATGGTAGACACTTTCCTGGATCTGGGTATATTATTCGACTCCAAATTAAACTTTAACTCACAGATAACAAGTATTATAAATAAAGCCAGGGGTACACTTGGTTATATAAAACGTTGGTCAAAGGAATTTAATGATCCGTACATTGCAAAAACACTATATACGTCTCTTGTTCGTCCAATTCTGGAATATGGATCTATAATTTGGGATCCTATTTACCAAACTTATTCCAACGCTATTGAATCGGTACAAAAACAATTCCTGTTGTTTTGTCTTCGAGGATTACATTTTAACCCACTGAATTTGACTTCGTACTCAGCTCGTCTTGCTCTCATTAAATTACCAACTTTAAAAAGCCGAAGGGCTATGTTGAATGTGTCATTTATTTTAAACGTTATTAGTGGAAATATATGCTCTGGATTTTTAATTAATGAAATCTTATTTAATATACCTCAACGCCCATCCCGTAATTTTTTACCACTATCTGTGAAATTTTTTAGAAGTAATTATGCTGATGCAGATCCGCTGAGAAGAATGTGGAATGTGCAACACATTTAATCAATTATACAGTTTCATTGATTTTTCATTAAATCCAAATGATGTAAAAAAATTAATAATAATCTTTTTAAACACGCAGTAAAATATTTGTATTTATATTCGTTGTTTTTATGTTATTATTTTGTAAATTGTCTGTAAAGAAAATATCCATAGACAAAAATAAATAAATAAAAAAAAAAAAAAAAATAGTTTAGAAAAATTGGAACAATTCCACATTTAGTAATTGCACAAAATATTCCATATTCATGCTTCAATTATAGGGCAATATATGTTGCATTTTGTAAACTTTATTTATTACAGTTTTTTTTTTTTTTTTTTATCAAAGGAGGAAATAAAAAAAAATGAATAATAAATTTTTTTATTTATTTTTACAAAAAGATATAAACATTTATTTGCTTGATAGTGTATAATGATTTTAATTTACAACATTAATCCAATTATTTAATACTGTTAAGATTATGTTGATATATGAGATTTATTTTTTTTTTTATTATTAAAAAATACATTTATAATAATAAAATTTATGTTGTTAACAAATTACGTACAAGAGCGTTAATTGAATGAAAATATTTGCTGAAATAAATATGTTCAACATTTTTGCGTAAATATTATGTGGTTTATTAAAAAAATTGCTTTTTGTTTTGCAATGAATAAACGTGGAAATTGCGGATGAAGTATGGAAGAACGGATATAGTATAATTAGTTGTATTAATACGAGAGGTGACATTTATCTTTTGCGAAAAACATCTTGGTTAGGTTTACACACGGAACCGTGTGTAATCAAAGTGAAACCTGGGAAGTTCCCCATCATCACATTTACAAATGTCAAAAACATATAAAACGCTAATATTTTTTTTTTATAAATTTCTAGTCTATTTGAATCAAATAAGTACACGCAAAGAAAAAATATGGTTCCTGTGACCATAAACTAAGAGCAACATACTATGATTGTAATATATGATTCCAGGTTACAATAAGTATGTTTGTACGTAATAATTATTATGATTCCAATTTATAATTTATTAGTAAGGTTCATAACCTTATTAATAAATTTTAGTAAGTTTTTTAACCTTTTCTTAAGTATTGCTTTCAATTTCATCATGTTTTTATCATTTAATAATTCCATTTTATCATATATATTATTCCATTCTATCATATACTATATGAACTAATTCCATCATAATTATAATTCCATTTTATTATATATATAATCACATGTTATCATATATATAATTCAATTTTATCATATATATGTACTAATTTCATCATATATATAATCCCATTTTATCATATATATGATTGTGGGTAATCATTAAATGATTAAACAGAATAATAAACGTTGCTATTATGAACACAGTATATTTAAATCAATGAAAAACGGCTATATAATCATTGAATAGTTGTGGTGATCATGCTGTAACCATGTTTTTTCTCTGCGTGTATTAAGGCAGTTTTTTTCCACTTTTATTGAAGTTGATGTTCTTCGCGTATTTTAATTAGAATGTCCGATGTTTCAGGTGTCGAAACAAGTTATCCAAGCAATTTATTTTGGTAAAAGGTAATGAAAAGTTATTGAATGTTAAGGTAGGATTGAATGGTGAATGACCCAAAAATTCAAAGTTTGTTGGTTTTTTAAATAATATGTAAAAGCTATAATGGTTAGAATGAAATGTATCCTCTTCCTCTCCGCTGTACCATCTGCAGTTATTATCATCACATATACACAGAGAATACTGTTTCGTTGTCACAACCGAATTTGTTGCCAATCGAATTTAGGAGGTCCCAGTAACTATCATATAAATTTGATACAAAATCAATATTTTTATTTCTAAATACTAAATTAAAATTAGTGGTAGCCATTTTTAGAACAATAATTCCATTGCCGTGACTGAAAATATTAGTAGGAATTGCTACATGTAATAAAATTCAGTTCTCGTAACTAAATTATTTTATTGGCAGCAAATAAGATTCATATGACTTGAAAAAATTATTAGTACCTTTCAGGGCGAATTGAATTCGCTTTGATTGCGTTTTATTTTGAAATAATTTATGAACATGATTATCTACATAAACATCTTTCTTAAAAAATAAAATAAAATTTGTTTTTCTCTGGAACTTATTCTTTAATACACACTCAAGCATTTGACCAGTGAACAATTGTGAAAAATATATTCCTTCTTAAAGAATACTTATATTGTAGAAAAATAATACGAATTGGATATTTTTGAGGCTTAAGAAACATGAAATTTTTATTGATTCAATTCCTTAGATTTTTCAATTTCTCTATGCACGCAGAGAAAAAACATGGTTACAGCATGATCACCACAATTATTCAATGATTATATAGCCGTTTTTCATTGATTTAAATATACTGTGTTCATGATAGCAACGTTTATGATTCTGTTTAATCATTTAATGATTACCCACAATCAAAATTTTAATATGGTTCACTGAATTATAATATGTGTATTAATATGTTTATATGAAATCATATATATGATAAATCCACTTATTTAGTCAATTCTACAATTATTTAGATAATTCTACAACCATTAAGTTCATTTCACAAATTTGGTTAATTCTACAACCATTAAGCCATTAACTTTTAATGCCTTTTGAATACACATTTTTCTGTATCAGTCCAGTAGTTCGTTAGTATATTAATTCTCATTTAGTTTATATATGAACAAATATAAACTGACAAGTTTTTATTCAGTATGATGAATGTACCACATATCGTGGTACAAATGAATATAAATATGAAAACATGGGATTATATATATGATAAAATGCGATTATATATATGATGAAATTAGTTCATATATATGATAAAATGGAATTATACTTACGATGGAATTAGTTCTTATATATGATAGAATGGAATAATATATATGATTAAATGGAATTATATATATGATGAAAATAGTTGATATATATGATAACATGGAATTATTAAATGATAAAAACATAATGAAATTGAAAGCAATACTTAAGAAAAGGTTATAAAACTTACTAAATGTTATTAATAAGGTTATGAACATTACTAATAAATTATAAATTGGAATCATAGTAATGATTACGTACAAATATACTTGTTGTAACCCGGAATCATATATTACAATCATAGTATGTTGCTCTTAGTATATGGTCAGTGGAACCATATTTTTTCTTTGCGTGTGGCCTGTTGGTTTCTTCACATATTGTCACAGAGTCTACCCGATATTGTTTTAAGATTAGTTATTACAATTTGTTCTTCTGTTCACCAAATATTAAATATACCTTGCTTTACACATAGATGTCATCAAGGATATTTATTTAATTTTAAAGATATTACTTTAAAACTTAATAAAATCATTTTTAATATAAATAGTTTATATATTCTGTTGAATTTGTTTTTGAAATAATTTTTTTAAAACGTCAAAATAATACTTAACCATTTTTTTGTTAGACCCAACTGAATTCATATATGTACATACTTATATTGCAACTGAATGTGATATTAAAAAATGAGGAAACAAATTTCGACAGAGTTGATAATTTCAGTTTTCCCTTGTTTAGAACAATAAAATATTTATAAAATATATACTATCTCTTAGAAAATACATACTATATTTTTGTTTTTTAAGTGCATATTTTTAAAACAAAAAGTGCATATTAGAGCATATTTGTGGTTTCCCTGGTCATGACTAATATGACACTTTTTTAGGCAGACATACGTTTATAATTTGTCGAATTTAGATAAATTAAACTCCAAAAGATGCCGATTAAAATTATCTGAGTTATCTTTACATAATTTTTTTAACACCTTTTTATTTTTGTAGTCAATCGGTTATGGCGAAGAAAAGTAAAAAGAAAAAAAAATAATAGATATAGACAAAATTTTGCTCCTTAACTCTTAAAATATTAGGCAAATAAATAAATAATGTTGGCTTGACTTGAAGATAATTTTTGTGTATCATTTATCTAAATCGTACAATCGGTTTAAATTGGACAAACCATTCTCGTGTTTTACTAGTGTGACCGCTAAATAAGACATTCCCATTATAATCAGTGCGAAATTGAAAAAGGTGAACTGTTTACCACGTTTAATTCTTCTTTTTTTTTTTTGTTTTTTAAGAACAATTTTTCCCCACTACTGTATCTCCACTTAATTGCATATATGTGTGAGTATTTTCACTTAACTGTGATTAAAATTAAGCTTTGTGCATTAATTTTGGATAATACATATCATATTTTATCCGTAGAAGTATTTTTCAATGATAACTAGATAAAAAAAAATGTTTAATATTGCTTCCGAAAAAAGTTATGAGGCAAAACGTGTGTTTAGATTTTTTCGATCGCACTACTTATTTATATTTTTGAAGACCCAATAAGATATAGTGTTGCAGTTGCAGTGCTTTTAATAAAAAAGCTTCATTAAAAAAATTTATTTATTTTTGAATTTTAAGGAATTAAAATTTTCTAACATTACCTAAAACAAGATTACAAAAGTTAACCATCAATCAGCTATAAAAGATATTACAATATTCACTGGGTAACACTTTGTATTCCTAGTGTCAGTGTTACAGTAACACCAAACGAATTTGCGTAGTTTTTGTGTAAACGTAAACAAAAACTGAAAAATGTCTATATGTATTATATAAAGTTATAAAAACAATATCAACAAATACATTTTATTTATTCCTGGACACTTTTACCCACTAGCAAACAAAGAGACCAGTCAGTTATTTAAATTTTTATTTGGATTTTATATTATTTATGTTTATGTTGAAATAAGTTCTCATGCACTCACGCATACTACACCACAATTACAAAAATGAAATTTTACATTCACATATACTGACATAGTAGAAATACAAGTTAAATGTAGTTATAAATGTTTATTTGTACAAATATTTAACAAGCTGTGAGCCTTTTGCAAAGTGAACATGTAGTTTTTTTTCCATTACTTTTGTTTTGTTTACAAATAATATTGTAACTTAATACTTTTAATTTGTTGTACACATTCAGTGAACTTAATCATCAATTGTTCACTTGTTTATATATCGTTGTGGTCAATGTTAAATTACTGTGATTATGAATGGATGATATATGGAATTTTAGTTGTTGTATTAAATAAGAAAATACATGATACGACAGCGAAAATATTTACCGATATTTTGAGTATCAAAATAAACTAGTAAATAAAAAAATGGATATGATGTGATGGATATGAACTTCCAAAATATATAGAATAGAATATAATTGAATAGCTTTGGAATCCATGAAAGGAAATTTTTGGAAACAAATCTGTAACTTCACGCAGAGAAAAAACATGGTTACAGCATAATCAGCACAACTATTCAATGATTATATAGCCGTTTTTCATTGATTTTAATATACTGTGTTCATGATAGCAACGTTTATGATTCTGTTTAATCATTTAATGATTACCCACAATCAAAATTTTAATATGGTTCACTGAATTATAATATGTATTTAAAGATGTTTATATGAAATCATATTTATGAACAAATCCAATCATTTAGTCAATTCCACAACAATTTAGTTAATTACATAACCATTCATTTCATTTTACAAATTTGGTTAATTCTACAACCATTAAGCCATTAACTTTTAATGCATTTTGAATACACATTTTTGTGTATCTGTCCAGTAGTTATAATTCTCATTTAGTTTATATATGAACAAATATAAATTGACAAGTTTTGTTTTTATTCAGTATGATGAATGAACCACATATCGTGGTACAAATGAATATAAATATGAAAATATGGGATCATATATATGATAAAATGGGATTATATATATGATGAAATTAGTTCATATATATGATAAAATGGAATTATATATATGATAACATGGGATTACACTTATGATGGAATTAGTTCATATATATGATAGAAGGGAATAATATATATGATAAAATGGAATTATATATATGATGAAATAAGTTTATATATATGATAACAACATATAAAAAACAACAAATGATAAAAACATGATGAAATTTAAAGCAATACTTAAGAAAAGATTATAAAACTTACTAAAAGTTATTAATAAGGTTATGAACATTACTAATAAATTATAAATTGGAATCATAATAATGATTACGTACAAATATACTTATTGTAACTTGGAATCATATATAACAATCATAGTATGTTGCTCTTAGTTTATGATCACAGGAACCATATTTTTTCTTTGCGTGTTCTTATCGTCTGGTTAGATTACATATAGGCGTAGCTGCACGCAGAGAAACAACATGATTACAGCATGATCACCACAACTATCCAATGTTTATATAGCCGTTTTTCATTGATTTAAATAATACTGTGTTCATGATAGCAACGTTTTTGATTCTGTTTAATCATTTAATGACTACCCACAATCAAAATTTTAAAATGGTTCACTGAATTATAATATGTATTTAAATTTGTTTATATGAAATCATATTTAAGATAAATCCAATCATTTAGTCAATTCTACAACTATTAAGTTAATTCAACAAACATTCAGTTCATTAACTTTTAATGCCTTTTGAATACACATTTTTGTGTATCAGTCCAGTAGTTATAATTCTCATTTAGTTTATATATGAACAAATATAAATTGACAAGTTTCGTTTTTATTCAGTATGATGAATGTACCACATATCGTGGTACAAATGAATATAAATATGAAAACATGGGATTATATACATGATAAAATGGGATTATATATATGATGAAATTAGTTTATATATATGATAACATGGGATTATTAAATGATAAAATCGTTATGAAATTGAAAGCAATACTTAAGAAAAGGTTATAAAACTTACTAAAAGTTATTAATAAGGTTATGAACCTTACTAATAAATTATAAATTGGAATCATAATTAATGATTACGTACAAATATACTTATTGTAACCTGGAATCATATATTGCAATCATAGTATGTTGCTCTTAATTTATGATCTCTGGAACCATATCTTGCGTGTGAGGAGTGTTGTAGTATTAAGTTTGGAAGGGCGGCCCGAATACCGCCAGGAGTGGAACTATTAGGGTTCAAACTAGGGGACCTTTGAGATTTTCCATCGCTTGCCAAATTTTTGCTTCTATGCGATTTCGAATATTTTTACATCTCTTATATCTCTCGATAAAACCTATGAAAAACGTATTAGTTTTAAAGTTATTTGCAGTTGAAATTTAAATTGTATCAATTTTGCCCAATTTTTTCAATTGGTAGCCCAATATTTTTATTAAATTTTCTAAAATTTTTACCCATTTAGTTAAAGAGCAAAATGGTCTAGAATTCGATGTCTTTTCGGAGTTTAAAAATAAAAAATTTTGGAACTGAAATTTGTAAAATTTACGATTTTTGTTTTTTTTATAAACCTGCCATAAAAGTAGACTTTATTAGATGTCAAATATTTATAGTTACTCCAAGACAATTTTTTTTTTTTTTTAAGTTATCCTTTAATTTAAAAAATCAGAAAGACTATGGACTTAATTTTTTCAGCTAAGCCACTGTTTTGGTTTCTCAGTCAATTTGGATACACAGTATTGATAAGTACTAAGCCTCTAACCCACTTTTTTTGAATTGACTCTAGTTCTCGCGATAAATAGCGATTTGTAAAATTAAGGATGTTGCGCTATAAATCGAAGCATATCTCAAAAACGACTTGTCAAATTTTATTAAAACAATTATTAAAAAAAATCTAATTATCTTTAAATTATCCTATAATACTTTTTAATACGATCAACAGTTATGGAGATATTAAGCTCATCTTTTGAGAAAAAAAATTATAACAAATCTGAAGTGTCAAAAATTCAAATTTTTATTCTTTAATCATAAAGATAGATTTGTTGCAAATAAAACAAGATATATTTCGTTAAAATCAATGCCTAAGTTTTTATTTTATTCACAAATTAGTGAAAATAATCATTAACAAAATACATGGAAAAATTAAAAAAATCACAAAATCATTTCTTATTTTTCTATGTAACTTGCAAATGAGTATTTTCACTAATTTGTGAATAAAATCAAAACATATGCACTGATTTTAATGAATTATATGTTATTTTATTTGCTACAATTTTATCTATGAATAAAGAATAAATTTGAGTTTTGGACATTTTCAAATTTTTATGATTTTTTGAAAAAAATGTTTCATGAATTTTTTTATAAAATTTAATTTTTTCTCCAAAGATAGGCTTAATAACTCTATAACTGTTAACCGTATTGAAAATTTATGTAAGAACAATATGAAAATAATTTTAGTTTTTTGATATATTTTTTTTTTTTTTTTATAAAATCTGACAAGTAGTTTTTGAGATAGTTTTTGAGATTGACTTTAAAAGTCAATAAAACAAAAAAAAAGATGGGTTAGAGGCTTAGTACTTATTAATACCGTGTATACAAATTGACTGCGAAACCCCGTGCCGCAAAATCAGTGTTTCCCTGTGTAATGAATAATTTAATCAACATGAGTATCAAATGATAGAATGTGATTTAGAAATTTCCTCTAAAATTGTTTGTTAAAATTCCCGAGTGATTTTTACGGTATGGCCGTTAACTCTTTTACTAACATTATTTATATTTAAAATTAATAAAACATTGGAGTTAAATAAGAAAAAAACTTTCCTATACACGCAGAGAAAAAACATGGTTACAGCATGATCACCACAACTATGCAATGTTTGTATAGCCGTTTTTCATAGATTTGAATAATACCGTGTTCATGATAGCAACGTTTATGATTCTGTTTGATAATTTAATGATTACACAGATAAAATTATGGTTAAAATTTTTCTTAACAAATCATTATTTTGATTTAAATTAAATTCAATAAAAAATATTATTTGGTTTTAATATTTTATTTTATTGGTTGTAAACATTTTTCAACTAATATAAAAAACAATAACAATTTTATGTATTTTGACAACTTCAGTAAAAACTAAAAAAAAATTATGTGTAAATTTTTTTTAACAAATAAAGTTTTAAATTTTATTAATAAATTATTTGATTTTAATAATTTATATTATTGGTTGTAAATATTTTGAAAACTTAATAACATTTGAATAAATTTTAATAAGAAATACATAAAGTGAAAATATATTTATTAAAATTATTTCTATACAAATTTTTGTGGACATTCAGAGGTAAGCTATGTGCTATATATTAATTGGTTGAGGGTTATCTAATTGCGAGATATAATATTATTAGTTTTAGGGTTTCTAAGAAGAATTTTTGGCAGTTAATAAAGTTTCTAAAAATTGGTAAAACAAAGTGCGTCCTACGATTATTGACTTAAAGTCCCTCCCGTTTGAATAAATTTCGGAGTCAATAGTTCTGCGAACTGTGGCTCTTCACGATATCTTCTATTTTACTAGGTAGGTAATAGTTATTCAGTTATTTAAATACTCTAAATGGTTTGCAGTGTATTTTTCTAATAATCCATATTCCAGTTTACATGCAAATATTCTCCGGTAAGTTTTCAGCTTATGTCTTAAGTATCTAAATATTTATTACACTAAATAACTCTATCCAATTTTATAGGTGTCGGTTCCTTGTGGAACAATTGGTGAGATTTGGTGTATCTACACGCAGAGAAAAAACATGACTACAGCATGATTACCACAACTATTTAATGATTATATAGCCATTTTTAATTGATTTAAATATACTGTGGTCATGATAGCAACGTTTATGATTCTGTGTAATCATTTAATGATTACCCACAACCAAAATTTTAATATGGTTCACTGAATTTTAATATGTTCCTATGAAATCATATTTATGAATAAATCCAATCATTTAGTCAATTCTACAACAATTTAGTTAATTACATAACCATTCATTTCATTTTACAAATTTGGTTAATTCTACAACCATTAAGCCATTAACTTTTAATGCCTTCTGAATACACATTTTTGTGTATCAGTCCAGTAGTTATAATTCTCATTTAGTTTATATATGAACAAATATAAATTGACAAGTTTTGTTTTTATTCAGTATGATGATTGTAACACATATGGTGGTACAAATGCATATAAATATGAAAATATGGGATCATATATATGATAAAATGGCATTATACTTATGATGGAATTAGTTCATATATATGATAAAATGGAATAATATATATTGAAATTAGTTTATATATATGATAACATGGAATTATTAAATGATAAAAGCATAATGAAATGGAAAGCAATACTTAAGAAAAGATTATAAAACTTACTAAAAATTATTAATAAGGTTATGAACCTTACTAATAAATTATAAATTGGAATCGTAATAATGATTACGTACAAATATACTTATTGTAACCTGGAATCATATATTACAATCATAGTCTGTTGCTCTTAGTTTAGAACCATATTTTTTCTTTGCGTGTATTATATTCTGATTATATTCATATTGGATCTAATTATCTTATACTCATACATATTTTTTTAATTTCAACTATATATATCCATGTTTTTCTCATTATTTCCTTTTTACCACAAAGTTGTTTATTATCATTTATTTTGTGACCATTAATTTTTATTTTTTTTCTTCTTCTTTTTGATTATTCGTTAAGGGAAATAATGTCAATATTTTATTTTTTTCCAATGGTTCAACTGCACACGCAGTTAGTTAATAGTAGATTTGTGTATGAGCAAAGTTTATGTTTATTTCATTTGGTTGTTGATGCTGTTTTTTCATAATTAAATTTCAATTTAAATTTAATGACATATTTTTTAAAAACTTTTTTTTTTTTAATTTTACTTATTCCCTTTATGTGGCATTTTTTACTCTTTGGTTAATTTACATGTTTCTCGTTTTTATTGTTATTATTGTAGTTTAATTGTATTATATGAATATGTTTTTTTTTTTTGGAGAATTGTTATTTTTTTTTTTAAAACATTTTAACGCACTCGAAATGTTTCACATTTTTACACTTATTCACCCACAACAGCAACAATTTGTTCATATTGTTTTATGTTAATTTGTTTTTTTATTTTTTTATTATTAATTAATTAATTTTATTTTATGAGATCGTTGTGGAGTTGGATAAATATGGTGACAGTAATGGTACTTATTATTAGAATAATATTTAAAATATAAGTAAAATTTCACGTTTTAATATTCATTAAAGAACTTATATAATATTCAATATCCTAGTTGGCTCTTTCTTCCTTCAGATATCTTCGATATTAAGGAGTGAGATCGAAAAATTCTTAACATACATAATATTTAATAACTTGGAAACGGTTGATCTTAGAGTTTTCATTATTTTTTTAATCATTTGATAATTTAGCACAGATCACAGAAATATATAACTTTTATGGTTCTAACCACTAATTATAAAATTGTGGACCATTTTTGAAAACCCTTTCTTTGGAGATTTGATAGTTGCTTCAGTCACTTTTTTTGAACAGTGTGCACATCTTCTGTTAAATTCTTCGGTATTTTGGGACACCTTTTTTTGTACTCTTGAATTCACTTTTCACAAGAGCTCAATATCTCTCCACTGGTCTAAGCTATGGACAATTTTGAAAATTTACCTCTCTTGGTACTAAAACTATGTTATTGATTTGGTACCACTCCAGAGCTTTCTTACCGTAGTGACATGATACCAAATGGATCCAAAAATATGTGGACACGTTGTGCTTTCTTAAGAAAAGAAGAAGTCTTTTTTGCAAATATTCCTTTATGCATATTTTGGTATTTATAGATCCGAATGTATCAAATGACTTTCCTGTTTTACCGCAACTGCAAAAAGCTTGTCATACCATGAATTTTGTAAAAAATTTTTGCTGCTTTTGGGTCTTAAACTTATCTCCAACATTGCTTCGAGCATTAGCAATAAACATTTTTGAGACACAAGCTGCGAAGATTCTGCCAGCACCCACGTTTCTTCGTCAATTATACAGCTTGAGTATTTTTGTATAAAATTTGGTTTTAAATTCCGAGTCCTATTTTTGGCTTGTAATTTTTTTTTTTGCAGAATTGCAGTTTGGAATTTTTTTAACTTTATATGTTATCAACTTTCCCATTAGCTTTAAATTTTTGCACCAAATAGTCGAAGCACTGAGAAAACTGAGCTGATTTTCTACCAGATGTGTTTGGAGTTCCTTTCAATATGCCTTCAATTTTCTGGCCTTCCCAATATCATGTGTTCCTGTTTTCTTACCGAACTAGGTTTCACATCAATAGTCAAATTCTCTTGATACTGTTTAATAACATTAGAAACGGTTTTACGGACGACATTTAATTCTGTGGCCAATTATTTGTAAGACCTATTTGGATTTTTTTGAAATTTTTTAATAACTTGTAGGACGTAAATCTTTTTCGTCACTTCTTTTGATGAAAATAAGGATAAATTAATATGGTTGTTATTAAAAATAGTAACTGAATTATTTTTCCATGATAACAAGATCAAAAAAAATTTTGAATATTGATTCCGAAAAAAGTTATGAGGCAAAATGTATGTTAAGAAATTTTCGATCTGACTCTTTAGCCATTGATTTCTTCATTTATCATCCTTATTTCTGCGGTCTAATACTGTTTCTTTACTTTCATACGTATAAAACGTATTTTTACATTTATTTAATGGCATTTCCACTTTTCACCTTGCCGAATGTTTATTTTTGTTTTTATTTTATAATTTTAATGTTTATAGATTTAATTTTATTGCCATACAATTCTGTATATAAATTATTTTATTCATGAATTTATAATTAAATAAAGATAATTCATTTTTATTGCTTAATTTTTATATTACATTATGAAAATATTTACAAAATATAAACAAAAGTGAGACAAGCAGTGAACAGTGAGATCAATGGCAAAAAAATTGGTAACATATCTTTAAAAACCAAGCATAAATATATTTTTATATGTAAGAGATAAATATGGTTAACTTTAACACTCTGTAGCATATCAAGTACTATAACAAAGCGACTTCAATGTGAGTTTTCAGAGAGGTTAGGTCCTCCTCTGCAATTCCTTAATATATTTTAATTCGATCCCACCAATAGCTTAGGAGATGCTGATTTTTCTCTAAAAATTTTTGCCATCAGCTCCACTATCCTGTGTAAATAATATTTAAAATAAAGTCAACTATTTCAAGAGCAGAAATATTTTATTAAATTTCTTCCCAAATGTTTTTTTAGCAAAGAAAAAATTAATCTAGTTTATAGAAAAGAAATTCATAGCAATTTTCCATTAACATTGGAATAAAATTATTAAAACAATTTTAATGTTCTTAAGATCGTTACACTAAAATTCTGGAAGTAAAAATGTTTTGCAACCAACAAAAGTACATATTTTTAAGGAAATAAAAATATTTTTTACAAATATATTTAGAGAACAATAGCACACATATTTTTGAGAACATCTTGAGATGTTTAAAGGAAATTATATTTGTATTTATGTACGTATGTACTATTGTATCTTAATATAATAAGAACACCTAAAATTTTAATAGTATTGTATTGTACTGTTCTTGTATTGTCTTGCTATAATAAAACTAAAACTATTAAAATTTAAAAAGGAAATGCATTTTCAATGTGCTACTAGTATTAAAAAAAAAAAAAACGACAAAATTTATATAATAAAAGCAAAAAAAAAAACAAAAAAAAAAAAAAAAGGAAACAATAGTAATTCTTAGATGATCAGAGCCGTGACTTTAAAATGGGATCTTACTATAAATTTTATTTAATATTATTTTAGTGATCTACGATCTTGAAAAAAAAAAAAAAAACCTTGAATTATATTCACATTAAGTAGTTGTCACTCTTTAAGCGTTTTAAATTTAAATGCCAGTAATAAAATCAAATTATTAATTAAAATCAACACAACAATAGGTTTCGTAAAAAAATATGTTGCAGATATTGTAGGCGTAGTTATTTCCAACTACTAGAATATTTTTGCTTTTTCTCCATCATTTCGTACAGTTATCTATTTCGATACAACGATGGGAGAAAATTAAAAGGAGTTCTCATAGAAAATTTAAACTTAGTATACATATTACTTAAGGCTTAACCCATTTCTTACCACTACCCCATCCAGTTGAGATAAATTAATAAAATTTGGTATGGGGTCTATTTTAGTGATTGTGATCATAAAATCGAAAGATTTGTAATCCTAGCTATTTTAGTTTCCGAGATATCGGGTTTTGCGAAAACGCATCAATGGTCAATTAGGGGTATGTTGTTTTGCTCATATTGGAAGTAGACATTTAAACAAATTGTATTGGCAAAATGAGTTTTATTTGTCATTTAAATTTAATTTTGAGATTAGTTTACAAATTGTATGTTAAATATGTTAAGTGTGAACAAAAAAAATTTGAGGTGGACCATTCCAATTGAAATTTAAGGCAACTAAATAATGACGTAAAAACGTTAAATAACTTACGGTGTAAGACTAAATAACTTCATATAATCTATAAAATATATTATATATTAAATGAAATGTTACATTTTAAAGCATTTAGAATGTACACAGAGAAAACTGATTTGTTGTGGCAACCGAATTTTTTGCCAATCGAATTTTGTCAGTTGCAAGTACTAACATGTAATTCGGTTGGCATTGCTATATGCATTCGGTATACGCAACTGTTTTCAAAAACAATTCTGTGCTGGTGTTTAAAATATTAAAAGCACTATTGTGAATGAAAGCTAATTTTTTTTTAATTTGTTTTATTTAAAGACAATAATATGCAAAATTTTTTAACTTAAATACTTTTATGAAAATGTGGAAAAACGCAACTTCCTTCTTTTTTAGGTCTTGATTTCTTGAAAATAGTTCCTTACGAGTTTGCAGTGCAGGTTGACGATGAAGTACTTGTGTCCGTTTTATTAATTTAATAGATAGATGAAAAGCTGTTAAGAAAAAAGAACATTTTTCAAAAGCATATTGATGAATTTTGTGAAACGTTCCCTACCTTTGTTTTGAAAACCTTTTCAATATGGAGCATTAAGATGGTAAACAGAAACGTTCTCAAGGGCAGAGACACCATAATAAAAATGAACAAAAAGTCATAGATAGAATTATTATCAAATTAATGAGCTTATCCATCGTCAATCCCAGCTAATTAAGTCCTTGTCGATGGTTATTCTGGATGATTTATTGATGTATTCCGCTTACTACGATGAGTTACTCCATTGAAACCAACTGTTAGGATATATGATGTTGCTGCCTACAAACATATAAAGTTATTGTGGTTTTTAGCTCCGTTGCATATAATTTAATACATGCGTATGTATATCCAAATGCATACTTACCATCAAAACTCTTGAAGATGTTAATTAAAATTCTTCGTGATGTTTTTTTAATTTATTTTGTTTTAAATTATAAAAATTTCCATATATTTGAGCTGAATTTTATTAATAATTTATTTTTATGTGTCAAAGGAAATCAAAATATAAACATTTGATTGAAAACACCGAATTTGGTTTTTTCTTTCATAATCATAATTATAATATGATTGGAACTACCAAATCATAGTAAAAAGATTCGGTTGTATTGATCAAATTTGTTAAATTAAATACACAAAAGCTCATATTCGTTCATCTGATTAAATTTACTTTTGTAGTAACCGCAATTGCAAATTAATAACAGTAAAACTTTTATTAATATAAAAAACTTATAGAGTTAATGATTTTTTAATAATTTTAATTAAATATTAGTTGTTTTAATAAAATGTCTACTGTTGGAACCGTTTTCCAACCAATCTTTTTTCTGTGTGTATGTACATTGCATTCAGTTATCAGTTTGCGCATCATCTCAATTAGGATTTTAATACGGTGGTCAGGAAAGCATTTTGGTCCTTCCTACAGGCTGCCTAACCACGTTGTGCTTCAAACACAAATGTTACGTAAATCGATTCTGTTATTCTTGCAGAATATTTCCGAGTTTGTAAAATCGTAAATTCTGGTAATGTACCAAGTGCACTGGCACATATTATGATGCATTCCAACTGAAACAGGATTTGAAAATTGAGATAATGTACCAATTTTCAAATGCCTAAGAAAAAAATTAGTTTGCTTTCATTTATCCGTGCACATATATTCACAGATTTTTCCTTTATTATACCTTGAATATCCTTGGAGATTTTATTTTGTTTATATATATGATATCAACTTAATCTCATTTAATTGAAAACCCAAAATGAACTGTCACTTTGAGTAGGGAGTTATAGAAAAATACTGTTTCGAAAATTATGATATTTTACCTATTCACATTGGTTTTTAAAAATTTTTAATACTTTGAATAAAAAATAATAATGTGTGAAATTGCAAATATTATGTTTTTCTATAGCAAATTTTATGACCTTTGAAGAAAATTTATTATCCCTTTTTAAGACAATTGAAAAAATTTAGCCATAAATTACATAAATTTATTGGTTTCATTCATCAGTTTTCGACATTTTTCTGGTAACTCCTTGAATTTTTGTGATCATATTAAATATAATAGTATCCTTCACAAAATACACTTCATATTCACGTAATGTCGATCATTTGGAAATTTTTTTTTTTTTTTTTTTTATATTTGTTCTCAATGATTGTAAAAAATATAACCATTCGTAATTTGATGACAATTGCTTATTTTTTACTACATAAGTCATAAATAATATAGAATACAACTTTTATAAGGCTAGAGTAAAAAAAATCTATTGCACATGAAGTCTTAATTCAAAAAATTCTATATTCGTTCATATATAATGTTTTTCTTAATTATTTTGCATAATTTTAACATACTATATTACCTTAAAAATGTCCATATTTTCAGTGCGCCACCTTGCGTAATGTATTTAAATCATATTACCTCTAATTGACCATTGATGCGTTTTCGCAACACCAATTTTTGGGAGCTTGGTGTTTCTATCTCCCTAAATTATTTGTCAACATGTGAATAGTTTCATATTTGCTGATATCTTGGCTATCGTTTCAAAGGTTATTCACGATATTTTGTAAAATTTTTCGAATGAATTCTTAAATTTAAAGAAAGGTATATTTTATAGACCATTTTTTGATCCGCTAGACCGGGGGTAAAAATGCGTCGGAATTAATTTTTTCCCTCAATTTATTTAGTTAACATTCCAAGCTAAACGTACATATATAAAACGTTATCATTAATTTTAAACTTAATTAGTTAGGGTATAGGTAAAGTTACTGATGCGAAAACGCAACAGTGGTTGGAAATGGGTTAAAATGAATAAATAAGAAGTTTTGAAAAAAATCGGTGTAAGGATACACCTACCTCCTATATATCCTTAAGTTAAAAAACTAGTATTTTTTATAAAATACTTGTCTGAACTATTACAAAATTTGTGGCAGCCATTAAAAATAGATTGTTTATAAGTTTTTTTAATCGGAGCAACGCATTTGCAGCTCGAATACTGGTCAAAATTTGTACAGTACAGGCGCGGATCCACGGGGAGGGAAAAAAGGAAATTTCCCTCCCCAAAATGAAAGCACTTAATGAAAAATCTGTACTAAATCATACAATTTATGGAAACAGTTAGGAAAATTGCTCTATTTTCCTCCCCCAAAAGCTTGAGCTGTATCCGCGCCTGATACAGTATATATAAGTACGGATAATATTTTTTTTTTCCACCCAAAAATCTCAAAAAGATCTGACTTTTACTAAATGTAAAATAAATTATACAAATACAGAACAATGCATTGATACTAACATCTATATAATTTTAAACCCTTTAGGGCGATTCTCGGAAGTGGGTTTATATGGGAGCTATGGTAAATTATGGATCGATTCTCATAAATTTTGGCAACGTTATTTCTACTTATATAAAACTTATTTGTGTCAAATATTAACTTGATACTATCATTCAAACACGTTAAAGTGATGTTCGGAAGAGGGGGTTTATATAGGAGCTATGGTCAATTGTGGACCGATCTTCTTAAAATTTGGTACAAAGATTGACACTTGTACAAAACGCCTTTGTACCGAGTTTATGATTGTTAAACCCCTATTCCGGGAGGACATTTGTATAGGGGCTAGAAATAATCGTAACCAATTTCAATAGCCTTCGTCCCTGTATCAAAATAGTAATTCGTGCCAAATTTCATCAAGATATCTTTAAAATTGCGACCTGTACTTTGTTCACAAGACAGCCAGACTGACGGAGGGACATCGTTAAAACGACTCAGAAAGTGATTCTGAGTCAAACGGTATACTTTAAGGTGGGAGGTCCGATAATCTTTCTGTGCGTTACAAACATCAGCACACGCAGAGAAAAAACATACTTACAGCATAATCAGCACAACTATTCAATGATTATATAGCCATTTTTCATTGATTTCAATATACTGTGTTCATGATAGCAACGTTTATGATTCTGCTTAATCATTTAATGATTACATACAATCAAAATTTTAATATGGTTCACTGAATTATAATATGTATTTAAATGTGTTTATATGAAATCATATATATGATAAATCCACTCACTTAGTCAATTCTACAACAATTTAGTTAATTACATAACATTACATAACATTTTACAAATTTGGTTAGTTCCACAACCATTAAGCCATTAACTTTTAATGCCTTTTGAATACTTTTTTTTTGTATCAGTCCAGTAGTTTGTTAGTATATAAATTCTCATTTAGTTTATATATGAACAAATATAAATTGACAAGGTTTGTTTTTATTCAGTATTATGAATGTACCACATATCGTGGTACAAATGAATATAAATATGATAACATGGGATTATATATATGATAAAATTATTTTATATATATGATAAAATGGAATTATATGTATGATTACATTAGTTTATATATATGATAACATGGAATTATTAAATGATAAAAACATGATGAAAGTGAAAGCAATACTTAAGAAAAGGTTATAAAACTTACTAAAATTTATTAATAAGGTTATGAACCTTACTAATAAATTATAAATTGGAATCAAAGTAATGATTACGTACAAATATACTTATTGTAACCTGGAATCATATATTACAATCATAGTATGTTTCTCTTAGTTTATGGTCACTGGAACCATATTTTTTCTTTGCGTGCACAAACGCATTATATCCTAACCACCTATGGTGGTGTAGGGTATATAAAAATAATAATAACAAAAATGGAGATATTTAAATGGCTCTATAGCAAAATCGGTAGACATAAAAAATATTTTTGGGTGTTCTCGCATGGAATGGACGATATACATTCGAAACACTATAGAGTCGTTCCATATAAAACCAATACGAAAAATTACAATTTTTGACTTTACCTCTCCGAATTTAATGATATTTGGTATAATTAACGTGACCAGAGGGTTTTTGTCAAAAAGCGGGACCCGAACGACTAAAAAGCGGGATTATGAAAAGTTTTGTAAAAAAGAGGGATTTCCTTTTTACATCTCAATTAAGAATCTAAATCTCTGATTTAGATTTTTTCCTCGCAAGCGCTTGGTTCACGATCCAATTGAGACGTTGCAAACTGAAATCAAAATTTTGGAACATTGAAATAAGTAAATATAAAAAACTTTAAAAATTATAATTTTAACGTGTTTCTGTTTTCAAAATATTCCTAGTTAAATTTCAATATTGAATTCAAATACGAATTGATAAAAAAAAAAAAAAAATTGATACTTTTTGAATTTTATAGCAATTAGAAGAAAAAATCGGGTTTTCGGTTAACCGGTTTATAAACACTATGTAAAATACTTTCATTTAATAAATCAAAGTATAAAAATTGTTTCAGTTTATCATCTTTATTTGAAAGCTGGTAATGCTGCGAATAAAAAAGGTATGTTTCTGAAAAATTGGAGCATAAATATTGATTTTATTCACAGTTAAGTAAAAATACTCATGTTACATAGAAATACAGTGGTGGGCAAAAAAAATCTTTTCTATTTTTTCTTGAAACAAAAATAGGTAGACTAGGTGGATTTTGTCGAGTTAAATAAGAATCTGCATTCACATTTTTTTCTATCACGTACTGATTTTTTTTATGGGCATGACCAATATCATCAACTTCTTCAGCGGTTACAAAATAAAATTCGATAATGGTTTGTCAAATTTAGACTATAATTCAAGAACTGTTTACACGATTTTTATAAATGATATACACCAAAAGATGCATACAAAATGCGTCCTTAAGGTATGTCAACAATATTTTTTATTTTTATTTATATCAAAACTTTCACCATTTAAAAAAAAAAAAAAAAATATTTTTTCGCTACTGTGACGGTAGTTTTCTGACGTATGTACTTTTATTACAGTTTATGAATTTACTCTTTTAAATTGCCCATTTCTTCCAACTCTATAAAAACAGTTTACTCTAAATTTGATTGTAACAGTTCATTACTTCCCACTCGTTCCTACATATCTGTCTTCTTTCAATTATTTTTTCTTTGTTTCTTAATCTTATACCGCTACTTATCTCAATGAGTATATACATTTCATTCCTATTTCTAGATTTTTTTCCAGTAAAATAAGAAGAGTAAGATAATATCGATAGGTACATGCTTTTAAAACATAATCTAGATTTCTGTCATTCAGAACTGAGACGTAAAAAAGTTTAAAAGAATTAATAATCTGTGTATTGTTCTTCGACCTTTCTGTTTAATCAAAAATTAAATAAATAAATATTCGAGCTCTAGGTCTTTATGTTTATTTATTGTAACATTTATTCAATATTTCGACATCCTTTGGATATCATCTTCAGGAATGAGTAACAATTAAATGGTATCAATTACTTGAAGTTTATTATTGTAAAAGAATTGTTATGACGAAATAATAAATTCATACATACAAATCTGATACATATATAAATGATTTTCTTTTGGAAATTTGGAGATTGATTCCAGCTTTGAAAATGTATGATTTGCGTGAAACAATTTTAAATTAATTTATAATTTCAAATAATAAAATACATTATTTTAAAAATTTTATATAATATCGAGAATTATTTTTTGTTTTAATTATATAACAAATTGATATAAAACAAATTGATATCGACAGTACGATTTTAAAATTTTGTTCCTATTAGTTTTAGTATTATTAAAATCATAAATATACCTAATTCCTATTTGCACTTAAAATTAAATAACAAATACATAAATTACTTTCATGTAAATTTAATACGTAATAATTATTACGTGTAATGTAAATGATTTCATTTAGTGTTAAAGTCAAACATTATTGTAATTAATAATATCCAACTCTGTATATATACATATATAAGTTTGTCGTTCCATTTGTAATTTCCACAATTTTCCTCGGAGAGCAAAAAAGTTTATATTTTCGGGATCCTTGTAAGAAATGATGACGATAGGACCATGTCCGTCCATCCGTGTGTCGGTTGAAATGGCGTTTATGAAACCCACCGATAACTGGCCTATATAATATATATATCAAACGATCGGAAACCCTTTCGAGAATTTTGCTATTGAAATTCAGCAAGATCGGTTCATACATTGCGGAGATATGCTCAAAAAACTGGTTTATAGAACCGGTTTTCCACTTTCTAAAGCTTCTGTATATACTAGGGACTTTGTTTTTGCAAAGAAGGCTCGAACATTTTTTTCCGATTTTTTTTGCTAAAAAAATGAAATAAATTGGTTCATAAAAGCGCATTTTTGATTTTTTAAAGCCCTTGTTTAAGCTATAGATTTTTCGGCACAGCTGAATCTTTTTTTAATTTAATTTTTTTATAATTTGTTGTTGTAACAACTAAATTCTTTATTCATTAATGTAAAGTATTGATCAACGAAATATTATCGAATTAAACTGCGTCATAAAATCCCTTCGTTTATCAATGCTCTTTATTTTTTTATAATACTTATAATATTGTTAGTCAGTCATATGTTACCACTGCACAGTGGAGCAGAATCGAAATTTTTTGGAAATAAATCTTCTGATCGGCTGGTTGGATTTCCATGAAATTTTGTATAGGCATAGCAGAGGAGTGTACAATGTTAAGTTTAGAAGGGAGACCGAACAGACCCCTCAAGGGGCGGATAAAAAGGCTAAAAGTTGGTAATCTCTGACATACAAATGTTTTAATCGCTTGCAAAATTTTTGTTTCTCGTCCAATTTAAATTACATTGCTTAACTGACATAATTCTTCGTTATACAGAAAAATATTGAAATCAATATCTTTTACAGAACCGAAACTATGCCACTTTAAAATTTATTATTTTTCCGTGACTTAATAAAATTTAAAGTGGTATAGGCAAGAAATTGTACTACAAAAATGTTTCCACCAAATGTTTACTCCTTAGATTAAATATATGGTAGAAAGTTAAATTAAACATTTCCATTTTCTTTATTTAAGAATATTTCGACGTCTCTGTATTCAGTTTTACAATTGTACAATACCATTGGCAATAGAAATATTAGTTAAAGCAAAATTGGTTTTTACTGCAATAACCAATACCTACACGCAAAGAAAAAATATGGTTCCTGTGACCATAAACTAAGAGCAACATACTATGATTATAATATATGATTCCATGTTACAATAAGTATATTTCTACGTAATCATTATTATGATTCCAATTTATATTTTATTAGTAAGGTTCATAACCTTATTAATAACTTTTAGTAAGTTTTATAACCTTTTCTTAAGTATTGCTTTCAATTTCATCATGTTTTTATCATTTAATAATTCCATTTTATTATATATATAAACTAATTTCATCATATATATAATTCCATTTTATCATATATAAAATAATTTCATCATATATATAATTCCATTTTATTATATATATTATTCCATTCTATCATATATATGAACTAATTCCATCATAAGTATAATTCCATATTATCATATATATAATCCCATGTTATCATATATATAATTCCATTTTATCATATATATAATTCCATGTTATCATATATATGAACAAATTTCATCATATATATAATCCCATTTTATCATATATATGATCCCATATTTTCATATTTATATTCATTTGTACCACGATATGTGGTACAATCATCATACTGAATAAAAACAAAACTTATCAATTTATATTTGTTCATATATAAACTAAATGAGAATTATAACTACTGGACTGATACACAAAAATGTGTATTCAAAAGGCATTAAAAGTTAATGGCTTAATGGTTGTAGAATTAACCAAATTTGTAAAATGAAATGAATGGTTATGTAATTAACTAAATAGTTGTAGAATTCACTAAATGATTGGATTTATTCATAAATATGATTTCATATAAACATATTTAAATACATATTATAATTCAGTGAACCATATTAAATTTTTGATTGTGGGTAATCATTAAATGATTAAACAGAATCATAAACGTTGCTTTCATGAACACAGTATATTCAAATCAATGAAAAACGGCTATATAATCATTGAATAGTTGTGGTGATCATGCTGTAACCATGTTTTTTCTCTGCGTGTACATATTTCGAATTGAATGTGTTTTTAAAATGAAATACTAAAAATTTATTAACATCAATATTAAAATATATTTAGTTAAGTTCTTCTTTTATTTCAAAATACATAGAAAATAAGTACCTATAGAATTTATTTGAACATTAAGTTGCGTATTTTAAAATTTATGATCAATAAGACCATAGATACTTTACGAGTAATTTTACTATGTAACTAAACAATATCTTGTTAACAAGAAACGTATATTTTTATATTTATGGACAAATAACTGATGAAGTTGTTTCACAAATTATATTTTTTCTTAAAAACAAAAAAAAAAAAAAAAAAATTAAAACTAAAAGACTCCCTTGTTCCAATACGTTCTTTTTATTGTTGTTGTTTGTATATTTCTTTTGCGAGTATAATAATGACATGATTAAATTTAATAGTACTTTACTTTGGCATGAGTAAGTGATTAAGTATGTTTTCACAAATATTTTAACCCTTTGGTCATATAAAATTCATTTGGAAATTTTTACTTATTTTCTCCTTTAAATAGATGCATTTACAAGGATATTTTAAATGGTGAGATATGTATGTATAATATGTGTGGCATGCGTTTAATGTCGTAAAACTAAATCCTAAGAATGACCATTGTTATGTAAATATTTACGTATTGAGATATTTTCGTCTTTTTTTTTTTTTTTTACTGTTACAAAAATAACACTCTAGAATCCTGTTGAAAAGCAAAAAGAGCTTTAGTGATGGGTATATATAGATATTTATGTATATCTTCTTTTACAAATTTATACTGTTATATTTAGTTATAAGTGTATTTGTTGGCAGCCAGCAGCAACTGTCTTGTGTGATTATCTTGTGTATGAGTGTTGAGAAGTTCTACTTGTTTTTATCGGTTAGAAAGAAAATATTTACAAAAGCATATTTCGTAAATAAGAAACAACATTTAAATAATTTGCATTTGTTCCAAGTGTTGTGGTTGTAGGTTATTTTTTCTTTTCCTAGAATATTCCTTTCTATATATTTTATTTGCAACCACAATCTCTGGGCAATTGCACACTGGGATATTTGCTGTCAATTACTGGAAAATATGTTTATGTTTGGCGGGTCTTCAAAGATGTGGACATTGTCAGGATGGCGCACAACGCCTTTTCTGTTGGTCAATTCTGTTCGCTTAAGCTGTGAACAGTAGAATTCAGGGCTGATTTTTTTGCCAGGTTATAGCAGCTAATAATCTGCCAAACACTTAACATAATGTTATTTGCCATCATATTTGAAGCCTGGTTTAAAACGAGAAAAAAATGTATAGTCGGTCAAGACCGACCATATGATTCCCTACACCATTATGTATGACCATAAAATTTCGGGAAGGGGACTTATATTAGACCAACACTTTTACTAAATGTAAAATAAAATCTACAAATACAGAATAATGCCTTGATACTAACATCTACTTGATTTTATGCACTTTAGGGCGATTCTCGGAAATGGTTTTATATGGGAGCTATGGTAAATTATGGACCGATTCTAATAAAATTTGGCAATGTTGTTTTTACTTATATAAAACTTATTTGTGTCGAATATTAACTTTATACTAACATTAGTATGGGATTTATGCACGTTAAAGTGATTTTCGGAACAGGGTTTTATATGGGAGCTATGGTTAGTCGTGAACCGAACTTGATAAAATTTTGTACCAAAATTTTAAACCAAACATTGAGTATCTTTAAGTAGTCAGCCATTTTCAAATGACTCCAAACTGTCATATCTTGACAGCTTGAGTGCTAAATTTGCTTCACTAGTTGCTAAATTTAAACCATTTTTTCAGTGACAGCGACAACATATAGTACCAAATCAATACATAAAAGACGTCTTTGCTTACGTGTATTCAAATTGATAGAAACAATAAATTTCTTGTCATTCTGTATTATCTTACCCATTGTAGACCTTGAGTGTTCTATTATCATTACTAAATAGAACCGACACTTTTGTATATAAACAATAAAATCTACCAAGAAATAGCACAACAACTAACAAACCTACATACATACTACATACTACTATAATAACAACTACTATTGCTACAACCAAACAACTACAACTTTAGATGGCTCTGGTTTTATTACACTAACAAATAAAGCAAAATAAAAAAAAAAAAAAAAAACGCATCCCTGAAAACCGAAACGAAGTTGTTTAGTTTAACAAACTATTCCCCAAACAATCCAGGACTATCAGACTCTACTCTTATCATAAACAAACGTACAAGTAAAAAGTGATAGAGAAGGCCATGAAGTATTATTGGTGGTTGTATTATATGTAAAATGAAGTGATAGTTGTTGCAACCTGCAAACATAAGGCTGTTATTGTTGAAGATGTGGCAACTAGAAAAAAAAAAAAAAAAAAAATACAGCTACAACATTTAGATGATCTAAGAATAACAATAACAATTGAGATTTTACAATTTTCTTAAGCATTTCCTAGTTTTCATAGATTTGCCTGAATTGCATCCTCTTCTTGTTATTTTTACGTTTATTTATTTTCAACATAATACCCATACATAACTAGAGGGTAGATTTAAAAGTTTATTAAATATTAAATGTATTTTTCGAAGCATTTAGATTTGGTTTATAATATAAAGGAAATCTATACGCTTTAATACAATAATGCATCTTGAAAATGAATGTTAATATATAAAATAAAATATTCGCATTAAAAAAATTATTTGTCAAAGAGAATCTTATAAATTATTTTAAGTAAAAACACACACCATGTTAAGTTACTGAAAGTGCTTTCCAAATCCAACTCGTATATTAGTGCAATCATATGAGTTCCATGGAAAATTGTGCCACAAAAGTAGTATTTACATTTATTTCGATTTATTTTATTTCAGTGTTTTTGTTTATAGTTATTTGTTTATGTGTGCGTTCTTTAATTTTTCCTTTGTTAACCCACTGTCAGGCACATAAGTCAAAAGTGAAATTCGGATTACCTTAATATATCGGCTATAACTTGGTTAGAACGTATTTAAATGAAAAACGGGCCTTATTTTGTGATCAATGTTTGCCTTTCAAAAATCAATTGTTTATATTAAAATAGTAAATCGGCTGTTACTTGTCTAAACCGCATTTAAATGGAAAAATACATTATATTGTGATCACTTACCCCCTGTTTTTATGAAACAAAAGAAAAATTCGTCTCGTCAAATTGTAAGGCAAACAACAAAGAAATTTGAAATTTATTTGTTGTTTTCCATACATTTTGACGAGACGAATTTTTCGTTTGTTTATAAAAACAGGGGATTAATTTTCCTTTCAAAAATACGTTTTTATAAAAAATCGTAAATAGGCTGTAATTTGGCTAAAACGCATTTAACCCATTTCTTACCACTACCCAATCCCGTTGCGATAGATTAATAAAATTTGGTATGGGATCTATTTTAGTGATTATGATCATAAAATCAAGAGATTTGTAATCCTAGCTATTTTAGTTTCCGAGATATCTAGTGTTGCGAAAACGCATCAATGGTCAATTAGGGGTATGTTGTTTCGCTCATATAAGAAGTAGACGTTTAAACAAATTGTATGGCAAAATGAGTTTTATTTGTCACAATCGTCCCAAAAGACAAAGATGGTGAAGATAACGCAAGTTTATCTTCACCACCCCAAGGCAGCTTCGGCTGCGTTGCTCCTCTGCAGAAAAAAGAGAGGAGCTAGCACTAGTCCAAGAACCCTGAATTGTTGATGACAGAGTTTGCGGACTATGTGCGAATAATTTCAAGCTGCTACACACTGTAGGATCAGGTAGGATACGATCTTGTATAGTAGCTAGCAACAAACTCAGTATCTTCATTCTCTCTGATTTTAGCTCCGGCATTATTTATATTGTCTCCAGTTACATGGCCCATGATGATAGCCACCCACCACCAAGCAAGAAGGTTCGCGATGTATCAAAGGCGGCTAAACAAAGAAATATCCCACTCATAATAGGAGTCGACGCCAACGCCCACCATGTTGTTTGGGGAAGCTCTGACATTAATACCAAGGCTTATTTACTATTAGGTTAGAGCAATTCTACAACAAATACAACAATAAAAAAAAGTTCTCTCATTTGTTTTCGTAAAATGTCAAATTTTGTACATTGAAACAATAACAAAAATTATATAAAAAATGTAAACAAAACACACATAGAAACAAACACCATATAAAAAAAAGATTTGACAGTCATCACACATAAAGAAAAAAAAAAGTCAGCTGTGTTTTTAACTCTACCTAATAGTTAATATACCTTGATTAATACAAGAGGTGAGTCTTTATACGATTTTATTCTTTGTAGTAGTTTAGATATTCTGAACATTAACCTTTGTAATAGCTAATAGAAGGGAGGTTCTCGATATTACGCTAGTTAGTACTAGGCATTCTAATATGATTAGGGATTGGAGAGTCTCCAATGATTGTTCCTTCTCTTATTACTTATATATCGACTTCAGTTTAGAGGTTCGTTTACCAAGGGTTAAAGTCTTTCAAAATAGGAGGAAAATAAACTGGATGGAACGAAATAATATTCTGTCCCAACTCTTCCCAAATCCCACGGCCATAAACGGTCATAAAGATATTGAATCCTGTGTTGAAATGCTGACAAATGCATTAAACGTCTCTAGAAGGACTGGGTATACACCGGTCGGTAATTAGCCTTATATGGAGACTTCTAACCAAAGGGGTTATAATATCCAATATGGGAGCATCTAATGTATACAGGGTAGCAAATAGGGGTACTCCACAAGGGGGGGGTGGTTTCATTCTCCTCTTCTTTGGAATATCGCCGTAAGCCCATTACTCAGGTAACTTGATTCTCTGAAGTTTAATACTGTCGCTTATGCTGACGATGTTGCGGTGGCTGTATCTGGAAAATATCTAGATACTATGTCTCAACGCCTGCAAACTGCTCTAGATCTACTCAATTAAGCTCATACTTATATATGGAGCGATAGTATGGTGGAAAGCTATGGATAAATCCACTTATTGTGGAATCTTTGAAAGGATTCTGCGTAGTTCAGTGCTACTTATTACAGGCGCACTTCGTACAACTCCATCTAAAGCCCTATTTGTTCTAATGAACTGGCTACCGGTGGACCTCATGGCCAAACAGATCGCCTAATTTCGGCGACTTGGCTCAATGCTACAGGTGCATGAACGAGAGAAGATATGGCCATGCGACCGTTTTAGGGTTCTTGAATGACATTCCTTGCAACATTGATTATTGCATCCCAACACCCTTTCTTGACAGAGACTTTTCGGTGTCAATCTCGACTGCTCCGGAATTAGGTTCCGGTGCAATGGAGGTTTACACTGATGGGTCCAAATCTGTTGATGGGTTTGGGGGGGGGGGGGGTGGTGTCTATATTCCGGCATTTAGGAAAAGCATTTCCTTCAAATTGGAGGATCACTGCAGCGTTCTTCAAGCATAGATCTCGACCATAAAAGGAGCGATAAACTGGTTGATGTACTATAGTCAAGCAGTGAAGCTGCAATTAAATCGCTCTCGGGTGTCTCTTCGACATCCAGGCTGGTACATGAATGCCGGATATCTCTAAACGAGATAGTGAGATATTCAAAGCTGGAGCTAGTCTGGGTTAGGGGTCATTCAAATACCCCAGGAAATCTTACTGCGAATGAACTAGCCAGAAATGGTTCTTTTCTTCGACAAGAAGACGCCGACCAACTGGTTGGAGTACCGGTTTCTTCCTGCAGATCGATAATACTACGAAACTTATCGAGGATTGCACAAGACACATGGGCTAATATGTCCACATGTTCAACCCCATTATGATGGTTCTCATACGAACCTCATCTTGGGACCTGTGCCTAGCACAGGTTACGCATTATTGTATCCGTCGTCAAAGGGCACTGGATTGTTGGTGTACATGCTAGGAGATTAGGACTACCTTTTAACGACTTCTGTAGAAGTTGCGGTGAAGAGGAAGAGGAAGAGACAGTGGAGCATTTCCTATGTCACTGTTCAACTCTTTCTGGAATAAGGACTTCCAAATTTGGTAGTCCGTATATGCATGTATTATCAGATATCTCTGCTATTGACATTAGAAAGATCAACTCCTTCATACACGCGTCAGTTTGGTTCAATTCGGACGTAGTTTCGGACATGTGATATAATATCATATGATCCCTCAGGAAATTATGTATTATCCAGACATCTGCCCATTGAACCTAACCTAACCTAACCTAATTGACATTTAGAAGTACGACGAAGTTATGTTGTCATTGCCGGTTATATTGCGGCAGTTTGAGCTGGATTCGTCTAGTTCAGATGTGGATGAAGAGGATTTGGGCAAGCGGGATCACCTAAGACGATGAAGAGTTGTGGTGAAGATGCTGCTAGTGATGCAAGTGGGCAGAAGATGGCTGCTGCTTTCTCTGGCAAATCTGCTAAGGAAACGGGTAGAACGAGGTGCTATAGTAAGAAGGCCACTAAGTCGGTTGAATAAGACGAATGGGTTGTCAGGTGAAGAAGATCACGGAGGATCTTATGGAGATGATATTTGGGTTATCGGTGGTTGAGCTTCCAAAGAAGATTTTGGAGCAGGCCGTAAGGTACGATGAGGCTCATTGCTTTTAATTAACGGCTAAAGGGACGCCTTGATGTTCTTGGTGCTGGTGGTATTGAGGGCATTATGGGTGGTGCTCGTGCACAGCATATGGCTATGGTATATATAGACTATGGTGGTATAATTATTCTTACTATTTCATATTGAAGTATAGCGGATACTAAAAATCATTAAATCAAACATTCTATTTTGCACAACGTCCTTCCTCATTTCATCTTTGAACCTACTTCCGAATCCATTGACTTTTTTTTCTTCTTGTTTTATAATTTCTTCCTCTTCTAAAAATGCAATCAAAGCTGCTCCACATAATAAATCCAAACAATTTTCATCCTCTTTGTTTATTATATTTTTAGTAAAAATAAATGAATTGTTTTCGATAGTTTTATGAAATAATTTTTAAAAACAAATACAAAAGTGACCGATCAAAAAATATGTTTTCCTATTTGTCTATTTCACTATATTTAAAGTATGTTTGAACAAACAAAAATGGGAAAGTAAATGTAAGTAATGTGACCATAAAATAAATTCCATATTACTTTGGAAAAATTTTGTTTACGTTCGGGCAAACTAATTAAAAAAAAAAGATTTACCTAATCTGACCTGAAAGTTTTAAATCGGAAGCAACTTGGCTTAATTGTATAATTAAGTTATTTTGTGATCACAGAAATTGAATTAATTTTGTAATCAAACATATTCATTTATGCCTCTTTGAATGTATGTTTGTCTAGTGTAGGGTTAAATGAAAGATTTACATAGAGAATACAAGCAAATCATTTTCTTTCATCACTTGTCTATTTTTCATTCTTTTAAATAATATCCTTATTCTGATATTATTAGTATAGTTTTTTTTTTTTTTTTTTTATTATTAAAAGGAATATATTTACAAAGGAGTATTTAGTTTTTTGTTATTCTTGTTGCACTAGTCTTATGTTTGTGTTGTACACAATAATACCAACTTGTTTTTGTTGTTCCTGTTCTCCCAAAGAAGGATTATTTTTGTAAATTTTTCTAAATAGTTGTCCAAAGTGAGATGTTTTTATTATTTCCAATCCTGTTTATGTTTATTTGTTTTTTATTTTTAATTCTTATGAGTATTTTGTTATTTTTGTTGGTTCAACTAAATTTGTTTATTTTCCGTTTGAAAATAGTTTAGATATAATTTTGAAATGCTTGTAGTAAGAAAGTACTTTGAAATGTGTAAATTGGGATTTAAGTTATAAATTTTGAGTAAAGGAAAAAAAAAAAAAAAAAATTAAACGAGAATAAAAAGATAGATTTACAAAAAAATAAATAATTGGCTATTAAAATTGTATTTAAATTAAGTATTAAAATAAATTTGGTTTAATAATGGTATAAAGAAATGTTTTGGTAAAGAAAATTTGTTTTAAACATGAAAAAAGAAAATTTCGTTGTCCAATTTTCTACAGGAAAATAGTTATGAAAATTGTATTAATTCCTAAATAACTACAATTGTTACTTTTTTAATAAAGCTGCAGATTAAACAGACATTTATTTATTCCTAACTTTTTTAAAGCCTATTAAACTCTTTCATAACTTTAACCATTTAAAGTATAATATTCCATATTTAAATAGCCAGGCAACCAACCAATATAAAGAAGACAGGATATAAATATTTAATGAAATATTTTCAAGTTTTCTTTTTTTTTTTAATTTCTTACAAAATGCAATTGTAAACTTTCAATTTAACATCATTAAATGGTCATTAAGGATGTTCATTTATAGCTCGTTATGTTGACATCATATAATTTCATTATTTAAAGTATTGTTGCTGTTGCTTGTGCTGGTGCTACTGCTGTTGCATATTGTTGCATGGTGCTGTTCTTGTGCGATGTCATTCTTAAAATACACAAATTGCATTTCTAGAAAAAAAAAAAAAAAAAAAATATATAAAATAATAAAATTGTAAAAACGAGAATTTTATTAGTGACACTCATCGTTCCTGCCAGTTGGTCGAACATTTTGCTAAAGTCCTTTTTATATAAATAACATAAATACATATACAAGTGTACACGCAAAGAAAAAATATGGTTCCAGTGACCATAAACTAAGAGCAACATACTATGATTGTAATATATGATTCCAGGTTACAATAAGTATATTTGTACGTAATCATTATTATGATTCCAATTAATAATTTATTAGTAAGTTTCATAACCTTATTAATAACTTTTAGTAAGTTTTATAACCTTTTCTTAAATATTGCTTTCAATTTCATCTTGTTTTTATCATTTAATAACTCCATGTTACCATATATATAAAATAATTTCATCATATATATAATTCCATTTCATCATATATATTATTCCATTCTATCATATATATGAACTAATTTCATCATAAATATAATTACATTTTATCATATATATAATCCCATGTTATCATGTATATAATTCCACTTTATCATATATATGAACTAATTTAATCATATATATAATCCCATGTTATCATATATATGATCCCATATTTTCATATTTATATTCATTTGTACCACGATATGTGGTACATTCATCATACTGAATAAAAACAAAACTTGTCAATTTATATTTGTTCATATATAAACTAAATGAGAATTATAACTACTGGACTGATACACAAAAATGTGTATTCAAAAGGCATTAAAAGTTAATGGCTTAATGGTTGTAGAATTAACCAAATTTGTAAAATGAAATGAATGGTTATGTAATTAACTAAATTGTTGTGGAATTGACTAAATGATTGGATTTGTTCATAAATATGATTTCATATAAACATCTTTAAATACATATTATAATTCAGTGAACCATATTAAAATTTTGATTGTGGGTAATCATTAAATGATTAAACAGAATCATAAACGTTGCTATCATGAACACAGTATATTTAAATCAATGAAAAACGGCTATATAATCATTGAATGGTTGTGGTGATCATGCTGTAACCATGTTTTTTCTCTGCGTGTATGTGTATATTTATAGAACTATTTGGTATTTTAAATTTTTTTCTAAATTCGTTTGCTGCTTTAGGTTTCATTTTGTGTACTATTTTATTTTTTATTTGTTTTTGTTGTAGAGCTGTACTCCCTAGAGTTGTGTTGTTGTTGTTGTTAAAACACGTACAACGTTGTGTCATTGATGTTGTTGTTGTTATTTTGCTGTTATTGCTCTATAAAATAAGTTATCACTTTAGGAAGTAACTAAACACCAAATATGTATATATTTCATTTCTTTTACAGTTTAAGTTCATATGAATGTAAGTATGTGTGTGTGCATTTCTTTAAAATTGGTTTCCTTGGCTTTTAGATCAAGTCTTTTTTTTTTTTGTTTTAACAGCTACTATCATTCAAGCATTTTATAGTTTCTTGTCTGTTTTTTTCTGTTTATTATTATTTCTCTTCTTTATTGAAGTCGAATAATTTGTTTTACTACTGTAGCTGCTTAAACACGTAGTTTTGGGTTTGCTGCCCATTTAGTTGGCTGTTGCATCATTTATAAATTGATGAAATTTTATTTAGGGTTGCAAAAATTTTATTTATAGTTAGTTGCTGTCGTTTTTGCTATTATTAGAATTTAATGGTGTAAATAAATTAAATTGAAATTTTGTTAAAATTATGCAAATAAACTTTAGTGAATTTGTTAGTTATAAAAACAATAGAAATATGTTAGAAATGCTTCTAGAGAATTTAAAACTTTAAGGGATTTAAATATTATTTGCATATACATATTTTTCTATAAGATGGGAAGGTTGTCAATATGTTTGTAGATTTTCACACCCACCATCATAAAGATGGGGATTATATTGATTTTGTTATTCGGTGTATAACATATCAAAAAAGTCATTTAAAACTCCATAAAGTACATAGTTTCTGGGTCCTGGTTAGATTATGAGTCGATCTAGCTATGTCCGTCCGTCTGTCTGTCTGTTGAAAGCAGGATTGGTCTCGAGCGGGACAACCTAGAGAAACGAAATTTGGGTCAGATATTTATCTTATATAAGGTTTGGTATTGAAAATGAGCAAAATCGGTTAATAAACAAAAAAGTTATGGGCAAAATACTAGAAACACAGGGTGTCCGTTATACCTTAATTTCATACTTTTCTGCTGGTATTTCTTAAACAAATGTATGTACGATAACGAAATTTTGTACAGATAGTTCGGGGGTCGATATAAACTTGGAAACACACTTTACCACCCAACTCCCATATAAGCTGAAACGTCAACGAAATTTTGTACAAATAGTTCATGGACCAATGAAAACTCGGAAACAAAAAAAAAAAAAAAATGGGCGTGGTCCGCCCACTTGATGGTGGGTATATAGATTCGGCCGAACCAAATATAACATTCGCGCTTATTCTACATTCGTTTTTACATTTTATATATCTTATGTCGAAATAAGGCTTTTTGAAGGTTTCGTGATCATAGAAAGGTACATTTTGAAGATTAACAGCCGTATGTAAAAAAAAATAATGTATGTTTGATAACAAGATACTAACTTTTTCTTACGGAAATTTACACACAAAAAGTTAGTAACTCGTTATCAAGCATACATTATTTTTTTGTGAATACGGCTGTAAGCGTTTACACTATCGGCTCCTTAGTAATATTCAAAGTTTTCAAAATAAGACTTATTAGAAATGTTTTCTTCTTTTTGCTGACTTTTAACAGATATGTAAATATTATTTTGTACTAAGACTTAAAAACAATACAGTGCGGCTAAACGCAAATTTTTTGTTTATAAATCTGTATATCCTGTTCGAAAATGTATTGAAAAGTTTTAGAGAAATATTGACTAAGCCACGACTTTTACAACGGTTGGGTAATCATTTTAATGAAAAGAGTTAATTTTTGAAATAAATTTTTTCCCGGACTGTGATTTCGGGTATTTTCGTACAAAATTTAGGGGATTTTTTTTTTGATTCCCTGATTTTAAAACAAGTTAATCTATATTGTACCAACATTTTATTAAAATACCTCAACTTGCTTAAATTTTATTTAGCTACAAATTTTAATATTATTTCTTAAAAATATGCTTAAAATCCAAATTTCAAGTTTTTCTGACAACAAAATCTTTTTGTAACTTTAAACAGGACACTTTTCTACATAATGTTTATTTTCAATATTTCTCGTCAACGCTATGTGTGGTCGTGACTGAAGTTCAAAGTGAAAAATATTTAATACCTTTAAATTAATAAAATTTTTATTTTCATATGGCACACATTAAAGTCAGAAAATATCATCTGTCATTATAATAGAAATAAAAGGTTTTTACTATATATTATGGCAAATTTTGTTAAGAATTAGTGTAAAAAATTTTGTATAAAAATGCAGACGTTAAGTGGTCAAATTGACAATTTATCAAAATAGTAAATATACTATTATTTTTGTTTAAGTATTAAAATTTTTGAAAGCAAAAAAAGTAACATAAATATCCACAATTATCCATAGCATTTACATACACATTAAATACTAGAATATCCATTTGTACGCAGAGAAAAAACACGGTTACAGCATGATCACTGCAACTATTCAATGTTTGTATAGCCGTTTTTCATTGACTTTAATAATAACGTGTTCACGATAGCAACGTTTATGATTCTGTTTGATCATTTAATGATTACCCACAATCAAAATTTTAATATGGTTGACTGAATTATAATATGTATTTAAATATATTTGTATGAAATCATATTTATGAAAAATCCAAACATTTAGTTAATTCTACAACTATTCAGTTAATTTTACAAATTTGGTTAATTCTACAACCATTAAGCTAATATTTTTATTTGCTTTTAATGACTTTTGAATACACATTTTTGTGTATCAGTGCAGTAGCTTGTTAGTATATTAATTCTCATTTAGTTTAGATATGAACAAATATAAATTGACAAGGTTTGTTTTTATTCAGTCTGATGATTGTACCACATATCGTGGTACAAATGAATATAAATATGAAAACATGGGATTTTATATATGGAAATTAGTTTATATATATGATAACATGGAATTATTAAATGATAAAAACATGATGAAATTGAAAGCAATATTTAAGAAAATATTATAAACCTTACTAAAAGTAATTAGTAAGGTTATAAACTTTACAATTATAGTAAGCAGTGTGATCGAAAAAATCTTAACACACGTTTTACCTCAAAACTTTTTTCCGAATCAATATTATTATTTTTTTTTAATCTAGTTATCATGGAAAAACACGTCAGATATTATTTTTGATAACAACCATGTTGATTTGTCGTGATTTTCATCAAAATTAGTAACGAAAAAGATTTACGTTCTACAAATTATTAAAAAATTTAAAAAAATCTAAATAGGTCATACAAATAATTAGCCACAGAATTTAATTGCTACCGTCAAACTGTTTCTAATGTTATTAAACAATATCAGGAGAATTTGACCATTGATAGGAAACCAGGTTCGGAAAGAAAAAAAGTACCACATGATATTGGGAAGGCCAGAAAATTGAAAGAATATTGAAAGGAACTCCAAACACATCTGGTAGAAAAGCAGCCCAGTTAGATCAGTGCTTTGACCATTTGGTGCGAAAGTTGAAAGCTAATGCAGATTTGATAACATATAAAGTCCAAAAAGTTCCAAACAGGAATGCTGGCAAAAATTTAGAAGCCAAGAATAGGACACAGAATTTGAAACCAAATTTTATACAAAAATACTCAAGTTGTATAATTGACGAAGAAACGTATGTGCTGGCAGAATTTTCGCAGCTTCTGTGTCAAAACTTTTATATTTTTAATACTCGAGGCAATGTTAAAGATAAGTTTAGGACCCAAAAGCAGAAAAAATTTCTTACGAAATTCCTGGTATTACAAGCTTTTTGCAGTTTCGGCAAAACAGGAAAGTCATTTGATACATTCGGGTCTATAAATACCAAATTATGCATCAAGGAATATTTGCAAAAAAGATTTCTTCTTTTCATAGGAGAGCACAACGTGTCTACACATTTCTGGCCCGATTTGGTATCATGTTACTACGGTAAGAAAGCTCTGGAATGGGTCCAAAACAATAACATAGTTTTTGTACCAATAGAGGTCAATTTTCCAAATTATCCATAGCTTAGACCAGTGGAGAAATATTGAGCTCTTGTGAAAATTGAATTGAAGGGCACAAAAAAGGTGTCCCGAAATAGCAAAGATTTTAAAAGAATGTGTGCACACTGTTCCAAAAAAGTGACTGAAGCTAATATCAAATCTCTAACGGAAGTGTTATCAAAATGGTCCACAAATTCATAAGTAGTGGTTAGAATTACAAAAGTTATATTTTTCTGTGATCTGTAATAAATTATCAATTAAATTAAAAAATAATGAAAACTCTTTGATAACCGTTTCCAAGTTATTGAATATTATATATGTTAAGATTTTTTCGAACGCACTCCTTATGTTGCTCTTAGTTTATGGTCACCGGAACCATATTTTTTCTTTGCGTGTATATTCTGTTTTAACATTTTGCGATTTTTTGCGAATTTCGATTTTAAACCATTTTGAAATGTTTGGTAGGTCATCAAGGTCTTTAGACCTGCAGCTTGCAATTTTGGAAATAATTGAATGAAATTTCGTATAATTTATTTTTTTTTAATTCATTTATCTTTAACTATTAACTCTTCATGATATTAAGTGAACTAACAATAAGTATTCAAATCTTAAATCTAAATCTTAATTTATATTAAGTCAAACCACTGTCGGACGAAAAAACTTTATTCAAAGGGTTTAGCTTCTGCGAAGGTCTGTCATATTCCTTCTTCTCAAAAGCCTTCATCTTCAAGACCAAAAACGCAAAAAAACTTTAAAAAAAGTCGATTTTTGTTTACCTTTTTTCCCCTGTTCAGGTCCATAGGTAGCAAACCGTTCAAAATTCAAGGAAATAATCAACTACAAAAATGTACCTAAGATCTCAGTAAAAAACTTTCTAGAACATATAAACTTCCTAGGAAAGATTCTTAACACCGTTTAGATAGAGCTAAGGTAGCCGAAAAAGTGAAAAATTTCCCGAAAATTTTTTAATTTCATTTGTTTTTTCTTTACTTCAACATTGAGATACTATGCTACCTATAACATGTTTATAATGTTGATGGCCCTGGACCATAACTGTTCATTGTGAATATTTTCATTCAAACTATTTGTTAAAAATAAATTATTTTTATATTTTATTTATATTTTTAGAAATAAAATTGTTCCAAATTTTTTTATACTCTTTGTAATATGATTTTGGACAATTTACAACGGCCACTTCGATGAATTTTTTTTAACAATTCCCAATTTTATGTGGAGCGGTGACAGCAAGATGTCTGGAGTATTGTCAATTAAAGGTACATTCTTCAGTCTATGTTGTTTTATTTGTTCCTCCACATTTCCTCTTGGTTTCCACGAATTACATTGGAATTGATTCAGAGGTGAGCGCGAATCCCGAATACAAAGAAAACAAAAGAATTTTGGAAAGCTGCCCTTATCGGTGATCCCTTATGACCTTCAAATCACAGCAAATCTTCCATTTATTTTCATAGTATTTGATTTTTTTCATTATATCTTTCAATGCTTCATAGCTTTCTTTCATTTTAATACCCATTGTTAGCGGAATGGAAGGTTTTCGGTTCGACACATGCAACAACACTGCTTTCAAGCTTGAAACAGAACCATCAATAAATAATCTCCACTCACTAGCGATGTAGTTCATTTCCATTTTTACCACCAAAGCTTTTATATTGTTGCAGTAAGCGAACGAATTGTCATCATTTAAAGTATAGAGGCTCTGAAATTCAGCTTGCCGTTTGCGGTACGCAGTAGAGTTAACATTAGCATGCGTGAGTTTTCTTAGCTTTAAAAACGCTGTCAAAAATATGGCAAGTCACTGCGATAGTCCCAATATGGCCACAATGAAATACATTTCCATTTGTGTTATTAGTTGTGGTCCATTTCTTCCCTGTTGGGGCTCATAATCGGTATCAAATGGATCTTCATAGAGTAACACCACTTGCTCTACTCATTCCTGTAAATTCTGTACTACGATATGGAGTTGGCGGCATTGGTGATACTTGTTTTATATAAATATGTATTTTTTTTTTATGTAAAATAAAAAAAAAAAAAGATTATATTATTATTTTGTAAAATATATTTTGGCAAAAAATGATGAATTTCCAATATGTTGTTCTGTAATGAAAAATTTTTTCAGTCGCAAATTGTTAATTTTCTGTAGCATATTTACTAAACTTGTTTTACTCTTGGCATAATTAAATTTTGTTTTTTTATTTATTTAATTGTCCAAACTTTCTTTTAGATTTGCCTTCCAACATTTTTCTTACTTCTATATACTCATTAAAGTGCCTCACGAAAAAAAGTTGCAAATGTACCCCTCTAGAAATGAAGATTAGTATGTTCTTATACGATTCCCAAAATATTTCATCTGTTAAGATTTACGTGAGCTGGAACATTTTTAAAACACCTCTGAAATTACGTATTTATTTCAATATTATTATCAAAATTTTATTTATAAGAAAATTAACTTCAAATTACAATAGATGCATATTACGACCTTCAATGTTCATTTATATAATTATTATGTCTCTTTTCAGTCGCGGAATATTAAGATTTTACTAACATTTTTATCATATTTTCTTTTTTAAAACATGTAATTTTATATATTTCGGACATTTTTCAAAATATATTAGGTTTTAATGTACCATAGGAATGGTATAACCTGTTATTATTGAAGATAACACGTAATTATCCCATTATGAGCCAGAGGGTTAATTTTATGCATTTAGTTCCCAAAAGGTTAAATTAGCAATTTTTGCAAATAAATCGCATGGAAAAACTCATTGCACTTAAATATTGATAAATTTATGCAAAACATAATAAGATAATTTAAAACCGTGACAATAATCGAATAAAAAGGAGTTTTTTAAATTTAACCGCCATTTTACATCAATTCGCCGCTTTTTTGATAAATTTATACTTTTGAGGACATGTATGTCCTTAACTAATCATTTATTTGGTATAAAAATTAACTTAACCAATTATGGACCGCAAATCTCAAAATATTATTTGTGCAACTAAAGGGTTAAATGAATGCACATATCAATAGAATTTAATGAGAGCTTTCCAACGATACGTTAAAATATAATTTACGATGAAAAATGTCCTAAATATTCAAACTTCAATAAAATACTATTTAAAATAAAATCATTGAAAATTTTACTAAAATTTTAATTTCGCGAGAATGAAAACAACTTTTAAATTATTTTTTATTCAATATATAGTAGTCGTCGTTTTTCTATTATATGTTGTAATTTTCTTGACAAAAAGTTAAATATTGTGTATACTGTTGATCGAAAACCATATATTTGAATCGAAATATTTTGGGAATTAGTTTAAAACATATCAAACTTTAATTTTAGGGGGGTACATTTGCAACTTTTTTTGTCCCCATACAAATCAAGACACTGTAATACTCATATGTAGTTTGTATTGTAATTTCAATGATTAAACCAAATAAAATGAAATTGAAAAAAGATTCGGCTGTGCCGAATCTTTGATACCCTTCACCATATTACCATATTACCATATTACCATCTTACTATCTTATCGACATCATATTACCATATTACCTACAAATAATAAAATTTTCGCCTTAACGTATGCTTTCATATTTTCACATATATAAATCAAAATTTTTTTCAAACTACGAAAATTTGAATATATAAAAAAAACAATCATAGCAGGCTTTGCTTTTAAAAAATAAACAACAACAATTCCATATTTTTTTATTTTTTAATGTGTGTATATACAAACTGGCTGCATATACAAAGAACAACAACAACACTGTTATTCATTATATTACTTCTGTTGCTAACTAAACTACTTGTCTATACAAAAAACAAAAAACGTCACTAATAGTCATTACAATGCTTAATATACATGTTTGTGTGTGTATTTATATTCTTAACAGATTTGTTTTTGGGCCATAACTCTGTTGATTATAAACGAATTTGGTTTATTAAAAAAAACGAAATTTTATAAAAACATTTATGACTGATCTATATAAAAATAAAAATCTGTAGCTTGAACAAGGGCTTCAAAAATAAAAAATTCGTTTTCCCCGATATCTCAGTTATTACTGAACCGATTTATTTAATTTTTTCAGAACAAAAATACAGAAAATAATTTCCGAGCCTCCTTTGAAAATTCGAAGTCCCTGTTATATGCAGAAGCTTCAGAAACTGGAAAACCGGTTCTAAAAACCGGTTTTCTTAACATATCTCCGCATTGTATGAACCGATCTTGCTGAATTCCAATAGCAAAATTCTCGAAAGCATTTCCGATCGTTTGATATATATATTATATATGTCAGTTATCGGTGGGCTTCATAAACGCCATTTCAACCGACACACGGACGGACGGACGGTCGGACGGACGGACATGGTCCTATCGTCATCATTTCTTACAAGGATCCCGAAAATGTAAACTTTTTTGCTCTCCGATGAAAATTGTGGGAATTACAAACGGAATGACAAACTTATATATACCCTTTACACCTGTGGTGAAGGGTATAAAAATATATCAAATTTGCACCTGCCTTTACACTTAAAATGTGATAAAACTTATAAAAAAATGCAAGGCACTACAAAAGAGACCTATATTTTTCGAAATTTCAGACTTATGGTAATATTATATTGAAATATAAAAAATATAGTTTTTTATAGTTTTTTTAAATATCTCTCTAAATTTAAAATTTATATAAAATTGTTAATTATTTCTCTTGCTTACCTTAAGAGCAATGATAAAATGCCCACGACAAGTAAATCATGAAAAAAATTAGTCATCATACTTTAGTAATATCATACTACGCATTTTATGTAAAATAAAATAGTTTTGCCGAAGATTTTTATAAAATAAACCAATTTTTCTATTTGTACTTTTAAAGGTTTTTCATTGCATTTCTCATAATTACCTACAACTTTCAAATTTGAAGGTCTATAACTTTTTTAAAAATAAATATTTTTGAAAAATTGTTTTTGGGCATTGTTGCCTAGATTATTCTTAATAAAAATACATTACAAATTTTTGAAAGTTCTGAAAATAATTTTTTTGATTTTTTAGCCGCACTCGACTATTGAACATCATAACGGACTTCTTGTGACCAGAAATTGAGGATGTAGACCTGGACGATATGTGGTTCCAACAGGATGGTGCCACTTGCCACACAGCCAACGAAAAATGTCTCTTTTGCGTGAGAAATTCAATGGTGTTATCTCACGTCGTGACCGTCACAATCATGGGATTTGAAACCGTTTGACTTCTTTCTCTGGGAATATTTAAAACAAAAAGTATACGTCAACAAGCCAAAAATAATTCAAGAGCTAAAGGATGAGATAATTCGGCACATTAACGACTTTTAACCTCAATTATGTCTCAGAGTCATTGAAAATATGGACCATCGGATAGAGGTATACCATCAAAACCGTGGCGAGCATTTTGACGATATTTTGTTTCACACAATATACTTCTATCATAATGAAAAATATCAAAATTCCTGAAAAACGAAATAAAGTCGAGATAAAAAATCAAAAATATAAAATTCAAGAGTAAATATCTTTTTAATTGTAAGAGTTAACTTAGCCGAGTAAGCTTAGTTTTATCTTGTTAAGCACTTTACAGAAATATAAAAATCTGTTAAATCGGACTTGATTTGTAGAAGTTAAAGTTTTTTAAACTTTTACATACTCGAGGTGATCAACTTAGACTGCCTGTAGCTTATGTCGTATTATAACAGGGTGATTACAAGAAACCTTTCCCATTAATTTCAATTCGATCAGACCAGTAGTCTTGGGAATAAATATTTATTACCAAAAATTTTGTAATTGGCTCCCATGAGTGATGTCTGATAGACTGTTGCTATCAGCTGCTAACAAATCAATAAAGTTTTGGTGAAACTATTTTTTTTTTATACCCACCATCAAAAAGATGGGGGGTATATTGATTTTGTCATTCCGTGTATAAGATGTCAAATAAATTATTTAAGACCCCATAAACTATATATTTTCTGGGTCCTGGTTAGATTCTGAGTCGATCTAGCTATGTCCTTCTATCCGTCTGTCCGTCTGTTGAAAGCAGGATAGGGCTCGAACGGGACAACCTAGGGATACAAAATTTTGCACAAATATTTATCTTTGGGTTTGTTTAGGATTGAAAATGGACAAATAAACAAAAAACTTATGGACTAAATACTAGAAACAACAGGATGTCCGTTCTAGCTTCATCTGCTGATATCTCTTTAACAAAAGAATGTACGACAACGAAATTTTGCACAGATAGTTCGAGAGTCGATATAAACTTGGAAACCAAAAATGGGCATGGTCTCCCACTTTACTGCCCACCTCCCATATAAGGTGAAATGTCAACGAAATTTTGTACAAATAGTTCAAGGATCAATGTAAACTCGGAAACAAAAATGGGCGTGGTCCGCCCACTTTACCACCCACCTCCCATATAATGTAAAAGTTGATGGTGGGTATATAGATTCGGCCAGGCCGAATATAACATTCTCGCTTGTTACTTCTTTACATTATTATCGTTGTTGCTAATAAAAGGATTTTAATTCACGAATAAAAAGATTTTAATTTACGAATTTGTATCGCTTATAATTTGAGAACAAAAATATATATTTTTATTAAAATACTTCTGAATGCTTTAAGTTTTATCCATATCTCTATCCTTATCTCAGAATTGCATCCATTAAAACTTTTCAAATTTTTTTATTACAAATTATGATTATTTTCACAATTATTTTTAAACAAGTGTTAAGTTCTTTATAAAACTAAACTCTCTTATAAAATAATTCAAAAATTAACATCAACATTGTTTTACCAAAAGTAATTTGAACTTTAAACATTAATTAAATTATTTTATTGTTTCTTTTATTTTACAATTTCAAGTTAAAATTTTATTCTTCCTTCTTTATAGTTTTCACGATTATTGCAATAGAATAAATGAAACTTTTAACACTTTTCACAACAAATTTTCCTAAATAAAATATTAAACTTTGAAATAAGTTTTCTTTCGTTTGCACAACTACTACTAACAACTGCTGTTTGTCAGTTGGTATCATTGTCTGTCTGTCAGGCAAATATGGTCTAAACTCTGGATATATTACGTATAAAAGTTGCAACTAAATTGGCTCATTAACAATAAACACGCTCCAAAAACAGAAATAGTAAAAGAAATAAAATTAAAGTGTAAATCAAATAAATGTTAAAGAAAACTTTAAGTACTTCACGGAACACCAAAAGGAAGGAAGGAAGGAAATAAAACTACAATAAAAGGCAACAAAACATAAACAAACAATGAATTTTTTACAATTAATTTACTGTTGCAGGAACTAAAGAATAAACAGGTGCAGTTACATAATGGAACTCATAATAAGACAGCATCATGCTGCCTGCTTATTTCTTTTTTTGGTCAATAGATAGATAAAAGTGTATCAATATAATCTACAACTTTCTAACCACAGAAGAAAAAAAAAAACTAAAGTTTTGTTTGGATTTCTTTGTGCTGTCGAATAGGCGAGTGTGTGTGTGTGGGAAATGAATAGTAATTCTCAAAAAAATCTTTTATATGAGTGAAATACAAATAGCAGTTAAAATAAAATATAACGGCTTTTGTTTGTAAATTGCATAATCTATTATAACTTTCATTGCATGTATGTGTGAGTATTTGCATTTTAAATTTTGTATGTATGTCAATGCTTAAGATTGGTATTTTTGGTCATAAACTGTGGTTTCAATGAAATGATGATTATATGTGCGGGTTGGCATAAACCGCAATGTAAATGCCAGCCAAATGCCAAGAACAAATATGAACGTTGTGAAAGTCAGCTGTTATGGAAATTTTAATGGTCTTATTGTACACAATGCATATGCATCATTCATGTTTACTTTCATACAAACACACAGATACATATACATATGTATGTATATTATCACACTCAAATATACTCGTAAGTGTATGAGTATACTTAAAGTGTTATAAATACATACAAAATCGTAAAATCGTTTACACTTACAAGCTATTCCTTAACTGGAAGAAAACAAACATTTTTGAACACCTGATGTACCTCACCAGATCCGATTTTTATGAAGTTTCGGCATACACACTTATTAGGTCAATATAATATTTAAAATTCTTCAAAATTTCCAAATACGTTGTAGTTTAGTTTTTATCGCGGTTCAAAGCAATTTTTTTTTAATTTTTCAGCAATTTTTTTAAATACATGAAATTTAAACCCATGTATCTTCGGACCTAATAGTTCGATTTAAACAAACTTTTGTTCGAATTGATGCCTAATAACTCTTGTTTAAATTGTTTTTGTAAAAAATCCATTTTTTTGAATATTTTTCGTATATTTTTTTCCTTAATGTTCCTTAAAGTGTTGGAAACAATATATTTGATCGCAAAAAATTATTAGCAATTTTTTGGAAATTTTTGAACTTAAATTTTCTTTATTAAAAATCAATTTTAATCAAGAACATTTTCGAACTTATTATCTAGGACTTTTTCTCTTTTTCGGATAGTTTGATAATTCCATCGCTGTAGAACTTCTGTGGTTTATCGGCTTAAATCTTGGCCAAGTGATTGTGCCAATTTTTTTTTGTCATCAAGAGAGTTTTGCAGAGACGGATCATCAATCATGTGAGTGGCCTGGAATTGCTTTAACGCACAGTGGGTCCAAACGAAATTTTTTTTTTTTAATAAATCTACCGATATCTTAAACTATTGGTCAGTTCAATCGAATTGAAATGTATGGAAGAGGAGAACCTGAGCCTTTAGAAAAATCATCTTGTATAACACGAGATTAGCTACAAGATGTCAAATTTGACTTATATTTCTGTAGTAAAAGACAAAATAATATCACTTATATAAGTAAAAAGATATTTATGCTTGAATTTTACATTTTTGATTTTTTCCTCGATTTATTCGGTGTTTTTGGGAATAAATCCTGAGGTATATGAATGAAACATTTTTTTAAATTATTCTACAATTTGGAATATATTCCGAATTAATATGCTGAACAATTTTTTGGATTAATTCAATTCGACTAGACGTGGAAAAATATATAATATGGTATTTAGTATAGTTTTAAAACTGACAACTCAAATCAACGTTTTCGCATCACTCAGTGGGGTCAAACGCAATTTTTTTGGTAATAAAAATCTGTATCTCCAAAACTACTGCTCGTATTAAATTGAAATGTATGGAAGAGTTGCAGAGGACGACCTAAGCTTTCAGAAAAATAATATATAGAAAAAAGTGAAAGAATTGTACTATATTTTTGTAAAAAATTGCCATTTTTCATACCAATTTCAGAGAGCTATCTTTGAATATTTTTCACGTCTAGACGCATTGAGATAATCCAAAAATTCTTTCATTATACTATTTTGCAATATATAGCAAATTACAAAATATTTTTAAACAATTTCTATCTCATATACCTCAGGACTTATTTCCGAAAAATGAAAGAAAGTCGAGGCAAAAAATCAAAAATTCGAAATTCATGTGTAAATATCTTTTTAACTGTAAGAGATAACCTAGGTGAGTAATCTTATTTATTTCTTTATCTTGCCAAGCACTTTACAGAAATATAAAAATCTTTAAAATCGGACTTAATTTGTAGAAGTTACGATTTTTTTAAATTTTTACATACTCGAGGTAGTCAATTTTGACACTCTGTAGATTTTCTTGTGTTATAACAGGGTGACTACAAGATAATTTTTCTGAAAGCTTAGGTCTTCCTCTACAACTCTTGCATACATTTCAGTTTAATCCGACAAGTAGTTTAGGAGATACAGATTTATTATAATGTTTTATACGTGTATATTTAGCTTAGAATGTTAACTAAATAAATTGGTTTCGGAGGAATTTTTACCCCCGATAGAGCGGTTCAAAAAAGGTCTATAAAATGGACCTTTTTTAAATTTAGAAAATAAATAGAAAAATTATGCAAAACATCTAAAATAAATTTTCATACCAAGATATCAAGATATCCAAGATATCAAAAAATAAGAAAGTATTCACCTTTTTATACCCTTCACCACAGGTGTAAAGGGTATATATAAGTTTGTCATTCCGTTTGTAATTCCCACAATTTTCGTCGGAGAGCAAAAAAGTTTACATTTTCGGGATCCTTGTAAGAAATGATGACGATAGGACCATGTCCGTCCGTCCGTCCGTGTGTCGGTTGAAATGGCGTTTATGAAGCCCACCGATAACTGACATATATAATATGTATGTCAAACAATCGGAAATGCTTTCGAGAATTTTGCTATTGGAATTCAGCAAGATCGGTTCATACAATGCGGAGATATGTTAAAAAAACCGGTTTTTAGAACCGGTTTTCCAGTTTCTGAAGCCTCTGTATATACTAGGGACTTCGTTTTTACAAAGAAGTCTCGGACATTTTTTTCTGAATTTTTGTTCTGAAAAAATGAAATAAATCGGTTCAATAATAACTGAGATATCGGACAAAACGCATTTTTTATTTTCTAAAGCCCTGGTTTAAGCTATAGATTTTTATTTTTATACAAATCGGTCACAAATATTTTTTTAAAATTTCAGTTTTTTGAATCAACAGGATCGGTTTATAAATGGCGGAGATATGCTTTAAAAACCGGTTTTTCTGTTTCTGAAGCCTCTGCATATACCAGGGACTTCGAATTTTTAAAGGGGGCTCGGATATTATTTTCTGAGTTTTTGTTCTGAAAAAATGAAATAAATCGGTTCAGTAATAACTGAGATATCGGGGAAAACGAATTTTTTATTTTTGAAGCCCTTGTTCAAGCTACAGATTTTTATTTTTATATAGATCAGTCATAAATGTTTTTATAAAATTTCGTTTTTTTTTAATAAACCAAATTCGTTTATAATCAACAGAGTTATGGTCCAAAAACAAATCTGTTAAGAATATAAATACACATACAAACATGTATATTAAGTATTGTAATGACTATTAGTGACGTTTTTTGTTTTTTGTATAGACAAGTAGTTTAGTTAGAAACAGCAGTCATATAATGAATAACAGTGTTGTTGTTGTTCTTTGTATATGCAGTCTGTACAAAGATAAATAGATATGGAATTGTTGTTGTTTATTTTTAAAAACTAAAACATATCTGTTAAGAATATACATAAATACATACACAAACATGTATATTAAGCATTGTAATGACTATTAGTGACGTTTTTGCTTGTAAGACAAGTAGTTTAGTTAGCAACAGAAGTAATATAATGAATAACAGTGTTGTTGTTGTTCTTTGTATATGCAGCCAGTTTGTATATACACACATAAAAAAATAAATAAATATGGAATTGTTGTTGTTTATTTTTTAAAAGCAAAGCCTGCTATGATTGTATTTTTTTATATATATTCAAATTTTCGTGAAAAAATTTAGATTTATATATGTGAAAATATGAAAGCATACGTTAAGGCGAAAATTTTATTATTTGTCGGTAATATGGTAATATGATGTCGATAAGATAGTAAGATGGTAATATGGTAATATGGTGAAGGGTATCAAAGATTCGGCACGGCCGAATCTTATTTCAATTTCATTACAAATAATTTAGTGGGATAGGAACACAAGCTCCCAAAAATTGGTGTTGCGAAAGCGTATCAATGATCAATTAGGGGTAATGTGATTTAGCTACATTACGCAAGGTGGTTCACTGAAAACATGGAAATTGTTAAGGCAATAATATAAGGAGTGCGATCGAAAAAATCTTAACACATGTTTTGCCTTATGACTTTTTTCGGAATCAATATTATTTTTTTTTTTCATCTAGTTATCATGGAAAAATACTTCAGTCTGGTAGAAAAGCAGCCCAGTTAGCTCAGTGCTTTGACTATTTGGTGCGAAAATTTAAGGCTAATGCAGAGTTGATAACAAAAAGTTGCAAACAGGAATGCTGCAAAAAATTTAGAAGCCAAGAATAGTACACGGAAATTAAAACCAAATTTCAATAAAAAATACTCAAGTTGTATAATTGACGAAGAAACGTATGTGCTTGCAGAATTTTTGCAGCTTATGTGTCAAAACATTATATTGTTAATGCTCGATGCAATGTTAAAGATAAGTTTAGGACCAAAAAGCAGAAAAAACAAAATTCCTAGTATAACAAGCTTTTTGCAGTTGCATCAAAACAGGAAAGTCGTTTGTTACATTCGGATCTATAAATACCAAAATATGCATAAAGGAATATTTGCAAAAAAGATTTCTTCCTTTCGTAAGAGAGCACAACATGTCCACATATTTTTCGACCCATTTGGTATCATGTTAGTACGGTAAGAAAGCTCGGGAGTGGTACCAAAACAATATCATAGTTTTTGTACCAGGAGAGTTCAAATTTCAAAATTGTCCATAGCTTAGACCAGTGGAGAGATATTGAGCTCTTGTGAAAATTGAATTGATGAGCAGAAAAAAGGTATCCCAAAATACTAAAGATTTTAATAGAAGATGTGCACACTGTTCCAAATAAGTGACTGAAGCAACTATCAATAATTACAGAAACAATGATATAAAAGTAAATAAAAGAAAATTAACTTTTTTCTTTGCCAGGGTAATGTCAAAATTTTGAAATCATGGTCCAATTAGAATGCATCATAGTATCCGCCACTGTATTTGGTACAGAATTTACGATTTCACAATATTCGGGATGAAAATTCATATTGCTCAGCCCAGAATAACAAAATCGATTTACCTCGCATTTGTGTTTTTTCATAAAATCTGCACTCCTGCATTCGTTTAGTGTCAAATCGATTTTTCTTTATCTTGTTATGCGCTTTATAGAAATATTAAAATGTTTTAAATCAGTCTTGATTTCTTTTTTAAACTTTTACGTACTCACGTAAACGCAAAGAAAAGATATGGTGGATAGTTACCATATTCGAATGCTGTCATATTATATATGGTTGTCTGCAAATTATATTATGGTTGGAAGTAGCACTATAATATTATTGAATAAGAATAAAAACATGGCTGAGCTGCAACCATATTTTTGTTGTTTATATACTTGATTCATATATACAGCAATTATAATAAAATGATCACGATAAAAATATGGTTAAGCTGTGACCATAATTTTGTTGCATATGTCTTTGATTCATGTATACAAAAATAAAATGGGTGAATCAGAATAAAAATATGGCTGCAGCTCAACTATAAAAATTAAAAATAGTAGATTTTAAAACCCTAATATAAGAAGAAAATATCCATATATTTTTCAATGAAGTTAAAAATAAAAAAATTATATATTTTATAATAGTGTCATCATGGAAATGTTTTATTGAACTTTCTGCACAATACTTAGTCTAAGGAGTTAAAATTAGGCCAATTTATTCACAATGTATTTTTCTTATAACTTTTTGTTAACTCTGTTATTTTAATTGGTATTTTTATTTTATTCATATTTTTGATGGCTACGCATTTTATGTCAATGCGATTTTAAAAATTTTACCATTTTTGATATCTACAGTTTTTTGTTTGTTATACCAAATACAAATTTTACCTCTACAACCACTCCATGCCCCACATTGTCACCAAGAAAATACTTTTTGCAACATGATTTTCCAGTTACTTTTTATACCCACCATCAAAAAGATGGGGGGTATACTGATTTTGTCATTCCGTGTGTAACATGTCGAAGGAATCATTTAAGACTCTATAAAGTATATATCTGGGTCCTGGATCGATTCTGAGTCGATCTAGCTATATCCGTCCGTCTGTCCGTCCGTCTGTTGAAAACAGGATAGAGCTCGAACGGGGCAACGTAGGAAGACGAAATTTGGCTCAAATATTTATTTTATACAAGGTTTGTTTAGTATTGAATGAGTAAAATCGGTTAATAAACAAAAAAGTTATGGGCAAAATACTAGAGACACAGGGTGTCCATTGCAGCTTCATTTCATAGTTTTCTACTGATAACTCTTAAATAAAAGCATGTACGATAACGAAATTTTGTACAGATAGTTTGAGGGTCGATATAAACCAAAAATGGGCGTGGTCTGCCCACTTTACCGCCCACCTCTTATATAACGTTAAATTTGAAGAACTTGATGGTGGGTATATAGATTATAATATAACATTTACATTCGCTCTTGTTAGTGTTGACCTGTGTAATTAGCTCTATTCAAGAAGCTCACTTAACTGAGAAGCTCAAGTACTAATTATGTATATTTGTTGTAATTTAATATTATAAATACAATAAAATTTTAAGATATTGAACATATTTTTTTGCACATAGAATTTTAACAACATTAACATAATGCTTAACATGTTCTTCCAACAATATAATTGTGAATTGAAAACAAAAGTATAATTGCTACAACAAAATTGTTTTTAAAATAAAATATAACAACAACGATATTTGCAATGATAATATATTATTGCGGTGAAAATAATATTGTTAGGGCAACCATATTACGAATTGTTTTTTCTTTGCATGTAGTCAACTTTTAACACCCTTTGGCTTCTATCCTGTTGTCAAAGGATGACTGCAAGGTAAGTTTTCTGAAAGATTGGGTCATCCTCTACAATTCTTTCATATTTATATTTCAATTCAATCCGGCTTTCGTGTTAGGAGATACATATTTTTTACCAAAAAATTTGCATTGGCTCTGCTAGTATTTTATTATTTTTTAAATAAAATGCTATTTTAAGTCATATTTGAACGAAAATTACTTTAAAATATACTTTATGTCCTACAGGATAATATAGTCCCCTTTTTATACTGTATTAAAAAAACGTTGATTTTGTTACTATTTACTTAATAAAGTTAGAAAAAAATTTATATACAGTACTCACGTAAAAGTTTTGATTAAAGGCATGATTATTTTCTATTATTTCCCTTTAAAATAATGTATTTCAATGTAAGTGTAAACCATCGTGTAAAATTATTGAATTTAAAAGGACATTAATTTAATTAAGAAACTTATAAACAAATAAATACCCCTCACACGTAACTGACAGATACCGAAATATTGTGTATTTATATCGTTAATTTATTGTCATCAAATAAACAACAAAATTGTTTTTTTTTTTTTTTGTATTTAAATGTAAATTTCATTATATAAAAGAGAAACTTTTTATTTAATATTTTTATTAATTACAAAAACTATTGCTAAAATTTAATAAAGAACGAGTGAAACTATAAGGATAATGAAAGGATTATATAATAAATATTTATGAAAATGTGAATCAAATGATTAATTATTTAATTCATAGACCAAATTATAGAGTAATTTGTGTTTTACCTTTAAAACAATTATTTCAAAAGTATAGTAACTTATTACAGCATTTATTTTCCCCCTAGATAATTAGCTTAAACAAATAATAATTTTCCATTGTATATACAAAAGAATATGATATGCTGCAATCATTTACAATGGTCTTTTCATAAACTTACAACAATTATCCTCTTAAGTGTATTTATCATTTTGGCATAATAAATAGACCTGATGAAAATATCATGTCTCATAAATCCTTCCCACAAATTTTCACGCCAGTCATAATTTATTTAAGAAAAATGTCACCAACAAAATACTCTTTGAAAGACATTTTTAACTTTAAAAATCCCTTGACTTGATGAAACTAAAACTCTTACCATCACTCAAGTTATGATATTTTGTATTTGTTGCATGCTACAGTGGTTGTAAAGATTAGAGGCTATTTGGTGATGGTAATATACAAATTGTGTTCAAGTTTATTTTAGATAAGAATAAAAAATTTTAGCAATAAATTTAGAACAAATAAGGATTTGTTAAACAAGATTTTAATAAAATTAAATATTTTTTCTTAAATCAAATGAGAAATTCTAAAAATTTTAAATCGAATAATAATCTCCACTTCTGTGGAAATTAAATCAAACATGCTACTAACTAATATATAAGTAATATAATATTCGAAATATTTTGAAGCCGCACAGTAGAGCTGCAACCTATGAAAGCTTTTAAAATCGAAGTTCAATTAAGTTCGCTAAGTTCAATCTCGAGCGGTACACCTTCAGTAGTGTGTTATCTATTCCATCTATTCACACTTAAGTAATAAAATAAATTTTTAGTAGCAGTTTATAATAACTTCTCGTTGGCATGTTTGTAAAATACGCGTACATTTGTATAAAAGTAGAATTGTAATGCAATAACGTTTATTCAAAACATTTAATATAATTTTGCGCACGAGCAACTATATAAAAGATGCAATAATCCCTTTAAAGAAAACAAATATAAAAGACCCCAATACAAACGATATTATGGTTGAGGTTTCAAACTGAACAAATAAAAAATATAAAAAAAAATACCTAAATAAGAAAATATACTTCCTGCTGTTTTTTTTTTTTTTTTACTCCTCTTCTTATTACTAATGGCAACAGAAAAAGTAAGAAACATTTTTTTTATAAAATGGAAAAATAATATTTTTATATTAAAAGAAATAAAATGAAAATAACACTGGTATTAGTAGCAGTATTAGGTATTTATATGAATGCAACTACTAGCTTTTACAATTCAATATTAGCAACAGCTATTGCTATAGATGTTGGTGTTGCAACAACCTACACATATAGCATTCATACATCAAAAGGGAAGTTCAATTTTATTTGATATTGAATAATTTATTGAAAGTGCAACACATCGTTAGGTTTCGTTGAGTGGCACTTTAGTACTCGTTGCTACAACGAGTATTAAAGCGGTTTATGTTGTTTATATTATTGTGGTTGTTACTTGCTAGTTATTTGTGTGTGGCAGGAGTTATGTGTTTAAGACTTGTGCTAGGGTAGGAGAAAGCAAGTTTTTTTGTGGTTTTATAAACCAGAATGTGCAATTTATTGTTGGCACTTTAGATTGAAATTATATAAACCTATTTTAGTTTAAAACGAGAGAAAAAAATATAGTCGGTTAAGGGATTACACAATGGTGTAGGGTATTATATGGTTATTAGACTTGGAGCCATATGTGGACCAATACTATATGGACCAAAAAATATTGCTTTATTTAAGGGATTTTTGATCGTTAAACCCTTTTCCGGGAAGACGTTTGTATGGGGGCTAGTTGAAATAATGGACCGATCATAACCAATTTCAATAGGCTTCGTCCCTGGATTGTAAGAAACCTGTGTGCCAAATTTTATAAATTTTAGTTCAAAATTGTGACCTGAAGTTTGATTACAAGGTTTACATGGACGGTCAGACGGACAGACGGACGGACGGACATCGTTAAATCGATTCAGAAAGTAATTCTAAGCCGATTGGTATAAATTAAGGTGGGTCTTAGACCAATATATTTAGGTGTTACAAACATTAGCACAAACGCATAATACCCTCCCCACCTATGGTGGTGTAGGGTAGAAATATTTAATTATTTCAGATTTGCACAATCGAAAAACTACAAGAAAAGATTTTTTTAATTAATAATATTTTAATATTTTTTTTTTATTTAAAAATAAAAAAAAAATTGACTTTAATAAAGGTAGTTCACTTCTGCTGTCAGCCAATTCAAACTCTTTTACATGTCAAACACTGTAAATATTTTTTCCTTATCTGTTCATCATACAGTGCTTTTCAACTGAATAAGTTCATGATTTTCGTTACATTAAAACTCGTATTATTTTTAATAGTTAAATTTTCTATGTCTTGATTTCTAACGTCTTGAATTCTAAGATGTTTAATAGCAAAAAATAATTAATAAACAACTAAGTACGACTTTTAACGGATTTTCTTCCCACAAATGTATTTTTAAACGAATTTTTTTCATCTGATAGGTTCATTAAGAATAAAATCAATTTGCGTCCTTACATTCTCAACAATTTTCTATAAGAATCTTAAAAAACTGATCGCGTAAAAATTTTCCGATATAGAAAAAAGCAAAATTATAGTGTATGGACAATTCAGACTTAATCTATGAAATATGGCGAAAAAAAATAGAATAAAGTTAAAATATTGTTAACAACTTTTTAGGAAATCACTCCCGCTATGGAAAAGGTATGAAAAGAAGTACTTATTAGGCAACAACGAACGCTGACACAAGATTCACCATTCGAGATGCCTCCAATTCTACTGATTCTGCGTCAAAAATTAAACAAAACTCGGGTATTTAATCGTTTTACCGTAAAACGTATTATTCGAAATTCAGTCCACCTAAGAAGACTAAAAATTATAAAGAATCCACCTCTAAACACCATTCGTGAAGTAAAACTACTCCCGTTTACCCGTAAACGCATGTTCTAAAAAAGGAATGAAACATATTGTTCTATAGAATGAAAAAAAGTCAATATGGAAGACTCCAATGTCTACAAATATTATTATTTTCGTTATTTGAGAAAAAAAGGTGCTACTCAGCAGAAACTTTGCTTTCCTGTTAAGCTAGCAGATATAATTGGATTGGACAAAAATAAACTACTTATTTTTTGTCTCAATAACTAGTTACTTTTGTTCGAGTTATGAATTCATGTAGTTATTTTTAGACTCTAGTGATACTCAAAAATATGTATCTAAAAAAAAAAAAAAAAATTTGCCGTCAGTGAGGTTTGAACTTGGTACCCTATTAACTAGTCGATTTTAATGACTAACGTCTTACTCAGTACACCATTTCGCACTTAATATTCAAAGTTACAAAACTTGTTTTAGCATAAAATATATTTTTAAACACTTTTTTTAAAAAACAACAAAAAACGAATAGCATCAGAATGGGGTTGAACCGGCAACCTTCTGGTTGCTAATCCTGTGCTCTAGACAACTGATCCATGTGATTGTAACTTACTCTGCAATTATACTATTGAGTACTTATTTATGTAATGTAGAGAAGGCAAATAATAATGACGCCTACTTCCCAGGAAAGTACTTTAATAAGTAGTTGTCATTTCCGAAATCCAAAAAGTTTATGCTGGATAATTATGTATCCCATAAAGCTGCGAAGAAAGTTTAATGGCGTAGAGTGCAACTTCATATTATGAGACATGAGAACTTCGATTTTCTACGCATATAATTACGGGAAAAACTTACAAAAGCTTATGGAGAAAGAATTTCTAACATTTTATATACTATTTTAATTCATTTCAAGCTGGACAATTCCCCTATTCACATTGCAAGAGCGGGGAAAAAAAAATGAATTCGAAGTCAAAATTTTTCTACTCAGGAGTGGTCATCATACTCTCTCGACCTTAATATAATAGAAAATGTATGGAAATTGCTGTCACGTAATGTTTATGAGTCGGACAGATAACACGAGCACAAAAATTCATTATCTGCTGAGATTAGAAAAAGTTGGAGCAAACTTTCTTTGTTACAAGTTGAAAATCTTTATAAGTCCCTTCCAAATATAATTTTATAGGTTAAATTGAATAATAAAAGCTATTCTTATTATTAATAATTTCCGAATAATATAACAAAACAAAAAAGAACCATATTAATCAATACATCTTGTTGTTTTATTGAATAAATAATATTGAACCTATTCAGATGAAACGAAATAATTACACTGGTCAACAAAAAAAATCCTCCCCCATAGACGAATAGTTGGACTTGATGTAAGTAAGGCCATTATTCTAGTATATTTCCTCATAACTAGGGTGATCGACGCGGTTTTCCAACCGGTTTTTTCAGTCAATGTGCTGTCGGTTTTTTCAAAATGTTAATTTTTCGAATGTCGAATAGACCGGTTTTTTTAAACACAAAAAATCGGTTTTTAAATAGCATTTTATTTCAGAAAACATGTACTAAATATTAATATTTGAATCGAAATTTAGGAATAATTTTTTAAATATTCATAAAGACTGATTTCTTATGTTTTTAAAATATGGTTTAAGTCTAAATTGGAATTTATTCTGTAATATTAAACAAATAAATAATTAATAATTATCCTGTATGACCCAATTTAATTTTTTTGATCCAATATTTAATTTATTTTTAAAAGGTGTTGTGTTGAAAAAGTTTCACCTGCAAAATCGTTTCAATTGAGACAGGCATCCATATTAAGCCATGGTTTCTGTTTATGCTAACAAAAATTTAGATGATTTTTTCTACAATTTTGAAACATAATTATCTTCTAGTCATCTAGATATATAATTTGCTTAGCATTTTTTTTCTTTCCACAGCTTTCTGAAGCTACCAAAGCGACGTAGAAAATTAAAATTTGGCTTAATTATAAAACTTTTTGTCCAACAAATCCTAATGGAGCCATATTTTGAAATTTTTATCAGAGAGCGGATATAAGAGGATTTATATGTCTTTTTCTAAGAATTTTTTTCTTTCCAGAGCTTTCTAAAGCTCCCAGAAGACATAGAAAATTAAAATTCAGCTTAATTATAACCCTATTCATCCTACAAATCCTAACGGAGCTAGATTTTGAAATCTCTATCAGGGAGCGAAAATACATGGATCTATATATATGGATTTAAATATATCTTTCCTAAGCAATGTTTCCTTTCTAGAGCTTTCTGAAGCTCCCAGACGATATAAGAAACTAAAAATCGGCTTACTTATAAAACTATTCATTCTTCAAATTCTAACGGAGCCAGATGTTTCTATCAGGGGCCGAAAAGTCAGTTTTTGGTATTAAGAACTTTTGAGTTGCTATACTTATTATTTGCTCTCCAAATCCTTTCAAAAACTGATTCTGCATTTCGGTCAGGGAGAGCATTACGACGATTTTTTTTATTTTGAAAGGTTTACGAATTTAAAACTTTAATCAATATTATTCCAATAAATTTGAACGGCTTCAAATAATTGACTTCGATTAGGGAGAGGAAGGTGTCTAAATGTTGTTCATATTTTTTCTTTTAATTTTCGGATTTGTTTGTGCATATTTTCATCATTACATTATTTTTCCTGACATTGTCAGGCTTTTACGCTTGTATTTAATAAAATTTAACTTAATTATAAGAATTGATTTTTTTAAAGAAATGTAGTCTTTTGATATAAATATTAACTTCTGCAAAAAACCGGTTAACCGGTTTTTTCTGAATTTCAAAAAGTGCAACCAGTTTTTTTAAAATACCAATTATTCGAACTATTCGAAAACCGGTTTCTCAAAAATGTCGAATAATCGATCACCCTACTCATAACTTAAGAACGGTGAGTACGATTGATCAAAGATGCGGACTAAAAATATCTTCAAATTCCTTAAACTTAATTTTTTTATGTAATCAATAGTTTCGGAGTCATTTTGAAATAAGTGTCCGAAAAAAATAATTTTCATGTAAAATTTTAAATTTTTTTGTTATTAAAATTTCTTTTAATAAATGAAAACATCAAAAATGTTACAGTTTATCATCTTTATTTTAAAGCTGGTTATGCTGCTAATAAAATAAGGCATGTATTTCTAAATTCTGGATTCTGACAAGTTAAACAAAAATCTGCATTTACTTATTTCTATCGGGTACTGATTTTTTTTATGTGCATGACTAATATCTGCACATATTATTCAGCGGTCACACTATAAAATTCGAGAATGGTTTGTCAAACTTAGGCTATAACTCAAGAACTGTTTACACGATTTTGATAAATGATACATCAAAATATGCATAAAATTGTCTTCAAGGTATGGCAACAATATTTTTCATTCGAATACAGAGTTATGGATCAAAATTTTCAATTTTGCATGAAAAATTTTTTTCAGACACTTTTTTCAAAATATCTCCTTAACTGTTGAGCGGATAAAAATTTGTTAGTATAGTGATTTAAAGCTAATTTTATTCCGCATATCTTGGTGTATCATTTATATAAATCGTGCATACCCTTATCAAGTAATAGTGAAATATACTCGAGTAATCGGCATATTTAGGGCACAATATTAGACACGCCCATAAAAAAAATCCCGACCTAATGGAAAAAACTGAAAGCTGATTCGAGTTTAGCATCCTGAATTCAATCTAGTCTTCATATTTTTTTTTGAAGGAGCTCGAAAAAAATTTTTTTTGTCGACCAGTGTTACTTAAAAAATTCTCTTGTTGAAAAAAAAAAAAAAAAAAATAAAAAATAAAAAATAAGTGGATTAGATGGAACTTAACGTGCTGAATAAGAATGAGATTTTACTTTTTTTCTATCACGTATTGAATTTTTTATATAGGCATTACTACTATAACCGCGCCTTTAGGCAGTCACACTTGTATAACTCGAGAAATGTTTGTCCTATTAAGATATATTGAACTCCAATATATACCGTCTTTAATTGTCTTCAAGCTGAATTTACATAATTTTTTGTCCAGTTAATATTTCCGTAGTTATTCGGTAATTAGTAACGGAAAATTTTTTTTTTTTTTTACATATATATTTAGTTTTTTATTGAATCTTTCTTTTTCAGAAATTTACAATAAGTATTAAAATCTTAACCTAAAATTAAATTATTGTTGATATTGCCACTGCAAAATCCAACGTAGAGTTTTCATTAGTAGTATTATCTTCCAAGATCCAGTGTTTCCATTCTTCTTAGGCGTCTGTGACCCTCAAAAGTTAGCAGATCCCTAGCGAGAGGGTTTGGGTGTTCAGATAATTTTTTCATATATTTGATGCTACTGTTCTTTATCTCCTCACGAATTGTAGGAATATTGAGATCCTTGTGGATGTTGCTATTTCTGACGTACCATGGTGCACCTGTTATTATTCTTAGGAGTTTGGACTGTCTTCTCTGTAATTTTTCAATGTTTGATGAAGAGGCTGTTCCCCAGAGCTGTATGCCATATAACCATATAGGTTTTATTACTGCTTTATATAACAGTACTTTATAGTTCAAGTCTAGGGCTAACTTTGGACCAATTAACCAATGAATTTGGGCAGATTTTAGTTTTATTTGAGTAACTTTGGATTCTATATGACGAGTCCATGTTAAACGCCGGTCTAGGTGAATACCAAGATATCTTATTTTATTCTGTTCAGGTATTTGGACATTGTTTATTCGAATGGGGGGACAACTTTCCCTGCGTAAGGTAAATGTTATATGGACACATTTCGAAGCATTCACATTGATCTTCCATTTACATAGCCATTTTTCCAGCTCAGTGATATGGAATTGGAGTTTCTCGGATGCAATCACAGGATTTGTATGCATACTTACAAAAGCAGTATCATCTGCAAAAGTTGATGTATGAGTCATAGGGCTCGTGGGCATATCTGCCGTATATAGTATATAAAGAAGAGGCCCTAAAATACTTCCTTGAGGTACTCCTGCGGAAATTTTTCTGCGTGAAGAAATCACATCTTTCGATCTTATTTGAAAAGATCTATTTATTATATAGTTTTTTAGTAACTTATGAACGTTCTGTGGAAGTAACGTGGTCATTTTATGTATTAGTCCGTCCTGCCAGACTTTATCGAAAGCTTGAGATATGTCAATAAATAACGCAGAGCAATACTGTTTGCTCTCGAAACCTCTTCTGATAAGAGTTGTAATTCGATGCACTTGTTCAATAGTACCATGTTTTCTCCTAAAACCAAACTGATGGTTAGGTATACTGTTATCATTATTAAGATGTAATAATAGGCTCTCAAGGAGCAATTTCTCAAACAATTTCGAAAAAATTGATAATAAGCTTATTGGACTGTAAGATGTTACTTGAGTGACGTCTTTTCCAGGTTTGGGTATCATTACTATCTCTGACAACTTCCAAGTACTTGGAAAGTAGCCAGTACGTAAAATGGCATTGAAAATGAATAAAATAAATTTTAGAGCCGAGTTTGGCAAGAAACAAATCATTGTGCTGGTAATTTTGTCCGTTCCAGGAGATTTTCCTGCCTTCAGACCTTTTACTGCTAATTTCACGGCAGAGAGCCGGAATTTTAATGGAGAGTGAATATGGTCGCTAACTACAACAGGTCTTAGAGTTGAACCTGTATTATTTGGAGTGAAAACGTGTTCTAAATGACTAGCGAATGCTTCAACTTTTTCATTAGAACTTTTTGCCCATTGGCCATTTTGGAGGCGTATGGGAGACTCATATGCAATAGGGCATTGCATATTTTTCACCGCTTTCCATAGACTATAATCAGTTTCCTTAGTAGAGTCTAAGTTTTGCAGATATGTTTTCAATTTGGATTCTTTTTGATTCTTCAGAGCGAAGCGTAATCTTTTGATACATTGATTAAGTCTAGTTTTGACGGCTGGTGATCGAGAATCTTGCCATTGACGTCTTAGTTGCCTTTTTTCCCTAATAAGAGATTCAAATTTTGCATATTTGACATAAAACTGTTCATGGTTTCAATTAGTTTCTCAATAGAGCTTTGAGAATTTATGTTAGGAATTACTGAACCCTCTTTTAAAGCGTGAGCATATGAAAATAATGGAGCATTATTTTCATTATTTTTATGAGTTTGGTTGGGAATTACTGAACCCTTATTGAAAGTATTTGGAAATTGAGCATTTCCTTCTACGTTTAATTTCATTTGTGTAGTAGAACCTTCTTTTACCGTATGAGCATACGACAATTGCCGATTCGTGTTCAGGTTACTTCTATGTTGTGCACTAGAAGTAGGTCCATTAGGGAGGCTTGGAAAATTAGAATCCTGATATTGAGCATATACAGGTCTTCTTGCCTTTGAAGTCCCTTTAATTTGAATATACACAGGGCAACCACGGTAGTTTGCAGTGTGATTCAGACCACAATTGCTACACTTTCTTGCACTGATGTCTGTTTTTGAATAGGGACATTCCAGACTTTTATGGATATCTCCACATCTAACACAAACTGATGGCAATTTGCAGAAGGACTTAGTGTGTCCATATTCCTGACAATTTAAGCACTGTGGGGGACCTTTGCGTTTAATTGGTTCTTCCACAACTATCTTGCGATTTAGAAGGTATCTTAAACCGTATATGGGATGTGTATCACTCTTTTTCTTCAATCGGGAAGAATTATAAGATATTTCAACTCTAAAAATTGGTTGAGGTACCTTATTTTTATTAATTATATTGTGAACGGACTTCACTTCATAGCCTTCAGATTCAAGAGCTTCTTTAATCTCATCAGCCGGTACAGAACTGTCAATACCTTTAATGACAACCAATAAGCCTTTTGCGCTCTTTAGTTGATATGTATAGTAGTTTCTTTTTTCACTATCAAAACAGTCAACTATAATTCTATAGTTTTTTTCTGTGAATGTCTGAATTTTAGTTTCAGAAACATTCCCTTTTCGTAGAGAAACTACGTAGAAATTTTCTTTGCCTACAAGTTGGGACAACTTTTTTACTAGAGCGTTAGTAGTAGGCTCGCGCAAGTAGAGTGGAGGAGGCTTATAATTTTTGGTACTCTTTGCAGATTCAACTTCACTTTCTTGGTTATCCAGTATCAAGAACCGATTTTGACTTACCTCATTTTTTTTCTGTTGTTTTGGATTTGGTTCAAGTTTTAATGTCCTAGGGCTGGACTTACGTTTAGTGATGGTAATATAACGGTCCATTCCTGTTGGAATTTTGTTATGTCCTGAGTTCACTAAATTATTATTATTCTTTGGTATGGCACCAGTATTTTTCATTGATTGCCGTGATGGAGAAATTATTTCACTATTATCTTTTGCCAGATCACTTTTGTTACCGCTAATGGTATTAACAGTGTTAATATTATAATAATTATTGTTTGAATTGTCATTCAATTGTGTACTACTTTTTTCATCAACCATTAAACTAGTTGTTTGTTTATATTTCTGATTTTCTTTTGTGCTATATTCTACACAATTTGGCGCACTAGTAATTGCACTAGAGAGAGGAGATCTCTCATTTGTTGTTCTTGCGGTTAAATAATTCCTGTTCTTTTGTGTATCATATAAATTATTATTATTGTTTAAGGGACTCAATACAATGTATGCGTTTTTACCATTTGTACTGAGTCTCCTCTCACTTAATAGAGAGTTAGAGCAACTCATTAACACACAAGCACAAATGTATATTTGTATATATTTTTCTGTGTTGTACTTTGTCTTGTATTCCTCCTTAAATTTTAATATGCAGATATTAAGTTAACAATGTAACAAAATATAAATATTTTATAATTAATTTATGTATAAATGCTTTAGATTTGTTAAGCGTCCATTCGCTTTTTTTACTTATCTTTTGTTTCAACTATATACACTATTATTTTCACAGCACTTCACTAAAAAATTATTATTTTTAGTAGAGCAATGTAAAAACACGTCTATACACGAGAGAAAACTCTTTTATGAAAAAAAAAAAAAAGAAAAAAAGAAAAATTATATATTTTTTTTTTTTTTTTTTTGAAAAATCGTGAAAATTTGATCCATAACTCTGAAATTCTTGAGCGAATAAAAAATATTTTTGACAAATCTTGAAGCAATTTTTCGTATGCATCTTTTGATGTATCATTTATTAAAATCGTGTAAATAGATCTTGAGTTATAGTCTAAATTTTACAAACCATTCTCGAATTTTATAGTGTGACCGCTGAATAAGGTGATGATATTTGCTATGCCCATAAAATAAATCAGTACATCATAGAAAAAAAGTGAAAGTGCAGATTCTTGTTTAACTCGTCAAAATCCACCTAGTTCATCTATTTTTGTTTCAAGAAAAAATATAAAACAATTGTTTTTGCCCACCACTGTATTTTTACTCAATTGTATGTAACACGACTATTTTTACTTAACTGTGAATAAAATCAAGATTTGTGAAGACACATACCTTATTTCATTTGCAGCATTACCAACTTTAAAATACAAATAATAATTTTTGATTCTTTCAATTATTTTTAATGCGATCTTAAAACTAGGAGTTTTTCCAAAAATGTGGAAAACATCTCAGATCAAAATGATACTAAAACCAGGAAAAGTTTCTACTATACCATCATCTTATAGACCTATTAGCCTTCTATCCTGTTTGTCAAAGCTGTTCGAGAAAGTATTTCAAAAGAAAATTATGCCATTCTTGAACGATAGAAATATCGTCCCAGTTCACCAATTTGGCTTTCGTGAAAAACGTGGAACCATAGAACAAGTGAATCGTCTAACTGGAGAGATAAGGAAGTGTTTTGAATTAAAGAAGTATTGTTCAGCTATTTTTTTAGACATCTCGCAAGCTTTCGACAAAGTTTGGCACAAGGGCCTAATATATAAAATTAAATGTTTAGAGTAAAATATAACGAATTTGTAACGGAAGAATTTGAAATAAAAGCAGGTGTACCACAGGGAAGTGTTCTTGGACCTACCTTGTACTTAACTTACACTTCTGATTTACCAGTGAGCGATGGACTGACTGTTTCCACATTTGCTGATGATACGGCAATACTCAGTTCCCACGAAAACCCACACTTAGCATCTAGACAACTTGATATTTACCTCCGACGTGTGGAGACCTGGTTGAAAAACTGGCGTATACGAGTAAATGAATTGAAAAGTAACCACGTTACATTCACCCTCAGAAGAGGAAATTGTCCTCCTGTTAAACTTAATGACATAAGTATACCCCAGTCAGACCACGTTACATACCTTGGTATACATTTAGATAGGCGACTAACGTGGCGTCGTCATGTAGAAACCAAGAGACTTCATATGAAGTTAAAAGCTTCTAGCATTCACTGGTTAATAAACAGCCAATCAAAACTAAGCCTTGACAATAAAGTAATCCTGTATAAAACCGTTTTAAAACCAATTTGGACATATGGTATCCAATTATGGGGTACAGCCAGTAAAACGAGTATCGATATTATACAGACGGCTCAATCAAAAATTCTTAGAACCATGACAGGTGCACCATGGTATATAAGAAATGAAAATATCCATAGAGATTTAGAGGTTCCATTTGCAAAAGACGAGTTTGAGAAAATCAGTGAAAAATACATTGTAAAATTGCAGACTCACCCCAACCCGCTTGCAAGACTACTTACTGAAGTTCAACCAAGTTCAAGACTTCGTAGAGCCGATTTTCCACCCCCTTATTAGCGAAAACAAATTATTCACTATGGCATGCTCTCATTAGAGATAAAGTAGTCTTTAATTTTTAGTTTTAAGATTTGAATACATATTGTGAGGCCTTAAAAAGGAAGATTCAATATATAAATAAAGAAAACGTTAAAAAAAAAAATTTTGATGTTTTCATTTATTAAAAGAAATTTTAGTAACAAAAAAATCTAAAATTTTTCATAAAATTTTTTTTTTACACTTAATTCAAAATAACTTCGAAACTATTGAGTACATAAAAATGAAGTTTGGGTGATTTGAAGATACTTTTAGTACGCATATTTTCCGTTCTTGAGTTAAGAGGAAATATACTAGAGTAATGGCCTTACTATGAGCGAAATATTAGACACGCCCATAAAAAAAATTCAGACCTGATGGAAAAAAATTGAAAGCAGATTCATATTTAGCACATCAAAATGCATTAAGTTTAACTATTTGTCTTTGGTGGAGGATTTTTTTGTTGACCAGTGTTTTATTTCTACAAAAATTTACTAAACATTTAAATTGTGCCTACTCAAGTAGACAGCAACTAGTTAAATCTACTTGAGCACTTTATATTAATTAAATTTTAGTTTAATTTCTTTTGAAAATGGATTATAAAAAAATATATTTGACAGGCATTTTAACAGACATATAATTTCTCCATTTATTATTTATGCAAGAATGTAATATAATTGACTGTTTTATTTTCTAGCCATAAAACTTCTTTTGTAAGCATTTTATCAGTGCTTTTACTAGTTTTCAAAAAAATATATATTTTTTTTTTTATCATTTTATTATAGGCCTAGGTAAATACATTCACAATATCCCCTAAGGATGTAAGTGTCCTTGACTACATGGGTAGAGCAAAAGAAAAATATTAAAGTAAAAAAACAAGAAAAGGAGAACTAAAAAAACTGTCAAGCTACATTTTACCGCTTTTAAATTATATAAGAATATAGAACGTATAAATAGGTATGTAAAGAATATATAATGATTTTATATGAGTATGTGTGGAGTGGGTTGAAACTCACTAAAAAAGTAAAATTATTTGTCTTTGGGCACAACTTTATTTTTTAACTTTGTGAATATTCCTTTATAAGTTTCCATTCTTTCTAGCAATTTTCTCTTTTAATATAAGTGAAGAAATAATAAACAAAATTATATCAATTTCATAACAAAGAAAAGTATAATTTACTGGAAATATGGAGAAAATAATTTTCTAAAATTGATGTTATATTTTTCAGTAATAAATGACTTTATAAAAATAAAAGAATACGAATTAGATTAATATTCAATATGAAGAAAGCTGAAGAGATGTATTAAATAGAAATTTAAAAATTTCAACGAAAATTGTATATAAAAACCAACAAAAATCTATATCATTCATATTTCTTACTGAAAATCGATATATATATATAAAAAGGTTAAAACTCGATTTTATTGTTTATATTATCTTTCTATTTTTGAACTAGAACTGGCTTAAACCCGGACTAGAGTTATAAAATTACAAAATTATAAAATTATAAAATTATAAAATTATAAAATTATAAAATTATAAAATTATAAAATTATAAAATTATAAAATTATAAAATTATAAAATTATAAAATTATAAAATTGTAAAATTATAAAATTACAAAATCATTAAAAAAGAACTGAACTAGAACTGAACTAGAATTGAACTAGAACTGACCTACAACTGAACTTTGACCCGGACTGGAACAGAAATTAAACTGTACAGAAGTAAACTGGAATTTTTCTTCAATATATTAAAGAAAAATTTTTCTAAATAATTTTTATTCAAAATAAAAAATGGAATATTGAAGAAATTAAACATGATTTATGTACTTTTCTTAAAACTATTTCATTTGTTTTTTTTTTTTTCCTTCATTTTATGTTTTCTCAGGCATAAAATATTCACACTGTATTCCATTAAGATTTTTCGTATCACTTTGTACAAAACTATTAGTTTTTAAATATAATTTTTAGCTTTTTCTTTAGCAATCTTTTGAATTGAATATACAATTTAAACTAATTTTATGCATATTAAATGCAAATATGTATTTTGTTTTGTAATTTATATCAGTGAATTATGGTTTTAAAGTTTTTATCAAATAAAATACAAAATATAAATAGACAAAGAAATTTTTCTACAATATTTGCACTTAAACAATTGTGTACGCACATACTCACAGTCACATTTTTTGAATACGTATGATGGAAGGAAATGGAAGGCCTTTTTTTTTGATAAATATTCGATTATAGTTTCATTATACCCTTCACCAAAGGTGTAAAGGGTATATATAAGTTTGTCATTCCGTTTGTAATTCCCACAATTTTCGTCGGAGAGCAAAAAAGTTGACATTTTCGGGATCCTTGTAAGAAATGATGACGATAGGACCATGTCCGTCCGTCCGTCCGTCCGACCGTCCGTCCGTGTGTCGGTTGAAATGGCGTTTATGAAGCCCACCGATAACTGACATATATAATATATATATATCAAACGATCGGAAATACTTTCGAGAATTTTGCTATTGGAATTCAGCAAGATCGGTTTATACAATGCGGAGATATGTTAAAAAAACCGGTTTTTAGAACCGGTTTTCCAGTTTCTGAAGCCTCTGTATATACTAGGGACTTCGTTTTTACAAAGAAGTCTCGGACATTTTTTTCTGAATTTTTGCTCTGAAAAAATGAAATAAATCGGTTCAATAATAACTGAGATATCGGACAAAACGCATTTTTTATTTTTTGAAGCCCTGGTTTAAGCTATAGATTTTTATTTTTATACAGATCGGTCACAAATATTTTTATAAAATTTTGATTTTTTGAATCAGCAGGATCGGTTTATAAATGGCGGAGATATGCTTTAAAAACCGGTTTTTAGAACCGGTTTTTTAGTTTCTGAAGCCTCTGCATATACCAGGGACTTCGAATTTTTAAAGGGGGCTCGGAAATTATTTTCTGAATTTTTGTTCTGAAAAAATGAAATAAATCGGTTCAGTAATAACTGAGATATCGGGGAAAACGATTTTTTTATTTTTGAAGCCCTTGTTCAAACTACAGATTTTTATTTTTATATAGATCAGTCATAAATGTTTTTATAAAATTTCGTTTTTTTTAATAGACCAAATTCGTTCAGAATCAACAGAGTTATGGACCAAAAACAAATCTGTTAAGAATATAAATACACACACAAACATGTATATTAAGCATTGTAATGACTATTAGTGACGTTTTTTGTTTTTTGTATAGACAAGTAGTTTAGTTAGCAACAGAAGTAATATAATGAATAACAGTGTTGTTGTTGTTCTTTGTATATGCAGTCTGTACAAAAATAAATAGATATGGAATTGTTGTTGTTTATTTTTTTTTTAAAACTAAAACATATCTGTTAAGAATATACATAAATACATACACAAACAAGTATATTAAGCATTGTAATGACTATTAGTGACGTTTTTGCCTATAAGACAAGTAGTTTAGTTAGCAACAGAAGTAATATAATGAATAACAGTGTTGTTGTTGTTCTTTGTATATGCAGCCAGTTTGTATATACACACATAAAAAAATAAATAAATATGGAATTGTTGTTGTTTATTTTTTAAAAGCAAAGCCTGCTATGATTGTTTTTTTTTTTTTTTTTTTTTTTCATATTCAAATTTTCGTAGTTTGAAAAAAATTTAGATTTAAATATGTGAAAATATGAAAGCATACGTTAAGGCGAAAATTTTATTATTTGTCGGTAATATGGTAATATGATGTCGATAAGATAGTAAGATGGTAATATGGTGAAGGGTATCAAAGATTCGGCACAGCCGAATCTTTTTTCAATTTCATTTTGTAATATTTTAGTAAGATCTTGAAAATCGTTACCTATAGTCTGGTTGGATATAGTCTGGATTATCATTTGGTCGTAAATACCATTAATGTGTTTCTTATGAGTTTAGAATACAATTGTATAGTTTCGAGTTTGTTAAAAGGCCTTTTGTAAGGCCTTCATTGTATATGTAGTATATACATATGTATGTGTTATGATATTAGTATTTGTACAAGTATTTATTTTAAGATAAGAAAGTTTCCTTTTAACATTTTAATGGATTTACATTTAAAAATAAATCATAAAAAATTTTCTTAGTTATATTAAAACTATTTTTGTGTTTAGGTCTATGATTATTTTTAACATAGAATTATTCTTAAGAAAATGTACAAAATTCAAAAGCTTTTATGCATTTTTATTAAAAAATTAGGTAAATAAAATAATTTATGAGATTTAAAAAGTGATTGCAAATAAAGCTAAAAAAAGAGTACAACTTATTTGAAATAAAAATATTATTTTGAATTACAGTTATGAATTCTTTAAAATGTTATTTACAAATTCAGAAATGAGCTTAACTGATATTATTCCAATAGCACGAACAATTCTTTAAGATTTTTTTTTAAACACTAGTATTTCCATTACCCTCTCTTCTGGCAAAATAAACTAACCTGAATTATTTAACAAAAGAAACTTTCACAAAGTTTTGAATAATTATTTTTTTTATCTTAAAATATTTTACATACGCCTCGTTGCATATTTTAAGTGAAAATTAATTCTTCATTCTAAAGCCATGAATAAGTTTTGTATAGGTTTCTCTTTTTCTTTACTTTTTGTACCAAGTTAATTTCCTTCTTTTTAGCTTTCTCATCTTTTAAGTTGTTGGCATTATTTTACGTGGAAACATATACGCCTGAGTTTGCATATGTAGATTTTGTATTTAAACAAGTATTAAGATATATGAATTTCAATTAATTTTTTTTTCTTGACTTTAGCTATTTTTTTGTTACCTCCTACAACATAAATTACTCTCTGCAGCTAAATATTTCATATCTTGTTTTATGACACAGCCGGAGAAACAATGTGCGTAAATAAAATAAAATAAAAAAACAAATAAGAAAGATATAGTTGGTCAAGACCGACCATATTATATTCTACACCATTGTGCATGAGCATAAAATTTTGGGATTAGACCTGTGGTCAATTGTGGGCCAATACTTTTACTAAGTGTAAAATAAAATATACAAATACAAAATAATATGTTGATACTAACATCTATATGATTTTATGCACTTTAGGGCCATTCCCGGAATTTTGTTTATATGGGAGCCATTCATAGTTATATAAAACTTCTCTGTGCCAAATTTCATTAAGGTATTTATGACCGTTAAGCACTATTGTGGGAGGACTTTTATATGGGGCTAAGTGAAATAATAGACCGATCTTAACCAATTTAAAGAGGCTTCACCTTTGTGCCAAAATACCTATTGGTGCCAAATTTAATTAAGATATCTTCAAAATTACAACTTGTACTTTGTTCAAATGGATTGCATGGACTGATCCAGCCAAACGGATGGACATCGTTAAATCGACTCAGAAGGTAATTCTGAGTCAAACCGTATACTTTAAGGTGGGAGTCTGATGATATTTTTCTGTACCTTAAAAACATCAGCGCAAACGCATAATGACTGAATCACCTATGGTGGTGCAAGGTATAGATATATTCTTACTCCTATGTATATTCAGAGTATACGTTTTATTATTGTATGTGTCATCAACTCATACGTCTTAATATTTTTAAAATCATAGCACACATGATTCATTACTGTGTCAAAAGCACGTTGCGTATGAGTAACAATTTATTGAATACGGTCATGAATCATACGTACAGGTTATGATGAATTCTGTGGAAAAATTAAGAAAAATGTTTAAGTGAAGTAAATATATCGAATACATTTAATACGGCGGCGCCCAATACTTTTTATATGATATGTATTTGCATATGACTAGAATCACAGATTACTAGAATTGTACTAGAACTGAACGAGAACTGAAGAAGAACTGAACTAGAACTGAAATGGCCATTAATAGAGAATGTTTATCTCAAAATTTAATAAATATATTCAAATAAAACTAAAATAGGAATAAAATTTAAGTAATATTTTATTTCTCATTTAAATTTTTAATTCATTCAATTATCCACTTAATTGATTAAATTAATTTTTTTAATTGGAATTTTTTTCTGTTTTTCATTTTTTACAGTTTTTAGCAATTGATCATTTTGTTGAGAGGTTAATTGAATGAATTATTTACTAACATATTTAGAGAATGATCTTTTGATTTTTTTCTGCGTGTGAATTCTGTGGCCAAAAGGAAAAACTCATATGTCATATTGTGTAAATATTTTAGAGAAATCTGTCCATTACTTTAGGAGATAGAAATGCTTTTTAATATTGTGATCCTTTTTTAACACAAGTAAATATTTTTTGGTCCATAAAATGTTTATCTCTCAAAATTTTTTGTTGCGCCTCCGAATTTTTTATTAAGCATAAAAATCACTTACTATTTATGTCAATTATAGTTAATTTTATGCTGTCCACACGATGTGCCTTAGCGAAATGTGTTTTGACAAAAGTGTCCCGTTTTCAATTATCAACGACAAATTTATAATCCCAATCAATTATATTTATAGCCACTCTTATATCCATATATCTAATATTTGTTTAAATTGCAATTTTCTATATAAAAATAGTAAAACAAAAAGTGCAATTTTTGCATAATTTTCAAAAAGTCCATAAAATTTTTGTATTAAACTTATTTTTAATGCTCCTCCGATTTTGTTATGTAAAATGACAAAAAACTAAATTCACGCAGTAATCCAAGCAATTTCATATGAAAATGTGAATGTGCCTCGCGAAAAACTGACTTTTTGAAAAATGTTCGCACTTGTTTTCCAAACTTTGAGACTATCTACTAGGGTGATCGATTACTCGACTTTTTGAGAAACCGGTTTTCGAATAGTTCGAATAGTTGGTATTTTAAAAAAATCGGTTGCACTTTTTGAAATTCAGAAAAAACCGGTTAACCGGTTTTTTTTTTCAGAAGTTAATATTTATATCAAAAAACTACATTTCTTTAAAAAAATCAATTCTTATAATTAAGTTAAAATTTATTAAATACAAGCGTAAAAGCCTAACAATGTCAGGAAAAATAATATAATAATGAAAATATGCACAAACAAATCCGAAAATTAAAAGAAAAAAATATGAACAACATTTAGACACCTTCCTCTCCCTAATCAAAGTCAATTATTTGAAGCCGTTCAAATTTATTGGAATTATATTGATTAAAGTTTTAAATTCGTAAACCTTTCAAAATAAAAAAATCGTCGTAAATGCGCTCTCTGGCCGAAATACAGAATCAGTTTTTTATAGGATTTGGAGAGCAAACAATAATACCAAAATAATACTTTTTGGTCCCCGATAGAAACATCTGGCACTGTTAAAATTTGTTGAACGAATAGTTTTATAAATATGCCGATTTTTAGTTTCTTACGTCGTCTGGGAGCTTCAGAAAGCTCTGGAAAGGAAACATTGCTTAGAAAAGATATATTTAAATCCATACATATATAGATCCACGTATTTTCGCTCCCTGATAGAGATTTCAAAATCTGGCTCCGTTAGGATTTGTAGGACGAATAGGATTATAATTAAGCCGAATTTTAATTCTCTATGTCTTCTGGGAGCTTTAGAAAGCTCTGGAAAGAGAAAAAATTCTTAGAAAAAGACACATAAATCCTCTTATATCTGCTCCCTGATAAAAATTTCAAAATATGGCTCCATTAGGATTTGTTGGACAAAAAGTTTTATAATTAAGCCAAATTTTAATTTTCTACGTCATTTGGTAGCTTCAGAAAGCTGTGGAAAGAAAAAAAATGCTAAGCAAATTATATATCTAGATGACTAGAAGATAATTATGTTTCAAAATTGTAGAAAAAATCATCTAAATTTTAGTTAGCATAAACAGAAACCATGGCTTAATATGGAGATAGTATATTAATTAAGTCTCAATTGAAACGATTCTGCAGGTGAACCTTTAAAAAAAAAAAGGAAATATTGGATCAAAAAAATTAAATTGGGTCATACAGGGTAATTATTAATTATTTATTTGTTTAATATTACAGAATAAATTCCAATTAGGACTTAAACTATATTTTAAAAACATAAGAAATCAGTCTTTATGAATATTTAAAAAATTATTCCTAAATTTTCAAATATCACTATCACTATTTAGTACATATTTACTGAAATAAAGTGCTATTTTTAAAACCGGTTTTTTGTGTTTAAAAAACCGGTCTATTCGATATTCGAAAAATGAACATTTTGAAAAAACCGACAGCACATTGACTGAAAAAACCGGTTTTAAAACCGGTTGGAAAACCGCGTCGATCACCCTACTATCTACTAAGTTGACTGTTTCAGGCACATCAAAAAGATATATCGAAAAATACGTACAATTACAACAAGTATCAATCCCTATCCCAAATTTTGTATTCGATTGAGGAGCGCGCAGACCGCGCACAAAAAACTGAAGAATTTTAAAAACCAAAAAATTATGTCATCAAAATTTTACTACCCTGTATTTAGTAGTTGAAAGTCTGCACAACAGCAAAGATGGTGCAGAATTTATGTACAAAGTCCGATTAGTTTACTTATGATAGATTAAGATCAAAAAGTATAAACACACGTACAAAAATTGTAGAAGAATTATAAAAACTTAAGTAGTTTTTATCAGTTTTTCGATATTCTTGAACTTTGAACAACAATCATGGTTAGAAAAAGAAACCTATTGTGCTAAAATTTTGCACTCTATTAGTTTAAAGTCTTGTGAGTTCGATCTATAACCAATTTGTTTAAAATATCATTACCATGAAAATTATTAAGGATTTAAGTCAGTTTCAGCCAGGATAAAAATTTTTGATAATTGCCCATATACTTATTTGAAATATGTTATTTTTCAAGACAAAAAAATTTTTTTTAATATTTTGGAAATGGAATAAGTACATAATTCAACATATTCATAATAAATTTTAAATTTTCATTTTGGAAAAAATTTATAACTTGAGATATTATTTAAACAAAATGTAAATTTTATAAAAGGAAAAACAACACCATTACTTTATTGCTATATTATTCGATAACCAGTATACACATCGGGTCTAAAAATATATCAAATATTTTTCATACGAATTGCGGATATATTTACACAGAAGGTAATTTAAAATATTATACCTATGACCTTTAATTTCAATTTTAAACCTTAAAAACGCTCTCTTGAAAAGTAGTAAAGATGAATTATGTAGTTTTTCCTTTTGTCACAGAATTCATAGCCATGAAGCAAGGAGCGGTGACTAGACATGGAATTTCTCTATTGCCGAATTGCTTTAAGCCTAATTTAAAGCCATTCCTATTCCTTCTAAGGTCAATGGGACTAAAATACAAGTCAGCAGTGGGAGTGGTTCTTAAAGTTTCTTAAGCTTTAATTAATAGTGCCGCCATTCCTTAGAATGTGCCAACTGCGTTCTTGCACACATGTGCATACACAATCTCTGCGTAAAAATAAGTTTCTAATTCTGCTATATATCGGCATTATCCTGAACAAGAGATAATTCCGATATATATAACCTTGTCCGACAATTGTTTGAGATTCCATTTGGACTCGGAAATGAAAAGTTTCTAATATGTTATCGTATAAAATATGGTAATGTCATCTTCAATACTTTGTCTAAGGTTCCGTTTTTCATTGATCGAAATTTCTGAACTAGAACTGAACTAAAACATATTAATATTTTACTAACAAAACTTATCGAGTGTTCTCATTGAACTAAAATCCACCCAATGTATGTTGAAAGACAAGTACAAGACAACTTGATAGCAGAAGTTAATTCTTATATTGTTTGCAGGGAACATTATAAGAAACCAAACATCACAAATGCAACAGTAACTTAACTAAAAAAAGCAGCCAGCATAACTAGTTTCACGCGCTGCCACTAAAGAATTTATAGGAAGTAAAATAACAAAAACCCAGAAAAACTAGGAAGTATAATAAAGAATAAAAAATTGTATCAAGAAAATTTATTTTAATTTTTTTTTTTTATAATCTCTATAAATTTAGCAACAACAGCACCTTTTGCGTATTATCATAAAATATCCCCAAGGATTAGCGTTTCTTGCGTACCATATTTAAGAATTCAAATACTTATTACTCAAGTAAAACAACAATTTTCTCTATTGCAGTGGCATGAAATACGTAAATGATTTTGCAGTTTTTATCATCAATAGTTTGCCACGCAGTGCCTTCATCTTGTGCAACATTTTAATTTGCAAGTTGAGTTTTTCTTAACAAATTGTCTGTGTTTTTTTTAATAACATAATGTTTTTGGTTTGGTCTTTATTCTTAATTCAAAATATGTATCCTTTGCAAAGCAAGATGAATTATAAGAAATAGTTTTTTGTTTTTCTTTAAATCTACAGAAAAATCAACATTACGCTTGTACGTTTTTATTAACGTTGTGAATGCGGCAACATCATCTTTATCACTATTTATCCGGTATTAAAATTTCAAATTGAATTTATAATTGTAGTTGGATACTTTGTCTATCAAAGTTGAAATATTGTTTAATAAAAAATTAAATATCACTTGCCCTGAGGTTTTTTTCATGTTTGACAAAGTGAAAATATTTTAACTGCATAATGAGTTTTTATATTAACATGTTTAAGTTAATATTATTTAAAAAAGTTTTTATTAAAAATAAAGTGGGGATATGAAAATAGTGCTAAGCAAGATAGTCAAGATAATAAAAGAATTTTTGCACTTTCGGATATTTTTTGAGATATTGGAAAGATATGGGAAAGTTACTGAATGTGTAATTCAACTTTGCACACTCCAAACGCTAAAGAAAGATGAAATTTAGACTGCAAGTTGGCCTGTCATCATATAGATCCACTAAAATGGTATTTTGAAAATTTGGACATCGGTAGACTTATATTTCCCAAATTAACAAAAAAAAAAAAAAAATATTTATCGTCACTAACTTAAAAATGAGACGACATATACCTGAAACTTTTTTTAAATTCAAATCTTTTAGGGTGAAAAAGTATGGAAACAATATTTTGTGTACTTTTATTTTAAATTATTAAATATGGAATAAATATATACATTATAATCGTAACTAATAAAATAAATAAATGCAAATTTGTTTCTTTTTAAAAATTCTAATAAGGAATAAAAATACTTCATTATATGGTGCAGTCTCCTTCATTTTACAAATCACGGCTTATCGGAAGGATTAATACCTTGTTGCCGAATTAACTAAGAAACCCCGTGCCACAGATTTCATTTTGCAACTGTATATTTAATATACTTAAAACACCCAACAATAAGTTTTTTGCTTTTGCTTTTATCAAATAAACATTTCTTTTTTTTAGGTATTGAAGCATTTAACCACTTTTTTAAAAAATTCCCTTTTTAGGTAATTTATTTCCGTATAGCCGGCTCAATGATTTTTTATTTTTTATTTATGGACTTAATTTACTGGGAGTAATTTCATTAAATTTGATACTTACTTTCTTATTATGATTAAACTACCAAATTTTTGGAATTATTTTATTTATTCCTTTGGAAGTTATTTCATTCTTTTGATTCTGAAGTTACTTCATTTTTGTTGGGACCAATTTCATTGTGAGTTATTCAAAATTAATTTTTTTTTTTGTTTATTGTTAGAGTAACGTGACTGACTGATTCATCATCCCACAGCCCACATTGATTCAACTCCCAAACTAATAAAGATACACAAAAAGTTGAATAATTGTCGTTATTCATTTAAAAAATAATTGGACAGGTATCTGGTACTTTTTCGAAAATCATCCTTTTTGGGGAGAATCGGGTAAAAACTGTATTTTGGTACTTTTTTTGTCACCACATGTATCTTTGAAACCAATCAACATACAAATAAAATTTATGCCGTATTCATAACTTATCAAAAAAAAAACGAGAAATATAAATTTGGTACTTTTTCGAAATCGAACGTTTAAGGGGTAAAAATCGTACTTATTTTTGGTACTTTTTTCATAAAACATTTTTTTTTATATTTATTGACATAACCATATGCGTATTTTAATATGGGATCTCACTATAATTTAGAAACTCATTGGAATACAATTTTTGATACTTCTATGGGTAAAAAAAAGTACCAAAAAGGGGTTAAAGGCGGGAAATTACATTTTATTCAAACCTAATAATGAATTTTCAATTACGTTAAACATAGAAACATCCTGTGGGTAAGAATTCAAGAGGATGAACTTTGTGGTACTTTTTTCTTCTTCTAATGATACTTTTTGCATTTTCTGTAATATTTAAACTAGAAACATGAAATTAAATATACATGGTCCGATTATAAATCTAATATTAAAGAGATATTGTTATTTATGAATGAGAATTCTCAAGCTATATTAGTCACATTTCTCTATACTAAAAAATAATAGGAATACTTTGGTAGTTTTTTAACTTTCGAATGTTAAAGATGTTAAAAATTGGTACTTTACTGGCACCCTATCAAACATGCCTTTTGTACTTTTTTAAAATCGTATTTTAAATTTATTTTATAGTATGGTTTTTATAAATAATTTCCGCTAATGAAGTAGCGGGTTAACAGCTCGTGCTATATAAAAAAGAACTCATAAAGGATTATAGTAATTTGATATTATACTCTTTGGACGTTGCTTATTAAACTTTATGTTAACAGCCAACATACCTACATAGGTATGTAACACTAGGGATATAATTTTTTTTAAATTTTTTGCAAAATCGAAATAGATAATAACATAGTCGAATATTTAAAAAAAATGGTTTTACTTTTTCGCTGTTTTCAAAAATGTTCACCCAAAAAACGAGGTAAAGGTTGGAAATCAATAATTCTAATGCGTGGGTCTATCATAACAAAAGTCCAATTCTTACCATAATAATAATTTATGACGTATAAGCCAAATTTATTTATATTCCCCAGAGGAAAGAGAACCGGTTCAAAACTAGTCGCGTGACAGTTTCTCAGGGCTAGTGAGCGGTTCAAGTTCCGGAAATTTATATAGGATGTGCTAATTAGCACCTTGGGACAGGTCATAGGACAGGTCATATTTGATTAATATAATAAAAATTTTAAAATCTTTTTAATTTTTAAACTTTTGTTTACTTATTTCTATTAAATTATATTTATTTTTTTATTTTACAACTTTTTATTAATGTTCCATTCGAGGCGGCACCTCGAATGGAACACACGTTCTTGTGATCTATCTTACGTTTTATAGTCTTCAACTCTAACTGCTCAGCCACAGATTGTTATTTCGAGTTGCTAATTGCGCACTTAACATGCCTGTTAGAAATTGACACCCAACTGATATTTAGTGAGTGTGGTGGTGTCAACTGGTTCTCAACTGGAACTTTGGTGACGAGTTAGGTGTCAATTGGTCCTCAACCGGTACTGACAGACAGGTCCATTACTGCAATTGCCACGAATTTCCTGCAGGGTTATTGCAGCGTTATAATATAATCGTTAGAGCTCAAGTAAAGATAAATTTGTTTTGCTAACATTTTGATGTTGTATTTTGTTGACGATTATTTATTTTTTAGGAAAAAGCACAATTCTTCATGGAAATGTCAATTAAATAATTATTTGAAGCAAAAATAGCACAAAATAAAGTGAAATTTAAAAGGAATTTTAGAATTTAAATCTTTTATTATCATTTGCTAAAAATATAAAATATATAAAAATATAATCTAGTATTGACTTAGTGCTACTAAAAATATAAATAAAATCAGGCTTTTCCATTTGAATTCTAAATTGAAATCTGCAGATACTTTACAAAGATCAATGAATAAATTGCAGAACTAATTTCGAATTTTTTAAGTTTTTAAATGCACGTGAAATAAATAAAACCGTCATACTTTCGAATGATGGGAAAGCCCGATTATATTTGAATGGAAAATAACTCAAAGGACTTAAAAACAATTTTAGATCTTTTTTCTTTTTTTTTTTTAGTAACATTCAGTCAAGATTAGGTAAAAAACTCCGAAAAAACTCTAGTAGATTTCATACAAAAAACAGCTTAAATGCAGACATTTTCCTTGTTTTATCGAACATCAAACAGTGGGGTAGAAACAAAATAAATCTGTAACTTATAATTGGCTGGTTGGATTTACATGAAATTTCACATAGCCGTAGCAGAGAACAGTAATATTTTAAGTTTAGAAGCAGGATCCCATTTACGCTCAGGAGCAGAGCTATGGGGGTTCAAAATAGGGTACTAATGTCATAGAAAATGTTTAACCACTAGCGTATTTTTGTTCCTTACACGATTTCCAAGATTTTTATATCACCTTAAAGCCTTTGTTAAATCCTCTGAAAAACACGCTTGAATGTACTATTTTTCTTATATATTCTTCGAAATATATTCGTTTGAAATTTCAACAATTTCAACTTTGCAAGATGTTGGTGTACTTTCGAATGATGGGAAAGCCCGATTATATTTGAATGGAAAATAACTCAAAGGTACTGTAGTCATGTCTTTTCGATATATATCTCAACATTTTCAACCCATTTTATCATATTTTTTCCAAAACTGTCTATCTAATAAATACAAATTTAAAGTCGATATCTTTATTGAGTCAAAAAATAATCGATTTTGAATTGGGAAGTTTGCAAAAATTAATAAACAGACGGTCGGAAAGACAGACAGACATTAGAATTCTTTAAAAAAGTCTTCAAATTCCAAAAATATATTACTTTTTTATTTCTTGTACGATATAAAAATTAAGTCTAAATATTAAAGTACTGATATCATCTTTTCCTGAATTAAGTGCCATTTCGACTGCCAAAAAATATTTTAGAATTCTAAAAATGCATTTTTTACTTACTAATAAATAGAAAAAACAGAATATGATAATCAAAATTCGGATATCACTCATTCCTGTACTAAGCGCTATTTTCGACCTATTTTTTTTGCGATATCTTTTAAGTTTTTAAATATTATTAAAGAATATTTTTGGAAAATTGCGCAAATTATGAGAAAAATGTCGTACATTATAAGGCACAAGATATTTAACCCAAATGTATAGACGGACGAACATTTCCATTCAGCCAAAAAACATCCTATAATTCTAGAAACGCATGACTTACTAATGAATAAGAAAATTAAACGTGATCATTATAGTGTTGATATCACCATTCCCTGAATTATGCATAATTTTCGACCCGTCCGTCTATTACCATCCATTCTGCAAAAAAAAACAAAAACAAAAAAAACCTAAAATTCTATAACTAAATTTGTTTACCTAATATTAAATAAGAAAATAAAACGTGATCACCTTTCCCTAAATTAATCGCTAATTTCGACCCCTTTTACTCCAATGTGCGCTGAAAGACAAATTTACACAGGTATAGCACCTTCTGGAGGACGAGAAAGAAATGAAGGTGAGCGCGTGATCAAAGATTTATTTGTAAACTGTTTCGCGACGTAACCTGGTATGTGATAACTTTAACAAGCTACAACTTTGCCCAAGGCAAATTTATTTATCAGGTAAAGTCAGTTCTACAACAAATAAAACAATACAAAAACAACAGGCACTTTTTAAATGGTTTGCTGGTTAGTTATGTCAAAATCGGCTGACTAGAAACAAAGCGAATTTGTAAACAACAAAAATTAAAGTAAGCATCAGAGAACCAAGCCGACGCAAAATTGTCGGCGGCTGTGTATCCTATTATGGTCGGCGGCGGCGACTTTCACAGGGTCATATCCGCGGCAGCTTATTTGTCAGCTCAAAATGTTTTTTATATTATATTACATAAATTGGCAATCATTAAGATCTTCGGCACACTTGAAATTATTATATTTTTTTACGCCTTAATAAAAGTTTTTCTGTGTAGCCGGCCTGCGGCCGGGCTTAAGGACTTTCTCCTCTGGGTATGTCGAACACCGGCTTCGCTAAATAAGCTTTTTCGAATATCAATTTTTTTTTTTAAGTTCCGTCATTTTTATACAAAATGTCAATTTTGTTCCCAAGTAATTAATTAATATGGTAATTATATATATCATTGAAAAGGTATTTATAAGTGCTTTTAAATGACATCAATATAATTAAGATCCGACAATTATTAATAAATATATTCAGGAAAATATATTGAAACTTTAAAGGCCTATAACTCGTAAACCGAGCAAGAGCGGAAAAATTTTTTTATTGCACTATAATCACATGTAAAAGTACTATAGAATCACTATCAAAATTGTTTAAAAATTAACTGTGCCGAAGATCTTGATTTACGCCCATAAATTAAGTTCATTTCTTATGTTTATTACTAAAAACTAATATTTCCGTTTAACATATGCAATTTTAAGTAAATTTTTATTTGTATTTTGTTCAGCCTTTCTAGCCGGTATGAGTCAGCGGCGGCGACGGCTAGAAAAATTATGCGGCGACTGGCTGCCGCACAGTGGGGTCAAACGCAAATTTTTTGGTAATAAATCTGTATCTCCAAAACTACTGCTCGGATTAAATGGAAATGTATGGAAGAGTTGCAGAGGAGGACCTAAGCTTTCAGAAAAATCATCTTGTGGTCACCCTGTGATAACACAAGATAAGCTACAGGGTGTCAGAACTGACTACCTCGAGTATGTAAAAGTTTAAAAAAATCGTAACTTCTTCAAATGAAGTCCGATTTTAAAGATTTTTCTATTTTTGTAAAGTGCTTGGTAAGCTAAAGAAAAAATAAGCTTACTTAGCAAATCTATCTCTAACAGTTAAAAAGATATTTACACTTGAATTTTGAATTTTTGATTTTTTGCCTCGACTTTCTTTCGTTTTTCAGGAATAAGTATGGAGATATATGAGGAAAAAAATTTTAAAAAATATTTTTTAATTTGCTATATATTTCCAAATAATATGGTGAATATCGTTTTTCGAGAATAAGTCCTGAGGTATATGAGATAAAAATTTTTTAAAAATATCTGGTAATTTGCTATATATTTTAAAATAACGTACTGAAAGAATTTTTGGATTATCTCAATACGTCTAGACGTGAAAAATATTCAAAGTCAGCACTCTGAAATTGGTATTAAAAACTGCTATTTTTTACAAAAATATAGTACAATTCTTTCACTTTTTTCTCAAAGTTCCGTTAACGAAAAAATTCTTTCTTTATATATTTCAAAAGATAAAGCTTCAAAAATCTTTAATAACGAAATTTTGAATTAATTTATGTTTGCACCCTACAACAGGCATTGGTCGAAAATGGTCAATTTTGGAAAAAGGTAAAATTTTTATCGATTAATAAAAAAAAAAAATGTCACGCGAGCTTTTTTAAATTTTTTGACGATATTTCATCAAAAAATAAATTAAGAACAATTTGACACTAAATTGCTTCCCGCCCGGCCAAAAACGAATGCAGGAGAGCAGATTTCATGAAAAAAGTCAATATTTTAAACGACTTTTTTTAATTGTATAAAAAAGCATATTAGCATAATATTTTCGCCATTATTTTTAATGTTTTGTATAAATTATATATCGATCTATCATTACTGCAAAAATCATTAAAATATCTTTAAGACCCGATTTTTGGCAATTTTTCAAAAATAAAAAATGTTTAATAAATATAAGCGATTATTACGAATATTATCTCCTTCAACAACCAAAACGTGCCAATACAATTGTGTATTACGTATACGCACGTATGGAAATATTGTAAAACAGTGAATTTGGTGAGAGTTGACCTAAGTTGACAGTTTTGAGACCATAGTATAGTGCTTTTAAAACAATCTGTATATACATATTATACATCAATGAATTGGTAAATATGTCTATTTTCATACTATTGTAATATTTTACTAGGTTTTGGAAAATACGAGGAGTTTTGCTTTACAAAACATAATTTTTTTAGTTTTTATATCTTTTTTATATTTTTTAAATTTGAAAAATTGCCAAAAATTTATTTGTAAAGCTTTTTTAATGATATTTCCAGGAAAGAAAAATCGATATGAATTTTATACATTACATTAGAAATAATTGCGAAAGTATTATGCTAATATGCTTTTTTTATGCAATTAAAAAAAGTTGTTTAAAAATTTACTTTTTCATGAAATCTGCACTCCTGCATTCGTTTTTGGCCGGGCGGGAAGCAGTTTAGTGTCAAATCGTTCTAAATCTATTTGTCCTCTGCAACTCTTCCATACATTTCCATTTAATCCGAGCAGTAGTTTTGGAGATACAGATTTATTACCAAAAAATTTGCGTTTGACCCCACTGTGTGCCGGTGCGCTTTGTTCTTTGGTAAACGTAAACAAAGTTTGACAGATGCAATATCCAAAACAAAGCAAAAAAAAAAAAAAAAAAAATCAGCTGATTAACTGACTTTACCTGATAAATAAATTTGCCTTGACTTTGCCTCTACTTTGATGCTATAAAAAAAACTTAAAAACAGAAAATGTACACAGAAAAAAATATTTCAAATAATTTTTTAATAAAATTATTAATTAACTTTATATTGGAATTTAATTATATGATTTATTAATATAATTAATTTGCTAATTGGTTTTCAGTTTTGTTTTTTAATAAATTGACAGCTGTTAATAAAATGTAAAGAAAAATTAAATATTTATCTATAAAAGTACAGAAATAAAACAAATTTAAGTAAATTTTCAAAAATTTTCAGCTCATTGCATCTATTTAAGGAAAAGATGTAATAATAATATCAATTATTCTAGTTATTAATAATATCATTTTGATGATTGGAGCAAAATCAATTAAAAATTAATTAATATTACAAATTTCGTAATTGAAGTCCATTTTTACTTTTTTCTGTGTACAAATTATGTGGCATTTTTACTATAGAAGTGGAATAGAAAGGATGATGGACAAACATCAAAATTTTCAAGTTAATATGACAACCAAAACTCAGAATAAGTATGAAGTTGTCAATATGAAGGCATAACCTTCTATTAAATTTTGTTACCTCGTAGGAGTGATTGCTTCACCCGTATTTACCTCCACTATTTATAAATAACTAAGTGTTTATGTTAATTTTTGCTACATAAATTCATTGTCAATCAATTGATCTCCACAATCTTATGTTTAAAAGGTGGTTGGAAGTAAAAGTAATTGATTTAACACTTTGAATTATTGCATTTTTTATTATTTTTTTTATTGGAATATATAAATTTCTTGCATTTTTTTTTTTATTTAAATACCTTCCTTAAAATACGTTTTTCTTCAACGCATTTTTATTTTTTTTTATTTTGCTGTTAATACAACACAATCTTTTTAAAGCAGCTATTTTCATGGTTTTCTAACCATTTAAAGCAAACTATGGCATTCACAATTTCCTTTCATTTTTTTGGCATCTAAAACTTTACTTCTTTTAAATATTTCTTATATTTTTCTTTCTTTGAAGAATTCCTTTGAATTCTTTTTTTTTTAGTATTTTAATTTTTTTCTTTTAAAAATATTTTGGTAAGTGTGTATAGTTCCATCTTAAATGCATTCTATGTAGAATTTCTTTTTTTACTTCCTTTGGCTACTCTAATACATATTGCAGCTGGTGTAGCTGTTGCATGGTGTTTAACATATGTTTAATATTTGCCGAAGAGTACTTGTGATGCATGTTAAAACATGTTTTTATAATGGAAATTTTTCTATTTTTTTATTTTTTTCTTGAAATTAAAAAAAAGGTGTACTCACACATGAATGGACTTAAATGTTTCTTTGTTAGATAAATAAATTTTTATTATATAAAGTTCAGGATAAACTTTAAAATTTTCGTATAAACTTTAAAAAATTAGAAATCATTGGTTAAGTAAATGGTTTTATGTTTTCTGTTACTACATTTATATAAACAATTATTTTAGTCTTTTGAAACTAATTTTTTGTAATTATAACTACAAGATTATTTTTCTGAAAGTTTAGTTCCTCCTTTAAAATTTTCATAATTCAAATTCACTTTAAGTAGTAGTTTAGGAGATAGAGATTTATTACCAAAAATTTTACGTTTGGCCCTATTGTGAGACGCTTCATCTTAAAAATCTCGAATATTTTTTTGACCATTTGACACTTTGTACATTAATTCATAATCGAGGAAGAAGATTTGTCATTTTTTGTTAATGAGGAGAATTTTTGTTTTTGCGGGGGTGTTTCTTTCTTAGGGAATTAAGGTTTTTGTATTTATTTTCCAAAATATGCAAACTTCGGGATAAAAAAAGAACAAAATGTGTAAATATTTCATTTATTTTTTTTTGTATTTTTTTGTAAATATAATAAAAAAAAAACGAGAGAAGAAGATATAGTCGGTCAAGCCCGACTATATGATACCCTACACCATTTTGATCTACATAATTTTTACTTATATACAACTTACTCGTGTTAAATATTAACATAATACTAACACTTGTATGGGATTTATGTACGTTAGTGATTTTCAGGAGAGGAGTATATATGGGAGCTATGGTCAATTATGGACCGATCTTCATGAAATTTGGCAGACAGATTTTTGCTGATATAAAACTTATGTACTTATGTACTAAATTTTATTAAAATATTCCTATTTTTAAGGCATCTATAAGTGTTAAAACTCTATTCCGGGAGGACATTTGTATGGGGGCTAGATGAAATAATGGGCCGATCATAACCAAATTCAATAGGCTTCGTCCTTGTGTTGAGAAAAGCATATGTACCAAATTTCATCAAATTATCTTCAAAATTGCGACCTGTACTTTGCGCACAAGCTTTACATGGACAGCCAGCCAGCCAGCCGACCAGACGGACGGACGGACATCGTTAAATCGACTCAGAAAGTGATTCTGAGTCGAACGGTATACTTTAAGGTGGGTGTCCGAAGATTTTTTCTCTGCGTTACAATTTCTGCACAAACACATAATACCCCAACCACCTTTGGTGGTGTAGGGTATAAAAAGACAGCTGTGATTATTTTTAATGTTGGCGTATATCAAGGAGCTAAGGTTTTTATGTATGTGTGTTTTTCCAAAATAGACAAACATTAGGGCCAGAAATAAGAAAATTGTGCTTTTTTGGGGTTTTAAATTAATATACATATTAATTCTCTTATTAATAATAAAAAAAAGAACAGCTACAGTGTAGGCCAACACTAACTGAACAAAAATTACATTTTAATTATTTTCTTCGTTTTGAAGAAAAATATTCTTCTTCTTCGTTTTGAAGAAAAATATTTGTTAATGTTAAATGATTCAACACTAATTTAGATAAAATAAAAATATATTTTCCGTATTTCTAAAAATAAAATTTATCGGATTATTAAATAAACTCAAAAGTCAACAGTTTAGGCGATAAAACTAATTAAACAAACTGTGGAGCTTAATATTCTGCTACAATATCATTTGAATATTCAAGGTATAAATATTTTATATCTAGCATGTGAAAACATTACTTCCTGCAGAATTTTTCTATAAATTTTCTTATTCATTATATCATTAATTTATCGTAATAATCCAAATGTCTCATATTAACGTTTTGTGCAGTGGTGGTCTTCTCACCCATTTCAGTCGTGCCTTTTTAAATTTTATTGGTAATAAGTGGATTTTTGCAGACCTGTAAAATTTTACTGTGGTCATAACTGCTCTTTGGTTGATTGTACGTATGTTAATTTCAATGCTCAATAATTTATGACCACTTGCATCAGTATTATTATGATCATTTTAACTTCCTCTAATAGTTTATGCATTACAAGCAGTATACACGCTTTTTTAATAAAAAATATTATATTATAAATTTAAATTGTGTTAATTTATAATTTTATAACTATATATTTTTGAACAATATATCTAACAACATAAACACAGTACGCTATCGCTATAAAATTCGAAAACAGACAGACTTACAAACACGGATTTACTTTTATATAGATAGCATTTAACACGATCTTGAAGTACTCAGATTAAAACTTGGTAGCCTTTTTATTTAGAAAAAAAAATAATAATAATAAAAAACTAAATTCAACTATGATTCCTATCTCCTGTGGAAAAAGTTACAATATTGGTGTTTTCTCAGCATTACGTACAACAAACTTTTTAAATATTTTAGTTACCAGTTTCCTATAACTTACTTTAAAATCTTTAATTTCGTTTATGAAAGTTAATTACACTGGTCAACAAAAAAATCCTCCCCCATAAACGAATAGTTGGACTTGATGTACTTTGATGAGCTAAACACGAATCTGTTTTACGTTTTTTTCCATCAGGTCTGGTTTTTTTATGGGCGTGTCTAATATTTCGCACATAGTAAGGCCATTACTCTAGTAAATTTCCTCATAACTCAGGAACGGTGTGTACGATTGATCAAAGTGATACACCAAAAGATGCGGACTAAAAATATCTTCAAATTTAAGTTTTTTATGTGCTCAATAGTTTCGGAGTTATTTTGAAATAATTGTCCAAAAAAAATCGTTTTCATGTAAAATTTTAAATTTTTTTGTTATTAAAATTTCTTTTAATAAATGAAAAATGTTACAGTTTATCATCTTTATTTTAAAGCTGGTTATGCTGCTAATAAAATAAGGCACGTATCTTCAAAATTGATGCAGTATTATACATTTTATTCACAGTTCAGTAAAAATACCCATGTTACATACAATTGAGTAGAAATACAGTGGTGGCCAAAGAAAATCTTTTTTATTTTTTCTTGAAACAAAAATAGGTGGACTAGGTGGATTTTGACGAGTTATACAAGAATCTGCATTCACTTTTTTTCTATCGGGTACTGATTTTTGTTTATGTGCATGACTAATATCATCACCTTATTCAGCGGTCACACTATAAAATTCGAGAATGGTTTGTAAAACTTAGGCTATAACTCAAGAACCCTTTACACGATTTTGATAAGTGATACATCAAAAGATGCATACGAAAATTGCCTGTAAGGTACGTTAACTATATTTTTTATTCGCTAAAGAATTTCAGAGTTATGGATCAAAATTTTCACCACTTTTCAAAAAAATAAATTTTAAAATTTTCGGTACTAATTACCGAATAACTACGGAAATATTAACTGGACAAAAAATTATATAAATTCAGCTCAAAGAAAATTTAGGTCGCTATATATTAAAGTTCAATTTAACTTAATTGGACAAACTGTTCTCGATTTATACAAGTGTGATTGCCTAAAGGAGGGGTCATAGTAGTCATGTCCATAAAAAAAAATCAATATGTGATAGAAAAAAAGTAAAAGCTGATTCTTATTTAGCTCGTTGAATTCCATCTAATCCACTTATTTTTTATTGAAAGAGCTCGAACAAATTTTTTTTTGTCGACCTGTGTTATTTTTACAAAAAATGCAAAGAGTAATATAATATCAAAAAGTACCACAAAGTATCCTCTTATGGGTTTTCATACACTTTAAATTCTTGATTTTAGATTAAATTCAAAAAATTCAAAAAGTATTATAGAAATTCAAAGAGTACCAAAAAGTCCCCCCGCCCTCCATTAATTCCTACCCACATAGACCATATATCTTAATTTAATGTTCAATATTCTAAAAGCACCATTAGAAGAACGAAAAGGTACCACAAATCCCTTTTTCTGGATTCTAATTCCCTTAAGACCATATATAATTCACAGAATGAAAAAGTACCCCTCTTCAATTCTTTTCCAATTCTTACTCACATAGGATCATGTATCTTTAATGTCATGTTTCTAGGTTAAATTTTGTAGTAAATTCAAAAAGTATTATTAAAAGAACGAAAAGTGCCAAAAATTGCCTTGTGAATTCTCACTCACTTAAGACTACATGTACTTAAGTTCATGTCTCTAAGTTTAATATAATAAAAAATCTATTATTTTATTTGAATAAAATGTAATTTAAGATTTTATTATCTTTTTGATATTTTTTATTCCCCTTGAATAAAACAAAGATTGTATTTCAATAAATTTCTAAATTGTACTGAGATCTAATGTTAAAATATTCATATGTTTGTGGCAGTAAAAAGAAAAAAATATTTTGTGAGAAAAGTACCCCAAAATCAGGTATAATTTTTACCCCTTAAACGTTCGAATTTCTGAAAAGTACCAAACTTGTATTCGCTAATTTTTAATGGGATACTAATTTAATGCACATGTTATTTCTATGCTTACTGAATTAAAAGATAGATAGGGTTCCAAAAAGTACCAAATTACAGTTTTTACAGGTTTTTTTTCCCTAAAAGAGCCGTATTTAAAAAAAGCACCAGATACCTATCCGATAATTTTTCAAATGAATAACGATAATTATTTAATTTGTTTTGTATCTCTATTAGTTTAGGAGATATAAGATTACCGATTTTAACCGTTTTTACCCTTTTTTACCCCCTAAACATTTGAATTTCATTTTTCTTGATTTAACCATTTGGGCTGTGCGATGATGAATCACCAAGTAAGTCAGTCAGTCAATCACTCAGCCATTACTCCGTCTGGTCGGCTGTCTGGCTGGCTGGCTGGTGTCTGTCCATGTAAATACTGTGCCCAAAGTATAGGTCGCAATTTTAAAGATATCTTGATGAAATTTGGCACGAATAATTATTTTGATACAAGGACGAAGCCTATTGAAATTGGTTACGATCGGTCCATTATTTCACCTAGCCCCCATACAAATGTCCTCCCGGAATAAGGGTTTTAACGATCATAAATGCCTTAAATATAGCAAATTTCAATGATACTTGGTACAAAGAAGTTTTGTATAAGTGTTAATCTTTGTGCCAAATTTCATCAAGATCGGTCTATAATTGACCATAGCTCCCATATAAATACCCTCTTCCGAAAATCACTCTAACGTGCATAAATCCCATACGAATGATAATATCAAGTTAATTTATGAGAATCGGTCCATAATTTACTATAGCTCCCATATAAACGCACTTCCGGGAATCGCCCTAAAGGGCATAAAATCATATTAGTATCAATGCATTATTCTGTATTTGTATAATTTATTTCACATTGAGTAAAAGTGTTGGTCTATAATTAGCCACATACAGAATAGTGTAGGGCATCATGGTTGGTCTTGACCGTTTATAGTTTCTCTCCCTTTTTTTTTGTAATGTAGTTTAACGTAAATTTTTCCATATTAATCTATTCCAAAGGTCTTAATGGTTAGTTACACATACTTACTTCATGATTAGTTACACATATCGTGTGTGCTCTGATGTGTAATGTATTTGTAATTGTAAATTACTTGTTATATTCAGTGTTGCCAGGACTTGAGAAAAAAAGAAGCTAAATTAGACTTTAAAAAAAGTCAGAAAAGGCTAAATGTCCCAAAAAATAAAGCCAGAAAAAAGCTAATATATTGTTTTAGATTTTGGTATTTCTTAAAGATATTTTAGTGAATTTGTAAATATAACATAAATAGTTTTTATAGGTAACAAAGTTTGTTAAAAAATACTTATAATATTTTCGTAGAATGAAGCGCCGCAGGCGAAAATTTTCATTAAATATAAATAATTTCGATTTTTTGTAGGAACTAATACACAAAAATGCTTAAATTGATGATTCTGTAGAAACAAAATGAGTAAATTTTTAGCCTTTTTAAGGCTATTTTAAAATTAAAAAAGGCTAGAAAAAAGGCTAGAAGCTAAAACGAAAATTTTTAGATTTAGCCTTAAAAAGGCTAAACTGGCAACACTGGTTATATTTTCAAATATTTACTTTAAATTAGAATTTGTTTAAATATTAAAAATTAAATATAAATATTTTTTAAAAAGTCTTTTTAAATCCTGTTTAAATCATATTTTGAACCCACAAAAATAGTATTTGCTGGAATTTAATACATATTATTTTCGACCCCTTAGTTCTAATTCATTACGTAGAAATGAATTATAATAATGTATAATAATGTTTTGGGCAAAATTTATAACAAACGAAATTTTTAAAATATTTCATTTGATTTTTTGAATGAGCACAAAGGGACATACATATTTATATTAAAGAACCACATGCAAATCTACACGCAGAGAAAAAACATGGTTACAGCATGATCACCACAACTATTCAATGATTATATAGTTGTTTTTTATTGATTTAAATATACTGTGTTCATGATAGCAACGTTTGTGGTTCTGTTTAATCATTTAATGATTACCCACAATCAAAATTTTAATATGGTTCACTGAATTTTAATTACATAACCATTCATTTCATTTTACAAATTTGGTTAATTCTACAACCATTAAGCCATTAACTTTTAATGCCTTTTGAATAAACATTTTTGTGTACCAGTCCAGTAGTTATAATTCTCATTTAGTTTATATATGAACAAATATAAATTTACAAGTTTTGTTTTTATTCAGTATGATGAATGTACCACATATCGTGGTACAAATGAATATAAATATGAAAATATGGGATCATAGATATGATAACATGGGATTATATATATGATTAAATTAGTTCATATATATGATTAAATGGAATTATATATATGATAACATGGGATTATATATATGATAAAATGGAATTTTACTTATGATGGAATTAGTTCTTATATATGATAGAATGGAATAATATATATGATAAAATGGAATTATATATATGATGAAATTATTTTATATATATGTTAAATTGGAATTATATATATGATGAAATTAGTTTATATATATGATAACATGGAGTTATTAAATGAAAAAAACATGATGAAATTGAAAGCAATACTTAAGAAAAGGTTATAAAACTTACTAAAAGTTATTAATAAGGTTATGAACCTTACTAATAAATTATAAATTGGAATCATAGTAATAATTACGTACAAATATACTTATTGTAACCTGGAATCATATATTACAATCATAGTATGTTGCTCTTAGTTTATGGTCACAGGAATCATATTTTTTCTTTGCGAGTAGAAGTGGAGATTGGTCTCATCTTATATGATTCCCAAAATTACATATGAACACAGAAAAAAGTAAAAATGGACTTCAATTACGAAATTGCTTAAATTAATTAATTTTTAATTGATTTTCATGATAATATTAATAAATGAATAATTAATCTTATTATACTGATTTTTTTAAATAGATATAATGAGCTGAAATTGCTGGAAATTTATTTTATTTCTTTATTTTTGTAGACAAATTTTTAAATTTTCTTTATTTTTAATAAGAGCTGTCAATTTATTAATTAGAAAATTAATTATTTTAATTAATAATATAATTAAATTCCAATATAAAGTTAGTTAATAATTTTATTAAAAAATAATTTTAAATATTTTGTTTGTTTTAAAAAAGAAACAACACAAAAATTACTAACACACTAAAATAAGTATACAAACAAATACCTATAAGAAATTATACATAAACCATCAAGGAAAGTTGATTTTTTTTTTTTTTTTGTTTGTCCATGAAATTAGTTCTTTTTCTAACTTGACCATGCAGCTAACAATTCATTCATTCACTCATTATTTCTTCAGTTTTATTATTCGTTCAGTTGTTCATTTCATTTCAATATTATTGTGCTGCATCATCAACAACAAAAACATTGAAGCAAAAAATAATTAAAAAACTTTTGGCCATGAAATGAGCGAAAAATCAGACAAATGAAAAGAAATAAAATAAATAAAACTAAGGAACACTTTTACCACAATAAACTGAAAAAATAATGTGTTAGAAATCAAAGTTAAATAACCGCAACTGGCCAACTCTACTTCAGACATTTAAACAAAAAGACTGATAAACAGACGTTACGACAAATGGCCAAACATACCAACTGTAATAAATGAATGTAATGATGACGGCAGTAATAAATTGGATTAAGTGGGTAAATACTTAATAAGTGTGTTTTTGTTTAGATGTGAGTGTTTGAGTACATTGGAGAGAGGTCTTTAAGTAAAAGTTGATTGTCTAGAAAGTCTAGAAAGGAATTTGTTTCTAACATTTTTTTTTTTTAAATACTAATGATGTAAATTTAACAGGAATTTTATAAAAGTAATTAAATAATAAGAATAAAATGGGTAAATGAGAATTTTAAGAGATTTACTTATATAAAATTGCAGAAGATTAAAGTTAACTGTTCTTGGGATAGTTTAAAACAAGTAGAACAAATATTTTTGAGTAAGATTTATAGAAAAAAATATCTTTTATTACATTGAAATGCTAATATAGTAGTTTTGTGTTTGTTTTGTATACAAATCTTTTATTTTTTAAACTAAAACAATAACAAAAGATGCATTATTATAAAATTTTACAAACATATGTTGCACAGTGTTTTGATGGTACTCAATATTTTTAACAAATTATAAAAAAATCTGAAATATTTTTGTAGTAATACTTTCAGTTTCAATTCTAAATCTTCATAGATTTATCTGAGACTTTATTAGTTCATATATAGAGCTTTTTCTTTACTCAATTCGGTTCATTATTAAATATTTATTTACATATTTTTTTTAGGATTCCGGTCATATATTTTCGTTATCTATCATCAATATACTCAACTTCATATTTTTACCTCATGTCTTTATCCGCTGTCTTCAATGTACTTTTTATAGAGTAATTTGCAGCTTCAGCCGTATTCAAATTCCATCGTAGATTTTTCCATATTTGCTAAGGGCTTTTTCAGTCATAAGTAAGCCTTCATGGAATTTATAAGGTTTGTTCCAGACATATATCGGTTAAAATGTGAAGTAAATTACGGAGACTCAAAAAGAGTTTTCCACTTCGAAATACTGTGCTAATTAAATCACGTAAAATTCCATTTTTTTCATATATCAGCACAAACACACATTCGAACATTAGCTACGAGAGCAATTTATTTATTTCGTTATGGCTTTTTCACATCCACAATACTACAATGTTTTTGGAATTTTCCTTGACTTATTAAACTTTTAAGTAGCGTAGTTTAGTTTCTATAAAAGATATTGATTTCAAATCTTCTTTATATTAAGAATTTATGTCAGTTACGCAATATAATTTAGCTGGAAAAATTGAGTTTGTACTTTATCTTATTTTTGCAACTAATGTAAAATTTTTGTAAAAAATTGGTTTTTGGTGCAACTATAAATATTTTGTTTGCAATAAAATCTTTGTTAGTTAAGATATCTTAATGAAATGTTTGATGAGTATAGAATTTAGGAGAAAGTGTAAAAAACCTTAAGATTTTCCCAATGTTCCGAAGATTATTATTGAAAACTCTTGAAAACATATTATAGATTCCTAAACTACTATCTGTTTATAGATTCATATTTTATTATTTTATAAAATATAGACTAAAGATAAAATTTTGACCGCATGGGTTATTGGGCTTGTTTTCTATTTTAAAAAGGAAAAACATGTGAAAAAATCGCACCAAGAACTTGCAAAATTGAGGTAATTACAATTAGATAAATAGCACAAGTTAACATGCTTTTAGGCCTTATTAAGGGCTTTAATAAGATGTAAACATATTTAAAAATCAGATAAGAAAAAAAAAAAAAAATACGCAAGAGCTTAAAAATTGTTTATGTTAAAAGTACCATACTTTGAGCACCCATAACACCGCTCCTGAGTGTGGGTTCCCCTTCTAAATTTAAAATATTCCTCTGCTAAGCCTATGTGACATTTTGTGTAAATCCACTCTGCCGATATTTCCATAAGTTTTCGATTCTGCCCCATTGTTCAATGTATGAATCGATATGATTATTCAATATTTAGACTGGTTTTGCATTCACAAAATTTTACTCTATGTACATGAACAGCTGTGTGCAAAATAATAGTTGCATTACCACATTCCTTGAAATTTTTATTGCTGCATAACTCTTAGGTCAGGAATTTAAAAACTATTTGTTTATTTAAAAGTCCTAAACATGAACAATAATTATAAAAAAACTATGTTTCTTTTTCTATGCATCTTCGGCAGTTACCGCTATTTTACTTAAGCCCATGCGGCTTAATTTTTTGCCTGTGCAAAATAATAGTAGCAAAATGTTAATCATCGGAAAATGGTTTTGGTATTTTTTATTATTTTGGTTCCATTTGGTTTTTAAGAAAATTAAATAGTCATGTATACTGTACTTACAGTAAAATTTTGCTTTTAAAAAATGTTAAAATAGGTGCTTTTCACATCATGGCTCAGGGTCCATATTTCGTATAAATGCACGCAAAGAAAAAATATGGTTCGGGTGACCATAAACTAAGAGCAACATACTATGATTGTAATATATGATCCCAGGTTACAATAAGTATATTTGTACGTAATCATTTTTCTGATTCCATTTAATCATTTTCTCATCATTTAATGATTCGGTTTAATCACATTTATAACTTTTTTTTATAATATTTCTTCCGATTTCCCAATTTTTTTTTCATTTAATAATCCCATTTTATCATATATATAAAAGAATTATTCATTTAATATTCCCATTTTACCATATATATAAACGAATTTAATCATTTAATAATCCCATTTTATCATGTATATAATCCCATTTTATCATATATATAATACCCTTTTATTATATATATAATCCTATTTTATAATATATATAATCCCATTTTATCATATATATAATCCCATTTTATCATATATATAACCCCCTTTTTGTAATACTGAATATATTTAAAATAAAGCACATTTATCTGAAATTTTTATTTATTTATTGAGAATATTGAACAAAAATTTTTCAGGTATAAAAATGTACTAATTTTTAATTATAAAATTATAAGTTATTAATAGTTTTTTATATAATATTTATACTCTACATATTAATTTTTAACAATATTTACATATTCATTGTTTAAATATTATTTACATATTATATTTCATAATATTTACATAAGAATTTAAATCAACAGTTTTATGTTTTCTTTGGTAATGCAAATATAGCCAATAAGATTTGATTATAAAATTTTATTGGCTATAGAATAGATATTAAAAAATAAAAATCCTCATAATCCTGCTGAAAGGCTTGAAAATGTGAGTTAAATCCATGGTTTGAAAGCCTTTGACCGCAAAGATAGTAAGATTCATTAGAGAAATATATGTGGTTTATATGACCAAATAATGGAACGTCATTTTCATACATTTCAATATGGAAAACCATTCCTGCATATATCAGAACAGGACATATTTTTCATTTATTTCTCTATTTTGTGGTTTTATTTCACAATTTTTTAAACTTAGAACACAAATAAATTGAACACTTTTCTAAAAACACACAGCTTTACCGTTTGCCTTCTAACAAACTACTGAACTTATACACAAAAATGTGTATTCAATAGTTATGTAGAAAGTAAATATGATTAACGATAAAAATACAATAGTTGTGTGAAATCAAATTATAGTCAAAAACAAATATTTTATATTTAAGGACAACATAAACATATTCAGAAACAAACATTCAACAGTTGTGCATAAAAATACAATAGTTGTGCGAAATCAAATTATAGTCCAAAACAAATATTTTATATTTGAGGAAAACATAAACATTTTCAAATACAAACATTCAACAGTTGTGCAGAACAAAATATGATTTAAAATCAAATAAAAATATTAGCTAAATGATTGTAGAATTGACTAAATTTATAAAATTAACTTAATGATTATAGAATTAACTAAATAATTGTAGAATTGACTAAATGATTGGATTTATTCATAAATATGATTTCATATAAACATATTTAAAAACATATTATAATTCAGTGAACCATATTAAAATTTTGATTGTGGGTAATCATTAAATGATAAAACAGAATCATAAACGTTGCTATGATGATCACAGTATATTTAAATCAACGAGAAAACGGCTATATAATCATTGAATAGTTGTGGTGATCATGCTGTAACCATGTTTTTTCTCTGCGTGTGGTAACATGGATGCCGCAATTAATGTGGAAATATTAAGAACAGTCATGTTGTCTTATTCAGAAAGAATATGACGCTCAAATGGATGTTCCAGCAGATAAATGTTTCTAAGCACACGAGCACATTTACAAATAAAAGCGATGTTCTGGAGTGACCAGCTAAGTCACCATATCTGATTCCCATTAAAAATCTTTGGGGAGATTTCATAGATCTATCTTTTATGCCAATGATTCTATAAATAGTGAATACATATATTGAATTTGTTATTGTAGAAAATTAGTGTTGTTGGCATCTTGAGCGTAACAAAACTAATGCGAATGAATATACTTTAGAGTGTGCCTTGTAAGTGTTTTCTTTGGAATAAATGATGTAGGAACACAACTCAAATGAAGCGTATAATGAAAAATATTAAACTTTTTTAAAATTAAAATTCAGTTCAAGTTCATCTTGGTCCAAGAAAAGTTTTAACATTGGTATCGAGAATTAACTAATTTGGAGGTGTTATGGAAAATCATAATTAAATGTTTTGCTCATGCATTTCTGCTTTTAAAGCCGTTCTGGCGGAAACAAATCTAATGCTCTAATGTTCTAAATGACCAGAATTTTATGCCCATAATTTTCAATCGCTGGTAGACTGAGTATGAATTTAGAAAAAAAAAATTGAAATGAAAAAATACCTACTTTAAATATCCAAAATAACATTCCCGTTACTCTAGTAGTTTTAAAAGAATATGGAAATAAAACTGATGCCTACTTTAGGGTTGAATGGAAAGATGGATTGTCCTAAGTTTAAGCCGACTATATGAAATTGTAAACCTTTTTTCTTCCTAAGGTCGGCAGCCACTAAAATAAGAAATGCAATAATTTTTCACTTAATTATCCACTTTTGAAATTAAGTTTGAATAGATATGTAACCTTAAGATAACTTGTTGTTTATTTTTTATTTTTTTTTTAAAAGCTATCCAAAACGTGTTGTTACAGAATGAGGAAAAATGCCACAGAAGTACTTATCATATCATAATTTAATCATTACAGCTAGAGAGAGGTATATTTTTTTTCAATACATCATTGATCATTTGTTAGTAATTAATAATCGCTATTCTTAATTATTGATATTTAAATTCGAAACTACTGGTGCATGTCAGACTTAGGTGCACTTACCCCATTCAGTTAAAAAAAAAAAAATAAAATAAATCTTTTAATATAGATGCCATAAATATAACAGAGTGTTTATATAACATTTTACTAAATAATTTACATAAATAAAATACATGTTACAGATGAGATCGTGAACATCCTATTCGCTTTTTTAATTTATTTTAGAAAGTACTTCCTGTTGTCCTCTATGTTGCTCAATGATACTATGGAATATCTATTTCTACACCACATTAATATGGCAGCAAATAAAATTTTTAAAATTCGTTCAAATGACTTATTTTATTTTTTAATTGGTGACCATTAATATTCTGTCTGGTCTGTAGAAATTCTCTTATTTTCATAAAATGTTCCGGAGAGTTATAATGAATACCATGACGATCACCGAATTTAGTATCCAAATATTGTTCAGTGTGTAATATATTTTTATTAAGAAATAAATTAAAATATTTAAAATATTTATAAATAATTGCGAATAGAATTTCTCTTGGTTTTTGGATTCACAATATTTGTGAAACCCTCGTATTTGAGGCTAATAACATATCCCTCTGCATCATAATTGTTTTATCTACATAAATGTAAGTTAAATGTAATATTTTAAATCCGGATTAAACCCAATAACATTATTAAACTCACATGCTAAGAATGTTTTTTCTTAATTAAACCAATGTATTAGTACATTGAATCAACGAATTGTAAATTGAATTACAATTTTTAAGTTTACTATATTTTTAAATCAATGAACTAAGACATTAAATCAAATAACTGATTTACTTATTTTATTAAGAAATAAATTTAATGGATGGTTTTAATGTACTGTTCATAATAGCGTTAATTTTTTGCATTGAAATATAATTAATGTTTTAATTGAAACAACAAATAATTTATTAAATTAATTAATTTTTTCTAAAAATTTAATTTAATGTACTTCATTCTTTTCTCAGTATGGATTAATTGCGGGTATAACTCTAAGAGATAAAGTGCAAGTTGGAACTCTCCAGGTTTCAATAATGCGCAGTCTCCTATGGTTTCTAAGAGAGGAAGAATTTGAACCAGTCTGTTACATGGACGCCTACATAATACTTCCAAACTTAAATGTAAAAAAAAAAACTAAGCGGGACAAATCCGACGAAGCTTTAAATGTAGAACTAAACTGTGAATAAATTTTAACCCGGAGGAAAAGAAAGATTGCACAATACGACAACCCTCTGTTTCTTTACAATCTAATTAAGATCGGAAAGTAAATTGGAAATATCACCTAAAAGATGGTGCCAATTAGACTCACATACATACATATGTGCTGAAAATGTTAGAATATGACACATTGGCTCCACTACACACAGAAAACAAATTTGTTGAAAAATGGTTATAACGACATAAATTTCATACCAGTAGCCAATATTTAATTATAATTATTAAAAAACTGTGAATCCACCAATCTATTAATATTTATAATAATTTAACAGTTAATGTGATAGATTTGAGATCACTTTAAAAGTAAATTTAATTAGAAAAACCAATATGTGCTTTTTTAAATAATTTGATCAAGGCAACCGAATTTTAGTACTACGAATTGGTAACTCAAACCATTTAGTTTATGAAAAGAAGCGAATTTTTCTTTTAATAAAGATAAAAATCTATATTCGGCATTTACAATCGAAATTCGTTTATAGATTGTTGATATTTCAAAAATAAATTATTTATTATAAATATAAATTTGTCTCTGCTTTTTTTGGAATAAAAACAAGAAATTCTTAAAATATAATTTAAATATATACACGTGCTATTGACCTGGTTGCTACGTATAGATTTTGTTGTAAGTATAAGTCAGCGTGTTAAATTTTACATTACAAAAGCTAAAATCTACGCTATGTTTTATAGTTACAAGAGACCCTAGAACTCCCTAAATAAGTAGCGAAGTACAATTTGCAGAATATCTATCCAAGTACTTGAAAGCAAGCAAGAATACCTAAAGCCGTGTTGTATCAGGATCTTTAAATTAAAACTGTTCACAAGAATTGATTATGAAAACATTAGAATCTAGAAAAGATTTTAATGCAACTATCTATCGACAGTTCCATTATCGAGAACTTTTCAATTTATTCTACTACGATGATCCTAATTGTAAAATGCCTAATAAACAAGGGTAAGAAAACAATCAATAAACGTATTGTAATCATCCTTTGATATCATTCATTAATGTTTTCTATATATAAGTTATCTTCTATTAATATGTCGATAAACAAAATTTCTGCCATGACAACCAACACTATTCCAAAATTAATTATTACAAGATATTTTATAAAAATATATATAAGTTTTCTTGGAAAACATTATGTGAAATTTATTATATAAACAAAATTTTCATAATAAAGAACATATTATTTGAAAAAAAAAAAAAAAAATAATAATAATAAAAATTGAACCGACCTAATATTCTCATCTATATTTTGTGGAATATAACCCTTGTAGTAACCGAATTGCCTTTTATAATTCAGTTGTATCTACCGTAATATTCAGTATTCCCAATCGAATTGTAAGATAGTACATGCAACCGACAAAATTCGATTGGCTAAAAATTCGGTCATCACAACGAATGTGTTTTCTCTGTGTAGAACATCAATTGACAAGAAGTGTAATATCCAGAGAAACCTTGGCCACATACGTGTACCATTCCATGTCAATAGTGTCTCAACCTCGAATGTATACAAATTGTATACTGAGTGCTTATATCACTAAATTAAATTTAAACCGCATTGGTAATAACTTGAGATTCTTGGCTTTTATTGTAGAAATTCATTTTCACTGCACATATTTTAATAAAAATTCAAAACAACACACTGTACCTTTCAGCATTCAAATTAGCAAAATTCGAATTATACATGGTTTAAATCTTCTAAAAGAAATCTTTTATTTCCAGCTTTTTTTCAGTACAAAACATTAGATTATTTGCCAAAGATGCTAAAAAATAAGGAACAACAATAAAAAAGATACATTTGTTTGTTTTTCTTATATTTATTATTTAATTTTTTACTTACTTACATGCAAAAGAAAAAAGATATAAGAAAAACGAATAGTTCTCGTAAAAAAACAAAAAACTACAGCAATAAAAAAATAAAATAAAAAAAAAATTGCATGTTGTTTCTTGCACAATCCGTAAAGAAGATTTTGAGAAAATGTCGAAGATGAAGAATTTTTGTGCATTACATCAGCATGCAACTGCAAAGTTTTACAGTTTAAGTAAAACGAACAAGATTCGAACCAAAAAAAAAAAAAAAAAAATGTTAACCAAGTATCAAACATCATGATAAATAAGAAAATCAAAAGGAAAATATACGAGGATGGTATTATATTTGTTAGAGTATATGTATATAGTTCTTGTAGAAAAATTATTTGTTACAGCTAAGAGATATTGATCTGTTACTGGTATCTGAAACTCACTTTACTCAAAAGAACTGTTTCAGAATAAATGGCTACTATACCTATGACACAAAGCAGCCTAACGGTAGGGCATGCGGAGGGACAGCAATATTAGTTCGTAAAGATATAAAACATTTTCCAATGCCAGAATACAGAACGGATCATATTCAGGCCACTTCAATAAATATTCCTGATAACAATATAACAATATCCTCTATATATTGTCCTCCAAGATATTCTATTAATCGTAATCAATTTCTTGATTATTTTGCAACTTTAGGCCCAAGATTTATAGCAACAGGAGACTATAACGCAAAACATACCTTTTGGGGCTCTCGTCTAACAACTCCCAGAGGTAGGCAGTTATTTGAAGCAATATCATCCAGCAAACTAGATTCCATATCTTGTGGCCAACCTACTTACTGGCCTACAGACCTCAATAAGGTTCCCGATCTTATCGACTTTGCTGTAATTAGAAATGTAAAACGTGAATGTATATCAGTGATTCCTTCACTTGATCTTTCGTCAGACCATACACCAACGATCCTGACACTGATTAATAGTCCAAGTCACTTTGAAACACAAAACTCTTGTTTTCCAAACAAGAAAACCAACTGGTTAAAATACAAAATGTACATAAGCTCCCACTTACCACAAAATATTCCACTGAAAAGCGAAAACGAAATACAATCTGCAGTTAATATCTTCACGGATATTCTGACTAATGCAGCTATATTATCCACACCTTCGCGTTTCTCACGAAGGCCAAAATATATTAAATGTTGCTCAAATGTTGAATCTCTTATTAGGGAAAAAAGGCAACTAAGACGTCAATGGCAAGATTCTCGATCACCAGCCGTCAAAACTAGACTTAATCAATGTATTAAAAGATTACGCTTCGCTCTGAAGAATCAAAAAGAATCCAAATTGAAAACATATCTGCAAAACTTAGACTCTACTAAGGAAACTGATTATAGTCTATGGAAGGCGGTGAAAAATATGCAATGCCCTATTGCATATGAGTCTCCCATACGCCTCCAAAATGGCCAATGGGCAAAAAGTTCTAATGAAAAAGTTGAAGCATTCGCTAGTCATTTAGAACACGTTTTCACTCCAAATAATACAGGTTCAACTCTAAGACCTGTTGTAGTTAGCGACCATATTCACTCTCCATTAAAATTCCGGCTCTCTGCCGTGAAATTAGCAGTAAAAGGTCTGAAGGCAGGAAAATCTCCTGGAACGGACAAAATTACCAGCACAATGATTTGTTTCTTGCCAAACTCGGCTCTAAAATTTATTTTATTCATTTTCAATGCCATTTTACGTACTGGCTACTTTCCAAGCACTTGGAAGTTGTCAGAGATAGTAATGATACCCAAACCTGGAAAAGACGTCACTCAAGTAACATCTTACCGTCCAATAAGCTTATTATCAATTTTTTCGAAATTGTTTGAGAAATTGCTCCTTGAGAGCCTATTATTACATCTTAATAATAATAACAGTATACCTAACCATCAGTTTGGTTTTAGGAGAAAACATGGTACTATTGAACAAGTGCATCGAATTACAACTCTCATCAGAAGAGGTTTCGAGAGCAAGCAGTATTGCTCTGCGTTATTTATTGACATATCTCAAGCTTTCGATAAAGTCTGGCACGACGGACTAATACATAAAATGACCACGTTACTTCCACAGAACGTTCATAAGTTACTAAAAAACTATATAATAAATAGATCTTTTCAAATAAGATCGAAAGATGTGATTTCTTCACGCAGAAAAATTTCCGCAGGAGTACCTCAAGGAAGTATTTTAGGGCCTCTTCTTTATATACTATATACGGCAGATATGCCCACGAGCCCTTTGACTCATACATCAACTTTTGCAGATGATACTGCTTTTGTAAGTATGCATACAAATCCTGTGATTGCATCCGAAAAACTCCAATCCCATATCACTGAGCTGGAAAAATGGCTATATAAATGGAAGATCAATGTGAATGCTTCGAAATGTGTCCATATAACATTTACCTTACGCAGGGAAAGTTGTCCCCCCATTCGAATAAACAATGTCCAAATACCTGAACAGGATAAAGTAAGATATCTTGGTATTCACCTAGACCGGCGTTTAACATGGACTCGTCATATAGAATCCAAAGTTACTCAAATAAAACTAAAATCTGCCCAAATTCATTGGTTAATTGGTCCAAAGTCAGCCCTAGACTTGGACTATAAAGTACTGTTATATAAAGCAGTAATAAAACCTATATGGTTATATGGCTTACAGCTCTGGAGAACAGCCTCTTCATCAAACATTGAAAAATTACAGAGAAGACAGTCCAAACTCCTAAGAATAATAACAGGTGCACCATGGTACGTCAGAAATAGCAACATCCACAAGGATCTCAATATTCCTACAATTCGTGAGGAGATAAAGAACAGTAGCATCAAATATATGAAAAAATTATCTGAACACCCAAACCCTCTCGCTTGGGATCTGCTAACTTTTGAGGGTCACAGACGCCTAAGAAGAATGGAAACACTGGATCTTGGAAGATAACACTACTAATGAAAACTCTACGTTGGATTTTGCAGTGGCAATATCAACAATAATTTAAGTTTAGGTTAAGATTTTAATACTTATTGTAAATTTCTGAAAAAGAAAGATTCAATAAAAACTAATATATATATATATAAAAAAAAACAGCTAAGAGATTGATCAGTGTACTATTATTCAATTCTGTGTTTACTAATTTGTCACAAAAATTTCATCATATCGAGCCTCGTATATAAATAAGAGTTTGATGTATACTTTTAAGCATGACAGACGTCTTTATTAACAATTATCCAGGATTAAAGAAACAGCAAAAATAAAAAAGAAAGACGTTTCGTAGAACAAGGAAAAACATGAAAACAAGAATATTAAGAATTTGTTGTTTGGAAAATTAAAGATTTTTCTTTTTATATATTTTGTTTAAATAATTTATTTTTTTTTTAAGTGCAATAAATTTAAATGGTTTGAAAATTAAAATTCAAGAAATGAACATATTGTATGACATGGTAGCCAAACTGGTCTGATACTTTTTTTGCTAGTTGAGAAAGAAAATTATAGATTGCGACTTATTAATAGACATATTTCACTGTCCAGCTACTTTATCTGGTAGACTAGTCCTAAATAATTTATTGAAGTTCATATCATATTATCCCTAGAGGTAAAAGAATAGGTCTAAAACTAAACACGTGACATATTCTTTGGGGTTAATGGACAGTTCTACTTAGTTCCGAAATTTTATATATGTATGTGGATCCTGTTACTCGCACATGGAGTTGTAATTATTGGTTACACATTACTGCCGTTTAGGTACTGTTGGACTGGTTATAGGCTAGTTTAAATGTATTGGTTCAATACTGGTCACTATATACATTTTCACAGCTTCAATACCAGTTACATATAGCCTAAATTGGACAAACCATTCTCGAGTTTTATAGTGTGACCGCTGAATAAGTCATATTAGTCATGCCCATAAAAAAATCAATACGTGATAGAAAACGAGAGAGGACATTTAGTCGGTCAAGCCCGACCATATGATACCCTACACCATTGTCTACATCAAAATTCGGGCAGGGGTCTTTTTTATATGACTTGGGGCCAATTGTGGACCGATACTCATATTAAGTGTAAAATAAGACATACGAATACAGATTATTACGCTGATACTAACATTTATATCAATTTATTCACTTTTGGGTGATTCCCGAAAAAGGTCCATACATATATGGGAGCTATGGTAAATTATGGACCGATCTTCGTAAAATTTCGTATTATATTTATATTTATATAAAACTTATTTGTGTGGAATTTTAACTCGATACTAATGGTCTAATGGGATTTATGGCCGTTAAAGTAATTTTCTGAAAATGGGTTTATATGGGAGCTATAGTCAGTAATGGACCGATCTTTCTGAAACTTGGCACATAGATTTAGATTTATATCTATGTGCCAAGAAAAATGGAAAATTTCGTTAAAATATTTCTATGTTTAAGGGATTTATGATCGTTAAAACTCTTTTCCGGGAGGACAGTTGTATGGGAGCTAGGTGAAATAATGGACCGATCAAAACCAATTTCGATAGGCTTCGTTCTTGTCTAATAAGAAACCTGTGTGCCAAATTTCATTAATTTAAAAAAGTGAATGCAGATCCTTGTTTAACTTGTCAAAATCTACTTAGTTCACCTATTTTTGTTTCAAGAAAAAAAAAAATATGTTTTTTGCCCACCACTGTATTACTTAACTGTGAATAAAATCAAGATTTATGCATCAATTTTAAAGATACATGCCTTATTTTATTCACAGCATTACCAGCTTTGAAAAAATGACAAACTGAAACATTTTTGATGTTTTCATTTATTAAAAGAAATTTAAGTAACAAAAAAATTATTATTAGTATTATTTTTTTTTTTTTTTTTTTTTTGACACTTATTTTGAAACTACAGCACATAAAAAAATGAAGTTTGAATGATTTGATGTTATAAGGAAATATACTAGAGTAATGGCCTTACTATGGGCGACACATTAGATATGCCCATAAAAAAATCCAGAAGTGATGGAAAAAAATTGAAAGCAGATTTGAGTTTAGCACATCAAAATACATCAATTCCAACTATTCATCTATGGTGGTGTATTTTCTTGTCGACCAGTGCACAGTGGGGCAGAATCGAAATTTTTTGGAAATAAATCTGTAACTTCTGATTGGCTGGTTGGATTTACATGAAATTTGGTATAGGCATAGCAGAGTGTAAAATGTTAAGTTTGGAATTGAGACTGAACAGACCCCTCAGGGGCGGAGCTAAAGGGGCTCAAAGTTGGGTACCTCAGATATAGAATTTTTGTTTCTCATCCAATTTTAAATATTTTTATATATTATTATAGGCACTGATAAGACCTTAAAAAAACATGCTTACATGTACTATTTATTTCTTATGGTTTTTGAGTTATTTGCATTTGAATTTTTATGTACCTAAAATGTTCTTGGTCCAGTTTTTTCCATATATATCCTAGTATTTCCGACCGATTTCATTTGTTTTTTCTTTATTAGTATTTTCATTTTTTTTTTCTAAAATTAAATTTTCTTTAACAACATATAGTAATTTTATAGTTTTCTAAAAGGTATCTTCACAGAGAAGACTTTAAAATAAAAATCAAATGGTCTAGCTACACGCCCTTTCGAAATTGACCCATTTTATATGAACATTTTGATTTAGCCTATATTTTCTCAAATCTCAAAGCACGAATCGGCAAACGAAATGCATTTTAAAAATCTGCAATATGTTGTTAAAAGTTTTCAATGAAAATCTACTGGACTCCGGAAAAATTTGGATTTTATAGCCGAAAATGTGAAAATAGCCATTTTTGGTATTTTCGGCGTTTTTTTGGGAATTGTGGGATTCCGTTTACATAAATCCTAAAGTTTTTTTCACTTTCTCATTTTATACAATAAAGTGTATATCCACCGAAAATTTCGTTAAGATATCTTTAATAACAAAGATTTTATTACAGATAAAATATTTAGAGTTTCTCGAAATTCCGCTTTTTTACAAAAATTTTACTTTAATCTCAAAAATCAGAAAAAATATAAATTCGATTTTTTTCACCTAAATTACATTGCATAGCTGACATAATTCTTCGTTATACTTTTTATCTTATATCCTTTTCTGTGAAGATACCTTTCAGAGAAATATAAAATTATTATATGTTGTTAAATAAAATTTAATGTTAGAGAAAAAAAGAGTGAAGATAGTTTTTCGGCAAAAAAAAAAAAAACACAAAAATTCGTAATTTTTGCAATTTTCAAATTGAAAATCGCTTATTTTTGGACTCGGTAAAGATATCGACTTAAAATTTTTTTTATTCAATAGATAATTTTGTTCTTTAATTAGCTGAAGAAAAAAAGAGTGAAATCGGTGGGAAATACTAGGATATATATAGAAAAAACTGGACCAAGAACATGCAAAATTTAGGTACATAAAAATTCAAATGCAAATAACTCAAAAACCATAAGAGATAAATAGGACATGCAAGCATGTTTTTTGTAAGTCTTATCAATGCGTACAATAATATATAAAAATATTTGAAATTGGACGAGAAACAAAAATTTTGCAAGCGATTAAAAAATTTCTATATCAGAAGTACCCAACTTCGAGCCTTTTTAGCTCTTCCCCTGAGGGCACTGTTCGGTCCCCCTTCCAAACTTAACATTTTACACTCCTATGCTATGTCTATACCAAATTTCATGCAAATCCAACCAGCCAATCAGAAGTTACAGATTTATTTAAAAAAAATTTCGATTCTGCCCCACTGTGCAGTGTAATCTGCCCACCCATACCTACAAAATACCATATGTAACATTCCAAGTGTATTAAACTTTTCTCATTTTACAGCACCGTAATATTACTTAATACTATTTTACTCGTTTTTGTATATCAGTTAAAAAAAAGTACTTTTTTTGTGGACCCGGAAAAGATAATTATTACAGTTTGTTTACGTTCTATTATATCCAATACTTCTTTACTATATCAGCATCAAATTTAATTTTAATTAAAGTATTGATCAGTAATATGTTCTGCCTGTCCCAGCTTGTCAAATATCAGCTCCTCTAAAACCAAAAAACTAGTATGTTTTAAGGCCATTATATAGATTGCCTTTTATGAATTAGCTGAACGCATATTAAAAATATTTTTTATTTTAAAATTTAAATATCTTTTTTTTTTTTTTATTTATATGTATATTACCATGTCTCTTCAACATTATCTACGAAGAAATCTCCATAATATAAAATGTAGCTTTATAATGCAAAGCAGATAATTATTTCATTACCCTGCTCCAGTGATATCTTAAGAAAATAAATGTCAATAATATCTTTAAAAGAAAACCATTGTCTTCTTTTCATGTCTTTATACAAATGAAAATACAAAAAAAAAAAAAAAAAAAAAACGAAATATAAAACAGGAACAGGATGCGTGTAAAGAAAAGTATCAATACATGCAAATAAAAATAACTGAAAGAACATTATAATTATACTCAACGTGTGTCATTTATTTAATTTTTAATTTCATGAATTTTGTATGAACAATGACAGTATCATGCATTGAAATGAAACGAAGAAATAATTAATATATAGTTGAACACTTCTTTGCTGAACTCCTTGGAATAAGAATTGCTTTTATTTTAAGATATAAAGACAAACAAAAAAAAAGGTCACACAACATTAAGTTATCGGAAATTAAACAGAAAATTGTCTCGTAAAAGAAAGAATATAAAAGGGATAAGAAAAAGTTTGATAAAAAATAGCGTAAAATTATATAATTTCATTAAGTTAATCAGATTAAATTTTAAAGTTTTTTTGGTGCATAACACATTAAAAAGTTCTAAAGAAGTCTTGAAATAAAAATGAGAATTTATGTTAATTATTTATGTTAATATGAGGAATTTAAAAAATTTTAACTAAATATATTTTCATAATTTTTTTCTTCTGACACTAAAGTTGATTTGTAATTTAATTAATGACTTTTTATGGATAACAAATTTTTTCACTTTAATTATTTTTATCAATGTGCGCAAAATTTGTGGAGGTTTGAATTTAAAACTTTCAAAAAAATCTTACAAATAGAACTTTGACTTTATCAAAGTTAAAACAATGCGATTTTATGAAACTTCTAAGGCATATGTCAAGATTATTACAAGATCTTCAATATTTATAAAAATAAATAATTCAAATTTTGCATAACTTCGTAAAAAACAATATTGAGGATCGTTTGCTGAAAAAATCGATTTTAATTTGAAATAAGGACTGCGCACGAAAAAATCCGTGCATGCAAATCTGCTTATAGAAACTAAACCAGCGGGCGAATTTTTTTAAAGTGATATTTTTATTAATGATTGTTATGTTCAAGTTCTACACATAAAATAATAAATTAGTTCCTGTTGGTTTTTAAGGAAATATCTGATATTTTCCGGAATTATTCTAATTAAAGGTTTTATTGTGTTTCGGTCACTTTTTGCTCGAATTAGTCCACTTATTTTTAAACTCCATTTCATTTTATGCTGAGGGTTTAATGTCCTTTAAAGTATTTTTTACTAGATTCCAATAGCTTTCAATTGCATGGAATTTCGGACAATTTGATGGATTAGCATCTTACGGTACAAACTCTTACAATTTCTTTGTTGCAACTCCATTGTTTTGTTGTAATGAGAAGAAGCGGAAATATTCCAGAAAGCAGAGGATACACTGAATTTTATTAGAAAAGGGAGAAGTCTTTTCCAAAGGCACTCATTCACGTATATTTCTGTGTTAATGCATTTGAATTTAAAACTTTATAAGAATGAAGTGTTTTATTCCTGCGTATGCATATGACTTCCAATCAAAAAGTTTCTTGGGAATTTTGATTTCTTTGATACACAAAATTTTTCTGTCATAATCCCTCTAGCATCTGCGACATAGAATTCCTGGCTAGGAAGTTTAAAAAAGTCACCCTGTACGAACGTTTCATCGTCTACTATACAAAAATAAAATTTCTGAAAAAATTCGTCCGAAGTACTTTCATGTTAAATTTTACCTTCATATTCTTGTTAAAGTTTCTAATATGATTTTTTTCTTACTTTATACGTCTTCAGGCTAGACTTCCTTTCAAATTTTCTGATAAAGATTCAAAGTAATTAACTTTTTCTGACACTTTTCTTCCAGAGATGAGGTGATTTTCTCTCAAAATCCTTTTTATTTTGCCTGAGTCCTACAGCCTGAAGATACTATTTGTCTTCCATTACCAGGTTACCATTCAGTGATCAAGACTTCTTTGTATAATATTATGACCCAAAAAACTGTATTTTGCGGCACAACATCCTTCCCTGCAATTATTTTATATGATCAATGCAAGATTTCATGAAAAATTTGAATTATGTGTTTTGGTGTTTTTTGTTCAACTTCCATTTTAAGGAAAAGTAGTAGTATAACTACGAAATTTGGCACATGGCTAGTGAGCATAACGAAAAATGTAAACCAGTTAACAGGATTATTTAATTTTCACCACATCAAAAGTTATAAGCCCAAGAGCATGCACGGATTTTTTTCGTGCGCAGTCCTTATATAATTATTTAAATATTACTACACATAATAATATTCCTAACAAAAAGCGCGATTTTAATTTATTAAACAAATTTTAGAAAATTTTTAAATTGTGTCTTGTTTGATGATAAATTTTACATTGCAAATTTATTAGCAATATTAACATCATCCTAACGGAGCCAGATTTTTAAATTTCTATTAGAGAACGGAGATAGGTGGATTTATATTTCATTTCCTAGGCTCCTTTTCTGTCTCTAATCAAAGTTAAAGATTTAATTTTTGATGGAATAATATGAATTGAAGTATTAAAGAAGTAAATATTAAATCTTAAAAAAAGAAAAATAATGATAATGAAAATAAAAATAATAAAAATGCAAAATCTTTTTTTTTAAGAATTTGGAGAGCAAACCATGAGTATAGCAAATTCACCTTTCCTAAAACCAAAAAGCTCCCAAACGACATAGAAAACTAAACATCCGTTTTCTTATAAAACTATTCATCCTACAAATCTTAACGGAGCTAGATTTCTTCCTCAGGGAGCGATATCTCGGTAAATAAGCGCTTATATGGAAAAAGGACCTCAATTTGTGATCACTTATTTTTCTCATCAAAAATCCAATTTTCTATGAAATTTTCCAAAAAATTTTTATCCTTCAATATCCTTCGATATCTCGGTAAATAAGCATTTATATGGAAAAAGGACCTCAATTTATGATCACTTATATTTCTCATCAAAAATCAAATTTTCAATGAAAATTTCCAAAAAATCTTTATCCTTCGATATCTCGGTAAATAAGCGTTTATATGGAAAAAGGACCTCAATTTGTGATCACTCACATTTCTCATCAAAAATCCAATTTTCAATAAAAATTTCCAAAAAATCTTTATTCTTCGATATCTCGGTAATTAAGCGTTTATATGGAAAAAAGACCTCAATTTATGATCACTTATATTTCTCATCAAAAATCAAATTTTCAATGAAAATTTCCAAAAAATCTTTATCCTTCGATATCTCGGTAAATATGAGTTTATATGGAAAAAGGACCTCAATTTGTGATCACTCACATTTCTCATCAAAAATCCAATTTTCAATGAAAATTTCCAAAAAATCTTTATTCTTCGATATCTCGGTAATTAAGCGTTTATATGGAAAAAGGACCTCAATTTATGATCACTTATATTTCTCATCAAAAATCCAATTTTCAATGAAAATTTCCAAAAAATCTTTATTCTTCGATATCTCGGTAATTAAGCGTTTATATGGAAAAAGGACCTCAATTTGTGATCACTTATATTTCTCATCAAAAATCCAATTTTCAATGAAAATTTCAAAAAAATCTTTATTCTTCGATATCTCGGTAATTAAGCGTTTATATGGAAAAAGGACCTCAATTTATGATCACTTATATTTCTCATCAAAAATCCAATTTTCAATGAAAATTTCCAAAAAATCTTTATCCTTCGATATCTCGGTAAATAAGCGTTTATACGGAAAAAGGGCCTCAATTTGTGATCACTCACATTTCTCATCAAAAATCCAATTTTCAATGAAAATTTCAAAAAATCTTTATTCTTCGATATCTCGGTAATTAAGCGTTTATATGGAAAAAGGACCTCAATTTGTGATCACTTATATTTCTCATCAAAAATCCAATTTTCAATGAAAATTTCAAAAAAATCTTTATTCTTCGATATCTCGGTAATTAAGCGTTTATATGGAAAAAGGACCTCAATTTGTGATCACTTATATTTCTCATCAAAAATCCAATTTTCAATGAAAATTTCCAAAAAATCTTTATCCTTCGATATCTCGGTAAATATGAGTTTATATGGAAAAAGGACCTCAATTTGTGATCACTCACATTTCTCATCAAAAATCAAATTTTCAGTGAAAATTTCAAAAAAATCTTTAACCTTCGATATCTCGGTAAATAAGCGTTTATATGGAAAAAGGACCTCAATTTGTGATCACTCACATTTCTCATCAAAAATCAAATTTTCAGTGAAAATTAAAAAAAAATCTTTAACCGTCGATATCTCGGTAAATAAGCGTTTATATAAGTGATCACTTTTATTTCTTATAAAAAACCAATTTTCTATGAAAATTTCAAAAAAATCTTTATCCTTCGATATCCCGGTAAATAACTTATATTTCTCATCAAAAATCAAATTTTTAATGAAAATTGCAAAAAATTTTTAACCTTCGATATCTCGGTAAATAAGCGTTTATATGGAAAAAAGACCTCAATTTGTGATCACTTATATTTCTCTTCAAAAATCAAATTTTCAATGAAAATTTCCAAAAAATCTTTATTCTTCGATATCTCGGCAATTAAGCGTTTATATGGAAAAAGGACCTCAATTTATGATCACTTATATTTCTCATCAAAAATCCAATTTTCAATGAAAATTTCCAAAAAATTTTTAACCTTCGATATCTCGGTAAATAAGCGTTTATATGGAAAAAGAACCTTAATTTGTGATCACTCATATTTCCCATCAAAAACCAAATTTTCTATGAAAATATCCAAATAATCTTTAACCTTCGATATCTCGGTAAATAAGCGTTTATATGGAAAAAGGACTTCAATTTGTGATCACTTATATTTCTCATCAAAAATCCAATTTTCAATGAAAATTTCCAAAAAATCTTTATTCTTCGATATCTCGGTAATTAAGCGTTTATATGGAAAAAGGACCTCAATTTATGATCACTTATATTTCTCATCAAAAATCAAATTTTCAATGAAAATTTCAAAAAAATCTTTATCCTTCGATATCTCGGTAAATAAGCGTTTATATGGAAAAAGGACCTCAATTTGTGATCACTTATTTTTCTCATCAAAAATCCAATTTTCTATGAAATTTTCCAAAAGATCTTTAACCTTCGATATCTCGGTAAATAAGCGTTTATATGGAAAAAGAACCTCAATTTGTGATCACTTATAATTCTCATCAAAAATCCAATTTTCTTTGAATATTTCCAAAAAATCTTTATCCTTCGGTTAGTAGGTTACCTGACCTACTATAATTAGGGTAAAAATAATTGTTCTAATATTTAAACACTAGTCTCCTGCGCAAGATGATTTGAAAAGCAAACACACTTGAATTTCAAGTGTGTGTTTCATAGCCAACATGTGCAAAAACAACAATAAATACTGTTCGTACTGTTCGCTGCCCGAAGCAAAGCAAGTGTGTACTGTGTATGAGCGACTGCAAATCCGTGCGTTCAAATCATTTATCGTAAACAAGTGGTGCAAGTGGTGTGGCAAAAAAAGCAAATCATACAAGACGTTGAGAAATGATTTAAAGATTTCAAGTGGGCTTAATGATTTGTTTGTTTTTTGTAATACGTAGTTGCTGTGTGTGGCAAAAAATCTTCATAATGTGTAAAAAGTGGTTGTTTATAAATATTCTTGCATACACACACATATATACAGTATGTCTATATTTTATTGTTGGTTCTTCTTTTCTAAATAAATGTAAAAGGGTGAATTCATAAAGTTATTAAAAAATACTCTTTATTAAGAGTTAAAAAAGTAAAAAAATTAAAGTTGACATTTGAAACTGTCAGTTACATATGTAAGTTAGAAAATTTTTATCTTTAGTATTTATTTATATTTTAAATAAAGTTAGTCTTATAATTAATTGTATGTTTATAAAAAATTTTAAAATTGTACTTATTTATATTATGATAGATTTTATTGCATTTAATTTATATTTACTAAGTAATCATTCTATTTTAAAACTAAAAGGAAATAATATAGAACAATGTCTTTTCATTTTTCAAATTCGTTTCCATATACGTTTACTCCTTGACTAATAAATTTTCCCAAATGTTAAGAATACGATGGAACATCTGCACTGTAATAAAATTATAAATGAAATATTTTAAGACGTTTACCTAAATTGTGTGTCCCGTCATATGTACATGTTCAATATATAATCAAGTAAAGGATGCTGTTTTACCTGATTGTAAGCGAACTCAATTCGTGGTTTTATAAAAAATAAATTTACATTTTTTACAGTGCAGAACATATGTACCTGTTTCTTATTGATCTATTAAGGTGCTTCTACAGATTTTATTGCCAAATTCTTGCTGTTTTAAATAAATTTTTTACACTGAGAAATATATCTGTTTTTATTGGACTAAAGTTATTTTTAGAAAAGGCTTATACATATTATTACCTAATGTAAAAATGAGTTTATAAATAAAATTATAATATTATTACCTAATATATTTCATATATGCTATAAATGAAGTTATGAATTAAAATCTTTCATCAGTTATTTCAAAAGTGTTCTCGTGTTCAGAATTGAATTTTTTGTGCTCCAACAAATTATTTGTTTTCACAATCGTGTTAAAATATACATATCTTCGTATACTTATAATGGCAGAAGTAATGGTAAGAAATAAAATTATTTTTTAAAGTTACTTTACTAAACAAAATATATCATATTTATGTATTTAGAATTCAACTCCTACTGAATCAATGGACGCTGCCAGCATCAAACAAAATATCCTGTCAGGAACATTCAAAATAACTACGAAAAAGAGACAGAAGCAAGATTTGGGACACATTTGGAAAGATTGTAAACCAGGAAGGAGCCGAAATAGCAAACAAAGTTGCCTGCATAAAGTGTTTTAAAATATGATTCGAGAACCACATCGAACTTGGTGAGACATAAGTGCTACTACACCACGAAGGAAACTAATACAGAAAAAGTAGAGGTTAACAACGAGACGAAAAAAAAAGCAACGCGATTATTTTCCGAATGGTGTATAAAAAATTGTCGGCCTTTTCAATTTGTTCAAGATACCGGTCTAATGCAGATTTCGGAGTTCTTGATTTCAATTGGAGCGAAGTATGGACCAAATGTTGATGTAGAAAAATTATTGCCACATCCTACCACAATATCGCGGAATATTGAAAAAATATATGAAGCAACATTCCTAAATGTTAAACATGAAATCAATGCTGTCTGCAAAAATGGTTTTGGATTAACTTCAGATATATGGATGGACAACTATTTACGGAAAAGTTATATCTCTCTAACTATCCATTATACAAAAAATGACCAATTGATTTCCAGGTTGATAGGTCTTAATTCAATGAATGGGGAAAGATGTACGCGTAAGTAAATTTAAACAGTTATATTACTATTACATAAATGAAAAAATGAATACCAAATGAACCACATATCTTTAATAATTATTTATTTTAGATGATGCCATTAGATTAAAAGCTCAAACTTTACTAGGAAGATATGATTGCAAACTGGAAGATGGAGTTATGGTAACAGACAGAGGTTCCAACATGGTTGCTGCGTTCAATTGTTTTCCACACATATATTGCATTAACCATTTACTTAATAATGTAATCGAAAAGGCTATTAAAAATGTAGAGGAACTAAATGAACTGTGTAATTTATGCTCGAAATTGGTTAAATATTTCAAGAAATCTGGCGATAATTGCAAATTAAGCCAAACATTAAAAAGTCATTGTCCTACACGGTGGAACACAATGTATTACCTTTTGGAATCTGTGGAAAAAAATTGGATGGATGTCAATAATATATTGCAGCAAAAAAATGAGCTTCAAAAAGTCGAAAAAATAAACATAAGCCACATTAAAGGAATTGTGAACGTCATGAGACAATTTGAACAGGCGTCCAAAACTTTAGAAGGAGAAAAATATGCTACATTACATCTAGTTTATGCATACATCAATGGATTGAGGGACACTTGCATATCAGAAGATGATGATATTGAACTCGTAAAAAAATTTAAGGAAGCATTATTTGAAAATATACAGACAACTGTATTTTTAAATATATCCATGACGCATAAAATTGCACATTTCCTTTTTCCACCCGCGAATAAACTGTTACAATTTTCAAAAGACGAAATGGATAATATAAAATCAAAATGTGCAGAGGAGTTAAAAATTCTCTGGCAAAATGAAGGTGAAGAAATCATGGAATCACCAACATCAACTAAAACATCAGTAATATCATCATATTTCAAGAATTTTTTATCGCCAACATCAAATCTAACATGGGATGATAAAATAGCTAGAGAAATTCAAACATACCAAAACCTGGATGTTCCCTTCGAAGAAAACTTTAATGTCATCAGTTGGTGGTATTTACATCGAACACAGTTGCCTTTGTTGTATAAATTAAGCTGCAAACTATTGGCTACTCCAGCAAGTAGTGCAAGTTCCGAAAGAGTTTTTTCAATTGCTAGACAATTGTTATCGGAAAAAAGAACGAATCTTTCCTCCAACTCAACCATCTTTTCACAGATTATGTTTCTTCACATGAATACAGACAACATTATTATCTGTGATATAGTTTAAGTATTTATATACATATGTATAAGAAAGTAGTATATAAGTAATTAAGTATATATTTGTTTTAAGTAATAATATAAAAAAACCTCGTAAAAAACTTTAAATATTTAATAAAATCTGTTTACTAATAAAACTTAATGCATGTTTCTTTAAATTGTTATAACTAGTAACATTAATAATTTATTTGATCGTAAATAACAATAAGTTTATAAACAATACTTTTAAACGACTGTTTTACTTACGAAATTACTTTATACAGTCATGAACGCACACACACACATATAATTTTAATAAAAAAGAAAACACAATTTTTTTCCTTATTGAAGCAAACAAGTGGTCAAAAGGCTTGTATTTTTTTATACAAGCCTTTGAGAGGCTTGTTTGGTCGCTATCATAGCACACTCATGATTTGTTCATAAAGTTGAAGCACACACGCAGTATTTGTATGGTTTTAAGTGCCTGCAGAACAGTATTTATTACTCCGCACACACACTGATAACAACACTTGAAAAATATCAAGTGGCTTGTACAGCCTTATAAGACACAGTTTGCAGGGCTCTATTAAACACATTCTGTGTTAAATAATAGACAAAAATGTGTATGTTAATTTTTCATGTTTGTAAAAAAATGTTTGTAAACATATCTTATGTACTGTTAAAGTATTTAAAATTCAACAGAAAGTGCGTGTTTATACGATCTTATTGTTTTTATATTACAAAATAATTGGGGGATTCACAAGGTGTGCTATCATGTCGTATTGTCATATGTCCTGAATTATTTCAATGTATAAAAAATATTGTTATTTCTTTTTGTTTGTAAAATTTTATGACATTATAACAATATGACATGATAGCTTTGTGGATCCCCCAAATGTGTTTCAACGTTCCATTAAAAAATATGAAATTTGTTTTTAACATAAATTGGCAGAACTTAAAAGGACATATGTATGAATCATATAATAGCTCAGCATTAGCTCAGCAAGTTAGATGGGTTTGGGAATTGCAAAAGAAATTATCATCCAATTAGTTTGCGTCTTGTATTCCCATAGTTCTGTCTACGTCGTCAATTCTTCGATTTGCAAAACTAATTTTCACACATATTTATTTGACCGTTTTCATACATTTTCATCAATTGTTGCTTCTTGAGTTCCAATAATTCTCTCTAAGTCTTCAATTCTTTGATAGGAAAAGATATATATTTACACATTTTAACTTGGCCGTTTCTGTACACAGATTTACCCTTTTTTCAACCACCTGGACACTTTTTTGGACCTTTTTTTAAATGGCGACTTTTTAAGACTATGAGCTAAATGACGAAAATTATTTAATTTAAACAAATAAATGAACTATATTGATATTGCTTCACAGTAATATAAACCGCGGAATATTTATATATGGACTGAATAATAAAGTTTATTAATAGCTATTTAAATCATCATTTGCCGAATCTTTTTGGAATGGTTTGAGAAAATAAAAAACAGATACGATGAATACATTTATCCTAATTTATATTTTTACATTCTTCATAGCAATTCCTAGGGGGGACGTGTTTTTTTACTAAGTTATCAATAATAAAAAATAGTTTGTCTAACAGACTTTAGTCAATACTTTTATATCATACGTTCAGTCCTAAATTGGTTCGACGGGGATTTGAAAGATTTGAGTACGAGTAAAAACCTTGTACAAAAGTACAGAAATGTAATTAATAAAAAAAGATGTAAAAAAAAAGATGAATGATGAAGTATGTCAGCTATTTTTGTGAATTAATCTTTAATTTTTAATAATAAGATTGATGTAAAATATTGATAAATAAATTATTTTGTTGCTAACAGAATTGGATTTAGTAGTTTTTCTTAAAAAACATCATTTTTTGTTTATGTTGTTATCAAATGATCAAAATTAAAGGAGTTTTTTAGATTTTTAAGGAGTTGGCCCCTTTTTTAAAAAAATCCCCTTTTTCGGCGACTTTTTATTTTGAAATCCCCTTTTTTGGACACTTTTTAAAAATTCTCAACGGTAACGCTATTCGTACAATTTCATCTCTATTAAAACTTCTTAACTCATTTCATAGCTTTACCCGATCCCGTTAAGATAAATTAATAAAATTTGGTATGGGGTCTATTTTAATAATTGTGATCATAAAATCGAAAGATTTCTGATCCTAACTATGTATATAAGAAGCAGACGTTTAAGCAGATTGTATATGAAAAAGATTTTTATTTTTCATTTAAATTTAGTTTTGTGATTATTTTACAAATTTTATATTAAATATATTTAGTGTGAATCAGGTAAATTGGTGGTGGGCCATTATTATTGAAATTTAAGGCAACTTAATAATGACGTAAAAGCATTAAATAATTTACGGTGTAAGACTAAATATTTTTTTTTTTTTAATGTATAAAGCGCATTATATATTAAAGAAAATATGTTACACGTTAAAGTATATGAAATGTAATGTACATTGCATTCGATTGTCTGTTTGCGCATCATCTCGATTAGGATTTCCATACGGTGGTCAGGAAAGAATTTTGGTCCTTAACAGCCTAAAAGTTATCGTTTTAAATTTGAACAGTAAAAACGGAAACAAAGAAAAATCTTGAAGATCATGTTAAATTATGTTTAGGTAATATACTAATAGAGTAATTCCTCTATTTTCATGTCACTTTAAAATTGCTTATTTATTAGATGTTTGGGTTATCAACAACCTACGGATACAACACAATCACCATAACTGCAACACACGGCTTACAAAATGTTTGCAACGGGTATCACAACAATCAATACATAATGTACGTCAATAGTCAGCCCAGGTATTGTTATTGAATTTATAATTATCCCCAACATTTCTTATTCGAAAAAAGGCATTGATTTAAACAATATGATCAATAATATCTAGTTCTGGAACTATAACAAAATTGTGTCTTTCAAATGAATGCGGATTATTTGATTATAGAGTATCCGGGAAATGCAATCGGAAAAACACAAGGTAAAATGTTCATCTTAATTTGTCCTATTTATTTTTTTTAGTTCGAAAGCCCCTTTCTTCCACTTTTGTAAGATTTGTATCGCAAACCAAGAACAATTAATGTATCATATAATACGAAATTTAAACTTACCATTGTAATATGAATCATATTTAAGTTTAAATTTCAAGCTTTGTTTTGGAATTTTACAATTAATTACATCTCTTGTGCATCCCCTAAATAAATTGCCCACTTCTTTTGTGATACATGTAGATTCTATGCATTTTTTTATAATAGTATTTACTTTTTACAGGTTTGATTACTATTTCCCTTCAATAAATCTAATGCTAAGAATCTAGAAGTCGTTACAGAATTACAATCACCGTTTCTATCAACAAATTATCAGATTAATGCTGCAGGTAATCAACAAAAGTAATATTTGATTTATAATAATATCTCTGAAGATGTTTATAAATAAAAGAATAATAAAACCATAATTTTATCTTTTTTATTGAACTAGTCTAATGTACAGATGTATATTCTTAAGTTATGGTAACCGAATTTCTTTTCTATTCAGTTGCGATAGCCTAATTATGCAGTTATCCGAACCGAATTACGAAATAGTACCGACCAAATTCGATTGGCAAAAAATTCAGTTGCCATAACGAAACTGTTTTCTCTGTGTGTCAAAAAGCCAGAATATATTTTTTGATGATGATAATGAATAATTTTTATTAATTCAAATTTGTGATCAAATCGTAGATTTAAAAATAAAAACAAACATACATACATACATACATACATACATACATACATACATACATACATACATACATACATACATACATACATACATACATACATACATACATACATACATACATACATACATACATACATACATACACACACATATATATTATTAACAAAATTTTATTGAATTTTATGAAAAGTAGGCGTGGCAGTTGTCCGATCACACCCATTTTTCACGAAATCAGCTTAGTGCTACGAAAATAGTTTGTGCACTGAAAAAAGTAATTTCAATGAATGAAGTACATTAAATGAAATTCATTAATTTTTTCCAAGAATTTATTAACTTAATGTACGAATTCATTGCTTCAATGAAAATATTCATTAAAATTCAATGAAAAAATTAACGCTATTATGAACACTACATTGAAACAATTCATTAAATTTATTTCTTAATACAATAAGTAAATCAGTTATTAGATTTAATGTATTAGTTCATTGAATTAATTTATTCAATGTACTAATACATTGATTTAATTAAGAAGAAGCATTACACAATGAACAAAAGCATTGAACCAATGAAATATTTCATTAAATAATATTAAAATAAATGCTTTCTAATGGGAAATAAAGTAAAACGAAAACAAATACAACTCAGTTCTCTTTTATCTCTTAACAAGAAGTGACTCGTTTTAAATAAGACAAAAAATAAAAAAATCTGTGTTGTGTTAAAAACGAATCAGTAAATCAGTGTGTTAAAAACGAATCAGTAAAATAAGTAAATAAGTTATAATTCGAATTATTAAAATACATAAATACAATTTATTCGCAAAGAAGAAGTCGGCAGCATAATTGAATATACCAAATTAAATTAATTACCAAAAAGAAAGAATTTGGAGACTTGCCTTCCTAACACGTAAGTTTAATAATCTTTATGAGTTTAAACAGTTTTTAAATATTACACTTCATTTCATTTGTATTTATGTAGATAAAACCACTAAGCCACAGAAGAATGTGTTTCAAAAAATATTTGATTTCAAAACCAAGAGGATTCTATTCGTAAGTATACATAATTATATGAAATATTTTAATTGAATTCTTAATAAAAATATATTACAGACTGATCAAGATTTGGATGCTACATCTGGGAATTTCTATAGACAAAAAAATTTAAAGGTAACTAGTTCAAATATTTTAAGCAATTGAACGAATTTTAATAATTTTATTTATAAACTTTTTTTTTTTTTGTTCAGGACAATGCTGTTGTTATATTAATGTGGCGTCTAAATGGATATTCTATACCATCATTGAGCAATATAGAGGACAACAGGAATTACTATATTATTATAAATGACAAAGCAAACACGACCACATCTGTAACATGCATTTTGTTTACTTAAATTTTTTAGTGAAATGTAATATTTTTATATTTATATTTAATTTTTACTTATTTTAACTCAATATCATATAATTTAATCATTTAATTTAAAATAAAATAAAAACCAAAAATACACAACAAGCTTATTATTATAATACATTTTCAATGTATAGTTTCATTTGGACAAAATATGAGTTCATTGAAATCAATGTACTGTTCACTGGAATTATTTATTTCATTTAATGAACGTGTTCATTGAATCAATGTAAGAATAAATGTAATCAATGAACTTATTCATTGAATTTTAATATTAATGTATGGTAATACATTGTTTCAATGAACCTGTACATAGGGTCAAAATTAGTGCACAAATTCTTTGTAACAATGAACTTTTTCATTGTATTTATGTACCTTTTTGGTTCAGTGTGCTAAATTTCATCAATATGGCTTTATTAATTACAAAAATATAGACTTTTGATCAGTCAGAATGCGAAAATCTCACACTGTGCGCTGATCATCTTCTCTACTGACTAATCTTAAATGTACTTTGTGTGTATTTTTTTGGTGACTTTGATGTAGGAAGACCTCCCAAGTGTACCGGTAAGTGTACCGGTGGTCGGCAGTTTAATTTTTTTTCTGACTTTCAAGTTTAATATTTCCGAATGTGGTGATGATTTTTGTATAGCGAGCAAATGTACCACTTTATTAAAGGGTACTCTTTCAGATTATGTTAGATTTTTGTAAAGAAATAAATGTTTAATTGGCCATTTTATTGCATTTTATAAAAAACATCGTTTGTATCTATAGTCGGCATATTTTTCCAGTGTTCGGCATGTGATGATCCAGTAGTCGGCATGAAATTTATTGACACATTTTGTATGTAAATGCCTTAAACTATGCTCTGAAAAATAAAATAATTTTAAAAAATAAAAAATTTGAACAAAATACTTGATAGATTTCAAAGTTTATCTTTTTTTTGGAAAAATGGTCCAACAAATACAATTTTACATTGGGGAACCTATAGTAAAATTTTACGGTGAAAAATTCTCTAGAACATTTTTATGTATGAATCTTAAGTTTTAATTAACTTTTTTAACTCTAAATGTATTTGCAAGAAAAATTTAGGTCCGAAGTACTAATTACATTATTATTTCTCAATTAACATGACATGCCGACTATAGAATATTATAACATTTTTTTGTTCCTAAGGTCGGCAGCCACCAAACCATGAAAAGGAATTCTTTATGCAAAATTTTACACATTTAACATAAGGTTTCAATTGTTGTCTATCTTCTGAATAATTTTTTGTTAAAATACAACTTGAATTATTATAATTAATATCATCTTTGAAAGTAGCCTTTCTTTAATTTTTTTTCTAAAAACAGATATCAAAAATATGTTGTTTAAGAACGGAGGAAAGTGCAAAAAAACTGCTACTATTAGTATATTTTAAACATTTGCACTAAAAATATAAGTATGTTTTCATGGCAAAATTGATCTTATATCAATAATTAGTATTCGCCTACTGGTACATGCCGACATTAGGTGCACTTACCCTATCATTAAAACGAAAAATAAAACAATTCATTTTTAGTTGATGAATTAATTTAAATAAAATAACAGCAAAAATACCTAAATACTTTCCTCATTATTCGTACTGGTGTTACATAAGTACCCTTTGTGTTAGTTGTGTAAAAGATTTGGACCAGACAACATATGTTTTTTTTTTAATTTGTGTATCCTTCAATAATTCTAACCAAAAAAGATTTTAAAAGCAAATGTTTTTGCGTACTCTGTGCATATTTCAAATTTGTGATAATTTTTTGCATTTTTTACGGTATCCCTTAGTAGTTCAGTGTTTTTTAGCCGCAGCAGCTGCAAATCTTATTTTTCTTTTTTTTACAATTTGCACTATTGATAAATTTATCTGGAGATAGGAGATTTTCGACATTTATACGATGCTTGGTTGTTATATTGAAGGTAGATCACAGTCGGTAAGACTTTTGTCGCTAAACTAAATCCTTATGCTGATTTTAAAGAAATTTTATAAAAAAAAAAAATGATTCTTTAATTGTTTTTAACATATTTTTTGAATAAACTATTAATATAATTAATGTTTAGTTTGGTGCACCGATAAGTCTTGATTTATTGTAATATTTCACTGCATATGTGATCGAAAATATCAATGCGTCCTTAGATTTTATTATAGAACTCATAAGATGAAGTCGATCTGTAACCGTTAGTACTTTATAATATGGCTTTATTCAATCTTCAGCATGCCTTTTCTATTTGATATAGGAAATAGAGCTTCTTCATCATCATTGTGTAATGTGACCAACAATATATATATAATACATATAATATTGCTAAATTTACTAATTACTTTATCGCTAAAATTTCAAAAAGTTGCACTAAGTGCTTCGTTAGTCGTTTCGACTAACAGGGTTGCCCAAAATACTAACTTCCAGACCGCTCACACCAACATACGTCTGGACAGTTCTAGATCTTATTTACGGCAGGTGTTATACCAAAATTCACAAAAAAAAAAAAAAAAAAATATGCAACGAATAAAGAAATATCACTCAAAATAGCATTGTTTTTAGTCGAAATGACTAATGAAGCCCTTCCAGGGTTAATAATAATAATATTTCTTAAACCCAAAAATAACGCTAACGGTATTTCGAGCAACGGGGTAACGATAGTCAAATTGAATGTTTTTTTTTTTTTTTTTTTTTTTTTTTAGCGGTTACGGAAACCAAACATTGTTTTATTGTTAGCGGGTCTAAGAATTAATTAATAAAAATATTTGCTATCAAATTCAAAATGTATCAAGTTTATTTTTTTATCAATCCTAGGAATATTTCGAAAATATTCCGAGAAACACGTTAATTTTTAATGCTTTAGTTTGTAGGGATATATTTACTTAGTTCGATGTTCCAAAATGGTGATGGGTCGTTCTCAATTTGTAACATTTCAATTGGGTCGTGAACTAAGTGCTTGCAAGAGAGACCAGCTGATTCAGATTTTTATTTGAGATATAAAAATCCCTCTTTTTTACAAATCCCGCTTTTTACATCAAATTTTGTTCAGAATCCCGCTTTTTAGTCGTTCGGGTCCCGCTTTTTGACAAAAACCCTCTGGTCACGTTAGGTATAGGTAAAGTTACTGATGCGAAAACGCAACAGTGTTTGCATATTTCAAAAAGTCCAAATATTATTTTGTTTGTTTAATTAAAAAAATTATTGATTATTGATATTATAACGAAAAAATGTTTTCTCAATAAAATTTTTACGAATTTAAATATTTGAATTTACAAATTTCGTGATGGGTACGATTTCATTTAAAAATATTATTTAGTTTAAGAAAAGAGAATTAACTTAATTGTAATTATATAATTAACATCTTACTGCAAGTGTTTAAGTAACTTAAGACAAATCCATTATTTAATTTTACTTATTCCTCAAATAGCTGATATATTGTTAAGACTTAAAAATTTTGTTTAAATTTAATCAAGTAAAACTAATTTTAGCGTATAACTAATATTTATTTAGTGTTTAAATAAATATTAATCATACGCAAAATTATTCAAACATTAATTAATGAAATATTTGTCTACTATTTTAAAACTATAAGCATTTTTATGAAAACTATTAAAAAATGTACGTAATTTTCAATATGTAAAATTTTGCCAAAACAAGCGTCATAGCAAGTGCTTTGCAATAGCATTAAACTCATAATAAAATGCTGTAAACACGACAGTTAACGAGGAACCTACTAACAACAACATCGGTGCCTATACACAGACACACACACATACATATTAACATGCATATACATAAGCATTTGTTACCTAAAAATAGGGGCAAGTAAATATACATGAATACGAATGATATTAAGATAAACGAACCAATAACCAGTTGCCAAAAGTAGACAACAACGTTACAATAATTGTAGTTGTTGTTACTGTATTGTACAGCACGTAAGTAAAAATGAAACAACATAAAAGCTAAGGGTAAGAGTGAGTGTAAAGCGGACCACAACAACAACGACAATTTGTATGTGAAATATTAGTTGTTGGTTGGTGGTTGTGGAAAAGGAAGAAACCTATTTAGTTAAATGTGAAAAAAGGAAGTAAAAAAAAAAAAAGAAAATGAAAGAAAACTAAAAGAAAAAAATGTAAAGGAAAATAAAAAAAAGATGGTGTACCTAAGCAGGGGAAATTACATAAAAGAAGTATGAAGACAAAAAAACTATAAGTTGCAAACAAACATGTTGTAAAAGGAGGAGCAATAAAGGGAAATATTGTAAAAAAGTTAATTACAATTTAAACAAGTTATATTTTGCTTATATTTTTACTTATTTTTTATTTTTGTTGTTTTAATTTTTATTTATCTTTAAGAAAAAATAATTTTTTAATTTGTTAAAAATAAAAATTTATAAACATAAATTTTAATTAAATTATTTTTAATAAAATTTACTTTTGTTTTACATATTTTACTAAAAAAAAAAAAACTATTTTTAACTCACTCCCTTTTTTCTTAATACGCATAACTTGTTTTTATCATGTGTTTTATTTAACAAATCTAGAGCATTGTAAAAAACCTTGTGAAAATTGTTAAAAAAAAAAAAGTAAAATTATTGGCATGTGCAGTATAATTTCTTTTTAACATAAACATAATGAAAAATGCATAAAAAAAAGTCATTGTAAATAAAATATTTTAACGCCAACCCTTAATTTCTACACAAATCATCATAAAATTTCAAGGGGAGGAGCAAAACCAAGACCAAAAAAATATACGTTAACACAGATATGTAAATATTGTTGTTATTGCTGTAGCTTTTGGCGGTAAAAAAAAATTCTGTGTGAATATAAACAAAACATGTAGTTCAACTTTAACATTTCAAACACAACCTACTTTATTTTATTAACAACATGTTGGTTTCAAACTTAACAACATTTTTATCAATTTTACTTAAAATCCTTTGAAACACACACACACATACACATTTAAGCACTGTAAACTATACAGACATTAATGTAAACTTAAAATTACATATAAATGTTTTACAGTTAAGTCTCTTGTGCTCTCGCTCTCTTGAAAAATATTTTATTTATTTTTTAGTAAATTTATAACTCTCTTTTATTTAAGTTACTCATTTTTGAACTTTACTCTTTTTATGTATTTTATCCTTCTTCATATTCTCTTTTCTTTTAAAAGAGTATCGCATTAATTTCTCTTCTCTGTTGTTTTTCTTTTAACAGACCACGTGACATTGTTGCATTTTTATTGGGCTGTTTACAAGCGGTTTTTTTTTAAACTAAATACTATTTCCTTTTCTTATTATTGTATTTGCATTTTTTTATATCCTTCTTTTTGCTCTCCCAAATGTCGGCTCTCTCTTACACACATACATTTATACGCTGTTGGCTGTTTATTTACATTTTCAGCTGACTGCAACGAAGTTATAAATCAAAACAAAAACTAAAATATGCGTTTGTTTGTTCATTCGTTTCTTTTCTTATATTTCAATAACAGTCTGTCTGCTGTGTTGTCTGTCCGTTTGTCCGTCTGTCTCCAAGTGTGTAATTGTAAGTTATAGTTAATGTGTTTGTGCATATTTGCGTGTGCCTGTTTTTGCCTATTTGTTGTTGTTGTTTCTTATGGTTTTTGCATATGTATGTGTTTATATTTTGATTTTTTTGGTGTGTGAGAGAAACACGTGTCATTATTTTAACAGCGTTTTTAACAGAGTGGCATGTTTACATTGTTTGTTGTTGGTGTAGGTTCTTTTAAAGCTCAATATGGCAAAAGAAATCAAAGGCAGAAAAAAAACACAAGTTCTATTTTCACATTTTTTTTTTTTTTGCATTTTTATTCTACTTTGTGTATAAAAAATTTAAAAGCAAATAATGATTATATATAGTACATATAGTTTTGTTTCTTTGATGTTGAGTTTTTTCCATTTTTTTTATACATTATTTACCTTACTTTAATGACTGAAGGATAAAAGACTCAATGATGATGATGATGATGGCTACAAAAAAAGACTCTAGTGTTTTGCTGTGTGTAAGTGCATAAAGGTTTGTGTGTAAGCTCTTTGTATAATAATGTCTGTAATATTTTAGATGAATGTTGAGGGGGTGGTTGTGGGCTTTTCTATAGATAAATATTGAGGCCTATTTAAAAACTATATACATACATATAATACTCTGCCTTTGCTGCTCTTCCTCTTAAGGCTAAAAAGCCTTTGCTTTAGCTTTGTGTGTTTGTTATCATTGTAATAGCGTTTTTTATTCATTTTTTTTGTATTTTCTTCTGTGTGTGTGTTGCATTACTTTTTGAATTGGTTCACTTTGTCGCTGTTGTGTTGTTAACGTTTGTTGTCGCTGCCTTATTACAGATTCAGTGTTTGGTTTCTTGTCTGAGTAGCAATTATTCCAGTTTGTTTTTACACTAAATTTCTGTCTGCTTTTTTTTTTATAAAACTCCTTCTTTAACTCATCATCTTTACAAGTATTTGAAATTTTCATTTGTTTTTCAGGTTTTATTATTAAAATTTGTTGACTGTGTGATAACTATCATTTGAAGAACTAGTTTTTATTGATTGAACTTCTAATTACTCATGAAATGAAAGATATTGCAAATGAAGTTATTTCATTTCAATGAATCAAAAAAAAAAAAATCATATACAAAATATGTCAACGAACATTTTTAATTCCTTTAAAAAAATTACTATTAAAGTAAGCATTTATTTAAAAATTTTCTTTTTTTAAACCCTTAAATACTTTGAAAAGTTTTATAGCATTTTTATTTATTTAATAATTTTTTTATTTTATTCTTTTTGTTCCCTTATTAGTTTTATTTGCCACTTCCTATTTCCTGGCAACATTTTTCTCTTTGCATCATGTTGTTAGCAACATTTTGCCATTTATTTGTTTTCTCCTTTTGATAATATTTTGTGACAGCTACAAGATGCATTTCCTGTATTTTATTTTTTTTATTGTTGATTTTTTCTAATACTTAGTTGGCAACGATTCAAATTACTTGTTTTATTTTTTAAAATGAAATAATTTGTTCAACATCACTGCGTAATAAAAGTGATTTTTTATTTTTTTTTTGAAAGCAGTGGTAGAAAAGTAAATAGGAAAAATTAAACTTTTTAGATACTATAAATTTAAAGTCATTAGCAAAAAGTAATAATTGAATATACGTACATTTGTTGATACGTTAATATACGTGCATTTGTTGGTTCTGAGTATAATGATATTTTTATTTTGATTATTGAGAATTTTTTTTATACCCTTCACCACAGGTGTAAAGGGTATATATAGGCTTGTCATTCCGTTTGTAATTTCTACAATTTTCATCTAAGACCCCAAAAAGCATATATGTATATTCTAGATCCTTATTGATAGGGGAGTCGAAATAAAGATGTCCGTCTGTCTGTTGAAATCAGTTTTTAGAAAGCTCCAGTTACAGGAAATATATGTTTTATACATTAAATTGTAGGTAATATTCCTTATAAAAACGCTAATAAAAATAAGCAAAATTGGTTGATAAATAACTAAGATATCGGCAAAAAACTGAAGATACTCCCTAAAATACTCCCAAAAATCGTATTTGTTGTCGGTAAGCTAGCGTCTTCGTTTTTGCACGAAAAATTCAAAATCTTTCTTAACATTTTTTTTCTGAAAAAAATAGGTCAATTAGTTTTCGAGATATCGGCCAAAACGCATTTCAAGACCTTTTGAAGTTCCTATATAGGCTACGGTAGTTCAGTTAGCAACAGCAGTAATATAATAATTAACAGTGTTATTTTTGTTTTTAGTATATGCAGTCAGTTTGTTTGTATGTACAAGCATACATACAAAAATATATAAATATGGAATTGTTGTTGTTTAGTTTTTAAAGAAATGCTTGATATGATTGTTTATTTTTTTTTCTTGTATTAAAATTTTTGTAGTTTGGAAAAAATGTAGATTTATAAAAGTGAAAGTATGAAAGCATACGTTAAGGCGAAAATTGTATTGTTTTTCGGTAAGATGGTGAAGGGTATTAAAGATTCGGCACAGCTGAATCTTTTTTTAATTTCATTTCTTTTTTATGTTATTTGTTCTTTAACTATCAATTAAAAGCTTTAATACCTGCTTTATTTCTGATTTAGCATATTTTTTTTACTAGAATTAATTTTTCAAATAAATAATAATGATATGAAAATTTCTGTCAAATATGAACCCAGATTAACTATGTATATAAAAGAAACAAGTGCGAATGTTATATTCATCTCAGCCGAATCTAAATACCCACCATCAACTTTTTCCAATTTTACATTATATGGGAGGTGGGCGGTAATGTGGGCGGACCACTCCCATTTTTTATTTCCGAGTTTACATTGGCGCTTGAACCTATTTTGTACACAATTTCGTTGACGTTTCACCTTATATGAAGGTGGGCGGACCACGCCCATTTTTGGTTTCCAAGTTTATATAGACCCTAGAACTATCTCTACAAAATTTCGTTATAGTACATGCTTGTGTTTAAGAGTTATCAGCAGAAAAGTATGAAATAAAGCTACAACGGACACCCTGTGTTTCTAATATTTGCCCATAACTTTTTTGTTATGAACCGATTTTTCTCATTTTCAATACCAAACAAACCTTATATAAGGTAAATATTTAAGCCAAATTTTGTTGCCCTACGTTGCCCCGTTCGAGCCCTATCCTGCTTTCAACAGACAGACAGACGGACGGACATAGATCAACTCAGAATCTAACCAGGACCCAGATATATACTTTGTGGGTTCTTAAATGATTCCTTCGACATGTTACATACGAAATGACAAAATAAATCTTTTTCATGGTGGGTATAAAAACAAAATGAAATTGAAACCAATATTTAAGTAAGGGTTATAAACCTTACTAATAAATTATAAAATGGAATTATAATAATGATTACGTACAAATATACTTAATGTTACCTGTAATCATATATTACAATCATAACATGTTGCTCTTAGTTTATGGTCACTAGAACCATATTTTTTCTTTGTGTGTATTAATTAAAAGTTTTAATACCTGTTTTATTTCTGTTTTATCATATTTTTACTAGAATCATATGGATGATTCGATTTTGGAGCCAAGAATAGTCAAGTAAGATGGAGAACACTTCATAGTGGTGCGGCTTATGGTTATTAATACCATTCTGAATAAATTGGATGTCAGTGGAGTTAAAGTCTTGCTTATGCGAATGATGTAGTGCTTATGGCTTGAAAAATGTTTCTGAACGTGATAAGCGATATCTGTCTAGAACATTAGCGATGCTCAGCACTGAGCCACAGGAAATGCACTAGGAGTGAGTTCTAGCAAGACGACATTGGTAAGAAAGACCATAAAGATGGAACCATAAAGATCAAGGTGCCAAGCTTTAGACTTCCAAGATTAGGTGACTGTGAACTCATATTTTCTAGCAGTACCTGAGAATTATTTTGGACTCTCAGTTATCATGGAAACTCACAAAATGTGTGTTCGAAGCAATAGTACGCCCTATTCTTATATAGTAAGAAATACATGGTGGATCAACTATATATAATTCAAAGATCTGCCTTCATTGGTATTACAGGTGCTCAATGAACTAGTTATGTATGTACATTAAGGTGGGTCAATTTGTTCGAGTGAGAAAAAACGTGACAGGCGTATAGCAAAATCGAAATCTACATAAAATTCTAAGAAAATTACCCAAAGAAAGTATGGGTCTAAAATGAAAATCTAGCTAGATTTTCTTTGAGGTATTTCAAAAGCATTTCATAGATTTAATGAAAAGCAACATATTATCACTAAATCCAAACATAATATTAGGGAGTGTCAATTTGTTTGAGTGGGAAGAAATGTCGAAATCATCGAAAAACATTTAGAAAAGTGTATTTTGGTAAAAAAGTTTTAAAAAAACAAATATTTTTTTCCAAGGAAAATACAATGTTTTATTTACCTATCACTATGTTTTCAAATATCTCAGCATCCAAAAAACTCTATATTTTAAAAACTTAAATAGTATAGGAAATCTGTATTAACATACGGATTTTGGCAAAATGTTCAAAACAGCGTTCGAGATATAGCTTTCCCAGACTTAAGGTTTAACCAATGAGCTTTAAACTTTATTTATAAAAAATGTGAAATGCCATTTTGAAGGCATTTCACATTCACCTATTATTTGAAACCTAATTCAGATATGTATCTTGAGTAGTTTTTGAGATAGCAGCAATTATATAAAAAATTTATCGATTTTCCCTAATTTTCATGTCTCTCGGCGGGAGCTAAGTTTTGATTTTAGACCCATAGTTTCTTAGACAAGTTTTCTTAGAATTTATTGTAGATTACATTTTTGCTATACGCCTAACTACAAAAAGAATTGACCCACCCTAATGTACATATATAACTAGTTCATTGAGCACCTGTAATACCAATGACGGGAGATATTTGAATTATATTTATTTGATCTACCATGTATTTCTGCAGGTGTGCTTCAGACAGAAATACTGGGAATCAGAGAAGCGTGTAAACAACTTCTTGATAGAAAAATACTAGTGCATATTTGTCAGTTGCCAAGCTGCAGTTCTATCACTCAAATCGCACACATCTATTTGTAATTTTCTCAGAGAGTGTAAGAACGAACTTTTTGAGCTAAGTAGGTTGCATAACATTACAACTGTTTGGGTCTCTATGCATGGACACTACTATCGTGCCTTAGATGTCTCTTAGGCGGTATCAGTAGCAATGCCAAACACCATATTGACAAAGAAAATAATAGATGGCGAACAATGGACAAATGTATAGTTTCAAAGGATATGTTGTCTACGTATAATAAAAAACAATCAGTATAACTAAGTCATAAACTTAAAATATTTCTAGATTGATAGAAATTTTATAGATCACTGAAATATTAAGAAACGTGCCAGCATAATAGGTCTCCTTTCTTAATGTCGAATAACGTAAGGAGGAAAATGTTTTCCACCTACTTTTCCTCCTTTTTTTATAAATTCTACCAGCCTTTAATTTTAACCATGTCCTAGCGAGTTGTGTGGTCTCATCAAAACGCGATTTTAGTTGATTGCTCATACGATTTTCGAGCTACCACTTTAACTAACCAAACATACACAGAAAAAAAAAAAAAAAACGAGATAGAAAGAAATAGTCGGTCAAGACCAACCATATGATACCCTACACCATTGTGAGCACAAAAAGTCGGCAAGGGGACTTATGTTTGATCTGTAGCAAATTGTAGACACTTTTACTATGCGTTGATACTAAAATCTGAATGATTTTATGCATTATTCCGGGACGACATTTGTATGGGGGCTAGGTAAAATAATAGATCAATCATAACCAATTTTAGTAGGCTTCGTCCTTGTGCCAAAATAACAATTCGTGCCAAATTTAAGCTTCAAAATTGTGACCAGTATTTTTTCACAAGAACATCGTTATATCGACTCAGAAAGTGATTCTGAGTCAACTGGTATATTTTAACAGTAAAAATTTTATAAAATGTCAAATTTCAGGAGGACCGATTCATAACTGAATACAGTTTCCATATAAGATTCATTGCAGAAAATCATTGAGATGTTATATATATAAAGTTATATAAAAATGAGCTTTTGAACTAAATTCGGCATAAATAAGTCTTCTATTAATGTATAAATCGCAGTATGCATTTTAATAATGATCAGTTTATATGTATATGATCGCCTTTTCTATATAAGGAACTCTTTTTTCTTGCATTGTTTAATGGGTTAAATTTGAGAAAGGATAAAATGGAACAAACATTTTTTATTATTATTTTTAATTTTTTTGAGTTTACCACGTAGTTTTAGAATATCAATAAATATAATAATTAATATAAAAAATAAAATAATTACTACTTGTAAAACCTAAAGCAATTTTAAAATAAAACTTTACCACATGCTCAACTTTACACCAACTCTGAACGCAAGAAAAATACAAAGGAATAAGTTTTTATACATAATTATTTTTTTGTGCGAATAGTTTTTTCTTTTTCTTCTTTTCTCTGTTTTTCATTAAATTTAAACCAATTTTAATTAAAATACAACACCATTAAGTTAAATGTAAACTAACACCCACTATGAGAATTTAATCATCATTTCAATGAATAAACAAACATACAAATACTTAAACACACTTACGCACACACACAGAGAAACAAGCAGGTAGGCAGACAGACAAACAAACGCATACAATTGCACGCATATCCTAACTCACTCTTACAAAAACAATTTGTGCCTTGTGTCACATCCTGCTACTCATCCTCTCAATCATTTTAGGTGTTGTTATCAAATACCCAAAGCAACAAACAAAAAAAAAAAAAAAAATATGTTATACAAACAACACTTGTGTTTAAGTATGAATGACGATGATAATGATTATGATGATGGTGATGAAGATAACAATAATAATCATGTTGTAGTATAATAATGATTCAAATAATGCTGAACTTGTTGTTGTTGTTGTTGCTGGCTGATAACAGTGGCAAGAAATGTTAGACGGATTGGTTACAAAAACAATAACAAATAAATAGAAACACAACATTTACAATTACCAGCAACTGTAATACATGCATGAAACTATGATATAAACAAACAAAATACAACATCATTACAAATATACGAGGTCAGGTGGAAGACAGTATTAAAAAAATAATTAATGCAAGTTGAATTTAATCATCAATAAACTTCTGTCTCCTGTCTATGCAGCTGAGTTAAGTTAAATCAAATATTTGTTTTGATTCCTAACAAAATGTGTAAGCTTTTGTTAGAATTTTTTTAGCGCTACAATTTAATTATTGGATTCTAATATTGCAAATAATTTTGTAACCTTTTCATACCATCCTCCTTAAAATATACGCATACTTACAAACAAACGAATGTAAGAAAATATAAACAAAGCAACGCATATAAACAAAAAAACGCATAAAACAAACACACACATCAAAGCAAAACAACAATAATAATAACAACAGCAACAACAACAAAAACAAAAAGCTTAATACAAATACTACAACAACAAAAAGCAAAGATTATAATGTTTGGCCTTGTGCAAGCAAAAACCTACTACTACATTCTACTACTACAACAACAACAACAACAACCAACCACTACTACTGTGTACTTTATTCAAAAAAGAAAAAAAAAAATCCTTTTTGCTATATTTCCCTTTGTGCAATAACAAATGACCCGGCAACTGAAGATGAGTAGAGAACTGTTATGAAAAAGGTTAAGTTTTTATACGTACTCGCATATCTACACAGGCATAAAAATGTTGTTCGCTGTTGTTTTTGTTTATAAAAAGCAAACAACACACCAACATATTTACGCTAAAAAATTAATGTAAGCGAGAAAAAAGTAAATAATAATAACACACTTACAGAGCTTAAGAGAAAAGAGCAAAATTTACAAAAATAATCGACATTTTGTATTAGAAATTTAAGCTGCAGAGAAAAGTTAAAAAGAGTAATACATGCGCTTTTATTTATATAAAAAATGTTTATTTCAATTTTTTATTATTATTATTTTTGTGCAATGCAACAGTGACAATTTCCGGTATGTTAAAATTTTGTGACAACAATAATGCAATTTTGAGGTTACCAGTTCTTATTAACTTTGTAATATTTACTTAAATACTTATAAGTTAATCATATTAGTCTATTAAATAGTATTTAATTACATAGCATTGGATTGAAAAAATTACATGGTTTTACATGTAATATAGAGTAACTTGTAGATATGGGTAAGTAAATTACACTGTGTGACAATTTCCCAAAAAATGTTTCGCATGAAAAAGTCGATATAAATGAGTAAACTAGAGCTCATACGTAATAAAAATACGTACTCAGTTTTTCCTGAGGATGTAAAATTTTTTTCTCAAAAGAACTTCTAAATTTCGAAAATTCACAACTTTGAAAAAATTGTAAAATATTTATCAAAATTATATCGACCTAGAACAAAGACTTAAGGAAAAATCCTTTATATAAACTACAGTGGGGCCTCGATTATCTGTGATTCGAAACTTTGTAGATGTTTCTTTGTTTCTATCTATTTAATTTTATTTTTTTTTTTGCATCGATTAACCGTGATTACCTCTATTATCCTGGATTCTAAACATATTTTTTTTCGATTGCCTTTGAACAATCAAACACAATGTGAATGAAACGAAAAAGTAGAATTCCCTCGTTTGAATAAGATGATTCAGAGGAAAATAAAATCTAAGTTTATTGCATTCATGAAAAGCTAGTTAACGAAAATATGAAATTTGAAGAAAAAAAAAAAAAAGAAAAAAAAAAAAATGAAACAAACAACATTACATGATTTTTTAAGAAACTACGTAAAATGAAATCGTTATGTGTTGTTCACAATTTTTTTTTTTTCAGGTCTGGATTTTTTTTATGAGCATGTCTAATACTTCGCCCATAGTAAGGCTATTACTCTAGTATATTTCCTTATATCTCAAGAACAGTGTGTACGATTGACATAAGTGATATACCAAAACATGCGGACCAAAAATATAATATCTTCAAATCGTCCAAACTTCATTTTTTTTATGTGCTCAAAAGTTTCGAAGTTATTTTGAAATAAGTGTAAAAAAAACTTTTCATGCTAAATTTTAGATTTTTTTGTTACTAAAATTTCTTTTAATAAATGAAAACATCAAAAATGTTTCAGTTTATCATATTTATCTTAAAGCTAGTAATGTTGAGAGTAAAATAAGGTATGCATCTTTAAAATTGATGCATAAATCTTGATTTTATTCACAGTTAAGTTACATACAATTGTGTAGAAATATAGTGTTTTCTTTTTTTTTTTTTTGAAACACAAATAGGTGAACTAAGTGGATTTTGACGAGCTAAACAAGAATCTGCATTCACTTTTTTTTCTATCACGTACTGATTTTTTTTTTATGGGCATGACTAATATCATCACCTTATTCAGCGGTCACACTATAAAATTCGAGAATGGTTTGTCAAATTTAGTCTATAACTCAAGAACCGTTTACACGATTTTGATAAATGATACACCAAAAGGCGTTTACAAAAATTGTCTTCAAGTTGTATTAACAAAATTTTTTATTCGCTCAAGAATTTCAGAATTATGAATCAAAATTTTCACGATTTTTCTAAAAAAAAAATTTTAATTTTTTCGCTACTAATTAAAAAATAACTACGGAAATATTAATTCAACAAAAAATTATGTAAAATCAGCGCAAAGATAATTTATGTCACAATATATTGGAGTTTAATTTATCGAGAACAAACCGTTCTCGAGTTATACAATTGTGACTGCCTAAAAAGATGGGCTAAATATCTCCGTAATTGTTGACCGTATTAAAAAATAATGTAAAAACGACTTGAAGATAAGTTTAATCTGAATTTTTTTGATATGCCTTTGAACAAAATCAGACAAGTCGTTTTCGAGATATGCTTCAATATATAGTGCAACCTCCTTAATTTTACAAATCGCGATTTATCGCAATTCAAAAAAAAAAAAAAAAAAAGGAATTAGTGCGCAATACACCTGGGGTACATTCGCCAAACTGCTGGTAGGCCGATTTAGCTTATCCTACAGGAATGTCGTAATCAGATACGAAGCTCTTACTATCACTAGATCTTTCACTGTACATATATGCTCTCTGGTATTAACTAAATTTAAACAAAAATCAACTTTAGAACCACAGAATGAATTTGAATGAAATTTCAAATGGACAATCCTGAGCTGTATTCCAATTGATTTGGAGGAGCACAGGTCTTTAAGAAGACAAGTGATGCCCACAGACCAGCTAGAAACTTGTGCTTTTCCAAAACGTTTGGAAAATAACTCAGAAATAAGGAGAACCTCCTGGGTCACCTCGTATATTATATAAGAAATAATTAAAAGAGTAGGAGGAGAACCTCCGAAATTGATCAGATCTTTTAATTATTTCTTATATAATATCCAAGGTGATCCAAGACGTTCTCCCCCGAGACCAGCTAGAAACTTGTGCTCCTCCAAAATAGTTGGAAAATACCTCAGTAATAACTGTGTGAAATTTCATTGAAATATATTTAACGATTCAAAAGTTACACAGAATTATTAAAAAAACGAGAGAAGAAGATATAGTCGGTCAAGACCGACTATATGATACCCTACACCATTGCGTATGAGCACACAAATTCGGGAAGTAGATTTATATTAGAGCTGTAGACCAACACTTTTATTAAATCTAAAATAATATATTGATGATTTTATGCATTATAGGGCGATTTCCGAAAGTGGGTTTATATGGGAGCTATGGTAAATTATGGACCGATTCTCATAAATTTTAGCAATGTTGTTTCTACTTATATAAAACTTATTTGAGTCGAATATTAACTTGATACTATCTTTCGTATGTGATTTATGCACGTTAAAGTGATTTTCGGAAGGGGGGTTTATATGGAAGCTATGGTCAATCGTGGACCGATTTTCATAAAATTTGGTACAAAGATTGGTACTTACACAAAACTTCTTTGGACCGAATTTCATGAAAATTTAGATCGATTTAAAGTGTGATTCTGAGTCGATTGGTATACTTTAAGGTGGGTTTTGGATAACTCATTCTATGCGTTACAAACATCAGCACAAACACATAATACCCCAACCACCTATGGTGGTGTAGGGTATAAAAAACGTTGAAACTACTGTGCACTTATGTATATAGAATGCTGCAGCACACATTTACCATAGAAGTTAAGGAAAATGTGCATATTTTGCTGAAGGGGGTCAAGTTTCAGTTAGTTTTTAAACTATTGTGTAAAGTATTTATGCAAGTATTTGGTATCATTGGAAGGATTATTACTTGAAAGATAATAACGTATAAATAGAAAAGTATTAGAACAATTGTTTTTTCATAAAATTTATCAAAAAACGAAAAATGTTTAGTGTTATTAAAAAAAAAATATATATATAACATTTGAACTTGAATAAAATCTATATTAATTAAGCTATCATTATGAAATATTAGTATAATATAAAAAATTTGTCCTTCAAAAAAAGGTATAAATAGGTTCCCACTTTGGTATTCCTAAATACCCAAAATTCCAGTTCGGAGAAAGTTTGCTTCAAAAATTGATTTTTTTCAGTAAAATGGTCACCTTGTCGTTATAGGAGGCGTGGCTTATTAAATATTTTTAGTGAGTTTAGCGTATGTAATCAAGGCATTTTTTTTTTTTTTAATTTCAGCTTTGACATTTTAGAACTCCATCAGGCGCGGATCCAGCTCAAGCTTTTAGGGGAGGAAAATAGAATGATTTTCTTAACGATTTCTTTAAATTGTATGATTTAGTGAAGATTTTTCATTAAACGTTTTCATTTTGGGGAGGGAAATTTCCCTTTTTCCCTCCCCGTGGATCCGCGCCTGAACTCCATAAAAAACAAAAAAAAATAAAACTGCCCTCGAATTTGTTTTATATGCATTTATGTAAAACATTCTTTTAGGAACATGAAAAAAATTATGGTCCATACGAAATAATGGATTTTGAAGTGAAAAAATATTACCACCTTTTTGAAAAAAAAAAAAACCAAAATTTTTTCAAATTTTCTACACAGAAAAAAGTCACCAATTAACAAATATGTTAGAAAATAATTCATTCAATTAAAAACTTGCACCTCTTACCAAAATAATTATATCAATTACTAAAAAATGTAAAAAATACAAAAAAAATCCCAATTATTATGTTAATTAAATAAATCAAGTAGTTGATTGAATGAATTAAAAATGTTTAAAGGATATCAAAGTATAGTTAAATTTTATTTTTATTTCATTAAATTTATTAAATTTCGATGCAAAATGAAACAACTACGTTAATTGAAAAAAAAAATACCATAATAATTTTTTCTGTGTATTTCAAAATAATATAACTTTTATCTAAAGCACATAGGTATATGATTCTTGCACGAAAATTATTTAGAATTTTGTACAGAAAAATTTTACAAAAATTTTAGGACTCAAATTGAACCCGCCAAGTTAAAAAAACTAAAAAAAATTATTCAATCAAATTATAAATGAAATTTTGGCGATTTTTTAAAAAATTTTCATTTTCATTTTTTTTGCTGACCAGTGTAATTGGTCAATTTATTAAAAGTGTTACACGATGGAAAAGTTTCATTTAACATTCTACACTATATCAATATATTCTCTGAATTATTTGCGATATTAATATTTTTGCGATTCTGTTGACCTGTGTTATTAAAATCTACTCGCAGCTATTGAAAACCCTTTTACAGTACAGATTGAAAACACAAATAAAGCCTTAAACGAAATAAAAAAAAAAAATAAACAAGTAAAAATATTATTTACAGTTTAACTGAATTTATATACCCATCATAAAATTTTTTAAAATTTTTTCTTATATGGAAAGTAAAATGGGCGAGTTTATTTGGTCCTTGAACTGTTTGTACAAAATTTTGTTAATGTTTCACCTCGGAGACCTATTCAGCTTTCAACAGACGGGAAGACGGACGGTCATAGCTAGATCTATTTAGAAACTTACTAGGACCCAGAACATATAAACTTTATGCTAAATTCAGCATAGCCCCATCTTTTTGATGATGGGTATAAAAACATTAAAAAACTTAAATCATTTTCAAAGTATTTTAAATTCAATAAAACATTGGCTTTCTTTCTAAAAATTATCCTTACAACTGGTAACTTTTACCGGTTGCTAGGATAAAATTAGCAAATAATACATTTTGAAACTGAAAAAGAAAACAACATAAAGTTAATAAGAATTTTACTAAAATGAAAATTAAAATTGAACCCTAAAAAAACGAGACTTCAAAGTAATTATATTTGGCACTTTACCAAAATAACGACCATAATATCTACATAATGTAAATAGTTACATATAAGGATTATCGGACAAAAAAATGTAAACATGTAAATATACAAAATCAAATAGAATAAAATAGAATAATACAGACAACTATTTATATATTTAACACACTTACTGTCTCTCTTTTTTTGTTTAATGTTAACATGAACAAAAAGAGAATTTTATGTTAAGATATTAGAAAATATTAACAGAAGCGTTAAGAGTTGGCGACAAATTTTAAAAAGCTCTTTAGTGCATTCTAGAAGATAAATCAGGCGGCTTTTATTTATTTACTTAAAAATGCACTTTTCTTATGAAATAATTTTAATAAAATGAAAGAGGTTTTATCAAAAGAGATTAGTGTGAATATTTTTTCAAAAGAGAGTAAATTTTCTAAGAGTTATTTAAGTTGTGAGCAAAGTAATATTTATAGTGACAACAATTACTTTTGCAGCAATTGCAACAATTTTATTTTTGGCACACAACCAAGAAATCAAACAAATTGGGGTTGTATGCATGTACTATTTCAAATCAAACACCACCAGACAACCTCATTCATTGTCATACCAAGCGAAATTTTATTTATAGAATATGGAAACAGGAGAAAAAACAAACAAACAAACAACTCTCAGTTAACCGAATGTAATATACGAAAGAATAAACGAGCGTACAAATAAACGAATATGGTATGGTGAAACAAAATTTGTTCCAGAAACTCCTGTTCGTTATAAATTGCAACAACACTTGTTCTGGCACACATACAAATATGAATTAAAATTATTTTTTTTTTTAGTTTAAGAGCCTGCTTGATTGTGTTTGTGTGAGAGTGTTAAATATTTTCACATACAGTTGCAATGTTACAACGACATTTGCAAAGTATGCAGGCGAATGTTTGTTTTTTTTTTTTGTCTTTATTTTATTTATTTTTTTATTTAAAGTCTATAAAACTCGTGTGCAGTAGCTAAATTTATCGTCTGCTGCTGCTGTTGCTGAGTGGCTGACTGCATTTAACCAGCAACAACAAAGAAGTAGCCGCAACTAAAATGTCTGTGTAGAATGTTGATTGCATGTTTTCAGGCATAAGAGTACAATTTTGCAGTTTGTGTGTATCGTTGTTGTACAATTCTTCTCAACTGTTTACTACAGAGTCAGAGCCTTATAAAAACCTAAAAAGACTACAAAAACAAAAAAATAATAAAAAAATGTGCATATAACAACTAGACAAGTCCTTTGGCTGATTGTATAGTGTTTGTATGTGTGTTTATTTTGTTGCTGTTTGTCGGTAGCCTGTATATTCGGCTATAACAAATGCAATTTTTCAATTTCAGTTATTTACGAAGCTTCCGTGTGATAGGACGTTTTTTTGTGCAGTTTTTCTCCAACTGCTTTTTGATTTTTACAACTAAGAAAACTTTTAGTTTTTTTCCAACAAAAAAATAATAACAACTATTAAAGTGGAAATTTTTTGTTTTTTTTTTTTAAATATTCTTGTAATAACAACTACAGCACATTTAGAAGCTTAAATTTTCTGGTAACCAAAAACATAATTTAAAAGCAACATACTTACATTTACATATAACTTAATTTAACTAGCGGCTGCAATAATAACAGCCAGCTGATAAAATTGCAATAGCAGCAAAAAGTAATGTAAAACTAAAAATAGTAAAAAATAACATTAAAAGTGAAATAAAGTGTAAAGCCACAAATATATTTAAAAAATCAAAGTGTTGCTTTAAGGAATTAAAGCTAAATTATATAGACTTCTAATACTCAAAGAGGAGGGAAAAAATCTTATATTTCAGAAAAAGTTTTAAATGTAAAAATATAACGTTTTTTAAAAAACTACGCAAATTGTTATAAAAAACCTTAAAGCCGGAATTAAACTTTAAAATATAAATCCAAAAAAGCAACAACCTTAAAAGCTAAATTTATTAAAATTAAAGTGTATTAAAAAATAAAAAATAAAAATAATAAAAAAAAAAAAAATGGTGAAACTAAATTTGTGTTAACAAAAAAATTTCTAAGTAAGATTTTATACTTATTTTTGTTGTTCTACATTTACTTCTTTTTATATATTTATCTTAAAAAAGAAATAAAAAAATTACAGTATAAAAGTGTTTTTTTTTTTTAATTTTTTCTAGCATTTATTGTTTATTTTATGGCTTTGGCTCATGTTTTATATTTTTTTTTTGCCACTATTATTGTAGTTGTTATTTTCCTTTGAAATAATTCCTTTGCTAAAGTCCTATAAACATTAAAACAAACTGGTTTGTGTGTTTGTGTGTGTAAGTGTGCGACTTTATGTTGGTTTCTGTATGCACTTTTTATGTTAATGTGTGCAAGTTTGTGTCTCAAAGGGCATATAATAACACACATATATGTAGACATATCTTAACATTTTACTGTTAAGTGCTAACAGTAATACTGTTAATAATATTTTTACATAAATGCACTTGCAATTGTTGATAACAGTTACATTCGTATACTGTACGTGTAACAGTTAACACACACATACGTAAGATGTGGTGCAATAACGTAAATATTAATTTCAAAATAAAATATTTTTAATAATAATATTATTTAGAAAAATAATAAAAAATAAAAAAAATATCAAAATTAAATAATAATTTCTTTATAACTATTGAAGTAAATAAAAAAAAATATTCTTAATTATTTTGATTATTTAAATTAAAAAATAAATAAATAATAAAAATAAAATTAATTTTAATTTTTTCATTTTGAAAAAATTTCCTTAGCCATACCAAAATCTTAGAAAAATTTATTTAAAAAAATCTCATTTTACGCGTTTAATATTTATGTATTTTATTGTTGCTTTCTTTTAAACACCAACAAAATAATCGTTAATTTCTTAAATATACGTGTTGCTTAAGCAAAAACTTTTCATAACAAGTTTAAGTGAAACGAAAACAAATTTTCATTAAAAGTGCTTTTAATTTTCGAAATTAATTAAAAAGTATACAAATGCAATAAACAAGTATGTAACTATAAATTATTAAATTAATCGTATATATTTTATTATTATTTGTTTTATTTATTATAAAATTTTGTAAAACTTTCCCAAAGGTGTTGGGAAATTTAAGTTGTTTAATTAAAATATTTTGAATTTAAAAAATTATGAAGATATGTGAAAAAAGTAGTAATTGTTCTTTTAGTTTTCCTATATTTTTGTAAAATATGTTTAAACCGCCAAATAATATGAATTTTAAACTAAGAAAATGTTTTAGTGAAAAAATATACAATATAAAAATTTTGCAGTGGAAAAAATAATATTTAAGCATGTTGTTAAAATATATTTTTTTAATGTTGCTGTCGGTTTATTTAAATGCCTATTTATAGAAAAAAAGTGACTGAAAAATAGTCATAAAACTTAAATTATAACTATAGAGTAATTCCATATCAAAACGGACAAAAAACTGGCATTTTTGGATTTGGTATCTCAGATTTCAATTTAAATATTGCAAGTGTTGCTTAAATTACAGACATTCAGACTGAAGACCTTTTCCAGTCCAAAGATATGACGTTTTAAATATTAAAAAACTATCGACTTTTTCCCAAAATGGTACATACTTTATTGCTCATAACTTCTAAACTATACACTGTAAAATCTTAATTTGTATTTCATTTAATAGAAAAAGATATTGATTTTGAAATAACATGTATAAAATTTATTTACTTCGAATATTCAAAGGTCAAAATCTATAATATAAAAATCAAAGCTGTCTCGAAAAATGGTATTTTAAAATTAAAAAAAAAAAAAAATGGTATATTGATAATTTAACTCCTTAACTAAAATTCAAGTTGGACCCTCTTTTGGTGAAGGAGTTATGAAGAAAAATATGATAAAAAGCTATTTTTTTATATATAAAAATTTTAAATATTTACATAAATATCACTGGTCGAAAAAAAAAATCCTCCCCCAAAGACTAATAGTTGAACTTGATGCATTTTGATGTGCTAAACACGAATCTTCTTTCAATTTTTTCCCTTCAGGTCTAGAATTTTTTTATGGGCGTGTCTAATAAGGCCATTACTCTAGTATATTTCTTTATAACTGAAGAACGGTGTGTACGATTGACATAAGTGATACACCACAAGATGCGTTCTAAAAATATCTTCAAATAACCCAAACTTTATTTTTTTATGTGTGTAGGTGTTTCACAAAATACTTTTTTATTCTTTATAATTCATACATGTATATTTTAATTCAAAAACTAAGTTTCTTTGATTTTTTATTTATAATTATTTTTTGTTATTTCAAATGGTAATCAAATATTTTCATTCTGATTTATCGAGTGAATAGAAAACATTAAATATTTTACTGCCTGTTTCTCTATGTCGAACGAAAAATTAGTTTCGAATAAATGTATAGAAAACAAAAACAAAATTTTAAATTTATTTGTTGTTTTCCATACATTTATTCGAAACGAATTTTTCGTTCGTCATAGAGAAACAGGCAGTTATTTTAACTTAAAAAGAACTAAATCGTTTTACTTAATAAATTAACATCTAAAATGTGCTCAATAGTTTCAAAGTTATTTTGAAATAAGTGTCCAAATAAAATATTTTTCATGCTAAATTTTTGCATTTTTTTTTTACTAAAATTTCTTTTAACAAATGAAACGTCAAAGATTGTTCAGTTTATCATCTTTATTTTAAAGCTGGTAATGTTGCGAATAAAATAAGGCACATACTTCAAAATTGATGCACAAATCTTGATTTTATTCACAGTTAAGTAAAAATACCCATGTAGTAGAAATACAGTGGTGGACAAAAAAAAAAAAAAAAAAAAAAAAAAAACAAGAATCTGTATTCACATTTTTCTATCACATACTGATTTTTTTTATGGGCATGACAAATATCATCTCCTTATTTAGTGATCACACTATAAAATTCGAGAATGGTTTGTCAAATTTAGACTATAACTCAAGAACCGTTTACTCGATTTTGATAAGTGATACACCAAAGATGCATAACAAAATTGTCTTCAAGGTGTATTAACAATATTTTATATTCGCTCAAGAATTTCAGAGTTATGGATCAAAATTTTCACCATTTTTCAAAAAAGAAAAATTTATTTTTTTCGCTATTAATTACCGAATAACTACGAAATATTAATTGAACAAAAGATTATGTAAAATCAGCTCAAAGACAGTTTAAGTCACAATATACTGGAGTTTAATCTATCTTAATAGGACAAACCTAAAGGCGGGGTTATAGTAGTCGTGTCCATAAAAAAAAATTATTACGTCATAGAAAAAAAATAAAAGCGGATTCTTCTTTACCGTGTTAAATTCCATCTAATCCACCTATTTTTTTTATTTAAGACGAAAAAAAAAAAAATTGTTTTCCACTAGTGTATACATGGGTATCCTAACTCAACTGTGAATGCAATTAAAATTTGTGCAGCAATTTTTACGATACATGGCTTTATTTACTCATAGTTTTACCAGCTTTGAGATAAAGATACTAAATTGAAACATTTTTGTTTTCACTTTTAAAAAGAAGTTTTAGTAAAAAAAAAAGAAATCTTGAATTTAGCATAAACAACATTTTTTGGGACACTTATTTCGAAATATCTTCTAAACTTTTAAGAGGATAAAAGTTTGGTGGTAGAATGAATTAAAGCTATATATATTTCGCACAATTTGGTGTATCACTTATATAAATCGTGCATACCGTTCTCGAGTTATAATGAAATATACTCGAGTAATCGGCTTATTTAGGGCACAATATTAGACACGGCCATAAAAAAAAATCTCGACCTGATGGGAAAAACTGAAAGCAGATTCGAGTTTAGCATACGGAATTCTATCTAGTCCACATATTTTTTTTTTGAAGGAGCACGAAAAATTTTTTTTGTCGACAAGTGTAATTTGAAGTTTTTTTTTATTTAAAAAAAATTTAAATAATTCATACAAAATTTGACATTGGATTATATTTTGTTACATAAATTCTAAACTAAATGAGTGTCCAATATGAAATTTTGCACGGGCATAGACAAGGGTTGTGTTAACATTATATAGCTTTTTAGAATTTTAAAAATATCGTTTCTGGAGATATAAATATTTAACTTTTATAAGTTTTATTATGACCTTTGAAATTTCGAATTAAGTAAATTTACTACACATAATTTTGAAGGCAATATCTTCATCTTTAAAATGATAATAAAATTTTTAGAATTTGTATTATTCGGGCTCAAGTTCATTGAATAATTGTAGAAGAATACATTGTAAAAGTTTTATTGGACACTTGGCAGGATGGAATGCATTATTCGAATAATACAAATTCTAAAAACTCTATAAATAAGTTCAACAAAAATTACAAACAAATTAATCTTCACACTGGGCACGGTGTAAACTTGTTACTTGACTTCCCTGCTAGGCTTTCTAAAAATAGAAACAAACAGAAGGGACAAAACAAATAACAACAACAACATTGTTCATTGCTACTTAATAAGTAGCTAAACAATAACAATTATACATTGCTTCATTTGCTACCTAACTGATAGCTTTAAAAGCATATAAACAATAATAATTGCAAAAAAAGGAGAATACAAATAATTGTAAAAAGCTTTATCGTAAAACATTCGTTATAACATTTAGGAAAAGAAGTCACAGATTCCATTTTCCTAAAAATTGTAAGTTAAATAGATGATGTTTACAGAGAACACCACGGTGGGACACTGAAGAGTGCTGATGACGGTCGTGGCTGATGGCTAGAAAATGCATTCCATTCTGCCGAGTGTCCAATAAAACTTTTACAATGTATTCTTCTACAATTATTCAATGAACTTGAGCCCGAATAATACAAATTCTAAAAACTCTATAAATAAGTTCAACAAAAATTACAAACAATGATAATAAAACTAAAATATTATTGTGTATAGTTTAGAAGTTATAAGTTTTTACATTTTATTTTGGTCCATAAGTTCTAAATTAAGTGAGACTCCTACTTGAAATTTTACGTGCGTAGGATGAAGGGTAATGTTAACATTATACATTCTTTCAGAATTTTTAATATATAGTTTTTTGAGTTATAATGATTGAGTTAGACATATATTAGTCTAAATTTGACCTTAGAACTTATGATGCAAACAATTTTTATAAATATTTTTATGAAGCTAATATATTTTTGTCTTTAATACGAAACTAAAAGTAGATATCTACCAGGTGTAGCTTAGAAGTTATTAGCCTTCGTAAAATTATTAGAGTAATTTCGATTTTTAAATCGTTGTATTTTTTGACCGGAAAGGGACTTGAGTCTAAAATTTTATGATTTGAGAAACACTTCCAATTGTCAATATCTCTAGTGAATTTCATAGACATCGGCGACGTCAAGTCCGATTGCTATCTGTTTTGACATGGTTTCACAGTCTACAGTCTTAAATTTTCTATTCATAAACAAAAATGTATTAATTTTTCATTTTCAAAATTAAAACCTGAAATGTAGACAGTCATAAAAGTTGACTCTATGACAACTCAACTATCATAAATATCATAAAATAAAAAATGAAAATACAAAAAAAAAAACAAAATAATAATAATTGTGGAAAAAACAATGCATTCATACATATTTGGGCCAAAAAGCGTTAAAACATATACTAATCACACTGTTACCTGAAAGCCTGCAAATTTTCATGAGATTTTGCAGTATTTTTTTTTTTTTTTGCAAATTATCCATTCTTTTCTAAACATTTAAAATTTTTACAAAATAGTTTATTTTTTATTTTTATTTTCAATTAATAAGAAAAGTCACAAATTTTAAATGTTAAGCATTTATTGTGACTATGTTAACAGATTATAAAGTTATGAATGAGTTACAAATATAATCATAACTTTGACTAATGACATTTTTAAGACTTTTTCTGTGAATAGGCATGTTAGTTTAACAATTTAAATAACGCAATATGTTTCAAATATTTAGAAGTCAAATATAACATTATTGATCAGTTTAAATTGTTAAAAATTTAGTATTAAGAAAATTTCAAATGAAAATTAGATGTTCTCATTTTAATATTGGGATAATTGCAAGTGATATTTAGAATTTATATTTAATATTAAGAAAATTCCATACAAAAGTTGGAAAAATCCAAATTTAATTAGGAAATGAAGTTGGGAAAACAACGTAAAAGTTATAAATTATATTCTTATATCTAAATTTTGATGAAAATAAATTAAATATTGCATGCATAATTTTATTATTTCGGATGATATTGTTAAAAATGGTCCTTATTCATCGATGCTTAAAATTATGGATATCATTTGGCTTAAAGTTAAAAGCAGGGTAACAACAAAAATAAAAGTCAATGGTAAATCTTCCAAACATCGCTAATTGGAGTAAAAGTGGTGGAGAATGGCGATTAATTCAAGGTGAAATGAATATTTTAATGATTACATTTAATGTTCTTATTTATTATTAGGAAACAAATTTTGTTTTAGAATTTTAGGATTTTTTTTTTTTTTTTTTTTTGGCAGAACAGTAATATCCGTCTATCTGTCTATGCATTAGAGTTAAATATTTTAATGATGTCACCTTTCCCTGATATGTAATTCAGGTAAAAGCGATATCAACATTTTAATGATCACATTTAATTTTCCTATTTATTAGTCATTAAAAAATGCATTTTTAGAATTATAACATGAATGGTAATGTTCGTCCGTCCGTCCGTCTATACATTTGGGTTAAATTGTTAGAAAATGGCGTTTAATTTAGGAAAAGCTGATATCCGAATTTTGATGATTAAACTATATTTCTTTTTTCATTAGTTACACAGAGAAAACAGTTTCATTGTGGCAACCGAATTTTTTGCCAATCGAATTTTGTCGGTTGCGTGTACTATCCCATAATTCGATTACTATGCCTGTATTTTTTTATTGACACAACTAGATAATTCGTTTGGAACATTATCAAAAATGTATACATAGTATAGTATAATAGCATACTTTAAGGCTTATCAAATTAAAAAATATAAATTAAATTTTTTCAATAAATATTTTTTATTGTTATTATAATGTAAATAATGCACTTATTATTTTTAATAAACTTAATGGTTTATAACATTATTTAACTTAAGCTCGTCCCGTCTTCCTTTAGATAATCCATTATTCGGTCAAGTGTTCACGGAAAGTGGCACTGAATTAAAAATAAATTCCAGGTCTTAATGGATTCCAAAGTTGATAACTATAGATGGAAAATAAATAAAGGGTTATGATATTTGAAGTCAGTTATTCCATACTAATATATAATGTAATATGTACCTTAAAATTAGAGAAAAGGAAACCGGGGGTTTTGCTTAAATTTGGACAGATCAACAGACATTTTTTTCCAGCTATATTGTAAAGAACTTTTATATCTTACTAACAAAGCGGAGAATGTTAAGATCGCTGCTTAATATCAATAAATGCACCTGAAAGTGAATATAAACCACTTAAATAACATTGACATACTATCCAAAACTTCCAAAGTATTGTAAAACAAAAACTCACCAAATTTGAAAGTTGAAAGGATTTTCGATTTCACATACTCCACATATGGCACGTCGTGGTCAAAGTGAACAAACAGCTAAAAGGTTAATAAATAAGCTAGGATGCTGTAAAAAGTAAGCCATTAATTTGTAGGAAATATTTGAAATAAGTACAGAATAAAATAATTTAAAGTACATACTAATATATGCAATAAATTATGCAATACTTACACACTTTAAAAGCACCAGTAGACTAAAGTTAGCAATAATGAATATGTTCTAATTAAAAAAGAAAATAATTTAATTTCATTTTCGTTAAAAATGTCAAAATAAATAATTTATATTTATTTGAATGGTATCATTTTTTTTTGTCGGTTGGGAGAACCGAATTAAATTTGTATTATTGAGTATGACCGAATTTTTTAAAAAATACTGGTTATGGCAACTGAATATATGATTATACTTTAAATAATTTTCAAACAATTAAATTCTTAATAGCAAACATCAATATTACGTTTTCAAATATGGATTTAATTCCATTCTCTTTACTATTTAATTTATACCAATGTTAAAAAAACAAATTGATTTAATTTTATAATTACAAGAACTCCAATACAATTATCTCTATGATTTTTCCTCTGCAATGAAAGAAAATTTATAGAAATTATAATATTTTAATATTTGTAATACATTTTTCATTTATATAGTTGATTTTTAATAACAGTAACCATTTTCCAATCATTCTTTTTTCTGTGTGTAGTAAAAACAAAGTATACTTTTAGAATTCTATGTATTTCTTGGCAAAACGGCAATGTCCGTCTGTCTATCTATACATTTGGGTTAAATGGATCGAATATGGCACTTAATTTAGGGTAAAGTGATATTAATACTTTAATATTTAGATTTAGTTTTTACATTGCTAAAGAAGTAAAAAAATAGTATCATTTTGGAATTTTAGGATTTTTTTTTAAACAATTCTAATGTCTGTCCTTTCGTCCGTCTGTTTATTAGTTTTTGCAAACTTGCACGTTCAAAATCGTTTATTTTTCGACTCAATAAAGATATCGAAAAATTGTCTTTATTTGTTAGAAAATTTATTTCGACTCTGCCCCACTGTTTAATATTTGATAAAGCAAAGAAATTTTTTTTATATGAAATCTACTGGAGTTTTTTCGAAAAACAATTAATTTCTCAAATCGAGTTATATATGCGCACGATTTTTTTTTTTTTTTTTTCATAATATTAAAATGGACATTTATTATTTTTCAGAAAATTTTCAGAGCAAACATTTTGTAATATTTTAAGTTGTATTCCGTGAAAATTGAAAATTAGTACTATTTAGGACAATTTTCAAAAAATATACAACAAAAATATTAGGACAAAATATAAATAGCAAATACTTGAAGAAAAATACATTTAAATACGTGAAATTGATGGTTACTTGTTAAATTTTTACTTTAAAAGTGCTTTTATTTAAAATAAATACACTGAAATTTTATAAAAATTGAATTTGGTACTCATTTTCAAAAACGTTTAACTTTGACAGCTCCTTAAAAGAAAAAAAAAAATAAATAAATAAAATTTGATACAAAATGTTGTCCATTAAATGTTAAATTCAATTAATCGCCTCTTTTGACACATTTTACTCCAACATAAATCGATGAGCAGAAGCTGATATTCTTGGGGGAAACGATTGACGCTTACAAATATGTCAGCGATTTATAAATTTGTATAGAGTCATTCCATTTAAAACCAACACGAAAAATTAAAATTTTTGACTTTTCCTCTCCAAATTTGATGATATTTGATACAATTATTATTCTTGTCAAAACTAAGACTAATTCAAAATTTCAGATATTTTCATCAAGTGGTTCGCGAAATATCGCGATAGTACATATTTTGAACTATTTTCGATAGTTCAAAATATGTACATGTTGTATACACTAAATGACAAATATCTTTCGAAGTAATTGTTATATAAGATTTATTGAGATGTCATATTAAACGTATCAAAATTACATTTAATATGACGAATAACATGACTTTTTTTTCAACATCAAAATGTACCATATCTCTCGATTTTTCGTTCGCGGGTAAATATCTCGAAATTTTTTTTTTTTTAAATTTTAAAAAAATATATGTTAATGATGAAAATATTTTCTATAACCGTGGAAAGTGGCAATATTTTATGAGTTATTACCACAAATGTCATAATAAATACGAAATTTTTATTGCAATTTGTATTGTTTTGTTTAATTCTCAATACTTTTATTTTTTATACTCAATTGCAATTGGAAATTTCTTCTCAATAAAATATTGAAATTCTTAATTTTAATAAGAATTTTCTCAATATTAAATTGAAAATCTAATTTACATTTCGTTTGGAATTTTCTCAACATTAACAAACAAACAAATTCTTAATTTCATTTGAAATTTTCTCGGTATTAACGAGAAATTTTAAATTTCAATAGCTTCCCAATATTAACTCAATCTAATTTGGAATCTTTTCAATTTTATTTATAGTGATCAAAATGTTGTAGTTTCTTAAAGTACTTATAACAACTACTTTTTTTAGAGTATAAGTAATATCTTAAAATAAAATTACTCATACTCGTTTCAGTGTTATGATAATGTTGCAAATATTAAGTTAATTTTAAAATGTTTATAAGACAAGGAAACAAAGCAAAATTTTAGGTCTGTTCCCCGCGATTTTTCAGTCAATTCAAATACAAGCAAATACAAATTAATAAGTGAAATTAAGAACGTTGCTTGACAAAATGCATTTTATCCCGATTAAAATATATTCAATTTCATTTAGTAAAATTTAAAAGCAATTGTATCCAAATTATCTCTATGACATACTTGGCATTTTTGAAGTTGCTACATAGTTTGGGAATTATGAAAAAATTATTTTGTTAAAAGAAAAAAAAAAAATAATAATAATAATATTAAGTTTGTGCAAAATAAATATATCACTTTCATTTTAGTTTATAAAAAATCGATAAGAACAAACTTCTATTGCTTGGCTACAAAGCCAAATATGTTAAAAATCAAGAGAATCATATTGCATTGAAATCAATGCATAAATTTTGACTTTATTTACATTTAAGTAAAGACATCTCAGTTTTTTAAATATTAAGTTTTAGATAAAAAAATGTCAATGAAGTTTTTTTTTTTTTTTTTTTTTTTTTTTTTTTTTATAATGTTACTTCGAAAAATCGATTTTAAAGGTATATAAAAAATTAGAAAAATTATACTCACCCATACCTATAAACTACATTATGTTAGGTTCCAAGCGTATTAAACTGTTTTTTTTTTAATTATATTGTAGCATCGTGTAATTAATAAATATTTTTTATGATTTGTAAATAAGTTCAATTTGTTAATAAGGAATATAATATAAAGTTATGCATGGATTTTAATGAAAATTGTCTTATTTTATTTGGAAGATATTAAGATCCTCAAGACAAAGAAATAAAAATTATAATTTTTGTTACTTTTGATTTTTTTTTTTTTTTTTCAAAAAAAAAAAAAAAAAAGTTGTTACATTTTAATTTATTTTGACATAGCTTTTTGAAATCCTCTTTAAATACTGTAAACTATGCAATATGTGGACCAATGATCTTAATTTTACATTTTGGGAATTATTTCGTGAACTAGTGCCACACAGTAGTTCCAAAACGTTTTTTTTTTTTTTTTTTGGAAATAATTCAGTAACTAAGGAACCGTTAAAGGTATCTCAATGAAATTTTACATAGTCAGAGCTAAGATGTTTTCGAGTTAATTTGGAGAAGTACAGATTCCTAGCGGGTCAACAGGGGAAGTGAGTGGCTCTCCAAAGTTGCTCATCTCGGATATGTCATTTAAAAAAAAAAAAAATCGCCAAAAATTCGTTTATGATATAACAGAAAAGAAATTTTACATATAGACAGTCCTTTTAAATCTCTACAAAAAATATGCTTACATGTATAAGTTATCTATTTTAGTTTAAGAGATATTCGGGTTGGCGTGCTTAATTTTGCCTCTAGAAGTTTTCCAAAATATTTTCTAGATTACCTACAAAATTCTAAATAATATTGCTGCAAGAATAATATAATTATATGAATCCGTTAAAAAGTTATATTAATCTAAAGTTGGAACTATAAAAATTTTACATTTTTTGGGTTTTTTTCCAAAAGGTGGCAATATTTATTCAGTGATATAATTAGTTTTTTGTTACGAGCTTTATCATTTTTTTAATGCTTTCAAAAAGAATCTTAATGTAAATGCGTGTAAGTAAATTTTTGAAGGAAGCTTTCCCCGAACTAGAATTTTGGTATTTCGGAGTAAGAAAATGGGAATCTATTTATTTTCTTCTCTTAAAGACAAATTTTTTTATATTATACTAAAATTTTATATTGATAGCTAAATTAATATAGATTTTATTTAAGTTGAAAAATAATTTTTTTTTTTTTTTTTTTGAAAAATTACAGTAAATAAAAAATTTTTCGTTTTTTGATAAATTTATTGAAAAAATTTAGTTGCAATACTTTATCATTTATATTATTATTTTTCAAGTAATAGCCTTTTCAATATACCAAATACTTACATAAACCCTTTACACAATCGATTAAAAACGAAAAAAGTGGATAAGAGTCTTAATACTTATTAATACCGTGTATCCAAATTGATTGAGAAACCCCATACCGCATAAATTTTTTCTCATTTTGTAACTCTGTGTAATTTATATTTTGAGATTTTTCATCTTCAAATGAATTAGATATATTAAACTTAAAATTATTGGTTATTTTTTATTTTTATTTATTTATTTATTTTTTTATTTTTTTTTTTTTTTTGTAGATAATATAGAAGTAATTTTGTACAGAGGTAATCAAAAGCATTATAGATTTATTAAGGGATTTAACTATATTAATTCAAGCTAAATTTTTAATTTGAAAATAAATACCAGAAATGATTTATCTATATATATATATATATATATATATATATATATATATATATATATATATATATATATATATATATATATATATATATATATATATATATATATATATATATATATATATATATATATATAATTTCATAAGTATGTTTTGCCTTTCTAGTGCTTTCTGAAGCTCCAAGGCGACTTAGTAAATTAAAATTTGGCTTACCAGGGGTGAAGATACGTAGACTTATTTTTATTTTGTGTATTTTTGTAAGTTTCATAATTAAAAACTTTAAGAATTATTATCTCATCTATTTTAAACGACTTAAAATCTTTTAACTCCGATAGAGGGGAGGAATAGTATTAAAATGTTGTTCATATATGGGCAATACTCTTTTAACGTTTGCCTTTATGAAACCTACCTTCGACCCCAAATATTTTTTTAAATTCTGACTTTTCTAAAAAACTTTTGATGCAGTTATGTTAACAACACTTGGTGCTGTAACAGAAAAAAAATTCAATACTTGATATGGTTTCATGTGGTGCCGGCAAGTACCAAAAATCAAAAATTAAAAAAAATTGTTTGAAACTAACAAGTTTTTTTTTATTTCTTTTTATTGCTGTAGTCGCGGATTTTAGCATAAATGTCCAATTCTTCTAATGTAGGCTATAAACACTTGTAGAAAAGAACCAGCATGGATTTAATTAGCGTGCAATTAACCAGTGTCAAATTGTGTTGTGCAAAAGTCGTGAAACCAAATTTTAAAACATTTTAAAATTTTGCAGTTTTTTCACTGGGTATTTTACGCCGTTACGGATATTTCAAAATTCGAAATGAAGCCCAATAGCTCCTGAAATTATGCATCATTTGACATATATTTCGTTAATGTGCCCTCATGAATGAATGGCTCCAAGAGGTGCCTTTTTCGCGAGCACACTCGCAACATTATTTCAATGAGGCTATAGTATAGCGTTATCAAAGAAGGTTTCAAAATGACATTTAAAAATCATTGTGGAGTTTTAAAATATTAATTTGCTAAACGTGTATAGCTATTTTAAAGAATTAAGCAATTTTGCATATTTTGTTATAGCGGATGTTGGCATTATAAATCAATTTTAAACTGAAATAAGTTCCTGTGTAAAGTTTTACTTACGCAGAAAATATAATTTCACTAAAAATATTCATCAACGGTTTTCTTGGGCTAAGTTGTGTTTAACATTGTTTTTAGTTTAACATTAATCGTCGAGGCACACCCAAGGCGCTAATCAAATTGGCGATGATATATGTCAATCTGTAGCTGCTTTAATACCCAATATCAAAATCAATATGGCGTTCGAAAAAAAGTACGATTTTTCATTTAATGCAACTTTGCAGATTTGACTAAGTGCAATTAAAAAATGTATATAAATGACATTGTCTTATGACTTATTTGAAAAAAAAAAAAAAAAAAAAAAAAAAAATGATGAATTTTGCAATAAATGGATGAATATGAAGAAGAATGCATCACTAAAAACTGAATTTTGCAAATTTTATAAGAAGGTTTAATAATTATTAAATCGCTAATATATCCACGCATACTCAACATATCGCGATATTTTTAATTTGTATTTTAGATACAGCATTTTAGAATACATAAGTGCAATAATTTTTGATTTAGGACTATAAATAGAATTTTGGCAATTTTTTTATAAATTTTTATTTTAAACCGCCATAACATTGATGCCGTTCGGTAGAAAAATAGTATCTTCAGGCTGTAGGACTCAGATAAAATAGACAGGATTTTCAGAGAAATTCCTCTCATCTCTGGAAGAAAAGTACCACAAAAAGTTTATTGCTTTGAATTTTTATTAGAACAGTTGAAAGGAAATTGAGCCTGAAGAGGTATGTAGTAAAAAAAAAAAATCCTAATAGAAACCCAAATCAAGAATTTGGAGGTGAAAAAATAACGTGAAAGTTCTTCAGACGAATTTTTCCATAATTATGATCAGGGTATAATTAACAATGAAACGTTCGTACAGTCTAACTTTTTTCAACTTCTTGGCCAGGAATTCTATGTTGCAGATACTAGAGGGAATATGGCAGAAAAATATCGGTTATTAAAGAAATCAAAATTTCCGAGAAAGTTTTTGTTTTGGGAAAAAATGGTTCCGTTGACACAGAAATATACATGAATGAGTTACATTGGAAAATATTTCTCCCTTTCCTGAGGAAATGCATTGTATCCACTTTTTTCTGGCTTGTTCTCGCTTCTTCTCATTACAGCAACAAAACAATGGAGTGATAATAAAGAAATTGTTAGTGTTTGTACCGAAAGATGCTAATCCATCAAATTGTCCGGAACTCCGAGCAATTGAAAGATATTGGGCTCTAGTAAAAAATAGTTTAAAGAACACTAAAAGCTTAGCATAAAATGAAGCGGAGTTTAAAAATAAGTGGACTTATTCGAGCAAAAAATTGACCGAAACACAATAAAATATTTAATTGGAAGAATTTTGGAAAATATCAGAAATTTCTTTAAAAACCAACAGAAAATAATTTATTCTTTTATGTTTAGAACTTGAATAAAATATAATTTAATTATATTTTTTTAATCATTAATAAAAATATAATTAAAAAAAAAAAAAAAAAAAGAAAAAAAATTCGCTCATTGGTTTAGTTTCTATAAGCAGATTTGCATGCATGGATTTTTTCGTGCGTAGTCCTTATTTACTTAAATAAAACTATCACCTTTATTTTTAGAGGCAGGTCCTTTTTACGAGTACTGTATAATGTAAATGAGAGCCTATTACGCTAACTTGAATTAATTTGACTCTAAACTTATATATTTCAATTTTAGACGGTCTAAGTAGAAATAATTACTTAAATATTAATTTCCAATAGTAAACAAGTCCAATCATCACGAGGGATGTACTTTTAATTTTTCAACATATGAAGAGTTCAAAGCAGTGTTACCGTTTGGCGACCTTAGTTGCCAATTTCCCCCTTTTCAACCACCTGGACACTTTTTTGGCCCCTTTTTTAAATGGCGACTATATGGCGACTTCTTGAGACTATGTGCTAAATGACGAGAAATTAAGTTGCTTGAAATATATCGACCCATTATATATATTAATTTAAACAAGTAAATTAATTATTTTGAGATTGTTTCACAGTATAGTGATATAAAAACCCGCGGAGTATTTATAAATGAATTGAAACTATTAGTAATTAAAATCATCATATACCGAATCTTTTTGGACTGGATTGAGAAAGTAAAAAACAGATACGATATCCTAATTTATATTTTTACATTCCTCGAAGCAATCCCTAGTTGGTATGTGATTTTTTTAATAAATTATCATAAATAAAAAATAGTTTGTTCAATAGACATAATACAATACTTGTGGATCCATACGTTCAGTTCTAAATTGGTTCGACGGGGATTTAAAAGACTGGAATACGAGTGAGGAGCTCGTACAAGTGTATAAAAGTGTGATTAATAGAATGAGGATTGTATGTCAACTATTTTTGTGAATAAAGCTTTATTTTTGCAATAATAAAAACTGTTGTAAAATAATCATAAATAAATTATTTTTTTAGTAACATAATTGGATTTAGTAGTTTTTCTTAAAATACAAAATTTTTTGTTTTTGTTGTTATCAAATAAACAAATTTTAATGATTTTTTTTAGGTTTTAAAGCAGTTGGCCCCTTTTTTTCAAAAAATCCCCTTCTTTGGCGACTTTTTATTCTGAAATCCCCTTTTTTGGACACTTTTTAAAAATTCTCAACGGTAATGCTGGTTCAAAGTAGGTATATTTCTTAACTGTTTTTCCTTGTGTTAGAATTTGTTCCAGTTTTTCCTTGTGTTAGAATTTGTTCCAGGACCAAAATCAAGGGATATTTGAACACTATAGCGATACCGGGCATTCGATAATGTCAAATCTTTGTGAAAAAAAAATATTTTAAGCTGTTGATTCCATCTCAATAACGATCGAAAGTAGTTGCGTTATTTCGGTCGAAAGGTCATACTCAATTATAAATTATGTAGTTAAGCTAAACTATCATAAATATTTGATCGCTTATTTATAGAAAATGTTTGTTGGTTTTAAAAGAACTAACAAAATAAATAATAATTCCAAAAATATCAATCTCTATTGAAAAATTTCCAAAATAGTTCAGAAAAATATCAAAATTTAATAAAATTGAAATTTATTGCTAATATTTATATTATTTGTAGATTTCATGTATCTTAGACAATATGAAACGATAAAAAATATTGTTTTTTTACCAACACTATATATTCTAATCATTTCCAATAAAAATTTTTATCAAAATTTTAGAAATCATATTTATTTGTTTAGAGTTGAATTTTTTTTTTTTTTTTTGCTCGCTCACATTTTCAACTGCTTTTACTAAACTTTCAATAATTTTCGTTACGCACAAAAATATTCAACAAAATTATATGCAACAGGTATCTATTACCACAAATAATAAAATCACAATCGTACTGTTACATTAGGACTTGCTATAAGCAAAATATATGCGAACAAAGATCATATCACATAGCGTTGCATTTTTAATGCTCGCTACTGTACATGAACATTGAATCGTAATCTTATAAAAATACTGTTTTAATGTTTTTAGTTAATTAATTAAACGATTTGCCTGATTAGGATAAATAAAATAGCAAAGGATTAAAATATATAATATTTTATTGCATTAAATGAATTTTATTCATTCATTGCTAACATTAATATTTGCTAATAACACCCCGCCACGTATGAGTAATATTTATTGTTAACATATCACTTATACGCTACGGTTTCGGTATTTTTATTATAAACAGGAAACGTGGATATAACATGTTTCCATATTTTCTCATGTACATATATAATTAGAATGCTTAACCCATTTCTTACCACTACCCGAACCCGTTAAGGTAAATTAATGAAATTAGGAACGGAGTCTATTTTAGTGATTGTGATCACAAAATCGAAAGATTTGTGATCCTAGCTTTTTTAGTTTCCGAGATATCGGGTGTAGCGAAAACGCATCAATGGTCAATTAGGGGTATGTTGTTTTGCTCATATAGGAAGTAGACGTTTAAACAAATTGTATGGCAAAATCAGTTTTATTTGTCATTTAAATATAATTTGGTGATTATTTTACAAACTGTATGTTAAATATTTTAAGTGAGAACAAAAATAATTGGAGGTGAACCATTTCAATTGGAATTTAAGGCAACTAAATAATGACGTAAAAACGTTAAATAGGATAGCTAAATAATTTCATATAATCTATAAAATAGATTATATATTAAATAAAATATGTTATACGTTAAAGCATTCGAAATATAATATACATTGCATTCGATTATTTGCTTGCGCATCATCTCGATTATGATTTCAATACGGTTGTCAGGAAAGCATTTTGGTCCTTTAGCAACAAATTACATAATTTTATTGGTATCATTCATCAGTTTTCTAAATTTTTCAGGTAACTCCATGAATTTTTGTGATCATATTCAATATAATAGCATCCTTCACAAAATACACTTCATATTCAGGTAGCGTTGATCATTTAGAAATTCTTTTTCTTACATTTGATCTCAATGATTATAAAAAATATAACCACTTGTAATTTGCTGACAATTGCATATTTTTTTACTACATAAGTCATAAATAATATAGAATACAACTTTTTTAAGGCTAGAGTAAAAAATTCTATTGCACATGAAGTCTTACTTCAAACAAATTCTATATTCGTTCATCTATAAAGGTTTTCTTAATTATTTTGCATAATTTAAACATTCTACATTACCTTAAAAATGTCCATAATTTCAGTGCGCCACATTGCGTAGTGTAGCTAAATCACACTACCCCTAATTGACCATTGATGCGTTTTCGCAACACCAATTTTTTCGGAGCTTGGTGTTTCTATCTCCCTAAATTATTTGGCAAAAAGTGATTATTATCATATTTTTTGATGTCTTGGCTATCGTTTTAAAGGTTAATCAAGATGTTTTGTAACATTTTTCGAATGAATTTTTAAATTTTAAAAGAGGTCTATTTTATAGACCCTTTTTTGATCCACTCTACTGGGGGTAAAAAATCGTCGGAACTATTTTTTTTTGGTCAATTCAATTAGTTAATATTCCAAGCTAAATGTACATATATAAAACATTATCATTAATTTGAATCTAAATAAGTTACGGTATAGGTAAAGTTGCTGATGCGAAAACGCAACAGTGGTTGGAAATGGGTTAAAGGTATTATCTATCAGCTGCTAAAACATACATACACACTTTAAGGATGCTTTATTTTAAATTTGTTATACAAACACAAAAATACATTATACTCTCAATTTGTGTACCCCAAATCTGTTGTTAAGGCAACAAATAATATAACTTTACTACCAGAAATTAAATAGATATTTATTAAATGACAAATTTGTAAAAGTGAGAGTTTATTTCTATTTGTTATAGAAATGAAAAGCACAGTAGAGCCGTTTGAGAAAACAGAATTAAAAAAATAAAATTATAATTATAGTAATGATTTTCTGGAAAAATTTAAAAATAATAATCTAGTTTTTTTCCTATTTCACAAGGACATAACAACTTTTCTTTTTATTTTCTTTTTCCTTTTAATTTATTTAAAAGATCTGTAAATTAAATTTAAAATTAAACTATAATATTCTAAACTATATTTATTTATAAATAATATGTTTCATCAATTTAACCTTAAATTTCTTTCTTTCTTTTCCCTTAGATAATCTAAAACAACAAATATTAATATCAAAACTAAAAATAAACGCAAAAAAGTGTAAAATAGCAAAATATAACAAAATAAAAATAAATATAACTATAACATATAACATATAACTACTTACATATAAAATAAAATATACAAAGTAGTATAAAATATTAAACTAAATTAAAAAGTAACTTTAAAAAAAAAAACAATATAATAAAAGCAAAAAGAAGAACATAAAAACTTTTTTCATCGAAAGTAAAAGTTCGTCAACTAAAAACAGGTAAGTTTTAAATAGTAATTAAAATTTTTACTTTAATTGTACTACTAATAAGTTTTAAGGAATATGTATTTACTACCTTTTTCTTCTTGTTTTTATGTTAAACTACATACAAAGTTAATAAAGTTCTAGTAAAATTTAATGTAAATGAGCTAAAGTTAAATTGATTTTTGCTAACTTTGAATGGAAAGTATTCTTTTACATTTTATATTGATTTTTTTTAACCTTTTCACTACAAGTTTTTGTTGCGTGGATCAAAACTTGTGATATTATTTACATTCTGATCATCTTGGCTCCAGTTATGATAATCAGTATGCTTTTTAAATGAAAATCGCCTTTAATTTTTTTTTTTTTTTTTTGGGGTGTAAACGAAAATTACAAAAATGGTATCTCGAAAAAATTTTTTACTAATTTTTATGCTGGATATTAATACAATTTTTTTTCTTTACATTTAACCCTAGGATTACTATCTTGGTCTGGTCAGACCAAATTTGACTTTGCAGTTTAATATTTTTTATTTTAAGTAGAAAATCAAAAAAGAATGAACACGATATCTATAACTGATATCTACTGAATCGAATGGCATCAATTTTGATTCGATTGGAGTACGATAACTAGGAAAATCTTGGATTTAAAGAAAAAGTACGCTAAGTTGACCCTTTTGGTCTGAATAGACCACAATGTGTTTTCTCTTTGTAAACATGTTTGTTTTTATTCATCTACGTACAATCATTCTAAAAACAATCATAATATATTGTTAAAAGTATAAAATGTCTGAATAAAACTGAATTTACCCAAATTTGTGAGTAAATGTTCGTCATTCATGAATGAAAATTAAGTTACAGAAAAATTGGCAATTCCTACAAAAATTTAATTCTTGATGCAAAAAAATGTAGTTTGGGCGTTATTAAATGTCATAAAATGGACTTTTCAGATTTTAACGCCTTACAGTAATTAAAAAGGAAAATGATGAAGAGGGAATGATGAATGAGTCTTTGAAGTCGAGATAATGTGCAGCTGCCATTTCCATACAGTGAAAATGAGGGTAACGAAACGTTAGGCTCGGGAAATACTGGATATTCAGCAATAAAGCAACCACTTAAAACTCTCATCTTACTATAACAAAAAGTTACCAACCAAACAATTTCCACCGAGTACTATAAAAATTTTTAAAGAATATTTACTCCAGAAGTGCTTAATATTATTGCTCAAGATATTAAAAATAAATTACAAAAGGTACCTTGAATAATAAACAACCAATTGGATAGATTTAGTCAATTAAAGTTTATATAAATTCGATATTGATAAGGCGAAAACGTCAATACGATGCTTCACTACATTGTTATTTTTTTTTCGATCTGACAATTCAAACACTTACCCAAATCATCAATAATTTAGAAAATTAGCTACCCTAGAGGATCTTTAAGTAATTCTCATTAAAAACTTGGAGTCATCATTTACCCCTGTCATAAATTTGTACGTGAATAAATAGCTCTATTCCTATCTTTTACGTACATGTTTTAAAATATACACTCGGCCAGAATTAGCTAAATATGACACAAAAATACTATACAAAGACAAATTATCTCCTTAGACGACGAAATAATGAAAATTAGGTATAATTGAATACTGAAATTAATCACAAAATAATTCTTCAATGTAAAAAATGAAACATTACTACCAGTCTATCTATGACATTGTAAATAAGCATAATACTTATAACCGTTTTGTGGTCTGACCAGACCAAGAGGATAACTTAGCGCTCATAACGTTACCAGTCAGCCTAGGGTTAATATGATTTTATAAAAAGATTTAAAATTTTTTTGAATTTTTTTAGTGTTAAGCACAATACAAACACACATTTTTGACACATTAATATTTTTTTTTTTAAATAAAATTTTTAAAACACAATATTTTTTAGTTAAGGGTGAAAAAATATAAATTAATTTACATGGAGATTATAGATCAGGCACTAAAAATTAATATCTGTAAACATAAAAAAAAATTTTTAAACGTATTCCAGCAAAATCTTGGTAATGGCTTGTAATTACGGATGTAGTTACTTTTAAATGATAACAACATACCGTCTAAATTACATAGAAGTAGTTTTGGTAACAACTTATTTATAACCCGGTATGTAATTACTTATTTATGATAATTATTTTGACACAAGGACGAAGCCTATAGAAATTGATTATGATCGGTCCATTATTTCACCTAGCCCCCATATAAATGTCCTCCCGGAATAGGGGTTTAATGATCATAAATGCCTTAAATATAGCAATATTTCAATAAAACTTAGTACAAAGGAGTTTTGTATAAGTTTGTACCAAATTTCACTAAGATCGGTCCATAATTGACCATAGCTCCCATATAAATCCCCTCTTCGGAAATTCTTACAGCAATATTATTTAGAATTTTTTAAGGAATCTGGAGAATATTTTTTAAATTTTACGGTCAATATTATGCCCGCCAAGTTATAAAAAAAAAAACTAAAAAATGCGAGGCTGGCAATGTTTTTCGACTTGAATATCTCTTAAACTAAAAGAGATAACCTACATATGTGAGAATATTTTTTGTAGAGAATATCTCTATACAGAATTTCTTTTCTATCATATTATAAATAAATTTTTGACGATTTTTCAAAAAAAATTATATATCCGGGATGGCCAACTTTGGTGGGCCACCCACTACCCCCTGACTAGCTAGGAACCTGTAACCCCCCAAATCAGCTCGAAGATACCTCAGCTCTAACTATTTAATTGGGATATCTCCAACGGTTCAAAAGATACATAATTATTTCCAAAAAAGAGCATTTTGGAACCACTGTGCAATCATGATTATAAAACGAAACCTATGGTGCAAAGATTTTGCATTCTATTAGTTTCAAGTCTTGTGAGGTCGAATCTATAACAAATTTATTTAAAATATCATTATTACACAACTTACTAACGATTTAAGTCAGTTTCTGCTACTGTACACGCAGAGAAAAAACATGGTTACAGCATGATCACTACAACTATTCAATGTTTATATAACCCTTTTTCATTGATTTGAAAAATACCGCGTTCATTATAGCAACGTTTATGATTCTGTTTTATCATTTAATGAATACCCACAATCAAAATTTTAATATGGTTGACTGAATTATAATATGTATTTAAATATTATTATATAAAATCATATTTATGAAAAATCCAAACATTTAGTCAATTCTACAAATATTCAGTTAATTCTACAACCATTCAGTTAATTTTACAAATTTTGTTAATTCTACAACCATTAAGCTAATATTTTTTTTATTTGCTTTTAATGTGTATTCAAATATTTTTGTGTATCAGTCAAGTAGTTTGTTAGTATATTAATTCTTATTTAGTTTAGATATGAACAAATATAAATTGACAAGGTTTATTTTAATTCAGTATGATGAATGTACCACATATCGTGGTACAAATGAATATAAATATGAAAAAATGGAATTATATATATGATAATATGGGATTATATATATGACAACATGGGATTAGTAAATGATAAAAACATGATGAAATTGAAAGTAATATTTAAGAAACATTACTGAAAGTTATAAGTAAGGTTATAAACCTTGATAATAAATTATAAACTGGAATCATAATTATGATTACGTACAAATATACTTATGGTAACCTGGAATCATATATTACAATCATGTTGCTCTTAGTTTATGGTCACTAGAACCATATTTTTGCTTTGCGTTTACTGACAAATTTTTAAAGTTTATATAGTATAAAGCCACCAAGAAGGCCTATTACGTTTAATATATCATTAGTCGAATGCTGCGTTTAAAGCAATTTTGAATATCGATTTAATGAATCCATTTAAGCCATGAAAATCTTCCTCTGTAAGATGGTTTCGTTTTTAGTTTAAAAATAAGAAATAGTCATCACTTATTGATCATTATGAAAATTAAATTAATATATTTTACAAATTATTTCATTTATTTCTAATAGTCATTAAAAATTTGTTTTTTTTATGCATTTGATTAAAAAGTTCTTCTAATTACAATCTCTGCTCAATTTAGCAGTACTAATATGACATATTAAAAAAAAAAAAAAAACTACGACTGCTAAATCAAAAATAATTGTTTGCTATCTACACTCACTGTTTGTAGTGAATTCATTCAAATAATTTTCTTTCAAATAAATGCAACAGACGAATATATATGTGTTTGTTGATTTCAAACCCATATGTTTATTTGTCTATGAACAAACAAATAATAAAAAAAAGAAGCGCCTAAATACACACAAAGGAATATTTTGTTTGAATAAAGAAGAAATAATAATTAAAGTGAAAAATCTATATTTTCCTTTCCATTTCCTGTGTTGTAATAAAAAAAAAAAAAAAAAGAAACAACGCATACTCAAACATATAAAATCTGTAAATATTTCTAACATTTAAGACCTTAATGTTAGACTTTAGAAAACTATGTGTTTAGATGGGAATAGTTGAATGAGCGAATGTTTGATGGAATGCTTTAGAATATTTGTTGGTGTTTGAGCTGGTATGAATACTTTTATATTTGAGTATGTGTTGATATTTTCTCTTCTCTTTTACTTACAAATACAATTTTAGCTTCTACAAGTGTTTACCATTTGGCAGTAGCAGCATTAAATATTTTTTTCCATGTTGTTTATATGTTTGCCATAGTCGTAGTTGGTTGGTTCGTTGTTGATTTGTTACAGTTCAAGCACTTTTGGTTGTAAAATATTAAAATGTCAAAAATTTTCTGTCAGATTTTGTTTTTTTTTTTTACTTTTTTTATTTCTATCTGCTGTTTAGCTGTCTCTTTTGTTTTTATTTTTTGCTTAGACTTTTTGCTATTGAAATTTTGTGAGTGTTTGTGTGTGTAATTATATGTTGTAAAAAAAGAGGCCCAAGATTTTCTGTTACTTTAGGTCGCATTGCAGTATTTTTTGGTTTTGATCTTTAAACAATTATTTTCCTATAAGAATTTCTAAAAAAAGTAATACTAATTTTTATTTTAATACTTGAAGGCTGGAAGAGAAGAACATTAAATTGTAAAAATGTAATCATTTATAGGGTGTTTTATTTTTGTTTGTTAAATGCAATGGATATAGATATAGAATATTAAGGTTTCTGTATGTTGACAAAAAAAAAAAAAAAAAAAATGCTTTGAGCTTTGCAACGACTGGTAATTTTGAAATCTTAGAAATACTAAATAATTTTTATTTATTAATAATTTATAACAGTCAAAAGTTATTAATTTACAACATATGCACGGAATTTCTCAGTCAGTTAAGATACAAAAGATCATATAGTTTTAAACCCATTTTATTAGTTTGCACTACATACTGCACCATGTCTCGGTAAAAGTTTGTTTGATCTGTTGAAATATAATATAAAATAATAATAAAAATAATTTAATTTTGAATATGTCAACATCATTTTTATATTATAAAAACTATAACAGTATGCATTTTAACGCTTAACTTTTCATTTTGTGCAATTGTGCAAATTTAAGCCACATGTTTCATCAACAACCCTTTTCAAATTTTGTGCAATATTAAGAACAAGAAAATTATAAATCATTTTAAATTATTGATAAATTTTGTTAAAATTAAAGATACACTAGGAAGCATAAATCTGCGTACGAACTACTAAACAAACATTTTTGTCGTAATTTCTATATTATATCTTTTAATATTTTGATTTTTTACAGCTCTATATAATAGCTTAAATCCTTGACAATATTATAGTAAAATATTAAGTTTAGAAATATGAATAGATTCGCGCTTTTCCAAGAATGTTTAAATTAAGGTTCTATAAATATACAGCAAAGGTCTGCGTAGACTATAAAAAAATGTATGTTTTCGCGGATTTTTTTGGATTTTACATGAGTGAATTTGTTGGGTTTTAAATTTCTATTGATTACTTAATTACTGTTAAAAATTTCGCAATATAATTCAAGATGTTTTTCGTAATAAATCAACGAAGAAATTAATTTATCTTTACCCAAATTTTTTTAAGGATGATGAATGAAAGTTTCGGAAAAAATTATATAAAACCATTCATCTATTTAAAGAGAAATTAGTATTTAACGAAATAATAGAGTCTCTTTCACTTAAATGAGATTGTAAAAAAGGTATCATTAAATATAAGTCATTATGCTATAATACCACTAATATATATATATGCCTTATTAAAAAATAAAACAAAAATATGCTCACTGTATAAAGGTGAAAAAATCAATAAAATTTCTAAAAAATGTGTATTTTAAGATGATGCTAAATGTGATTCTCTCTAAATAAAGCCATAGCACAACATAGTTAGCAAGTCGGATCATTCTATTTATGAAATAGTCCCATTAAAAGAAAACCTGGTTATTTTATATTTATTTATAATATATAAAAATTTTTTACAACTATACCGCGAGAATTAAGAATGCAAAAATTTTTTTTTTTATTAATTTTATCTGGAATACTCGTACTTTATTCGAATTTAATATTTTTGTAAATTTTATAGCTGCTTGTCCCGATTTTTTCACGTATAACATGACCGCATTTAAATTTTTTCATTAATCCATGTCGTTAATTTCTCCAAAACATGATTTAAGTGAAAAGGACCCTATTATTTCGGTTAATACTAATTTCTCCTAAGACAGACAAATAATTTTCTATTAATATTTCTGAATGTTTTATTCAGCATCCTTACAAAAATTAAATTCATACTTTCAGTAAGAATAAATTAATTTCTTCCTTGATTTATTTCGAAAACATATTTAATTATGTTGGAAATTTTGTAACAACAATTAAGTATAATTATTACATTTTATTTTAAAATTTTTTGATAACCGCGAATCTATTAAATTTTCTAAAGTTTATGTTTTATTTAAATATTGTTAAAAATTTAAGCTATCATATAGAGCTGTAAAAATTCCAAAAATCTTGCGTCAATAGTTTAAATGCAATCATTTTATTGTAAATATCATAAGAATAAATTTCTATCAGGGAGCGGAGATAAGTGGATTTATAATTATATAATTTTCTAAACATCTTTCTCTTCCCAAAGTTTTCCGAAGTTTAAAGACAACGTAAAAAAATAAGAATCGACTTACTTATAAAACTTTTCATCCTAGAAATCCTAACGAAGCCAGATATTTCTATCAGGGAGCGGAGATATGCAATTTTTTATTTTATGCTATATCTTTTAAAGTCTGTTTTCAATTTAAGAAAATATGGTTTTTTATACTCATTGTTCTCCAAGGCTTATACGCTCGTAAAGAATATATTATTTAGCTATGACATATAAAGGGGTAGTGAAACACACCGGGATAAGTTATTATAAAAATTATTATTAATTTTTTTTTTTTTTATAGTAAAAAATTTGATGAAGAATGTGAATAAATCTAATATATGACGAGAAAAAAGATATAGTCGGTCAAGCCCGACCATATGATACCCTACACCATTGTGTAGGGTATCACAAAATTTGGGAAGGGGTCTTTAATTAGACTTGGGGCCAATTGTGGACTGATACTCATATTAACTGTAAAATAAAACTTACGAATACAGAATATTACGTCGATACTAACATTTATATGATTTTATTCACTTTTAGGCGATTCCCGAAAGAGGGCCTTATATGGGAGCTATGGTAAATTATGAACCGATCTTCATAAAATTTGACATTATCATTTATATTTATATAAAACTTATTTGTGTCGAATATTAATTTGACATTTTAATGAGATTTATGCCCATTAAAGTGATTTTTTGAAGAGCGGTTTATCTTGAAATTCGGCACACAGATTTTAACTTATATGAAACTTGAAATCATATGTGCCAAATTTCATTAAAATATTACCATATTTAAGGGATTTATGATCGTTAAACCCTTTCCCGGGAGGACATTGGTATGGGGGCTATGTGAAATAATGAACCGATTGTAACCAATTTCAATAGGCTTCATCCCTGAACTGTAGGAAACCTTTGTGCCAAATTTCATTAATTTTTGTTTAAAATTGCGATCTGTAGTTTGATTACAATGTTTACATGGATAGACGGACGGACATCGTTAAATCGACTTAGAAAGTGATTCTAAGCCGATTGGTATAAATTAAGGTGGATCTTATTTTTGGATGTTACAAACATCAGCACAAATGCATAATACCCTCCCCACCTATGGTAGTGTAGGATATAATAATAATTCATTATTTAAAAAAAAAATGCATAAGTTTCATTTCTCATATTAAGTTTTGTCTTGTGAGCAAAAAATAATAAAAATCATAAATAATCATTATTAGTTGAGCGAAAAATAAAACGCAAAAATAATCATTAAAATGGATTTTTTTTAATAAAAATAAAACAAGCGCGAATGTTATATTCGGCTCGGCCGATTCTATATACCCACCATAAACTTTTTTAAATTTTACGTTATATGGGAGGTGCGCGGCGAAGTGGGTGGTAAAGTGGGCGAACCACGCCTATTTTTTGTTTCCGAGTTTACATTGGTCCTTGAACTATTTGAACACAATTTTTGGTTTCCGAGTTTATATCGACCCCCAAACTAAGTATACGAAATTTCGTTGTCGTACATGCTTTTGTTTAAGAGATATCAGCAGAAAAGTATGAAACGGACACCCTGTGTTTTTAGTTTTTAGCCCATAACTTTTTTGTTTATTAACCGATTTTGCTAATTTTCAATTCCAAACAAACCTTATATAAGAAAAATATTTGTGCCAAATATCGTCCCCGTTCGTTGTACCGTTCGAGCCCTATCCTGATTTCAATAGACGGACAGACGGACAGACGGACGGGCATAGCTAGATCGACTCAGAATCTAACCAGGACCCAGAAAATATATACTTTGTGGGGTCTTAAATAATTCCTTCGACATGTTACACACGGAATGACAAAATCAATGTACCCCCATCTTTTTGATGGTGGTAAAAATGATTAATTTCTGTATTTAAAACATTTATCCGATCATTCCTTATATCTGATTTTTTTTTTGTTTAAAATTTCAATAGTAATAATTATTTTGTTTATGTTTTACCCCTTTGCATTACATTCTTCTTTGCATTCCATTGCATTTGACAAGTCTAGTCACTTTTCGTTCAGAAATATTTTGAATACTTCCTAAGATAATTTGGTTTTGTGGACTTTTATTTATTATTAACGACAATTTGTCTCAGCTAAAGCATGATTTCCATTAACTTCTAAAGTAAACACCCTTTATTAATAAAATCCATTTCAAATTAAATGTTTATATGTTTCCCTTTTCTACATATAAAATCAATTTCAACGCATTAGCTGCTAAAAACTTCATCGTCTAATAACTGAAATTAAACACACACATATGCCCTCTTTCTCTCTCTCTCTGTCTTTCTAAAAACACATACACCTAAAATACTAATAAGTATAACTAATATTTTCTAGCTGGAATTAGTAGTTGGCTCAATCATTACAACTGTAAGTAATATAAAGGAAAAATAAATGAAACTCAATCAGTAGTATGAGCAAAAAGTCGTCTTGTTGGTATAAATTTTTAGGGATGCTATGATAAAAGCCAAAAGAAAAAAAGGAAGATATAGAAAGCAAAATTAGGCAAAATAAGAAGAAATGTTTAAAGCCATATTTTTTGGCTTGTTGCCAATATGGAGTACATATAAAATAAAATATTTATACCAAATATTACAACAACTATATGCATGTATGTTTAGATACTAATACATATCTATGCTGAAACGTATGCATATATTGTTGATGTTTTGTAACTGACATTCAGGACTAGACTCTCATCTCTCAACTCATCGTTACAAACATTATCAGTAATATTTTTGCTACTACAACTACTGTTACTCGTTTTACTATGAATGTGACTACAACTAAAAAATCTCTTACTTATTCGATGTAACAATGTCCATTTTTGTTCCCATATGAGTCATTCCATTTAAAACCAACAAGAAAAATTACAATTTTGGAACTTACCTCTACGAATTTAATGATATTTGGTACAATCATTATGGTTAAGACTAAGACTAATTAAAAATTTCAAATAATTTCATCAAGTGGTTAGCGAAATATAGCAAGATAAATCGCGAACAAAACTAAAACTCGGTATTTGCGTTGTCAGCGTCAATGTTAATAATCTTGCCGAATTTCATTACATTCGGATAATTTTTGCAAGCAATTGGCGATTTTTTTGTTTTATTATAAACAAAACAATTGAAATTAAAATAAATATTTCATATTTGTTGTGATAACCCAGCAAAAACTTTGTTTTCCTGGTAAGCTAGCAGGTGTAATTGGAAATAAAAATAAACTACTTATTTTTTGTCTCAATAACTAGTTATTTTTGTTCGAGTTGTCCATGAATTCTAGTAGTTATTTTTAGACTCTAGTGATACTAAAAATATGTACCTAAACAAAAATAAAAATATAAAAAAAAAAAAAAAAAACAAAAAAAAAGATGGGGGGTATATTGATTTTGTCATTCCGTTTATAACATGTCGAAAGAATCATTTAAGACCCCATAAAGTATATATTTTCTGAGTCCTGATTAGATTCTGAGTCTATCTAGCTATGTCCGTCCGTCTGTCTGTCGGTTGAAAGCAGGATAGGGCTCTAACGGGGCAACGTAGGGGGACGAAATTTGCCTCAAATATTTATCTTATATAAGGTTTATTTGGTTTTGGGCAAAATTGGTTAATATACAAAAAAGTTATGGGCAAAATACTAGAAACACAGGGTGCCCGTTGTAGCTACATTTCATACTTTTCTGCTGATATATCTTAAACAAAATCATGTACGATAACGAAATTTTGTGCGTGAACCGCCCACTTTACCGCCCACCTCCCATATAAGGTGTATCGGCAACGAAATTTTGTACAAATAGTTCAAGGACCAATGTAAAATCGGAAACAAAAAATAGGCGTGGTCAACCCACATTACCGTCCACCTCCCATATAACATAAAATTTGAAAAAGTTGATGATGGGTATATAGATTTGGCCGAGCCGGATATAACATTCGCGCTTGTTAAATTTTTAAAAACTCTAATTTTTGAAATATTTACCCGCGAACTAAAATGGACGATATGGACCATTTTGATGTTGTGAAAAAACTCATGTTATACGTCATATTAAAGGTAATTTTGATATCTTCAATAAATCTTAATCTTAGTCTTAATAAATACTTTGAAAGATATTTGTAATTTTGTGTATACAACTTTGTGAATATTTTTGACTTTTTTATACTTTAAAATCGCTCTATTTCGCGAACCACTTGATAAAATTATCTGATCAAATACTCGTATTAAATTTCAAATTGGTGAGAAAATCAGCTGGTTGGTTTTAAATGGAATGACTCATATGCTCCTTATCTGTCTGTCTATATGTCTTTATAAACATTGTTGTAATCAAACATACTATATTAATACTGCTGCTGTTTATGTTGCTGCTGACAGTAGTAAACATCCATGTGGAAATAAATCGATTTTACTAAATATTTGTTTGTATTATACTCCCACATAAAATATGATCTTGTAATGTTTAAGTATTCGATAGTTCAAGATTATTAAATTTAAAAAAAATATTAAATTTTCTAAAATAAATTAAAGGGAATAAAGTATTAGGTGTTATAAAATACAAAATCATTATTATATTAAACTAAATAAGAAATTTTTGTTTAGTTAAAGCTTGACTTTTATTGTCTTTTTGGTAAGAAATATTTCAATGTGTGATTTTGTTTTTCAATCAAATACAAATAATAATATGTTTTTATACCCTACACCACCATTATGTAGGTGTATTATGTTTTGTGCAAATTATGTAACGCTGAGAAACAATCTTCCAACCCCCACCTTAAAGTATACCGTTCGACTCAGAATCGCTTTTTAAGTCGATTTAACCATGTCTGTCCGTCCGTCCGTCTGGTCGGCTGGCTGTCCATGTAAAGCTTGTGCGCAAATATTTGGTACATATGATATTTTTTTTGCACAAGGACGAAGCCTATTGAATTTGGTCATGATCGGCCCATTACTTAACCTGGCCCTCATACAAGTGTCCTCCTGGAATAGAGTTTTAACACTAATAAATACCTTAAAAATAGAAATATTTTAATGAAATTTGGCACAAATAAGTTTTATGTAAGTACAAATCCGTATGCCAAATTTCTAGAAGATCGGCCCATAACACTTAACACTTCTAACGATAGATAAGTACAGCATAAGTACATGTTAATCTTAATATCAATGTAATATTCTGTATAAGTATTTTTTATTTAACACTTAATATAAGTATAGGTCCATAATTGGCCCCTTCCCGAATTTTGGTACACAATTTCTCCTATATTGATATAATAAACATATATAGTCTAATGCATTTCAATTTAGAACATCACAATTACATCTATTAAGAACCATAAATTAACCACTTTTTAAAGAATTTTCAACCACTCATTACTTAATAAACTATTTCATCCAACCATATATATTTTCCTTCACTGCTCTTGTTTCTTTGAAAATAAAATATAAAAAAATTTCAAAATGTTTTAAAATCCACAAATCAAATTCAACATAATTGACCCTAAATCTTGCACAAGCGTGTAATGTCGTCGATAAGCCTTCAAATACGAAAATATATCAAATGTGAGTGATAAGTTTGTAAGTCGAAATGTTGTAAATGAATTGAGCAACTAAAGAGAAAAAGAAGAATTTATTTACTTGATACGATTACTTATACACACACACATAAAAAAATTATAGTCTCATATATCTCTGCTTAGTTTAAAAAAAAAAAAAAAAAAACGTAATGTTTACCCATTGACAGTTTTGCTTTGGCGAAATTTCTAAGTGGGAAAGCTGCCAATTTTAAAATATTGAACTTGTTACTTGCGTTTGTAATAGTGCAAGTAAAAGACATACATATATGTATATGTAAATACACACAAACACTACACAAATAAATATATATATATTTATGTGTGTGTTTGTATTTCTAAATATACGAGTTATAAATAAATATATATTAGTGTCTTAAGTTTAATGTGTGTCTGTGTATGTATAACAGTGTTTCTATATATAAGTATTTCCTTAAAGTACATGATTTTATTTTTATATTATTGTCATTTAATTGTGTTGTGCCTTTTTGAGTTTTTTTTTTTTTTTTTTTCTTTTTTGTATTTCTTTCTGTAAATTGTTTTTCTCTATTTTTCTTGGAAATTCGCAATATGTTTGTAACATTACAAGGACATGTTTGTTCTGATGCTTGTTACTACAACAACATTTACGATATAGGAAGTACTAACAGCAACAAAAATAACATAAACTAGGCGAGAAAAAAAAACAACCAATCGATTTGAAATGTTTTGTATGTATGTTTCACACAATAAGTCTGTCCGAGTAAACATGACACTTTTAACTATTTGTTGCCAATAAATAATAAACAACAAATAAAAGGGCAACGATATAAAATTCGTTTTTTTTTTAATGATTTAATTTTCAACATGAAAGATGACTGGAAATCAGAGTGAATGTACTGATTTTTAAAGATTTATTTGACTTCTATTTTGGTGAAATTGATATTTGAGTTAAATTTATTTCTAATAAACAAGAATTTTTTTATTGTAATAAATGGAAGTGTATTTTTAAAAGTCCTATATTTTTTGCATTAATTCAGAAGATTTGATTTTTATTAATATTGGATTTATATCTGTGGACTATTGACAAACCATTTTAAGCACAAATAAGACAATTTTCGGACTATTTATTTAATTAATGTATACAGCTATTAGTTTTCGATATATAGTTGGCCAAAAATACGAATTTACATAGAAATTGGTTATTTTTATACTCACCATTAAAAATTCGTCATTCCATGTATAATATATCGAAATAATCATCTGAAAATCCCTAATGTATATTTTCTAGGTCTGAAAATCTTAGACCATCTAATGATGTATGTCCGTCCTTTCGTCTTCCGACAACTAATAGAGTTCAAAATTTTAGTATCATATATTTCTTTTTGTATTCTTGATTGTTGTTCAAAGTTCAAAAACTTAAAAAAACGGCTAAAATTTACTTAAGAATTTCTCATACTTTTACAGTTTTTGTTCGCGCGTCTGTTTGTAAATTTTTGCAAACTTTTCGATTCAAAATAGTTTATTTTTTTTACTCAATAAAAATATCGACTTCAAATTTCTTTTATTCGATAGTTAATTTAGTTTTTTAATTAATTGCATAAAATATAATTAAATCGATTAAAAGTGATAGGCATTATATATGGGGAAAAAACTTGACAAAGATCTTGCAATTTATCGATTTTTCATTAAGTTCTGATATTGTGAAAAAATCTATAATAACCCAGCAAAAACTTTGGTTGCCATGTAATGAGTTTAGAAGCTAATATAATGGCTCTCCACTACATACTCATTAGCTGAATAACTCATTATTTTAACACGGTGATGACATTAGAGGCAACTACTTACCCTAAACATTACTTAGATGTCATTACAATAACTAATTACTTCCAAGTTGTTAAATAGCGCATCGATTTTAAAGCGTTAACGAAGTCATGATTAGTAATAACAATAGAAACTAGTTACATTTTAGATTGTAAATAAGTGATGAAATGTCAGGATATAAAATTGTTTTTTTTTTTTTTTTTTTTTTTTGTAAAGATTTTATAAACTTTAATTTACAAAATTTAAGAACAACTAAAAAATTAACAAAAATAAATGTAATAAAAATAAACTACTTAGATTACCAATTAATTCATATGCAAATTTTGCCTTTCATTTATGTATCCCTTCTTTAAATATATGAATAGGTAACTGCATTATAAAAATCAATAAAAATTAATATTTGCAAAACTCTGATCATAAATAATTATTTAACTCGGGTTATAAATAATTAGTTACTAAACAAATTCTATGTAATACAGACAGTATGTTGTAATTATTACAAAGTAACTACATCCGTAACTACATGTCATTACCAAGTTTTTGCTGGGAAGTTTCTTAAACTAATTTGTTATTTTTATATTTTTATTTAATTGTAAATTATTATACATAATTATAAAATGTCTGTAAGGATACAAATCCATAGACATAAATAAATAAAATAAAAAAAAAAAAAAAATATTGAGATGGTTGACATTTGAAATTAATATCGTCCATTCCATGAAAGAACGTCCAAAAACATACCAAGTGTCCTCCCATTTTTATAAAATTTTATACGTATAAGGTCTTTGGGTGTCTATAAATATTTCCGTTTTCAGATTCGCTAAATTCAGAAAATTCGCGATTTTACTTCACTTTTGAAAAAATCTAAAAATATCAAAAGTATACAACTTTAAATACAAATATTTCTGGGAAGGCTTTGCAGAAATTTATGTTTTAAACGGTGTTTGAATTGTAATTATGTTAGCTTAAACATGAATATTTTATAAATAAAAAATATTTTTTAAAAATGCATTTTAATGCAATTGCATTTTTCAAATGCATTTTTCTTTAAATATGCTATTCAAAATTGTTAATTTTTTAACATAAATGAAAAGTTTGGAATCTTTACATTAAAATAAAAATCTCAAGTGCATAATTTCCCCTTTTCTTCAACTAGTTTAAATTTTTTCATATAAAGATTATATTTTTCTGGTATTATGAGTATCTTTACGTATTTTGTTAAAAAAATTTATTGTTTTATTTTTTAAAAAATCCTGAAAAATAGTAAAACTTTATGCATCAGACCATTTATTATTTTAAGTTATAATAAACAAAGCATTTTTAAATACACTTTTGAAAAATTAAAATTTAATAAATTCGCAACTAACAAAAATGCATCTAAAAACTACATTTATATTTTTAAAATATTATGGATCGAAGAAGTGGTTTTTGAAATGCTGACTAAATTACACAAAAAAATATATAATAGCCTTTTAAATACTTTTTAAATTACAGAAATCCATCAATAACTTCAAAAGATATGAATATTTAAAATTGTATACTTTTTATATTTTGTTAACTTTTATAAAAATTTTAAAGAAAATTTCAAAAACAAGAAAAAATTTTAATTTTATATGAAAAATTTGAAACATGTTTTTATAAAAATTGGATTATGCATATAAGATTTTCGCGTCCCAAAAATTTTAAACTTTTATTTTAATGTAAAGATTTCAAGCTATTTATTTATGTTAAAAAATTAAAAAATTTTAATAGCATATTTAAAGAAAAACACATTTGAAAAATGCAATTGCATTAAAATGCATTTTTAAAAAATCTTTTTTATTTTTAAAATGTTCGTCGTAAAGCCGCTATATGCGAAATTTTAAGGCCGTTTAAATCATTCAAATTCATAAAGTCTTTCCAGAGATATTGCTATTCAAAGTTACATACTTTTGAAATTTTTTTGGTTTTTGAGAAAATTAAAAAGCGAAATTAAATCGCGAATTTTTGCAATTTCACAAAACTGAAAACTGAAATTGATAAAAGGCTTAATGGAGTTTATGTATACAAAGTTTTATCGAAATTGAAAGCCATCAAGTAAAAAAATACACTTTTTCGGGCGTTCTTTCCTGGAATGGAAGATAAATATTTTAAAATATATAATAGAACAAGCAAGCTTGTTTTTCAAAGGATTTATCAAGTGCTTTAGGGTGAAAAAAATATTTTTGAAATCGGGTAAGAAAAAAAAATCGCGGTTGGTTGTCCGCTCCTGAAACGTTTTTTTTTTTTTTTTTTTTTTAACGTTTTCTTTATTTATATATTGAATCTACCTTTTTTAAGGCCTCACAATATGTATTCAAATCTTAAAACTAAAAATTAAATACTACTTTATCTCTAATGAGAGCATGCCATAGTGAATAATTTGTCTTCGCTAATAACGGGGTGGAAAATCGGCTCTACGAAGCCTTGAACTTGGTTGAACTTCAGTAAGTAGTCTTGCAAGCGGGTTGGGGTGAGTCTGCAATTTTACAATGTATTTTGCACTGATTTTCTCAAACTCGTCTTTTACAAATGGAACCTCTAAATCTCTATGGATATTCTCATTTCTTATATACCATGGTGCACCTGTCATGGTTCTAAGAATTTTTGATTGGGCCCTCTGTATAATATCGATACTCGTTTTACTGGCTGTACCCCATAATGGGATACCATATGTCCAAATTGGTTTTAAAACGGTTTTATACAGGATGACTTTATTGTCAAGGCTTAGTTTTGATTGGCTGTTTATTAACCAGTGAATGCTAGAAGCTTTTAACTTCATATGAAGTCTCTTGGTTTCTATATGACGACGCCACGTTAGTCGCCTATCTAAATGTATACCAAGGTATGTAACGTGGTCTTACTGGGGTATACTTATGTCATTAAGTTTAACAGGAGGACAATTTCCTCTTCTGAGGGTGAATGTAACGTGGTTACTTTTCAATTCATTTACTCGTATACGCCAGTTTTTCAACCAGGTCTCCACACGTCGGAGGTAAATATCAAGTTGTCTAGATGCTAAGTGTGGGTTTTCGTGGGAACTGAGTATTGCAGTATCATCAGCAAATGTGGAAACAGTCAGTCCATCGCTCACTGGTAAATCAGAAGTGTAAATTAAGTACAAGGTAGGTCCAAGAACACTTCCCTGTGGTACACCTGCTTTTATTTCAAATTCTTCCGTTACAAATTCGTTATATTTTACTCTAAATAATCGGTCATATAAGTAAGACTCCAGCAATTTGTGGGTACATGGTGGTAGTAAACATTTAATTTTATATATTAGGCCCTTGTGCCAAACTTTGTCGAAAGCTTGCGAGATGTCTAAAAAAATAGCTGAACAATACTTCTTTAATTCAAAACATTTCCTTATCTCTCCAGTTAGACGATTCACTTGTTCTATGGTTCCATGTTTTTCACGAAAGCCAAATTGATGAACTGGGACGATATTTCTATCGTTCAAGAATGGCATAATTTTCTTTTGAAATACTTTCTCGAACAGCTTTGACAAACAGGATAGAAGGCTAATAGGTCTATAAGATGATGATATAGTAGAATCTTTTCCTGGCTTTAGTATCATTTTGATCTGAGATGTTTTCCACATTTTTGGAAAAACTCCTAGTTTTAAGATCGCATTAAAAATAATTGAAAGCACGATAATTGCCACATTCGGTAGGTTTTTAATCATGGATTGTGTTATCGAATCATATCCTGGCGATTTTCTAATATTTATATTTTCCTTGATTACTGTATTAATATCCTCTGGGCTAACAACAATTATATAATCATTATTTAGAGTAGTGTCAGGTGTCTCTCCCAATACAAAATTATTTGTTTGGGGATTTGGTTGAAAGACAGAGCTTAAATAGTGTGCAAATAAATTTGCCTTATCTTCAGAACTACGGGCCCAGGTACCGTCAGCCTTCCTTAAAGGATTTTGTGTCTCTACCGGTGGCTTAATATCTTTCGTTGCCTTCCATAGGGAAAAATTTGTATATTTATTATTTGTTAAACTTTCAATGTATTTTCTACTTTGGCGATCCTCTTCTAATTGAAGGGCTTTTCTTAGTTTCTTAATTGCTGTAGACAGCCTCAACTTTGCAGCTCCTGAAACGTATGTAGGATTCTGTTTCTAGAAATCTTATGTAAAACCAAATAGCCGATTAGAAGATAATTTTTGATAAAACAAAGAGAAAAGCCAGCACTTAAGCTAAAGAGGTTTTTTAGAAAAAAGAAATCATCATCATAGTCACTTTTGACACAATTTAACCCAACTTGAAACTGTTTGTCTAATATAGATAAATAAGTAAATATTCCAAAAAATGCCGACTAAAATTAACGTCTAGTTATCTTAACATTATTAACAACCACCTATAGTGGTGTAGGGTATAAAAATTTAATCTGAAAGCATTGCTCTTTTAAAACATAGCTTTATCTTTTGAAAATACAAAATGTGATGGGGGGTATATTGATTTTGTCATTCCGTGTGTAACATGTCGAAGGAATCGTTTAAGACCCCATAAAGTATATATTTTCTGAGTCCTGGTTAAATTCTAAGTCGATCTACCTATGTCCGTTTGTCAGTCTGTCTGTCTGTTGAAAGCAGGATAGGGGTCGAACGGGACAAGTAGGGTGACGAATAAGCAAAATCGGTTAATAAACAAAAAAGTTATGGGCAAAATACTAGAAACACAGGGTGTCCGTTGTAGCTTAATTTCATACTTTTCTGCCGATATCTCTTAAACAAAAGCATATACTATAACGAAATTTTGTACAAATAGTTCGAGGGTCGATATAAACTTGGAAACCAAAAACGGGCGTGGTCCGCCCACCCCCCATATAAGGTGAAACGTCAATGAAATTCTGTACAAATAGTTTAAGAACCAATGTATACTCGGAAACCAAAAATGGGCGTGGTCTGCCCTCTTTACCGCCCACCTCTCATATAACTTTTTGAGAAATTTGAGAAATTTGATGGTGGGTATATAGTTTCGAATATAACATTGGTGCTTGTTACTTCTTTTATAATGTAAATAAATATCTCTGCTGTTCTAAAAATAATTTTGCAACCATAAATTTTACTTACTTTTAACAAAAAATTAAATAAATTAAGCCAAAAGTTGCTTGTTTACTTATTTTTGACTCGTCCGAAAATGAGTTCTTTTCAACTTTCTCTATAAAGAAATTTAAAATGGAATAATATTTTAAAAATTTGTCATCAATGTAAAAGAAAGCAAATTGACTTCATCAAAAACATGTAAATTTTAAAAAATGTACAATTGCCGCTTTTTTAAGCGAAACAGAAATGATAAGTTTGTTTACTTATTTATGACACCCGCTGTATATTACTATACAAAATGCCCACCAAATTTATCTTTACTCTTTAATCCTTAATTTTTTTTTTTTTTTTTTTTTTCTATTCCTTATTATTTTTTTGTTTACTTTTTTCAAAGACATCATTCAAATACTAGATGTAAGTAGCAAACAATGTTCTTTATGTCTACAAATCCCGCATTTTTATTATTATTTTTTTTTTATTCACAAGAGCCAGTAAATTCGATTCAATTTTGTTTGTAAAACATTTCTAAATCTTGTTAAAGCATTGATTTTTATTTTTTTCCTGGAGTTAAGTTTAGTTTTCTTCTTAAACAACAAATAGCGTCGTCGCTTTCTACATCTTCTGGGCATTTTTATTATAATAAAGGTTTTGTGTGAGTGTTTGTGTATTGAGCAATTGAGGCAGGCATTTTTACAAACAATAAAAATACTGATAACAACCTTTTCGAACGTGGCTTAATGAAATCTTTGTATGCACAAATCTATGTAGACTCGTTTTACAAACAAACAAACTGCAAACGGATCTTCAAAGTTGACCATTGTACTGTAAAATTGAACATCTGCATTACAAGTTTTATTGTATTCGTTGTAGAAATAATAAAAAAAAAAGAAAATTAAAAATAATATAGAAGAATGATTGGAGGGGAAGTGGGTTATATAAAAAAAAAAGAAATTTACTTAAACAGAATGATTGAATTGATTTCAGTTCGATTGATGTTGAATTAAATGCTTGTAACAAAAAAAAAAATAAATAATAATATAGCTTCAGCAGCAGTAGCTATTGCAAAAAAAAAAAAAAGTTATAATCGTCTGTTCGCCTCTCTGTTAGGCTTAAAAAAAAGAAAGAAAAAAACTCAAAATGTATTAAAAAAATAAATACAAAATGCCGACAATAGTTTAAAGTCAAATACCGGAAACCCACAAACATAAATACAAATATACGAATACAAACTCAAACGCAAACACAAACAACAAAACAAACGGAACAATGAACAATTATGAAAACAAGTACACATGTCTGGTGTTTGCAAAAGTTCTAGTATATTTTACTCCTTTTTTTATTATTATTTATTTGTTATTATTGTTAATACTCCTCTACTTATTTAAAAATGACAGTCGACTAAAAAGTGATTTCATTATTTTTTTTTTTTCCATAATGTCTAATTTTAGTGCTGATATTAAGTGCATTCTAAATTGTTTTTTTTTAATCGAAAAAAAGTTACTTTTTTTGAACCCACTTTTTCCCCTTAAAAAACAGAAGTATTTTCAATAGGAAAATTCTTCAGAATTGGGTGAATGTATTGAAAGGAGTCGAATAGCACTTTATTTGTATTTGTTGTTCTATTCCGATTACCCTCGTATATAACTATAGGCTCATAAATATACAAGACTCTAAACTAATACACAGACATCAGTGTAATTTTTTTTTTTTTTTGGTTTTTAATGTTTAAACGCTTTTTTAAATCCTTTAGTAGCGCGTGACATAGTAATTAAATTTAATCAAATTAACAGAATATCTCGCACGCAAATGTTAATATAAAACCCCACATTGGATCGTGGTCAAATAAAGAGCGGGAGAATATGTAACTTAAAATGTGAGCACCAAAAAATTAGTGCATACTTTAAGGCTTATAACTATTTCCAGCCATATTTCTCTATTAGTAGAGCATGGATTTACATTGTCGCCAGTGTTGCCAAAACTTTTAGGCCATGTCCCACTAGATTGTATTTGAAAAACCGCTAGAAACCACCTAAACTTAAAATAAAATCGCCGATTTTTACCGCTTAAATATTTCTTCTCTTTAAACATGTTTAAAATTTGATAGCTAATCCTTCAAAATCTTAATTTTAATTACTTGAATGCATTTCAGAATCATCAAATCAATTTTGATAACTTGTAATATATTTTTTGCTTATATTCATCTGACATAGATATATAGAGCATTTTTACCAGACAAAAAAAGCTTTTGTAATTCTTTACAAAAATCAAACCGATGGTCTTATTGTATATTTCGATTCTATTTAAATACATTGATTTTCGAAAACGTTTTCTTTCGAATTACCCATTAATACTCCAGGGCTTCAAAGATATTTCCATACTATAATGTAGTGGTGATTTAGCATTTTGAGAAAAAAAAAAAAAATAATAATTTCAATATCTTTTTTATAGAAAAACAGTTGATTTTATGTACAATTTTCGAGTTTCTGGTAACTTCATATTTTAGATAAATTAGTTTTAGAAGTAAAATAATATCTTTAATTTTTCTTATTTCTGCTTCAAAGCAAGGTTTTTACAATAAAGAAAAGTCCGAGTAAATTTGTAATTTTATTCGAACTTTATATGATTATGAATCAATTTAATTTATTCAGGCTCGAGTTCATATTAATTCATTAATAATTCTGAAATTATTAATGAATTAAATTAATTTATAAAGAAAAGTCGCTTGAAACCGCCAGCTAGAAAAATGTTGCAACCAGAAAATCCACTTAGCGGTTTTTTATGGAAAGTACCCGCTATATACCACAAAATAACGCCAGATCTAGCGGGAAAACCGCCGTTTTGGCAACACTGAATGTCGCTCATCTGAATATGACATAAATGTTATTCAGATTTTCCGGTTTCCTTCTCAAAATTCATAAGAATTTTTAAAGATTTTATAGTTTCAGTTTGATGTTAACATTAATGTCTGTTTGTTTTTATGAATTTATTAAAGTTAATATAAATTCTTTTAAAAAATTTTTTAGCTTTTGTAACAAAGTAACATCTGAAAAGTATGTTTTTATTGATTTTAATAAAAATTAAACTAGTTTGGAATGAGAAAAAAGCGGTGTCAAACGAGGAAATCGGCAAAATCAAAGCCTATAAGGAATGTGGACTAAATATTAGCCAAATAGCAAATAAAATTGGTAGAACTCATTTTGTGGTCAGTAATTATCTCCGTAATCCATATAATTATGAACAAAATATGAAAGGAGTTACCTATACTGTTCTTTCGGCTGCAGATAGAAGAGCAATTATCAGAAGTGCTTCAAACTCCCAAGACTCTGCTGCTAAAATCAGAGAAAAAACTGGAGTTAAAGCAAGTTTAGCAACTGTAAAGCGTGTAATGCAGAAAGCTACTAATCTTAAACGATTAAAAATTAAAAAGAAGCCTCCTCTTAATCCATCTGGAAAAGAAAATAGACTACTTTTTAGCTGGCATCATATGACATGGGAAAAACAATGGCACAGAGTAGTATTTTCCGATGAAAAAAAAAAAATAAAAAAATCAATTTAGAAGGACCAGATGGCTACAGTTATTATTTCCACTATTTGCGAAAAGAAGAAATTTATTTGGAGCGTCATCATAGCTGTGCTGGAGGTGTGATGGTCTGGGGTTCAGTTTCCTACTATGCACATTGGAGTAAAAGGGGTCGAAAATGGCGCTTAATTCAGGGAAAGGTGATACCAATATTTTAATGATCACGTTTTATTTTTATTGATTATTAGTTAAAAAAATTCAGCTTTAGAATTTCAAGATTTTTCTTTAGCAGAACGGTAATGTCTGTCCGTCCGTCTATAAATTAGAGTTAAATGGGTTGAAAATTATGCATTATCAAAGTAGGGTGGTATCAATACTTTAAAGATCACGTTTAACTTTTCTATTTATTAGTAATTAAACAAATGTATTTTTAAAATTATAAGACGTTTTTTGGCTGAATGGTAATGTCCATCCATCCGTCTATACATTTGGGTTAAATGGGACGAAAATGACGCTTAATTCAAGAAAAGGTGATATCCAAATTTTGATGATCACTTTTTATTTTTTCTATTTATTAGTTAGTAAAAAAATGCATTTTTAGAATTCTAAAATATTTTTTGGCAGCATGGCAATGTCCGTCCATTTGGGTACATTTGGGTTAAATATGTCAAAAATGCCATTTAATTCAGGGAATGGTGATATTCCAATTTTAAGATTTTTTTTTTTTTAAGGAATTCTAATGTCCGTCCATCTGTCCGTCTGTTTGTTAATTTTTGCAAACTTTCCAATTCAAAATCGTTTAACTTTTGACTCAATAAAGATAATGACTAAAAATGTTCCTTGTTCGATAGCCAATTTTGCTTTTTTACCAACTACATAAAACATAATAAAATCGGTTGAAAATATTTGGCTATATAAGGAAAAATTTTAACCAAGACCTTGTAAAATTGAGATTTTTTAACTTCTAAATGTATATAACTCGAAAAATATATAAGATAAGTAGTACATGCAATCATGTTTTCTAAAGGATTTAGTAAGGACTTTAAGGTGATATAAAAATCTTGGAAATCGAGTAAGGAACAAAAATTCGCTAGTGGTTAAACATTTTCCATGAAACTAGTACTCTATTTTGAACCCCTATAGTTCCGCTCCTGATGCGAATATTAAATTCCGCTTATAAATTCAAAATGCTACTGTCCTCTGCTACGCCTATGCGAAATTTCATGCAAATCCAATCAGCCGATTAGAAGTTACAGATTTATTTCGGTTCTTCCCCACTGTTTAATGTTTGATAAAGCAAAGAAAATGTCTGGCACTTAAGCTATTTTTTATATGAAATCTACTGGAGTTTCTTTGAAAAAAAATGTTTTTCTCAAATCGTGCTATATATGCGGTATTAAATAGAACAATATGTGCTATTTTTCAGCAAATATTCAGAACAAACATCTTTTAACATTTTAAGTTGCATTCCATTAAAGTTGAAAATTAGTGTATTTTAGGATAATTTTCAAAAAAATAGCAAAAATATTAGGACAAAATTTAATTTACAAATACTTGAAGAGAAGTACACATAAGCATCTGAAGTTGATGGTTTCATTTTAAATTTTTACCTTTAAAGACTTTTTATTTAAAACAAATACACTGAAATCTGATGAAAAATTTTTTTTTTTCTATTTTTCAAAAATGTAAAAAATATTTTACTTTGACAGCTCCTTATAAGAAAACAACACAACCCGGCTTAAAGATTTTAATTGATATTGATACATATTTTTTTTTTTTTTTTATTCGGTACCCAACTTTATTACAAAACTTTTAAATTTTAAAATTGAATTAAGCGCCACATTTTACCCCAACGTGCTATGGAACAAGCGATTTGCAATATTTTACTTCTAAAATTAACGCAAATTCGTATATTGCTGTTCTGGAAAAAAGCATTTCCCCATTTTTCCAATATCTTGAGCTCTATATCATGGACATATCAACATTAAAATGCACCTATTCATACTGCAAATGAGGCTAAAAACTGGATTAGAAAACAAAATATGACATTACTTGATTGGCCGCCATACTCCCCGGATTTAAATATAATGAGTCATTCCATTTAAAACCAACCAGCTAATTTTCTCTGGTCTTCCGAATATAATGATATTTGGTACAATCATTATTCTTGTCAAAACTAATTTCAGAAAATTTCATCATGTGGTTCGCGAAATATCGCGGGTTGAAAGTGCAAAATATCTCAAAATATGTACAAAGTTGCATACACAAAATTACAAATATCTTTCGAAGTATTTATTATATAAGATTTATTGAGATGTCATATTAAAGTATCAAAATTACCTTTAATATGACGTATAACATGACTTTTTTCTCAACATCAAAATGGTTCATATCTCGCGATTTTTCGTTCGCGGGTAAATATCTCGAAAAGTAGTCTTTTTAAAAATTTAAAAAGAATATATGTTAATGATGAAAATGTTTTCTATAACCGTGTAAAGTGGCATTCTGGGACTCGCTATATTTTAAGAGTTATTACAACAAATGTCATAATAAATACAAATGTCATAATAATACGAATTTATTGCAATTTGTATTGTTTTGTTTGTAATAAAATAGAAAAATCGCCAATTTCTTCCAAAAATCATCCGAATGTAATAAAATTCGGCAAGAATATTATTTTTGACGCTGGTAACGCAAATGCCGAGTTTAAGTTTGATTACCGCAATAGTTCGCGATTTATAATGTCGCAAAAATTAGGAAAATTATATTTTTAAAAATACAAATATCTTCCAAAGTATTTACGTCACAATGTTCGTTAAGAAAAATATTTAAAGGTAATGAAATTGCCTTTAAAATGATACCTGAAACATGTTTTTATGTTAAATTTTATTGGTGGATATGGGACTCTCAATGGCTTCTGAGCTTTTATTGAAATTTAAGCTATATGTCATAATGTGAGGAGCCAACACTTTTAGTCATTATTTTAATTTTTTTTTTTTTTTTTAACACGTATTCCTGAATTATTATGAATTATAATATATCGTGTAAATAAAGTTTAATTTAAATTTAAAAAAGTTAGCTTTATTTATTATTCACTAGCGAAATAATTAATGCCAAAAGAAATTTTTTGTCCTTAAGATATGCTTCTATAAAATTACATATACATATATATGTAAATAAGTGTAAATTATTAAAAAATTTTGTGCATGTTATTAAGTATTTTGATGTATATTTTAGGGACTTATTTAAAATGAATAAATCTATTAAATCTGATCTTTAAAAAAAGCGTTTATTGCCATACGTTTCGCCTTTTAATGTACATAGGGAAAGTAAAATAATTAGAGGCAGAATTTTCATCCATTTGCGTATTTAATGTTATAATATGGACTAAATTTTTTAATATTATACACTTACGCAAATGTAAATGTCTAAAAGCATAGACAGAAAAAGTTGTAAGCCTTAAAGTATGCACTCATTTGTTGGTGCCCACACCTTAAATTACATACACTCCAGTTCGATTAAGAGGTTTCAGTCTATTAGAGTTATATATGTAGCGAAGGAGGTCAGTTAACCAAATTGTCTAGAATGCCATAAAGTCAATAAAAAATTAGATATTCTTAAATTATTTAATACTTTATTGGTTAAATTTTGTTATCCAAAATGTAGACACTAATTTTTTTATGCGCACTTCTTATTATATTCCTCCCTTTGATATGAAATTATTTACATGACAAGACGGCCATGTAGACATAAGGAAAGTATTGAAACATGTTTATTTACTACACATTTGTATTGCGTGTTGACGCCAACAAACATAAATTTTGAAACATGTGCATAAACAAATAATTAGTGGTAAGGATTCCTATTACATTTTTCAAACTGTGGAAAAAATCAAATGATATTCAAACTATAAACTGGAAAAATTACGTATTAATAATAATTAAATATTTTTTGCCACCTAGGCGGACAAAATTAGTCTGAAACATATGCTTTATACAGTCGAAAACGGTTATAACCAATATATAAAAAAAATTGGATTTTTGTCGTTCTAAATGTGACACTGTGCTAAGGTGCGATTTTAATTATAAGAGATAAGACTTTGAAGTAGAGGTATAAAATCTTAATCTTCTACAAATTCTTAATACCCTTAAACTGAGAGTAGCTTTACTGTTGCCTACTTTTTTGAATGACTCTTGAAGGTGTATCGCACTGAGGTCCGTAATTGTAATTTAGGAGGAAACAATTATTTAAAGAATTTTTCTTAAATTTTCAAAATCAGTGATATAGTAAAAAAAAAAAAGATTTAGTCCACATTTATCCAGATATTGGGCATTATAGTAGTTCGGTATAAAAATATTGAAAATTTAAAATATGGAAAATTGTTATCATATCTCAAAGTTAATAGCAAACGGAATCGGTATTTATTTAAATTCACAATATTTTTAGTCTTTTTTTGGCCTTCAGATTTTTACTTGAATTCTGTGTATTATGTTGAAAAAATCCAAAAAGGACTCCATAAGTATACATATTCTGGGTCCTGGCAAGATTCCGTGTCGATCTAGCTATTTCTTTACATCTATCCGTCGGTCCGTCTGTCTGTTGAAAGCATAATAGGGCTTGGAGGGGACCACCTGGAGGTACGAAATTTTGTCTCAAGTATTTATTTTATATTAGTTTTGTTTGGTATTGGAAATGGGCAAAATCGATTAGTAAACAGTATTTTTTTTTTTTTAAATTTAGTACAGATAGTTCGAGGATCGATATAAGCTCGGAAACCAAAGTTGGCCGTGAACTATTCAATTTACAACTCATCTCTCATATAACAAAATTTTGTACAAATAACTCATGGACCAATGTAAGTTCGGAAAAAATGCGCGTAGTTCACCCACTTAAGCGCTCACCTCCCATATAAGGCGAAATTTTAAAAGTTGGTGAATATATATTTTTAGCCAAGTCGAATATACATAATATTCTCACTTGTTATTAGTTAAACTTCCGTAATTTTGTAAGGAGATGCCTTCACTGGTCTCCAGTTTTCCAAATCCACACACAGTGCCACATTTACCAAAATTAGAACAACAAAAATACGAAAATAAAAGGTTATTAATTGAAGTAATTATTTTCTTATTTATTAGAAAACATATCATACTTATCCCTTCGTCATACAAATGTTTCAATTGTCACATTCGTAACAAATATGGTCTGGCCAGACCTGCTCTGTAATTTTATATATTTCAATGGAAATTTTGGTGATTTTTTTTGTTAGTACATTTATATAACTATATTCTAGCATCACTACCGCATAACTTTGCAAGATATAACGTTTTCCCATCGACACACTTCATGTTCTTCTACCTACTTTGGGTCCACAAACGTATATAATATTTATTTTCATACATTTGAGCTTTTATAGGTGTTACTCTCATAAGACAAAATATGAAAATCATATAATAATGTGTATAAACTGATGAGAGCAAGGTTTTAATAAAATAATATACAACATAAAAGGAACGGAGTTTGACGATCATAAACTACATAATTTTCTATACAAAATATAACTGGTCAAGTCAGAACATATTTGTTACGAATGTGACATGTAAACCACTTTATCCTTATAAATATCCTTGTATTAGTTTTAATATTTTGTTTTTTCACAAGTTGCTAGAAAACAAAATTGTAGAAGGATACCTGAAATTTCAAGTCTCTAGCTTAATTATAAATATATGAAATTTACGTTTAAATCTGCAATTGGTCTGGCAAGACCAGTTTGTAAGACGAAGGCTTAAAGTATTGGAAAGTGTCTATATATTTTAATTTTATTTACAACTTTTGTAAAGAAGTATGTTAACTTTAACTTCATATATCTCAGTAAATGTTGCAGATATTGATATGATTTATTATTGTTCCATTATAATTCACTAGGTTAAAAATCAATATTGAAAATATTGTTTTTGATTTAAAAGCCCAGCAAAAAAGAACATCCAAAAAAGTCAATAAAATCCAGAAGTAGTGCAAATTTGGATCATTTTCACTTAGTGGGAAGTCATGTTCCAGATGTATATATCCCAAGTCTAGTTACACTAAAATCAACTGACACAGACTTGCGTAAACTAATGCTTTGATGATGTCTGTCCATCTTTCAGTTTCAGATTGATATAAAATTTATTTATTTATTTTTTTAATAATCAGAACAGAAAAAAGTTCGGGATATTTTGGAAATCAGTTTATGACACATAAATCTTTCATTTTAGGAGGGTACACTTGCAACACTTTATTGAGTTCAGGAATTTTTATTAAATGGCTAATTTTATCGTATCTAAAATCTTTTTTCTAAAAATCATGAAATACGGGTTCATTAATTTTTCTTTAGCTATCGTTTAATATATGTAACAATAATATTGGTGAATTTTCTTTTTTAATTTTTTTTTAAGATTTTTCTGGATTCATCCGAAAATTACCGTTTAATAGCATGTTCCAATTGTATTAGGAAGTTGAAATTTGACCAAGATATTACTAATAATACCTCCTTTCATATTACAAACTTATATTTAAATGAACTTAAGAACCTGCAAAAAGAGAAGCACAATTATATCTTAACAAAAAATTGCTCCACAAAATTACTTTTGTGAGTTTTCGTTGATTTTCTCCAAAACGCGTCAAAAATTTCATTCTTGTTCATAAAACACATAATTTGTGTTACTAAGCCTATTCATAAGTGAAGAAAATTTGTAAAAATTTAGCGAAGTAACAAAGAAACTGCAAAATTAAACAGTTTTCAGCTTTACTGAAAAGTTATTAAAAATTACATAGGTAATTTAGTCAGCGAAGGGACGAAATGTCTTTTTTAAAGTAATTTTTATTGAAAATAGACATAATATTTTTATGATTAATAATCAATTCAATCCATGTTTTGCAACAGTAAACTTAATTTGAATCGCTTTTTAATAACATCTGCGAATGCCGTTTAAATAACTTTTTAAGAAGAAGAAAATATTATGATACTTTGGAAGTAATGAAAAAGTATTTCCTCAAAAATTACTTTATTTATTTTTGCTATTTATTTTTGCTGAGAGAAATCATAATATTAAAAAATGTATTTTTTGGAAATTCTATTTTTAATGGACTGGAAAAAAGAAGTTCCAATTTAAAAATACGATTGTTATATAAAAGAATATCTACAAAATTATATTTAAGAATATTGGCTGCGATTTTTTGCAATCTTTTAAAATATTAGAAAAAATGTGCGGTACCTCATATTAGCAATTTTTTAAGAATTATTTAAACATTTTAAGGTAATGACTGAAAATTTGTTATGCAAGTGCTACAATAAGATTGGTGTGATTAGATCTTGTTAGGCCTACTTTTAAAATATACTTTATTTTAATAAAATTTACAAAAACATGTCCGAAATTCGTACAAATAAAGTAATTTTTTTCATTATGGGAGTGGCAGTGGTTCTACCCGACCATTTTTAATGGGAATGTTTACAGCCTTATTTATTAACAAAATATAAAATTTCTGACCAATATCTCCAAAATTGGATTTTTGTCCTTCTAAAATTGCCTAATGTGACACTGTGCCACGTCTAATAAATTTAGGGGTGAAAGAATGGCTGCTAGACAATTTATTTTACAAAGTGATAATATAGAAAAAAAACTTTTCACCGAGGTACTGTTATAAGTCTAAGTAAAAATATAAATTAAATAAAATCTGTTTTTTTTTTTTAATTTTCCCAATCTGCACGCAAAGAAAAAATATGGTTCCTGTGACCATAAACTAAGAGCAACATACTATGAATGTACTATATGATTACAGGTTACAATAAGTATATTTGTACGTAATCATTATTATGATTCCAATTTATAATTTATTAGTAAGATTCATAACCTTATTAATAACTTTTAGTAAGTTTTATAACCTTTTCTTAAGTATTGTTTTCAATTTCATCATGTTTTTATCATTTAATAATTCCATGTTATCATATATATAAACTAATTTCATCATATATAATAATTCATTTTATCATATATATTATTCCATTCTATCATATATATGACCTAATTCTATCATAAGTAAAATTCCATTTTATCATATATATAATCCTATGTTCCATTTTATCATATATATGAACTAATTTCATCATGTATAATCCCATTTTATCATATATATCATAGCTGTAACTTATGAATGAAATAAAAAATAAAAATACTTTTTATTTCATTTCTAGTTCTTATTTCTAATTAAAAAATATTTGTTAATCAATCTATTATCTTTTGAATAAAAATATTAAGGATTTCTATTTATACTAAAACAATTGAATTTATTATAAATTTGTATCTGATTGAACAAAATAAATTAAAAATTAAAATATTTTATTTAACCAAAAGAAAAACAAATATATTTTTATAAGAAGATAATCAAAAGTTTTTTATTTGACTATTTTAAAGTTTAATAATATTCATATGTATTTTATTTAAATAAAAAAAGTTCAACAAATTTTTCTGATTTTTATTCAAAAACTTTATATTCAAATAGAAACATTTAAAATAAATATTTTTATTATTTTATTCAACAAAAACTCAAAAAAATAAAAATATTCAGCCTCAAAAAGCTTGAATAACAAAAAATTATAAAATTTTTTCAAATATTCAAGTATAAAAAAAATATTTTACTTATTTTTCTTTTTCAAAGTAAATTTAAAACTATTCAAACAAATTCATGTTGAATAAAAATATTCAAAAGTTTTCTATGAATAAAAAAATTGAATGTTTTAAAACAGATATTATTTTATTTTTAAAATGGAAAATAAAATAAAGAACAATTGTATTCAAACTAAAGAAATAAAATATATTTTAAAATTAGTTAAAGATTTAAGAATTTGATTTATATTTTATAAATTTATATTCGAATACTTTTGTGGAATTATTATTTTATCTAACTTATTAACAAATGGAATAATATTTAAATAATTTTTATTCAAATTAATTTCAAGTAACTGAAAATCATATTACAAAGAGTATAAAATAATTTTAAAGAAATTTATTTCTAAAAATATAAATAAAATATTAAAATAATTTATTTTTAACAAATATTTTGATTGAAAATATTCACAATGAACAGCTATGATATATATGATCCCATATTTTCATATTTATATTCACATATTTGTAGATATCCACATATTTGTAGATATCCACATATTTGTAGATATGTGGTACATTCATCATACTGAATAAAAACAAAACTTGTCAATTTATATTTGTTCATATATAAACTAAATGAGAGTTATAACTACTGGACTGGTACACAAAAATATTTATTCAAAAGGCATTAAAAGTTAATGGCTTAATGGTTGTAGAATTAACCAAATTTGTAAAATGAAATTAATGGTTATTAAACCATATTAACCATATTAAAATTTTGATTGTGGGTAATCATTAAATGGTTAAACAGAATCATTAACGTTGCTATCATGAACACAGTATATTTAAATCAATGAAAAACGGCTATATAATCATTGAATAGTTGTGGTGATCATGCTGTAACCATGTTTTTTCTGCGTGTGGTTCAAAGAGATTCTGAAGAAATCCTTTTTTGGCAATAAATTAATAAGTAAATTACTATAAATCAAAATCAATATGAATGAGGATACGCTATTACTCAAAACATCTAAATACAAAATATACTTTTAAAGTTTACAACTAATTAAATATGGAAGCAATTTAATGATAGTTATACTCAAAAGATTACTACATTACTATTAAATAAATTTTAAAGCTAAATTTGTAAATTATTCATATTTAAATGCGAGCATGTTTAATATACTAAAATAATTGTATTAAGTACGCGTACATATACATATGTACATATAACACTATTTAAATTTTAAAATAATATCAATGTTTTACTACATGTTTTTCGCAGCAAATTAGACAAATTTTTCATAATTTTCTGTCATGCAACATATTCCAATAAAACCACACAATTATTTGGTGCTGGACTTTGGCAATGTGTTTTATATGTGGGGGATTTAATAATTTATTGTTTTGGATGCTAGTAAAATTTTATTTACTAGCCTATTTATATAAAAACTCATTTAAATAATTTACAAATATAACTTTAAACTTTAACAGTTTTTCATGTTAATAATAAAGTTGTATACATTTTTTGTTCTAATTTATGAAAACCCCTTCAATTTGAATAAAATCCCATTGTTTAGGTCATTATTTACTTCAAATTAAACTGTTATTATTTAGAGTGTAATTTTATATGAATATTTTATAGGGTTTTGAAATGAGTGGTAATTTAATGACACTATAAAACCATTAGGGAAATGTTATTTTTTAATAATAATATTTATTATATAAAATAATAACTTTTAATGTATTTCTTTAGAAAGCGCTGTTAAAATAATGAAATAAGGTCAAAATATCTATTGCATCGTGGGCGTATTTATGATAACATAAATTTGTAAAATCTTCTCCACTTCTTTTTAAAATATTTAAAAAGAAAATTAACCTTTTGAATAAAGATCAGTGTCGCCAGTTTAGCTTTTTTAAGGCTAAATCTAGCCTTTTTATTTTGCTTTTATCGTCAAAATTTTTATTTTAGCTACTAGCTTTTTTTCTAGCCTTTTTTGATTCTAAAAATTGCCTCAAAAAGGCTAAATTAAAGTATTTCGACAAAGAAGAAAATAACTTCTTATATGCTTTTACTAATTTTATTTTTACAGCATCATCCATTTAGGCTTTTTTTTGTATTAATTCGCACAAAAAATCTACATTATTTATATTTTAAAAATTTTCGGCTGCGGCGCATCGTTCTCCCAATCAAGTACTGATTTTATGAACTTAATTATTATAATTATTTTTTAATTAATTTTAATTTAACATAATTTTTAAAAAATTATTTTAAAACCGTAAAATCATTCACAAATTTGAAAATAGTTAGTCAAAAAGGAATTAAAATTAGGTAGTTCTTCATATGAATTATAATCCAAGTATGTATGTATGTAGGAATTTTGTGGACGATTTTTCATTGGATCATTTTGTTGGTAGCCGTTCAATGTTTTAATTGTAAATTTATTAAAATATCTTTAAAAATATCAAAAAGTAGTGTAAAAAAAGTTTTTAAATAAATAATGTTAGCTTTTTTCTAGCATTATTTTTCGGGGCATTTTGCTTTTTCTGACCTTCATTGAAATACGCTACAGATATTACGTATTGCAAAGGTCGAAAATTATGCATAATTCAGAAAAAGTTGATATCAACACTTTAATGATCACGTTTAACTTTTCTATTTATTAGTAAGTAAAAACAATGCATTTTTAGAATTATAAGATGTTTTTTTCCGAATGTTAATGTCCGTCTATACATTTTGGGTTAAATGGGATGAAAATAACACTTAGTTCAGAAAAGGAGATATCTAAATTTTGATGATCATGTTCAATTTTTACTATTTATTAGTTAGTAAAAAAGTGAGTTTTTAGAATTCTAAAATATTTTTTGGTAGAATGGCAATGTCCGTCCGTCCGTCTATGCATTTGGGTTAATTCAGCGAAAGGTGATATCAAAATTTTTATAATTTCATTTCGTTTTTATATTAATCAAGAAGTAAAAAACAAAATATTCTTCGAATTTTAAAATTTTTTTTTAAATAATTCTAACGTCTGTCCATCTGTCCGACTGTTTGCTAATTTTTGCAAACTTTCCAATTCAAAATCGTTTTATTTTTGACCAGCGTTTAATTTTAAGCACACAAATTTTTTTTTCAACTGGCGACTGCGCTGAAAACAGTTTAAGTTTTCATTTTCGATCACATGCTTACTTAACAAAATTTGCTGCTCAAACGCAAAACTGAAATAAGCAGCAACCAGTTTTTATTTTGTTAAGCAGTCAAATTAAATAAGCAGCGCACACACTCAGTTTTTTGCTCAGCCAAGTTGATTTTACGTCTTAGTCGTGTGCGCTCAGCACAACGTAGAATCATTTTTCAGCAACGTAAGAACAACTGGATAGTAAGACTGTATAGTTCTGTACAGTTGATTTACAAAGTTGTTTGGTTTTTGTTTATACATTTAAGAAGGAAAATGAAGTTGATTATTTTAAATGAAAACAAATAGAAAACGGTGCAATAAAATAATATGAATTTTATTGAAGATATTACATACATATATCTTTATTTTATTAATTTTAAATAAAAAAAGTTTTTCATTTAACAAATATAGAAATTTTGTAAAGATAAATAAAAAAAGACATTATATTTATATGTATGTATTATGTTACCGAAATAATAAAGATTTGTTGTGATTTTTATTTATTTATTTATTTATGTATCTAAAAATAAAAGTTATTAACTTGTATGTTGAAGACTTTTTTGTTAATAATTTATTATTTTCTTATTGATCGGCTTTAATGTCTTAATTAATTTTTTACTTTTATTAATACCTCAGCCGAACAATAAGACATTTGATTATACAAAAATAATTATAATAACAGTGCAATTCTCGACCGAGTGACAAAAAAAATTATTGTGATAGTAAAAAAACATGACAATAAAATTCTTTTTTTTTTCTTTATTCTGGCTTTGAAAAAAATATTTTTATATATTTTTGGTGATAGTTGTCACACTTATAAAAGCATATAATAAGTAATTATTAATTAATGATAATTGTCATGAATTAGAGAATAGCACTGTAAGAAACATTTATATAATATTTAAGATTTACGTAAGTATAATGACTTACACGTAAGTTATAACAAATTATCCGCTTTATAAAATATAACCAAATGCTGGAAAATTATATACATATGTAACTCTATTTTAGTAAAATTGTGTCACTATTTACAAATTGGAGTTGAAGGGTTGTTGAGTAATGAAATATTTTTAATAACAAACGAATCAAAATTAAGCAGATCATCTGCTAATAAATAAAAGTTGAACGTGGTTTAAAACGGAAAAATATAGTCAATTTATCAAAGAAATATTAAATTTATTTCAAAATTTAAATATTCTAAAACATTAACAGATCAAATTATAACGCGCTAACTTTTATTTAAAAAGTCCCAGCAAAAAAAAAAAAAAAAAAAACGATCAATAGCTTCCAAAAAAAAGAACATTTTCATCTCTTCAAAAGTAGGACAAAGTGTATATATATTTTTTTGTTACAACTACTTTGTTCCTTTTTTAAAATTTAATAATAATTACTTCCAAAAAAAATTTAAATTAATGAATTTCTATCGGGAAAAAAGGTTAATAATTTCTAAGAAAATTTAAATTTTATAAATTTTAAATCATATTCATTATATTTTGATAGCTCTAAAACAGACTTTTTGTTATAAAATTTTATAAACATAGTTTTAAAGGAAGTACTGCAAAAGAGATGAACTAGAAATATAGAAGAAGAACATCTTACCAATAACAATCATGGGTTAGAAAAAGAACTTCTGCAGCACTTTTTTACCACTAAGTACTTCCTTCAGCTCTTTATTAGTTCCCTTTTTGTTGGGGTGCTACATTCCATGTTATATCTTTCGGAATAGTAGGTCCATATGTTAGGAACAATTTTTAAATTTCATATAGTTTTTTTTTTTTTTTCACTCACACGGATCTACTCTAAAATTAAAATTTTTATTTTTTCTACTAAATATGATCCTTAATCAATTTAATAAAAGTTAAGATATTTTCAATTCTGTGATTATTAATATTTAATAATATATATTTTGAGACTTGAAATTCCCTAAATAATAAAAAAAAACTTGGGCCATTATGCTCAGAATAATTTCTGTCCACCAGGGGGGTTATTGTGTAATTCGATTCGAAAGAAAACACTTTCGAATTTCAATGTATAAAGTATACAAATTCGAAAGATTTTCCAGTCGAATTTAGTTACAAAATAACCCCCCAGGTTTTATAGTTCTTTGTAATTTTTTGATTAATTTTGTTCAATATTTAAAAAAGGCTACAATTTATTTACAAATATAAACAATTTTTGAAATAATTTACTCTTATTTGTATTAATGATCTAGTGATTATTATTTCGCAAATTCTAACTTACTAGCAATATCGATGAAAAAATACATAAAATTCAATATAAATTTTACATACTTGTATAATCAATGAGTCAAATATACAATTGTTAGAACTACTTTTTTCCATTTAATAGTTATATGTATTGCAAATTTAAAATATAAAATTTTTCTTCCAAATGTACGCCTCCATCTTCAACTAAGCCACAATTTTTACCGAAAGTGTCCAAATTTTTTTTCTTTTATTATTTCGTTATAATATACGATTCTGACCAGTATAATATTGTATACATATACATATTATTAGGACTTATATCAAGTTATGAAAATATATTTATTAGTTTCTCAGTTATTGCATTTTAAAAATGACAAAAAGATCTTTGAACCACCCTTTATTAAAAAAAAATAAAAAGAGTTTCGTATTACAATTTAACGTTTTAATTCAATTAAACATTGCTTTTATTGGGTCCAAAAGTTAAGCTTAACTACAAATTTCTTTAATAGATCAAAACAAAGAAAATTATACAAAATAACAAAATTTTCTTCTTATTCAAAAGAACAAACATTTTTTTTTTAAATTTTTTTCTTTAATTTAAACAATATTTAATATTTAGTTAATATTTTTTCATCTACTAATATTAAATATTATCTAATATTTTTATAAAAGTTCTAAAAAAATTTTAAATAAATTGCAAATAAATATATTACACAAAAAATTTTTGTTTTTTTAATTAAAATTAATAAATCTACATATAAATATCTTTAATACAATTCATAGTATTTTATTGTACCGTTTTCTATTTGTTTTCATTTAAAAACTATAAAAATGTAAAAACCATAACCAAACAACTTTGTATATTGACTGCGCAGAACTGTACAGTCTTACTATCCAGTTGTTCTTACGTTGCTGAAAAAGGTTTCTACGTTGTGCTGAGCGCACACGACTAAGACGTAAAATAAACTGGCTGAGTAAAAAACTGAGTGTGTGCGCTGCTTATTTAAATTGACTGCTGAACAAAATAAAAACGGGATGCTGCTTAAATCAGTTTTGTGTGTGAGCAGCAAAATGTGTTTAGTTAGTATGTGGTGGATAACTGAATCAAGTAAACTTGTTTCAGCAAGATGCTGTAAAAAAAGCAACTGTTTAGAAAATTACGACTGCTTTAAGCAGCCATTCGAAACACTGTTTTTGACTCAATAAAGATAATGACTCAAATTTGTCTTTGTTCAATAGTAGGGTATTCACTCGAATATTGTTTGTTCGATTAATCGACAAATTAATATCAAATAATTGTTCGATTTAATTAAAATCATGAATTTCGAGTAAAAATTTATTCGAGCAAATTATGCCGATTAATCGAATAATTCGAGTGAAAAGTATTTTAAATATTTCCATTCTTAACAAAATATTAGGATGTTTAAATTTTAATTTTCTAAAAAATTTAGCTAAAAAAACAATGTTTCAAGATTTTTATAGAATGTTAAATGTAAAAGTGGTACCACAAATTGGAGTTTTGTAAAAAAATTGTGTTTAGTAAAAAGAACCGAATATACATAGTTAAAGGTCATTTTTCAATAACAAAAATATAAACGTCACTTTAAAAAAAATATAATGTAAATTTCAAATAATTTTAATATAAATATAATAAATAGTAAGAAATAAATTGGAGAATTTTAAAACTGATTTGGAAAAACATATTATTGGTTCTACAAATGAAAGTACATAATTGATATAATTAAGTTATTTTGAATTATATTTGTCCATTAAATGGAGAAAAGTTGGTAGTTCTAATATAAAATTTCTTATATTTGTACACCGATATTGTTAGGAAATTAAAAGTTGCGAATTAATAATTACGAGATCGCTATAATACAAATAAGAGTAAATTAAACTTAAAAACTGTATACATTTTTATTATAATATTAAATGATCATCTGAATGCTTTCAAAATTTGAACATAATTGAACAATGAATTATAAAACAATCTAAAACCTGGTGCACAGAAATTATTCTGAGCATGATTTCCTACGTTTTTATTTTATTTAGAACAATTAAAGTCTCAAGAAAAATTTGGACATATTTTTTTTTAAATTATTTAATAAGCAAGTATCCTTTATCCTGTAGTTTTGATACTAAAGACGTTGAGATATGTTTTCGCTATAACTAAACCATATAAAGACATTTTATTCTCCAAATAAATCTGGGTTTAGTAGATCTCCGATACTTAAAAATATTGTACAAACATTTTGAATATAACTGAAAACCTCTTTGTAGCACATAGGTTAGTATGTGTCCAAATTAAAAAGTGAGGTTATGAGACAAAATCTCTAATTATTCCAAAGTGGATAGAAACTCATCATTAATTTTTATTTTTATCAAAAGTATCGATAGTCACCTTTAATTGAGTATCATTCGTTTTTTTTTTTTTTTTTCAAAGTGTAAAAACTAGTTATTTTATAGCATTACAAAAATTACAAAAAGCACTCCGGACCACTCTTTAATATAAAATTTGATTTGAATTGATAGACCAAATTTCTTAACGGCATTATCAAAGCAAAAAAGGCAAATATTCACACAAAATGTTTGTTTTATTTTTTAAAATGCATTGAAAAAACGAGTAAAATTTTAAGGTATAATTTACTCGAATAACTCGAGTAACTTAAAAGGTTTACTCGATTATTCGAGTAATCTAAAAACTGTATTTTCGAGTTATTTGATTATTCGAACAATGAAAAAGTCGAGTAAAATGAATACTCTATTCAATAGATAATTTTATTTTCTAACCAACTACAAAAAACATAATAAAATCGGTGGAAAACATTTGGCTATATATGGAAAAATCTTAACCAAGATCTTGTAAAATTGAGATTTTTGAAATTTCAAAAGCGGGACCCGAACGACTAAAAAGCGGGACCCGAACGACTAAAAAGCGGGATTCTGAACAAAATTGTATGGAAAAAGCGGGATTTTGAAAAGTTTTGTAAAAAAAGAGGGATTTTCTTTTTATATCTCAATTAAAAATCTAAATCAGCTGTTCCCTCGCAGGTACTTAGTTCACGACCCATTTGAGACGTTACAAATTAAGAACGATTCATCAAAATTTTGGAACATCGAAATAAGTAAATATATCCCTACAAACTGAAACATTAAAAGTTATAATTTTAACGTGTTTCTCGAAATGTGTTCAAAATATTCTTAGCTAAATTTCAATATTGAATTACGAATTGTTAAAAAAAAACTTGTTACTTTTTTAATTTGATAGCAAGAGTTTTTCTTAAATATTTTTTAGACCCGTTAACAATAAAACCAAGGTTGGTTGCCGTTACCGCTAAAAAAAAACATTCAACTTACGGTAGTCAAGTACAATTACTGAAATAATTGAAAATACGGTTACCGCTAAAATATGTAACGCTAAAAAACCGTTACCGTAATAGCTCGAAATACCTATAACGCTAAAATACCGTTAGCGTTATTTTTGGGTTTAAAAAATATTATTATTATTTTTAATAAAGTAATATTTTATGGTTCTGAACCGACGCTTCGAAATTTCTGAAACAACAGTCATCCATAAAATACCATTACTGAAATTACTCGAAATAACGGTAACGCTAAATACCGTTACCGAAATAACTAAAAATACCGTGACCTCTAAAAAAAACCGCTATCAAAATAATAAGATATGCTGTTACCTTTTCTCCTTTTTGAATCGGCTGCCAACAAGTTAAACGCTAATATTCGGTTAAAACAAAAAATTAAAATAACATCATTAACACATTTAATGGAATTGTTCCAGATATTTCTATAACTTTCTGTTTTTAAAAAAATAAAAAAGTTTCCAATCCGAAACAAAGGCACATCGTTTATATGGTTCTAGATATTTATTAAAGTTATGAAAGGTATATGAAAATATCCATGTTAACCTTGAGATCAATATTCATGTCAAAACATCTTTTTGAAATGGCACATTTTGGTAAAAAAAATTGGTAAAAATTATTTATATGGCACCCACACAAATGTTCTCACGAAATGAGTTTTTAAAATCTAAAAATCTCTCTGAAAGAATAAAATTTCCTCCTCCAAAAAATTATTTATATTTTATTCTAACATTCTTAAAATAAATTAAATTTTAAACCTATTTCTGGAAAAAAATTCTAAACTTTTTTGGGCAAAATATATCAGACTTGGGATTTTTTATTCACTTGAAGAGAGCTTAAGGTATTATAAAAAATGTGTAAATATTTTAACAAGCTTAATAATGCTTATCTTTTGGGAGGTCTTCCTCATCAAAAAATACACACAAAGTACATTTAAGATTAGTCAGTAGCAGTGTTGCCAGTTTAGCCTTTTTAAGGCTAGATCTAGCCTTTTTATTTTAATTTTAGCCTGAAAATTTTCGCTTTAGCTTCTAGCTTTTTTGTTAGCCTTTTTTATTTTTAACATAGCCTTAAAAAGGCTAAAATTTTACAAATTTGATTTTTACAAAATCATCAATTTAAGCATTTGTGTATACTAATTCTTACAAAAATATCGAAATTATTTATATTTAATAAAAATTTTAGCCTACGGCGCTTCATTTTACAAAAATATTCCAATTATTTTTTGACAAACTTTATTACCCATATAAACTAATTACTTTATATTTACAAAGTCACTAAAATATATTTAACAAATACCAAAATCTAATGAGAACAAAAAAAATAATGCTTTTTTAAATAAAAAAAAATATGTTAGCTTTTTTCTGGCTTTATTTTTTGGGGCATTTAGCCTTTTCTCACCTTTTTTTAAGTCCAATTTAGCTTCTTTTTTTCTCAAGTCCTGGCAACACTGGTCAGTAGAGATGATCAGCGTAACAAAATATTTAAAACATTTAATTATCAAAAACGATTTGTAAATAATTACCAACTTTCCAGTGGAAACAAATATTTTTAGTTACACTTAAATATTGGTAAGAATGTTATAGAAAACGTAAATAAGGAAATCGAATAAGTAATTGTTAGAGTTAGAAAAGCGGGATTTCTTAATAAAAGCGGGAAAAATATTTTAGGCGGGATCGAAGTTTAAAAGGCGGGATAATCCCGCCAAAAGCGGGACGTCTGGTCACGTTATTCATGACCGAACTAGTTCAATTGAACGATTCACTCAAGTGAGCGAAGTCAATCGTTCATTTTTCTGCGCGCTTTTAGATAAACACTGAGCTGTTGTGTAAAACGTATGAGTAATTTTCTTTTGAGCTCATTTCTTTAATTTTGATATTTTGCTCCTACATTTGAAATGTTGTACATAAAAAGACACATTTTACAAGTTAATTTTGTTATTATCAGTGTCTACTTTAAAGCTGTTAAGAAACAGCTGATTAAGTGAATGGTTTTGAGTAAACAGACATGTTGAACTAGGTCTCGCTCTTTTTGCTCATTCGCTCAGTTGTCATTTATTGAAACAGCTCACTATGGGAAATGTTTAATATAACTCATTTGCATAACGTGCTGTTTTACTGAAAGTCAACTGAGTGAATGAACTAAAAGAGCGAACTAGTTCAATTAAGTGAGCTGAGCTAAAAAAAGCGGTCAATTCATTGAGCTAATAAGCCCAACTCTAATCCTATAACATTTTAAATTGCATTCCATGAAAGTTGAAAATTAGTGTATTTTAGGACAATTTTCAAAAAAATAACAAAAATATTAAGACAAAATATAATTTAAAAACACTTGAAGAAAAGTACACTTAAATACTTGAAGTTTACGGTTTCATATTAAATTTTTAATTAAAAGACTTTATATTTAAAATAAATACACTGAAAGCTGATGAAAATTTAATTTTTTACTATTTTTCAAAAATGTAAAAAGTTGCTCACTTTGACAGCTTATTATGGGAAAACAGCGCATCCTAGCTTAAAGATTTTAATTTATATTGATACATAATTTTGTCTATTTTTATTCGGTACCCAACTTTATTACAAAATTTTAAATTTCAAAATTCAATTAAGCGCCACTTTTGACACACATTTTACCCCAACGTTCGTTGCACCATACATACATGCATACATACATATATACATATATACATACATACATACATACATACATACATACATACATACATACATACATACATACATACATACATACATACATACATACATACATACATACATACATACATACATACATACATACATACATACATACATACATACATACATACATACATACATACATACATACATACATACATACATACATACATACATACATACATACATACATACATACATACATACATACATACATACATACATACATACATACATACATACATACATACATACATACATACATACATACATACATACATACATACATACATACATACATACATACATACATACTAAAGGCTAAAGATACATTCTAAAATGTCTTATTTAGGATCTACAAGGCCTGCCCCTCTCATTGCAATACTATTTCTTTTTTACACGGCGTGTCATTGGAGGCAAGGCCTTCCCTTCTCCCTTCCAAAAAGAAGCGAAAAGGCAAGGACTCTTAAGTAAATAAATATGCTCTCTTATATTTTCAATGCTATTAAAAAAGAGTATGAAATATATATATAAAAAAAAGACATGCGGACTACCTTCTCTATCGGCACTTAAAACAAGACTAAATGAGTTTGAGCTTTGTAAGTCTCCTAGTTACATTTTTTTCTGTTTGTAATGAGAAAATTAGTAGGTGAGTGACATCTTCTATTTCGCATCTACTGAAATGGAAACAAGAATTAGTACCCGATTTCTTTTTAAAGGAAGTCGAGGCATTTTTAAAGGAATTTTTGCAGAAGGCAAAAAGTGTGTTTTAATTTTTAATTTTAATTTTTTAATTTTTTTCAGAGGCATGCAGAAAGGCTTGTTGGGAGGAAGCACTAACATATATTCCTGCTGGGTACATACATTCATACATACATACATAAATACATACAAACATACATACATACATACATACATACATACATACATACATACATACATACATACATACATACATACATACATACATACATACATACATACATACATACATACATACATACATACATACATACATACATACCCAGTCGGAAAAAGAAGGGCTAAAGACACATTCTAAAATGTCTTATTTAGGATCTACAAGGCCTGCCACTCGCATTGCAATACTATTTCTTTTTTACACGGCGTGTCATTGGAGGCAAGGCCTTCCCTTCTTCCTTCCAAAAAGAAGCGAAAGGGCAAGGACTCTTAAGTAAATAAATATGCTCTCTTATATTTTCAATGCTATTAAAAAAGAGTATGAAATATATATAAAAAAAGACATGCGGACTACCTTCTCTATCGACACTTAAAACAAGACTAAATGAGTTTGAGCTTTGTAAGTCTCCTAGTTACATTTTTTTCTGTTTGTAATGAGAAAATTAGTAGGTGAGTGACATCTTCTATTTCGCATCTAATGAAATGGAAACAAGAATTAGTACCCGATTTCTTTTTAAAGGAAGTCGAGGCATTTTTAAAGGAATTTTTACAGAAGGCAAAAAGTGTGTTTTAAGTTTTTTCAGAGGCATGCAGAAAGGCCTGTTGGTAGGAAGCACTAACATATTTTCCTGCTGGGTACATACATACATTCATACATACATACATACATACATACATACATACATACATACATACATACATACATACATACATACATACATACATACATACATACATACATACATACATACATACATACATACATACATACATACATACATACATACATACATACATACATACATACATACATTCATACCAACATACATAAATACATACAAACATACATACAAACATACATACATACATGATCACTCACATGTGCTTATATACATATACTAGTAAGAAACACTTCACAAAACAAGAAATAAAGAATAAGATACTTAGATGAGAGAAATATAGACAAACAGACAGACAGACATCAGTGACTTCATTAAGTCAACGTGTTGCCAACAAAATATAAATCTATCAAAACAATGAAGCACAATGACGAACCAGAAGATGAACAAAATAAAGGACAACGACTATGAAGAGCAGACAAAAAGGAATAAAATAAACTGTTAAAAACAAAACAAAATCCAGTTTATATTCAAAAAGCAATGCAATTCAATGTGTTAAGCATGGCAATGCACAGTGGGGCAGAATCGATATTTTTTGGAAATAAATCTATTACTTATGATCGTCTGGTTGGATTTGCATGAAATTTGGTATAGGCGTAGCAGAGGAGTGTACAATATTACATTTGAAAGGGGAACCGAACAGATCCCTCAGGGGCGGAGCTAAAGGGGTTAAAATTTTTGTTTCTCATCCGATTACAAATATTTCTACAGATTATTGTAGGGACTGATAAGACCTACGAAAAACGTGCTTGCACGCCCTATTTATCTCTTATAGTATTTGAGTTATTTGCGTTTGAATTTTTAAGTACTTCAGTTTTGCATGTTCTTGGTCCAGTTTTTTCATATATATCCTAGTATTACCAACCGATTTTATATGTTTTTTCTTTAGCTAATTAGAAAACAAATTTATCTATTGAATAAAAAAAATTTTAAGTCGAAAATTGCAAAAATGACGACTATTTTTTTTTTTTTGCCGAAAAAGTATCTATACTCTTTTTTCTCTAAAATTACATTTTATTTAACAACATATAATAATTTTATACTTTTCTGAAAGGTATCTTCACAGAGAAGACTTTAAAGTAAAAAGCAAGCCCAATAACTCAAATGGTCAAGGTACACACCCTCCCGAATTTGATCCATTTTATATGAGAGTTTTGACTTTAGTTTATATTTTCTCAAATCCCAAAGCACGAGTCGGCAAACGGAATGCAGTTTAAGAATCTATAATATCCCTGCGGGAAATTTGTGGTAATTTCAGTAATGGACCGGTTTCTCTGTACCAGTTGAGTACCAATTGACACCTAACTCGTCGCCAAAGCTCCAATTGAGAATAAGTTGACACAAACACACTCACTATTAATATGCTCGTTAAGTGCGCAAAGAGCAACTCGCGCGCAATAACAATCAGTGGCTGAGTGGTAAGCGTTGAAGACTATAAAACATGGGTTCGAGCCGGGGTGCCGCCATCGACATTTACGAAAAATTATAAAATTAAAATAAACATAGTTTAATAAAGATAATAATAAAAATAATGTTTAAAAAGTAAACAATTACCGAATTTTTATAAAATTTTTATTACAATAATCGTTACTGAACCTATCCTAGGACCTATTCTGTGACCTGTCCCAAGGGGCTAATTAGCCACCTCCAATGACAACCCCATGTAAAAGTGACAGGTTCTTCTCATATAAAGCTCCGGAACTGGAACCGGTCACTAGCCCTGAGAACCTTTCACGTGACTAGTTTTGAACCGGTTCTCTTTACTCTATGGATGTTGTTAAAAGTTTTCAATCAAAATCTACGGGACTTCGGAAAAATGTGGATTTTATAGCCGAAAATATGAAAAAATCCATTTTTGGGATTTTCGGATTTTTTTTGTGAATTGTGGGATTCCTTTTACAAAAATCTTAAAATTGTTTTCACTTGCTTATTTTATACAATAAAGTCTATATCTACCGAAAATTTCGTTAAGATATCTTTAATAACAAAGATTTTATTACAGATAAAATATTTATAGTTTCTCAAAAAACCAATTTTTTACAAAAATATTATTTTAATTACGAAAATCAGAAAAAGTATAAACTCAATTTTTTTTCATCTGAATTACATTTCTTAGCTGACATAATTCTTTGTTATACAGAAAAATATTGAAACCAATATCTTTTATAGAACCGAAACTACGCCACTTTAAAATTTTATAAGTCACGGAAAATTCAAAAAAGATTGTACTATTGTGGATGTGAAAAAACCATAAGAACATAAATAATTTGTTCCCGTAGCTAATGTTCGAATGTGTGTTTGTGCAAAAATGTACAAAAAATGGAATTTTCCGTGACTTAATAAACTTTAAAATGTCATAGTTTCGGTTCTGTCTGTTCGGTCCCCCTTTCAAACTTAATATTGTGCACTCCTCTGCTATGTCTATACCAAATTTCATGAAAATCCAACTAGCCGATCAGAAGTTACAGATTTATTTCCAAAAAATTTCGATTCTGCCTTACTGTGCAATGCAATACAATGCATTATAGTAACTTATTTACTCCCTCTTATTCACTCCCTTTGGCCTCTTTCTTTTTATGCTTTTTTCTATTATTTTACTTTACTCGCATTACTAGAACAACAACTAAAAGAAATGAAAATACTAAAGAAGGCAAAAAAAAAAAAAAAAAAATGAAATCTATGTAAACTAAAGTAAAATATCCGACATACAATGTAACGACTGACTTACTCGTATCAGTCAAACAATGTTTTGTCAGCAACATATTTTAAATAGCAGCGTTCTTCTTCTCCTTCTTCGCCAACACGAAATGTTTTTTATTGTTACAAAAAGAGAACTACAAAGCTTTGTTTGCAATCATTATTGCTTCTATTGTTTTTCGTTTTTTTTTTTTTTCCTTTATACAGTTGCACAAGTACGAAATATGTCTGGTAAAGTTGCCATATTTAGGTCTGATGCATTTTAAATTGGAATTGTATGTATTAAAGTTTATAGCAACAGTTTGTAACAATTTAATATTTTTGCTAATTTCGAGTTACTAAAATACTCTCTTAAAACTTTAATTGTTTATTATCGATAAGATTTATATTAGTTTTCTTCTCCAAAACTTTTTTCGTCTTCCTTTAATTCTTTACTTCCATTTATCTCCTAAGAAATAACATTTCCCACTAAAGAGTTATTGAAAAATCTTACTTTCGTGTAGGGTATTTTAGCCATTTTATAGCAATCATAATTTTGGTGACTTAATTTTTGCCATTATGTTTACGTATACGTATGTATGTGATAAATTTTTATATTTTCAGGACATTTACAACTGTGTTTATGTTTTTTTTCAGTTTTTCTCTTTGAAGGATAAAACCGAACTATTTAAGGTTTCAGTTAGAGAACAATAGTACAAATATTCATTCATTCACTCATGCATTCTTATACACTTGTGCATGCAGATAGACAGTAAAACAAAAACCCACAGACAAATTGCATACACATACACATAGACACACATTTAAAAACTTACATCTTTTAATGTCGAATGTATATACATATGAATATATGTCTGTATGTTTTAAACATCTAAGCAATGCAATGTTACAAAAAAAAATAAATACTTTGTAGTGTAAAATAACAATAGATATTGTCTCGCCTTTTTTTAAGCATCATAACGTACGAGGCGTTATATCAAAATTTTTTATTTTATTTTTTTTTTTTTTTTTTGTTCTACTCACACAAAGTTTTATTTTTTTCCTTTGTTTTATATTTATTAAGAGCAGAGGTGGACAGTTTTCTAAAAAAGTACTTTAGTTTGGATTAAGTTTTAAAGGACAAAAAGGACATTGGAATGTACCATAGGCAGAAGAACTGCATTCTTCTATTTCGGCTTTAGAATTTTTGAATAATTTTCCAATACAAAAAAAAAAAAAAACGAGAGAAAAAGGTATAGTCGGTCAAGACCGACCATATGATACCCTACACCATTATGTATGACCATAAAATTTCGGGAAGATGACTTATATTAGACCAACACTTTTACTAAATGTAAAATAAAATATACAAATACAGAATAATGCGTTGATACTAACATCTACTTGATTTTATGCACTTTAGGCCGATTCTCGGAAGTGGTTTTATATGGGAGCTATGGTAAATTATTGACCGATTCTAATAAAATTTGGCAATGTTGTTTCTACTTATATAAAACTTATTTGTATCGAATATTAACTTTATACTAACATTAGTATTCGATTAATGCACGTTAAAGTGATTTTCGGTACAGATGTTTATATGGGAGCTATGGTTAATCGTGGACCAATCTTCATAAAATTTGTTACAAAGGTTGATACTTGTACAAAACTTCTTTGTACCGAATTTCATTAAAATATTCGTATTTTTAATATATTTTTGATTGTTGAAACTCAATTCCGGGTGGACATTTGTAGGGGGATTAGGTGAAATAGTGGACCGATCACAACCAGTTTCAATAGGCTTCGTCCTTGTATCATAAAAGTCTCACGTGCCAAATTTCATTGAATTATCTTCAAAATTGTGACCTGTACTTTGTGCACAAAGTTTACATGGACAGCCAGCCAGCCAGACAGACAGACGAACATCGTTAGATCGATTTAAAAAGTGATTCTGAGTCGATTGGTATACTTTAAGGTTGGATAAGGTTTTCTATGCGTTACAAACATCAGCACAAACGCTTAATACCCCAACCACCTATGGTGGTGTAGGGTATAACAACAACATCACTAATAGTCATTACAATGCTTAATACGATATAAATGTTTATTAGGGTGATCGACTCGGTTTTCCAACCGGTTGTTTCAGAGAATGTGCTGTCGGTTTTTTCAAAATGTTCAATTTTCGAATGTCGAATAGACCGTTTTTTTTAAGACAAAAACCCGGTTTTAAAAATACCTTTTTATTTCAAAAACTATGCACTAAATATTGATATTTGATTCAAAATTAATGATTATTTTTATACCCACCATCAAAAAGATGAGGGGTATATAGATTGAAATTTTATATAAATAGTTTGAAGGTCGATATAAATTTGGAAACCAGAAATGGGCGTGGTCCGCCCACTTTACTGCCCACCTCCCATATGAGGTGAAACTTCAGGGAAATTGTGTTCAGATAGTTCAAGGACCAATGTACTAAGAAACAAAAAATGGGCGTGGTCCGCCCACATTACCGCCTACCTTCCGTATAACGTAAAATTTGAAAAAGTTGATGGTGGGTATATAGATTCGGCCGAGCCAAACATAACATTCGCGCTTCTTTTAATATTCATAAAGTATGATTTTTAATGTATTAAAAATATAGTTTAAGATTAAATAAATAACTAATAATTATTCTGAATGAAATTAGTTTTATCTATTGTAACATCTATGATATTTTTGCGCCTAATTTAAATGTTTTAGTTTTTTTTTATTCAACGAAGAAATTGTTTTTCAAAGATTTAGTTTTAAAAAAGTTTCACCTGCAGAATCGTTTCAATAAAATTGATTCTGGCTTTTTACATACTAACCCATGGTTTTTGCTTATGCTAAGTAAATGTTAATATCATTTTTGATTATTATTTTCTTACAACTTTTATACCCTACATGCCTATTATGCGTTTGTGCTGATGTTTGTAACACCCAAAAATATTGGTCTAAGACCTTCATTTGTACCAATCGGCTTTAAGTCGATTTAACAAAGTCTGTCTGTCCGTCCATGTAAAACTTGTAATCAAAATACAGGTCACAATTTTGGTTTCTTATAGTCCAAAGACGAAGCGTGTTAAATTGGTTATGATCGGTCCATTATTTCCCCTAGCCCCCATACAAATAACCTCCCAGAAAAGGGGTTTAACGATCATAAATCCCTTAAATGTAGCAGTAATTTTTGCATATCTAAGTTTCATATACGTTTAAATCTTTGTGCCGAATTTCATGAAGATCGGCCCATAATTGACCATAGTACTGGTCTACAATTCCACAGGTCTAGAAAAAAAGACCCTTCCCCGAATTTTTATGCACACAATGGTGTAGGGCATTGTTGACCTTGACCGACTATATCTTTCTTTCTCGTTCTTAATGGGTTAATAGTTATTTCCAAAACTAAAAAAAGATTTATTGATTTTTCTGTAAAAAATGTAGACTTTTGATAGAAATATTAACTTCTGCAAAAAAAAACCGTTTAACCGGTTTTTTCTGAATTTAAAAAAATGCAACCGGTTTTTTCAAAATTCCAACTATTCGAACTATTCGAAAACCGGTTTCTCCAAAAAGTCGAATAATCGATCACCCTAATGTTTATGTGTGTATTTATATTATTAACAGATTTTTTTTAGTTTTTTGGCCCATAACTCGGTTGTTTATGGACCGATTTATTCGATTCAAAAAACCGAAATTTTAGAAAAATATTTATGACCATGTTTGTTTAACCCGTAGCTTATATTTTCAATTATTCAGCATTAAATTGGAAAAATTTTGAATTTTTCGTGCAAAAATGTAGTCGCTAGCTTATATAGGAGCCTAGAAATGAAGACAACAAATACGATTTTTGGGAGAATCTTTGTTTTTTTATTAGCGTTGTTCTAAGGAATATTCCCTACAATTTGATGTATAAAACATATATATCGTATAACTGGGGCTTTCTAAAAACTGATTTCAACAGACAGACGGTCAGACGGACATCTTTATATCAACTCCTCTATCAATAAGTATCTAGAATATATATACTTTTTGGGGTCTTAGATGAATATTGTAGAATGTTGTATTGTAAACCTGTAGTTGAGGGTATAAAACTGACATATTTATGTAAATTAAACAATAAATCGATTAAATATATTCTTAACTTATAAACTAAATAAATTTTAGACCGATTTTTATATATTTTTAAGATTTAAATTGCATAATACTGGTATCAAATATTAATAGATCATTGAAAATTGAAGTCAGTATATTGGTAATAGTATATTGTGTAGTTTATGAAGAATGTTTTGCTCTCTGGTTCATATATGACTCAATAAATTATAAAAAAAAAATAAAAATTAAAATTTTTATTATGGTTAGTTTCGTTCAAAAATAAAAAAATTGCGCATTAAAAGATCAATTTTCCTAACCCCTCTTTAAGCCATTCAAATTGAAATATCTCAAAAAACGATCGCTTACTTTTAAAAATGGTTAACACCATTAAATTAAGCGTAGTCGATTTAATTTAACCCAATAGGTGCCCATCTTGTTAAAAAAAAATAAGTCCCATTTTCAAACACAGTGTTTTCAAAAAATCTTAATAGGTATAAGACCTCAAAACAAAACTTTATACCAAATTTTAAGAAGTATAGTATTTTTTATTTTACTGGTCCAATATATTTAATTAATAGCAAAAAGTACAATTTTTCTATTAAAAAAATTTCAATTCACTCATCACAGATTGAGGATAAGTATGTGCGTGTTTGTTAAAATATGAAAGGGTAGTCAAAGAGGTAATAAGTATGTATGTATGTATGAAGGAGAATGAGAGAGCATGCATGAAACGCATTTTTCTTTTGTGCCAAAAAGTCTATGGATTTTTTTTATTTCTTTCTTATTCTTGCATTTATTTACATGTTTTTCTTAGATTAGGCCACGAAAGGAGGCAAAAAGAAAAGAGACATAAAGAAACAAAACAAAAAATATATAAAGATAAATAGAATTTCTAAGATATAACGAGGGTAGTGATATAAGTTAAGGAAGAGAAAACAAAGGGTAACAAAAAAAAATAGAAAACAGCAAATGCTTGTTTTATTATTTTAAATAAAATTCATGGTATGAAAATTTTGAAGAAGATAATGGTTCTGTTCCAGTATTAGTAAATTTTAAAGGTTTTAGTCAGAATTTATAGGAAATCGTTCTCATGGTCACATGACAACAGCCGACTAAACCCTTTTAAGTAATTTTAACTTTTTTTGATCGTTTCTTATAAAAGCTGTTCCAATTATTTACTATTTTTTATGTTTTTACTTTTTTTATAAAAATTAGCTTGTTATTATTTATGTACCTTAAGGACTATTGTTAAATTAAAATAAAATTTTATTAAAAAAAAAAAAAAAAAAAAAAACAATATAAAATTTTAGGTCATTTAGTCAAAATTCTTAGATTTTATTTATAATGTTGATATATTCTTTATTTTTCAAACATTAACTATTATTTCTAAAGTTTTCACTTCCTTATGACTGCAGAAAACTAGAACAAAATTTTTATTACTTTTTCATTATGATTTTGTAATAATCGACTTAAAAGTATTAAATTTATACTTAGTTATCATTTCAATGTTATTCATAGTTTTCAAATTCCTCAAAATAACTTTATTTTCTGGTTTATATTTGTATTTACACATACATAAAAGTGTATACACGAGTACAACTACATTTGTTATTGTTACTATTTCTGTATAGATTTAGTTGTAGTTGCTGAAGTTATTTTTATGCAGCACGTGTACATCACAAAACAAACAATCAAGTTCACACAGTGAATACAACATGTTCATCAAGCTCATAGTGGTGATGATGACGATGATGATGATGACAATGGTAACACACATTTTCTAATATCAAAACATCCGCCAAGATATTTTATTTTCAATACACCGACACATGTTTTTATATACAGACATACTTACTAACATATTTATAATACATATGTACATAGATAACGCTTTCTGAAATGCTTATGGTCCTAACCAACAGTAAAAAAATTTATCAGAAAATTCAAGATTTTAATAATATATATTTTATTAAAATGAAATGATACCCTTCACCATCTTACCGACAAATACTAAAATTTTCGCCTTAACGTATGCTTTCATATTTTCACATTTATAAATCTACATTTTGTCCAAACTACGAACATTTGAATACGAAAGAAAAACAGTCATAGCAAGCTTTGCTTTTAAAAAATAAACAACAACAACAATTACATATTTATATATTTTTGTATATATGTATGTACATATATGCAAACTGACAACAACAATAAGAATAATACTGTTAATCATTATATTACTGCTGTTGCTAACTAAACTACTTTGTCCATACAAAAAACAACAAACATGCTTAATATACATATTTTTTTGTGTATTTATATTATTAACCAATTTTTTTTTTAGTTTTTGGCCCATAGCTCGGTTGTTTATGAACGCATTTGGTTGATTCAATAAGCCGAAATTTCATAAAAATATTTATGACCAACCTGTACAATATCGAAACCCATAGAAAATTCAAAAAGTTTAAAAATGCGTTTTGGCCGATATCTCGGATACTAATGAACCGATTTTTTCAGGAAAAAAATTTGAAGAAAGATTTTGCATTTTTCGTGGAAAAACGAAGTCGCTAGCTTGTATAGGAGCCTAGAAAAGCCGACAACAAATACGAATTTTTGGGAGTATCTTCGTTTTTTGGCGATATCTCAGTTATTTATCAACCGATTTTGCTCATTTTTATTAGAGTTATTTTAAGAAATATTCCTTACAATTTGATGCATAAAAAGTATATATCCGATAACTAGGGCTTTCTAAAAACTGATTTCAACAGACAGACAGACAACTTTATATCGACTGCCCTATCAATAAGGGATCTTAGATGAATATTGTAGGAATTACAAACGGAATGACAAATTTATATAAACCCTTTACACCTGTGGTAAAAGGTGTAAAAATTAATTAATATTTCTCAACATTTTATCAAAATTTTGTTTATTTTAGCTCATTTTAGCCTTCTCCTCTTACTTTTTTTTTTTTTTCTAAAACTAAGGTCTTTTTGCATTTTAGCCAACACTATAATCATTTTTATCCGTATGAATATATTTTAAAATTCAGTTTTGTTTTATTGTTTCTTTTTTTACTTTGACAGTTATGAAATTTAAATTTCTACACTTTAAGTTACATGACATACATATGAATAAAATTGTTGTCTGGTGATGGAGTACTTTTCTGATACGAAATACAGGAATAGAATAATTGAAATTATTGCTACTAGACCGACTGTTGGCTGCTACAACAAAGTTTCTTCCTTCTGGGTTTCTCTACTTTTCTCTATATTTTCTAACTCCAGACTTAAGTACTTAATATATTATACAAATTCTGTGTTTATAGATTTTTTTGTTTCTTTTTATATACGAGAATGATTTGATAAGTACTTTAAAATTATGTTTACTAAAACGTCTGTTAATAGCAAGTTTACATACAAACGGTATTTAATGATGAAAAATGGAGAATAATGAATAATATTTTAACATATGGCTCATTAGAATGCTTTGAGTACAGAAAATTATTATTAATTGATCCCATAATTGATTATGATTATGATTTGTGACTAAAATTGTAAAAGAAAGTAAGACAAATTCAAAAAAATTAGAATTTTTGTAGTGCACCAAAACGTAGAAAAAATGTTAGTAATTTTTCCAAAATTTTGGTAATAATTGTGTTTCTCCTAAACCACTTGTTGGATAGAATCGAATTGGGAAAGTTATTTAAGAGGACCTAAGCTGTCAGAAAAATGATCCTACAGTAGTCACTAATGTTTTATATCCTAAAAATGGTGCTACAAAATGTAGTGAAGTCAAGGCTCTAACTTGTCACAAATAGCTCCTAGAAGTCTTAAAAGTTGTAAAAATTGAGAATTTCTCAATTAACCCTCATAAAACCATGGAAAACTGAGGAGTAAGGAGTAGTTGTATAAGGCTAATTTGTACTTGATATAACTAATACAAGACCACAGATCTCAAAAAACGGTAAAATTTTTAAAATCGCATTGACACCAAATGCGTGGTGAAATATAGTGAAAAAAGTTAAATGAAACATTTCTATCACATCACACTTTTAACCCACTGATGACCAAATGAAATATGTACCTTTAAGAAATTTTTAGATTATATAATTTTCTGGGTAATATGTAAAGCAAATTATAGATCCGTATTTTGTAGAGAGAAAGTAATAGGAAAAGTAAGCGAAGGAAAGTGGGAGATTTTACACCAAAGCGCTGTTACTGAGAGATTATATCAAGACATATGGAATCCTACCTTGGTGACAGGTGAAATAATGGGCCGATCATGACCAAATTCAGTAGGTTTTGTCCTTGAGTAAAAAAATCATATCATATCATATCAAATTATCTTCAAAATTTTGACCTGTACTTTGCGTACAAGCTTTATATGGACAGCCACCAGCCGACCAGACGGACGGATATGGTTAAATCGACTCAGAAAGTGATTTTGACGGTATACTTTATGGTGCGGGTAGGAAGATTTTTTCTCTGCGTTACAATATTTGCACAAACACATAATACCCCAACCACATATGGTGGCGTAGGTTATTTTTCAATGAAGTTCAAAATAAGAACATTATATATTTTAAAACTGTAACGTCATGGAATTATTTTATTTCACTTTCTACACTATATTTAATCTAAGAAGTTGCAATTAGGCCGAATTATTCGCGATATATTTTTCTTATAAATATTTATCATTATTTAAATTGGTATTTTTATTATACCCTACACCACCATACAGTACAACTGCGGAATGAATTTGAATGAAATTTCGCATGGACAATCCTAAGGCAGGCGCGAATCCGCGGGGGGGGGGGGTGTAAATCGGAAATTTCCCCCCCAAAATGGATTTTCGACCTTAGAAAAATTAAAAATTTACAATAGGAAAAGGAAAAATTAAAAATTCTTTAAGAAAAATTTTCTTTAGTGAAAATAAAAGAAGGCAGAATGAATTTATCTTCAATATAGTCTAAGAATGGCCAAACTATGTTTAGAAGAAAGTATTTATCGTATTTTTTCTTCAAAAAATTTAAAGCAAACAAATGGGTTTTTAAAAATAGAAAAAATATAGGAAATGCAATTCCTATATATTTTTTTTTCATTAAATTCAAGCTTAAACTTTACATACAATTAAAAACTTATATGTCAAAAACAAAAAAAAAAAAAAAAAAATATTGTATAAGTGCTAGTTTCATGTCATATTTAAATTACACTAACTAATGTTTTAATATTACTTTTTATAAATCCGAATCTTTTCAAAATTTTATACGAAATAATTTTTTAACATCAAAAATGAACAAAATTTTCCCAGTTCTTTTATGCAAAATATAATATTTTTTTAGATTTAATAAATTTTACATATGATAGAAATTTTGGTTCACTACATAGATTTAATTTATAAATAAAATAATAAAGGTCTAAAAATTGTAATTTTTCAAGAAAAAACTTTAATTTATTTTTATTAAAAATATTCACAATTTTGTGTTAAGAAAAAAATTGTTTAAATAAAACCATTAATTTAACATTTTCCCAAGAAAATATCTACCATTTTCCTAGAGGACGATAACAAAAATATTACTTTTCGCTTAATATTTTATTAAACCTTCTGAAAATTTCTCTTGCTTTCCTGAAGAGTTGTTGTACTTTTTTTCGCACACCTGTGTGAAAATTTTTCATATTTAAAAATTAATTTTTAAATACACTCTATAGCGTTGAAAAATTACTCGGGAAATAACATAAATAGCATCATAAATAAGTTTTTTAAATGTCCAAAGCCTATCAAATTTTGGAGTTATGCTTAGATTGTTTAGGTTCCTGTATTTTTTCTATTAAGATATTTTGAAAGTTTATTGTCGTATTTATTTCATTTGTTTGAAATTTTTGGCGATTCAATGTATTAGAATTTTTCTGTAAAAGTCAACAAAAAATATGCAATCAATTTAAAAACATTTTTGTTGTAAATATAGCAAAATTTGGTTATTTTAGTTAGATAAAAACTGAAGAACTTATTAGATTTTATGTGAAATTCCCCAGAAGGTATGCTACAAATAAAGCTTAAAATGAAATAATTTGTTTAAAATAAATGAAAAATTTTTTGATAAAATTTTTGTGTTTTTAAACGATTTTAAATATTGACATCTCATTTTATTGTAAACAAAATATCATTAAGACTTAAGAAAGAAATACGTAAAATAGAAAAGTATTTTAATATAGTTAAAAGGCATGTTTTTCCTAATAAAAAATCTAAAATTTATCTAAAATTTAGGGAGTTCCGAGATTTTTAGTTCAGCAACTAATCTCAAAATTTTTTTTTTCGTATTTTCTCGAAAATTGGTTGGTGATGTACTCAAGCAGATTGTTCTTTGAGTAAAACTACAAAAATATAAACATTCAGACTGAAGTAGTATGAAATTTTATAAAGTTATTTATTTACATAATTTTCACTAGATTTTCTTCACGGGCTTCTCTTTGCAGAAAAAATTATTAGCGTATATTTTCCAGTTGACATATAATATATTCCAGTAAAAATTAAATTTAAGCGAGATTTTATTTCACATTTAAATGTTTAATTCATTCAATCATCTATTTTATTGATTTAATCAATTTTTAATTGAAAAATGCTTTCTATTTTTAATTTTTTGTAGTTATTAGTGATTGATATAATAATTTTGGTGATTTATTGGATACTTGTTTTGGTGTTATCAGATTAACTTCAAATTTTCATCTAAGTAAAAAAATAAATTTTAAAAATTACTTACATAACGAAGAGATACTTCAGTGTGCTTTAGGGAATGGTAAACAATGCCAAAACTCGATTTTCGATTTTACGATCAACTTTTTTCATTTCGATTTTCAAAATCGATTTATCGGTCCCCAAAATCGATTTTATTTTGAAGTTATTTTGAATAAAATAATTTCAAATATTCAAGTCACATATATAAAAGTTATGTATATAATATATAAGAAATCTGTGAATATTTTATTTATCCATCAAACCAATATTCTTCAGTAAAGCTTTATAAAAAAGGCTATGTTCACTACTAAGCCTGTTTCTTTGCTGGGTTATTATAAGGACATCCTTCAAGAATAGAAGTTCACACGGTATTGATATTCTCGAGCAATTTTATTAATATTAGGATAAATTGTTTTATTATTTTTTTTTCCTTCAGAGCGTTTAGACTATTGTTTTACCAACTGCCCAGCTAGGAATGATATGTAAAAATAATAAGATCTTTTCGAATTAAATATTGGGATTTTTTTTTCATTTTCTATTGGCAAACTCCACTTGGGTGCATTTTTAAATTTTACTTTTACTCCTTAAATATTCACCGCCAAAATATATTAAAAAAAGCGGACATAACTTTATTATTACCAACCAAAAAATTTTAATTTATAAGATTTTTATAATTCTACATATTTTTTTTAACTTTAAAAAAAAAACTCGTTTTTTGAAAATAAATAATCGATTTCAGTATAAAATAGTATAATCGATTGCAAACAATAGTATAATCGATTGCAAACAACCAACTTTTTTCCTATGAAAATCGACTAAAATCGAAATCCATTTACCATTCCCAAATGTGCTTGACCTCCTATCCAGATCTAAATAGCTTAGCATTTTGTGATTTTCTAATGATGTATTCTTTATTTAAATTATTTTATTTTGAACTATTCAGTAGTATTACAAAAGTAAAAACACGGCTTTCATAATTAAAATCCTTTCAATATTCTCTGAGAAATGTTTATTTAAATACATATTTGTAATTTTGCATTTTTGTTTGTAATTAAAAATAATAATAATTATAAATAACCAGTTTCCTGACAAAAAACAAAAAAAAAAAAAAAAAAAAAAAAAGTTAAATTTTCATAGTTCTAAAATTATATATAAAAACATAATTTTTCCAGTGATGATAAAAAAATTTCCCCCCCCCCAAATGCTTTGGCTGGATCCGCGCCTGTCCTAAGGTGTATTCAAATTGGTTTGGAGGAGCACAGGTCCTTGGGGAGTCTAAGGGACAGAGAGTGAACCTCCAAATTTGATCACCTTGGGTATGAAAATTTAAAAAAAAATCGCCAAAATTTTATTTATGATTTGATTTTGCACATAGATAGTTCTCATAATTTTCTACAAAAAAATGTTATCATATGTGTGATATCTTTTTTACTTTAAGAGATATTTGGATATTTAGAATATTCTCTGGATTCTGTAAAAAATTCTAAGAATTATATACCTATATAGTTTAAATAAAAAGTTATATTATTTTGAAATAAAAAATTTAAAAAAATTGTGATTTTTTTCAAAAAGGTGGTAACATTTTTTCATTTTAAAATCCATTATTTTCCTCTGGATCATACGTTTTTTTTCATGCTCCTAAAAGAGTGCTTAACATAAATGCATGTAAAATAAATCCGAGGGCAATTGGGTTAACAGTCTCCCCTCTAGCCCTATCAGAATTTCGTTAATTTTTATTTTTTTTAGTTTTTGTGGAGCTCAAAAATGTCAAAGTTGAAATAGGGTGACGATAGGGTGAACATTTTACTTTTAAAGTCAATTTTTGAAGCAAGCTTTCCCCGAACTGGAATTTTGGGTATTTTGGAATAAAAAAGTAGAAATCTATTTATATTCTTCTTTTAAGGATAACTTTTTTTATATTATGCACAAATTTCATAACGATAGCTTAATTAATAAAGATTTTATTTAGGTTCAAATATTAAATTAAAAAAAAAAAAAAACAAAAAAAAAAAGTTTCGTTTTTTGATTAGTTTAATGAAAAAATTTTGTTCTAATACTTTACTATTTATATATTATTTTTCAAGTAATAACCTTTCCAATGATACCAAGTACTTGCATAAATACTTTACACAATCGTTTAAAAACTAATTTAAACTTAAACCCTTTTCAGCAAAATTTGCATTTCGTATTTTTATGCTCTTACACATTAGTGTAGGGTATCATATAGTCGGCCTTGGCCCACTATTTTTAATTATTTTTATGCAAAACGTAAGATAATAATCCATTGTATATAACAGTTCCACTAGAGGGTTTAAAAGATTATTGGTTGGTATTTTATCATAGTTATATTACGAGCTTTCAGAATTAAATCAAACTATAATGGACCTTTTGAAGATAGAATTCCATTTGAAGATAGAATTGAGCAAAAAATGTCATAATATACGATCAGACAAAAGTATATAATTATTCATTGTGGCCTCATGTTAAACGACAAGTAAAAAACTGTTTGTACAATGATAGATGGGAAGTTTTGCCCCAACCCGTGGTATAGCCCAGATATTTCACCTTTTGACTACTAATTATTTCGCTCGATTCATGATGTCCTGGAATATATTTCATTTGAGAATAAGTTATCAAAAGATATGCCCGATACGCTTCCGACCTCAAAAGATGAGAAGTGGTTGACCAAATTTTTCCGTAGTTTATAATTATCCATTAGATCAAATCTTGTCATCTTTAATCTTTAATGTTTCCATGTTTTAAAATAATTTCACTACCTGCTCTCGTATTACAAAGTATACATGTGCTCTAACTAACACTTCATGACCACAAAATATACTAGGGAATGTAAATAGTTATACGTACGTGTAAATCTATGGTATAACTACACACACATACTTACTATATTAAATATACATTTTTAAATATGCATAGATACACAAACATCTATATAGGTTTGTAAAAATTACATATATAAACGGTTTTTGTTGTTGGTTTTGTTTTGATGTTGTTATTGCATTTTTTGTTCGTTTTTTTTTTTCTAGTCTAGTAGCTAATAGAACTCTTTCAAAGCATTACCATTATATTAACTATACTCTTTGAAATATACCTACACTCACACAAATGTGAATTCAAAAGGATAAATATAACCCAGTGAAGAGTTTTGTTAAAAAAATTATTATCACAAAATAATATTTGCAACAAGGATTTTCAATGAAGTTTCTTCATTAAAATATACGGAGAGACGTCTTTTTTGTGATTCTGAACTAGGAAAGCCTTTAAATAATATTTTTGGACAAATCTGCTAGAAACATAACTTTTAATCACAACAAAACTATTTGAGTAATTAGATATAAGGACGGAAAAGACAGGTATTTTCGATTTGATATCTTCAATTTCAATGACATTTGCTACAATCATTACCTACTGTAACTGTTGCGAAAATTACAAACTTACAGACTGAAGAACCATTTCTGGTAAAAAAATATATCGTTTTAAAAATTAAAAAAAAAAAACTATTAAACTTTTTTCCAAAAGTGTACATACTTTATTGGTCATAACTTCTAAACTATACATTGGAAAATTCTAATTTATTTTTCAATTAATAGAAAAAGATATTAACTTTAAAACGACTCACATTGGAATAAAATGGTCACGTTTAATTTTTTTATTTATCGTTTGGTAAAAAATGCATTTTTATGGTTTTAAGATTTTTTTTCTTTTTGGCAAAACGTAATGTCCGTCCGTCTATATGATACATAATTCAAAATGATACATAATTCGGAGAATGGTGATATCAACACTTATGTTCACGTTTAGTTTTTCTATTTATAGGTAAGTGAAGAAATGCATTTTTAAAATCATAAGATGTTTTTTGGAAAAATGATAAAATCCGTCTTCCCGTCTATACATTTGGGTTAAATGGGTCGAATATGGCGCTTAATTCAGAGAAAGGTGATTTCAATAGTTTTTAGATTTAGTTTTTATATAAGTCAAGAAGTAAAAAAAATATATTTTTTGAATTTAAAGACTTTTTTTAGAGAATTGTAATGCTAGTCAGTCCTTCCGTCGGTCTGTTTGTTAATTTGTGTAAACTTGCCAATTCAAAATCGTTTCTTTTTTTGATGCAATAAAGATATCGACTTCAAATTTTCCTTTTCGATAGATAACTTTATTCTTCAATTAATTACAAAAAGTATAATAACATCGATTGAAAATATTGGGACATATATGGAAAAGATTTGACCATCATCTTGCAAAGTTAAGAATGTTGAAATTTAAAATGTATATATCTCGAAGAATATATAAGAGAAATAGTACATGCAAGCATGTTTTCTAAAGGAATTTATCAAGGACTTTAAGGTGATATAAAAATCTTAGAAATTGGGCAAGGAAGAAAAATTGACTAGTGGTTTAACATTTGTATGACATTAATATCCTATTTTGAACCTATATAGCTCCGCTTCTAAGTGTATAAGGGATCCTGCTTCTAAACTTAAAATTCTATTGTACTCTGCTATGTTTGTATGAAATTTCATACTAACAGATTAGAAGATAAAGATTTATTTCGATTCTGCCACACTGTTTACTGTTTCATAAAACAAAGCAAATGCCTTAAGCTGTTTTTTGTATGTAATCTGCTGGAGTTTTTTTTTTCGAGAAAAAAATTCATTTCTCAAATCGAGCTACATATGTGCACAATTTTTTTCATAATATTAAAGTTATCAATATTTTAAGTTGCATTCCATGAAAGTTGAAAATAAGTGTATTTTAGGACAATTTTTCAAAAAAATAACAAAAATATTAGGACAAAATATAATTTACAAATACTTGAAGAAAAGTACACTTAAATACCTGGAGTTGATGATTCCATTTTAAATTTTTACTTTAAAAGACCTTTTATTTAAAATAAATACACTGAAATTTGATGCAAATTTAATTTTTTACTCCTTTTCAGAAATACTCCTTATAAGAAAACAGCATTACCTAGCTTAATGATTTTAATTGATATTGATACATAATTTTGTATATTTTTATTCGGTACTAAACCTTTTATGACCTTTGCACTATCGAACTAAATCATTCTGAAGGCAATATCTTCATCTTTAAAATGATGTTAAAGCTAAAATTTTCGTCCTTCTTCTAAACTAAGTTTCCAACGATTTCCGAAAATCCGATTATTTGATTTTTATATGCCTAAGTTTGACCTTTGAACCTTGGATGTAAAAAAAACTTTATAAATAGCTTTATATAGGTACACGCAAAGAAAAAATATGGTTCTAGTGACCATAAACTAAGAGCAACATACTATGATTGTAATATATGATTACAGGTAACAATAAGTATGTTTGTACTTAATCATTATTACGATTCCATTATATAATTTATTAGTAAAGTTATATAATCTTACTAATAAATCTTAGTAAGATTTAGAACCTTTTCTTAAATATGGCTTTCAATTTCATCATGATTTTATCATTTAATAATCCCATGTTATCATATACATATGTAAACTAATTTCATCATATATATAATCCCAAGTTTTCATATTTATATTCATTTGTACCACGATATGTGGTACATTCAAAACAAACCTGAATAAAATACTGAATAAAAACAAAACTTGTCAATTTATATTTGTTCATATCTAAACTAAATGAGTATTAATATACTAACAAACTACAGGACTGATATACAAAAATGTGTATTCAATAGTTATTAAAAACAAATAAAAATATTGGCTTAATGGTTGTAGAATTAAACAAATTTGTAAAACTAACTGAATGGTTGTATAATTAACTAAATAGTTGTAGAATTGACTAAAATTTGGAATTTTTCATAAATATGGTTTGATATAAAAATATCTAAATTCATATTATAATTGTAGTCAACCATATTAAAATTTTGATTGTGGGTAATCATTAAATGATTAAACAGAATCATAAACGTTGCGATCATGAACACAGTATATTCAAATCAATGAAAAACGTCTACACAAACATTGAATAGTTGTAACGATCATGCTGTAACCATGTTTTTTCTCTGCGTGTATTATCTTTGTCTTTAACATGAAACTAGAACTAGATATCTACCACGTATTGTTTAGAAGTTATTATCAATTAACAATTACATGTTTGTAAAAAATTTTAAACCGTCATATTTTAAAAATTTTATGATTTGGGAAACACTTCCTATTGCCAATATCTGTGGTGAATTTCCTAGAAATAGGTGATGTCTAGTCCAATTGCTATCTGTTTTGGCATGAAATCACTCATTATTCACTTCAAATAAACATTTTCAATTAAGTTTTAAGTTTTTCATTATTTTGTTAAATTGAAGAAACTTCTTCAATATAACTAATTGATATTAGTTATTCATTGGAAAGAGTTTTGATCATTTAAATATATTTTTTGCATTTTACTTAATCTTTTTATTTATTTCTAAAAAAAAAATCAGTCATTTAAATTTACTGCTCAGTAAAAGTTGAAATATTTTCCTAGGAATGACAAGACAGTTTTCATGAAATTGATTAGAGAACACTTTTATTTATTGTTCCTCTCCTAACAAGCAATTATATGTTGGGTTATTCAGATAAAGTATCTAATTTTCATCGTCATTTATTATTATTTTTTTTTTTTTGTTTTTAGTTTATAGGCCCAGCAAAAAATGATGAAGTTCTTCATTAAAAAGAACATTTTCACAACTTCAAAAGTGGAACAATGCACATATTTTAAACTTTTTTGGAAGTTCTTAATAATTACTTCCAAAAAAGTGAAAATAAATTAATTTTTTGCGGGAAAAAGTGGTAATAACTTCTAACAAAATTCCAATTTTACAAATTTTAATGCATTTTTGTTATTATTTAATAGGGCAAAAACAGAATTTTTATTTAAAAATTTTATAAACATAGTTTTAAGAGAAGTGCTTCAAAAGCAATGAACAAGAAGCATAAAAGAAGAACATCCTACCAATGCCAACCATGGGTTAAAAAAAGAACTTCTGCAGCTCTTTTTCACCACTAAGTACTTCCTTCCAATGACAACACAATGTTAAAATCATGACTTTTTCAGTTCTTTTTTTGCTGGGGGTCTAATCGCCTCCACAACACACAGACACATCGGCATGATAATAAAAAACCCTAAAGCAGCAACAATTACAACAACATCTTTTTGCCACAAGAAGACGAAAAAAAAAAATTATAAACACAAAATTTATCAATATTTTTAAGTTTACACTCAACATTCAAATTGTAAATAATATTTTGTCCTTTAGTCATGATATTAAAATATTCATCAACTACTTAAGTGGTCAATTAAAACTATTCCTTTTTTGGGAAATAAAAAAAATTTTTGTTACTTAAAATTGTTTCCATTACTACAAAAACACTCAATACACTTGATTTAAAAGAAAATAATAAAAAAAAAAAATACAAACTAAAAACATTATTTTATTTAAATAAAATTTTTAATTAAATTATACAATTGATAATAATATAAATTTTTTATAAAATTAAATTTTAATTGAAAGCTATAACAATTAAATTGAGAGGAAATTTAATAAATTTAAAAATAATTACAAGTTTTCTTTATAAAAAAGAAATATTACCTTTTTCTTTAAAAACATTTTTTATGCTAAAATTCTTATTATTGTCGTTTATGCTGCTTACTGCTGCCAGTGGCTTGTACAATAAAAAAAGAAAAAAATAAGGTTTCTGTAAATAAAGTGTTGTCCCGTAGGTTCTTTATCGAACGTAATTACAAAATTTTTAAGTAGTTGCCGTAGGTTCATCTGAGTTGGTATGCATTTTCAATGATCTATTACACAAACATGTTCTTACACTGACGCACACACACACTTACAATCACTTTAAAAATATATATACAAACAAATGCAATTTCGACCAAATAGGAACACAATTATGCATACATATAGTGTCGGCCAAAACTAACTGAACAAAAAATTACATTCTAAATAATTGTGACAATCCCTTTTCTTTTAACCACTTCAGAGAATCTTTAAGACTTATATTGGGAATTAAGCAAATAGGCTTGTATATTAATAGCATTGCCATTGCTGTCCAAGCTTTCAATATGGCACAGGATAGTTCCTCTGGGCCTTCACCGATCTCCCCTCCTCTTCTAATTTACAATTTTCCATAAATTTTAAATAGTGCATAATCTATATATATAAAAGAGTAACGTTACTGACTGACTGACTGACTGACTGATTCATCATCCCACAGCCCAAATTTGGAACGTAGGTAGGTCTTCCTCCATATAGATCCACTAAGATGGGATTTTTGGAAATTCGAATGTTTGGGGGTTAAAAAAGGTTAAAAACGGGTAAAATCGGTAACCTTATAACTCGCAAACTAATAATGACACAAAAAAAAAAAAAAATAAACAGTTATCGTTATTCATTTAAAAAATAATTGGACAGGTGTCTGGTACTTTTTTGAAAATCGGCCGTTTTAGGAAAAAAAAAACGGGTAAAAACTGTATTTTGGTACTTTTTTAGCACCATATGTATCTTTGAAATCAAGCAACATACATATAAAATTTATGTCGTATTCATAACTTATCAAAAAATGAGAAATACAAATTTGGTACTTTTTAGAAATTCAAACTTTTAAGGGGTAAAAATCGTACCTATTTTTGGTACTTTTTTCATAGAACATTTTTTTATATTTATTGAAATATTCATATGAGTATTTTAATATGGGATGCCACTACAATTTTGAATTTTATTGGAAAACAATTTTTGATACTTCGATGGGTGATAAAAAGTACCAAAAAAAAAAAGGGATAAAGGCGGGAAATTATATTTTATTCAAACTTAATAATGAATTTTCAATTACATTAAACATAGAAACATGAAATTAAGAAAATGTATATACGAATTCACAAGAGTGGTATTTGTGGTACTTAAAGAAGATGGACTTTGTGGTACTTTTTTGTTCTTCTATTGGTACTTTTTTGCATTTTCTGTAATATTTAACCTAGAAACATGAAATTAAATACGCATGGTCCGATGTTGGAAAGAATTGACAAGCGGTACTCTTTCGTTCTTCTAATGGTACTTTTTGAATTTTCTATAATTATGAACCTAGAAACATGAAATTAGGGATATGTGGTCCTTAGTTAAAGAGAATCTATAAGAGGGGACGTTGTGGTATTTTTTTTTTTGCTATTTTAATGGTACTTTTTGAATTTTCTATAATATTTAACCTAGAAATATGAAATTAAGGACATGAAGTGCTAAGTGAATGAGAATTCATAAGAGAGAACTTTGTGGTACTTCTTCGTTCTTCTTCATAGAAACATAAAATTAAAGATATTTGGTCTTAAATGAATGAGAATTCATTAGAGGGTACTTTGTGGTACTTTTTTTGCTATTTTAATGGTACTTTTTGAATTTTCTATAATATTTAACCCAGAAACATGAAATTAAAGATATGTGGTCTTAAATGAATAAGAATCCATAAGAGAGGTTTTTGTGGTACTTTTTTGTTCTTCTAATGGTACTTTTTGAATTTTCTATAATTATGAACCTAGAAACATGAAATTAATGATATGTGGTCCTAAATTAATGAAAATTCATTAGAGTGGACTTTGTGGTACTTTTTTGTTCTTCTAATAGTACTTTTTGAATTTTCTATAATATTTAAAGTAGAAACGTGAAATTAAATATGCATGGTCCTATGTGAGAAAGAATTCACAAGAGGGGTCTTTGTAGTACTTTTTTGTTCTTCCAATGGTACTTTTTTAATTTTCTATAATTCTGAATCTAGAAACATGAAATTAAGGATATGTGGTCCTAAATGAATGGGAATCCATAAGAAGGGACTTTGTGGTACTTTTTTGTTCTTCCTATAGTAATTTTTGTTTTTTGATTTTCTATAATTCTGAATCTAGAAACATGAAATTAAGGATATGTGGTCCTAAATGAATGAGAATCCATAAGAATGGACTTTGTGGTATCTTTTTTCGTTCTTTTAATAGTACTTCTTGAATGTTCTGCAATTTTCATCCTTAGAAAAATAAAATTGAAGATGTAAGGTCCTAAGTGAATCAGAAACCTTAAAATGGATTTTGTGGTCCTTTTTCTTTATTCTAATATACTTTTTCGTAATTCTGAAATTAATTTTTCATTATTCTAAGATTAGAAACCTGAAATTAAAGAGATATTGTTATTTATGGATGATATAACACCATTATTAAAAGTGTTCCATTAACATGTTCCATTAATTTCGAGTACAGTGGAAGTGCTCTCTCCCAAATTCATTTGTATTTTTTATTTATTTTGAAATTAAATGGCTTTTTACAGACCTGTATAATATTACTATGGTCTTACTTGCTCTTCTTCGGATTGTATTTGTGGTTATTTTAATGCTGAACGATTTCAAACTGGTAATTTTGTTTTTGATGTTTCTACAAAAACTTATTGGTATCAATACTTAATAGAATTGTATATTACAAAGAAAAGAAAAATGTAGCAATCTAGTGATTACTGATTCTATGGTATGTTTGTATAAAATGATATTACTCTGGACACACAAAGCCAATCTTCCAAATATAGAATTTGTTCAGTTAATTTTGGCCGACACTGTACACAAGAATGTATTGTACCTCGATTTTAATATAATGCACGTTGGGGTAAAATGTGTCAAAAGTGGCGATTAATTGAATTTTGAAATTTAAATTTTTGTTATAAAATTGGTTACCGAATAAAAATAGACAAAATTGTGTATCAACGTCAATTAAAATCTTTGAGCTAGGTTGTCCTGTTTTCTTATAAAGAGCTTTCAAAATTAAACATTTTTTAAAATTGTTGAAAAATAGTAAAAATTAAATTTTCATCAATTTTCAGTGTATTTATTATAAATAAAAAGCTTTTTTAAGCAAAAATTAAAAATGGAACCATCAACTTCAGGTATTAAGGTGTTCTTTTCTTCAAGCGTTTGTAAATTATATTTTGTCCTAATATTTTTGTTATTTTTTTGAAAAATTGTCCTAAAATACACTAACATTTAACTTTTATGGAATGCAACTTAAAATGTTACAGGATGTTTGTTCTGAAGTTTTTCTGAAAAATAGTACTTATTGTTCATTTTGATATTATATAAAAAAAAATCCATATATAGCCCGATTTGAGAAATATATATTTTTTTTTTTAAACTCCAGTAGATTTCATAAAAAAAAAAAAAAAAATAAAAAAAAAACAGCTCAAAAGCAGGAATTTTCTTTTGCTTTATCAAACATTAAACAGTGGGGCAGAATCGGCATAAATCTGTAATTCCCAATCGACTGGTTGGATTTACATGAAGTTTCACACAGCCATAGCAGAGGACAGTAGCTTTTCGAGTTTAGAATCAGGATCCCATATACGCTTCAGGAGCGGAGCTATGAGGGTTCAAAAAATGGTACTAATGTCATAGAAAAAGTTTAAACACTAAATTTTCATGATTTTTATACAGCCTTAAAGTCCTTGATAAATCCCTTAGAAAACATGCTTGCACATACTATTTCTCTTATATATTCTTCGAGATTCATTGATTTGAAGTTTTAACAATCTCAACTTTGCAAGATGTTGGTCAAGTCTTTTCATATATATCCCAACATTTTTAACCCATTTATTAAAAAAAGGAACTGTCTGTCAAATAAAGAAAATCAGAAGTCCATATCTTTGTTGAGTCGAAAAATAAACGATTTTGAATTGGAAGTTTGCTAAAATTAATAAACATCTTTAAAAAAGTCTTCAAATTCCAAAAATATATTTTTTTTACTTCCTGACTAATACAAAAACTAAATCTAAATATTAAAGTATTGATATCACCTTTCCCTGAATTAAGTGCCATTTTCGACCTATTTAACCCAAATGTATATACGGACGGACGGATATTGCCATTCTGTCAAAAAATATTTTAGAATTCTAGAAATGCATTTTTTTTAGTAATTAATAAATAGAAAAAATAGAACACGATCATCAAAATTCAGATATCACCGTTTCCTGAACTAAGCTCCATTTTTGACCCATTTAACGCAAATGTATAGACGGACGGAATTTACCATTCAGCTAAAAGAACATCTTGTAACTCTAGTAATGCATTTTTACTTACTAATAAATAGGAAAATTAAACGTAATCACTAAAGTATGGATATCACCTTTCCCTGAATTAAGCGCCATATTCGATCCATTTAACTTTAATGTATAGATGACGGACGGACATTACCATTCTGCACAAAAAAATATTAAAATTCTAAAACAGCATTTTTTTTACCTAATAATCAATAAAAAAAATGTGAAAAGTTAAAATATTGATATCACCTTTTTCTGAATTAATCGTCATTTTCGACTCCTTTTACCCCAATGCACAGTGTGGGATCTTAACAATTTAGCTGATCAAAACCCCAAAAATTTGTTTTCGGAGGATTTATATGAATCTTATTTTATTTTAAAGGCTGATGTGTTATTTATCACAAAGAGTAATAATAATTTGAAACAAGCGCAAATGTTATATTCGGCCCGGCCGAATCTATATATCCACCATCAACTTTTTAAAATTTTACGTTATATGGGAGGTGGGCGGTAAAGTGGGCGGACCACGCCCATTTTTTGTTTCCGAGTTTATATCGATCCTCGAACTATGCGTACAAAATTTCGTGGTCGTACATGCTTTTGTTGAAGAAATATCACCAGAAAAGAATGAAACGGACACCCTGTGTTTCTAGTTTTTAGCCCATAACTTGTTTATTTATTATTCGATTTTGCACATTTTCTATCTTAAACAAACCATATATAAGACAAATATTTGTGCCAAATTTCGTCCCCCTACGTTGTCTCGTTCGAGCCCTATTCTGCTTTCAACAGACGGACAGACGGACGAACATAGCTAGATCGACTCAGAATCTAACCAGGACCCAGAAAATATATACTTTGTGGGGTCTTAGATAATTCCTTCGACATGTTACACACGGAATGACAAAATCAATCTTTTTGATGGTGGGTATAAAAATTTATCAAAAAAACAAAAGTGGAGAATTTTCAGTCTTCAATTTTTTTATAATTTTTTTGTCTCTATATTAATTTTTATTGGACAAAAACTAAAAAGTCACACAAAGTCCCGTTATCTTAATAGCACCTTTATAATTGCTGATAGGTGGTCTTCCAAAATCAGTAATTTTGGAAGACCACCTATCAATTCGCAAAGCAATTACTAATCATGTGTCAACGTATTTCTTACTAACAAATTTTTGATGTTTGGTTTCTTGCATCAAAGAAGAGGAAAAGTTTGAGTGTTATTGAGTTTATTTCTAGAACAACAACAACATCAAACAAAATTATTGATATGGATTCAATAAAATCATTTTCAAACAAAATAATTTATAAAATCAATTCAAAACGAATGTTAGCGAATAGAATGGAAGCTCCGTTTTTACACTCAATTAGAAATTGGTTGAAAAAGAGATTTATTTATAAATTCAGCGAATTACAATGATGTCCGGTAATACTGCAAGACGTTTTTTTCGTAATGCCAAAAAGACTGCAGAAATTATTGGTCTAGATGTAGAATTGGTAAAGCATTTTCACATTATTTTGGAAACTCTCGGATGTGGACTTAAAATATATTCTGTTGCCTTTAAAAATTATGCCACACTGTGCAATGTGCAATGCATAATTTCATAAGACCCTGTAGCGTATGATTGTTTTTCGTTTGATATAAAATATTAATCAAACGCACTGTAAATCATTATGCAAAATATAAACATGTTCATATGTATATCTAAGTAACAACAACTAAAAACATAAAGGTTAAGAAAACTTAATTTAAATACGCAGCAATGTAAAACAGCAAGAAATTAAATTATTTAAAGTAAATTAATCACTAATAGCTATTTTAAGTAAAAAATATAAAATACATAAACATGTTTTGTAGTTTATGCTACCAATTAGAAAATAAAGCTACAATTATCTCAAAATGAACAGCATTCGAAGATCAACGTAGTGTAGATGGGCTTTAGTCTTTGAATTTCTGCAATATTATATTTTCAATTAAAAGGTTTAAGAAAATATTTTTTTTCTTTAAAAATTTAATTCTACAATAAGGAGTGTTTTAGAAAAATCTTAACGTATATAAAATTCAATAATTTGAAAACAGTTGATCGTAGAGTTTTGGCTTTTTTATATTTAATTGATATTATATTCAGTTCACAGAAAAATATAACTTTTATAGTCCACAGGATAGGGCTCGAATGGGACAACCTAGGGGGAACGAAATTTTCTTAAATATTTATCTTACATAAGGTTTGTTTGGTGTTAAAAATGAGCAAATTCAGTTAATAAAAAAAAGTTATGGACAAAATGTTAAAAACACAGGGTATCCGTTGTAGCTTCATTTCATACTTTTCTGCTGATATCTCTTAAACAAAAGCATGTGCGATAACGAAAAAAAAAATCGCTTTGGCAACACTGTATGATATTAGTCAACAATGCCATACAGAGAAATTTCCCTTTAACAGTGATTTAAATCTTTTATAATTAGTAATATTTTTTAATACATCTTTCTTCATTATTTGTTTTCGAAACATTTAACTATGGTTTTTTATACTTTTTGAAAATTATAAATCGGTAGTCCTTTAAATATCTTCTCATATTCATTATGGATTCTGTTCGAAAAATAAATTCTGCTTTTAATCTTTGTTCGGCCTCTAATCATAATAAAAATTAAGCAAACAATGTGCTACTTTAAAATAAATTATTAGGAAAGTGTCAAAAAATCTCATTTGCTTAATTTTAACTCATCTTCGCATTATCCCTTACAAATAACAAATTCACCATAATACATTTAATCACTGTATTTTAATATCCTTAAATGTCCAACGTTTATGTTTTTCATAATTAAATTATCAAACCAAAGAGAAGCAAAAATCAAATAAATAAAAGCAGCGTTAATTTTATGAGGATTATAACTCTAAAGTTACTGCTGCTTTTTAAGTAAAAGATAGCAACAAGAGACAAACAGACAGTTCTAGCACACAGACACGGATAGATCAAACAAAAAAAAAAATAAAATACATAATAAAGTTTATTTGATTCTGTCTGAAAACCTACAACATTTTACATACAACTGTTTCATATTTTTGCATTACAACACTCAATTACAGCTGAACTCATAATCAGCAGCACAAGCAGTTTGTAATAAAAAAGAAATATTTTTTTCCAACCAACAACTTCAGCAGAAGACGTCTGCTGGACTTTTGTTTTTATTTGTGGTGAAAAAATAGAGCAAAAGTAAATTTTTGCAGCTTTAATAATTCTTTTTGTAGACTTAATAGCTATGAAAAAGTGATGCCATATTTTAAACATACACTTAACCCATTTTTGACTACTACCGATTCCGTTGAGACAACTTTACGAAATTTGGCATAAAGTTTGTTTTTGTGAAGAAGATTTGAACTTCTAGATATTTTTGATTCCAAAATATAGGGCCTGGAATACAGTTTTTGGACCCGGAAATTTTTTTTAAATAAATATTTTTTTTAGCTCAAATTTAAAGCTATTATCTGTAGAATACACCTATGGCATAAAAACACTTTTTTAATATCGCCAAAATGACCATTGATACGTTTTCGCAACACCCACGTTTTAGGTGTCCGCGTGTCCTTAACACTAAATTTTTTACAGACTATTTATAAAAATTCGAATTTGTCTCTTATCTTTAAGACAACATATTAATCTAATTATAACTGTGAAAAAATTACTATTAGGCAATGTTAAAGTTACTGATGCGAAAACGCAACAGCACACGTAAAATGTGTCAAAAGTGGCGCTTAACTGAATCTTTTGAATTTAAAGTTAGCGAATAAAAGTAGACAAAATTATGTATCAATATCAATTAAAATCTTTAAGCTAGGTTGTACTGTTTTCTTATAAGGAGTTGTCAAAGTTAAGATATTTTTTTTTTAGATTTTTGAAAAATACTAAAAAATTAAATTTTCATTAGCTTTCAGTGTATTTACTTTAAATAAAAGGTCTTTTGAGGTTGAAATTTAAAATGAAACCATCAAATTCAGATATTTTTCTTCAGGTATTTGTAAATTATATTTTGCCCTAGTATTTTTGTTATTTTTCTTAAAAATTGTCCTAAAATAGACCAATTTTAAAGGAATGCAACTTAAAATGTTACATGATGTTTGTTCTGAAAATTATCCGAAGAATAGTATATATTGTCCACATTAATATTATGGAAAAAAATCGTGCGCATATGAAGCGCGATTTGAGAAAAGAGTTTTTTCAAAAAAACTACAGTAGATTCCATACAAAAAACAGCTTAAGTGCAGATATTTTCTTTGCTTTATCAAACATTAAACAGAGGGAAAGAATCGAAATAAATCTGTAACTTCTAATCCGCAGCTTGGATTTGCATGAAATTTCAGATAGACGTAGCAGACGACAGTAGCTTTTCGAGTTTAGAAGCAAGAATATACTCATCAGGAGCGGAACTATGCAGGTTCAAAATAGGGTACTAGTGTCATGGAAAAGGTTTATCCACTATCTTTACCCGATTTCCAAAATTTTTATAACATTTTAAAGTCCTTAAAAAATTCTCTGGAAAACTTGCTTGCATGTACTACTTATCTTTATATTTTTCGAGTTATATACATTTGAAATTTAAAAAAATCTCAAATTTACAAGATTTTTCAATATATAGCCATATTCTTAACCGATTTTATTATATTTTATATAGTTGGTTAAAAAGCGAAAAAGTTAAACGATTTTGAATTGGAAAGTTTGTAAAAATTAGCAAACATACGGACAGATGGACGGACACTAGAATTCTTTAAAAAAATATTAAAATTCGAAAAGTATTTTGTTTCTACTTCTCGATTAAAATGATATTTTGATACCACTATTCCCTGAATTAAGTGGCATTTTTGTGAACAAAGTACAGGTCGCAATTTTAAAAATATCTTGATGAAATTTTGGTACGAATAATTTTACACAAGTACGAAGCCTACTGAGATTAGTTATTATCGGTCCATTATTTCGCCTAGCCCTCATACAAATGTTCTCCCGGAATAGGGGTTTAACGACAATATTTCATCAAAATCGGTCTATAACTCTGGTCAACAAAAAAAATTCTCCCCCATAGACGAATAGTTGGACTTGATGTATTTTGATGTGCTAAACACGAATCTGCTTTCATTTGTTTTCCATCAGGTCTGGATTTTTTTTTATGGGCGTATCTAATATTTCGCCCTTAGTAAGGCCATTACTCTAGTATACTTTCAAACTTAAATTTTTTATGTTCTCAATAGTTTAGGAGTTATTTTGAAATGAGTGCCCGAAAAAAATCATTTTCATAAAAATTTTAGATTTTTTTTGTTACTAAAATTTCTTTTAGTAAGTTAAAACATCTAAAATGTTACAGTTTATCATCTTTATCTTAAAGCTGATAATGCTGCGAATAAAATAAGGTATTTATCTTCAAAATTGGTTCAGTAATCTATTTCCAATCTAGTTTATTCACAGTTAAGTAAAAATACCAATGTTACATGCAATTGAGTAGAAATACCGTGGTGGCCAAACAATTTTTATTTTTTATTTTTTTCTTGAAACAAAAATAGGTTTACTAGGTGGATTTTGGGGAGTTAAACAAGAATCTGCATTTACTTTTTTTCTATCGGGTTCTGATTTTTTTTATGTGCATGACTAATAAACTCACTTTATTTAGCGGCCACACTATAAAATTCGAGATTGGTTTGTCAAACTTAGGCTATAACTCAGGAACACTATACACGATTTTGATAAGTGATACATCAAAAGATGCATACGAAAATTTTCTTCAAGATTTGTCAACAACATGTTTCATTTGCTCAAGAATTTCAGAGTTATGGATCAAAATTTTCACTACTTTTCAAAAAAATAAATTTTAAAAATTTTAGTACTAATTACCGAATAACTACGGAAATATTAACTGGACAAAAATTAATATAAAATCAACTCAAAGAAATCTTGAATTTTGTTTGAAAAAAGAAAATGTTTCGACACTTTTTTTGAAATATCTCATAAACTATTAATTTAAAGCTAATTTTATTCCGCATATCGTGGTATATCATATATATAAATCGTGCATACCGTTCTCAAGTAATAGTGAAATATAAGTAATTGGCGTATTTAGGGCACAATGTTAGACACAGCCATAAAAAAAATCCTTACATGATGGAAAAAAATTGAAAGCAGATTCGAGTTTAGCATGCGGAATTCTATCTAGTCTACATATTATTATTATTATTATTATTATTTTTTTTTTTTTTTTGAAGGAGCTCAAAAAAAATTATTTTGTAGACCAGTGTAATTGACCATAGCTCCCGTATAAATCCCCTCTTCCGAAAATCACTTTAACGTGTATAAATCCGATATGAATGACAGTATCAAGTTAATATTCGACACAAATAAGTTTTATGTAAGTAGAAACAACATTGAGATATGAGAATCGGTCCATAATTTATCATGGCTCCCATATAAACCCACTTCCGGGAAGCGCCCTAAAGGGCATAAAATCATATAGATGTTAGTATCAACGCATTGTTCTGTATTTGTATAATTTATTTTACATTTAGTAAAAGTGTTGGTCTACAGGTGGCCACAGGTTTAATTGTTAGCTCATACACAATGGTGTAGGGTATCATATGGTCGGTCTTGACCGACTATAGTTTCTCTCTCGTTTTCTTTTAACAGTAATCAAAATGAAGCTATATTTTGCTTAAAATTATTAAATATTGATTTTTCTTTTTATCGTAGTTTGAAATTTAAGAGTCTCTATTTATGTCCTATTGATCATTTCCGACTAAGAAATATTAATTTCAAAGAAATTTTTTTTTATTTCTTGATTTACTTTTTAAGTGTATCCTTAAAGTTCTATTACTTTCATTTTAATTAAAAAAAAAAAAAAAATTGGCCTTTTTCCATGAACAATAACCCCGCCCAAATTATCTGGCAATATTTGTCATTGTAGACAAAATATAATACAAAATCTCACAAACATTTAGACAGACATAGTAATACAGACATGAATGAATATGAATAGAAAAGGGAATGAATGATAATGTAAACGTCAGACAACCTAATATTCCCAGACTTACTGTTACTACTTATATTGTTTTTGTTGCTGGGGTAGTAAACGCTAACCATATAGTTAAGTATCATTAAACATAATAATCATGATATAGCGCAACAACATCGAAAAGTGTACAGTGGGGTTTAAGAATAAGGAATACATGAAAAATATAAATAAAGTAAATACAAATTTTCAAAAATTATGTAGATAAAAGAAAAAGGTGTTTTTTAGCAGAATACTAAATGATTAAAAACGACAAATTTCTTATTAGGGAATATTTACTTGTTGAATAAAGACACATTACAACTAAATGGTATGGATTGATGGATAAATATATAAAAAAAAAAAAAATGTAAGATTAACCGTTTTCTAACTATAGAATTTTATATATATATGTTATAAGTTTTTTTCTATCTCACTTCTTATAATCCTCAGCAGGACCAAAAATCAATAAGGAAAAACTTTAAAATATTTTTTCCACAACAAGTTTAAAATTACTAATTGTTATTAAAAACCCATTACGGGGGATAAAATCAGATTTTTTTTTAGCCAAAATGTTTGAGACCCATGATCTTTCTATTGCTTGTAGAGAACTGGAAAGCAATCGTCAATGTTTCTCATCCCTCTACGTTGTCCCGTTCGAGCCCTATCCTGCTTTCAACAGACAGACAGACAGACAGACAGATGGACAGACGGATAGACGGACATACAAACGAACATAGCTAGATCGACTCAGAATCGAGCCAGGACCCAGAAAATATATACTTTATGGGGTCTTAAATGATTCCTTCGACATGTTATACGCGGAATGACAAAATCATTAAAACAAAAAAAAAAAAAAAAAAAAAAAAATAAAGCCAGAAAAAAATTTACATTAGGTTTGTTCATTTGAAATTCTAGCAAAACTAAAAAAAAAGAGAAATTGAAAAAAAAAAAAAAATACTTTTACTTGAAATTTCTGTGTCAATAAAAAATAAAATTTTTATATTATTTTTTATTTTTGTACCACGATATGTGGTACATTCATCATACTGAATAAAAACAAACCTTGTCAATTTATATTTGTTCAATGAAAAAAAATTTGGGTATTAAACCTTTCAATTTTCAATTTGCTGAACCTTTCAAAAAGGGTTAATACCCAATTTTTTTTATCAATTTGCTGAATTAATGAGACACCATATTTAAAAAGGGTTAATGCCTCATTTTTTTTTTTTTTTATCAATTTGCTGAATTAATGGGATTGCAAACGGGTTTTATTGAAATATATTCAAATTGGCATGTTTTTAAAACATTGGGGTCATTTTGACCCCAAGGCCGTTTAAGGTTAATTTCATTTTTTTCACTATCATCGTAAATATCGGTTGTTAATAAATAAATTTCTTAAGTTTTATGATAATTTAAGGAAAAATAGATAGAATTTCGAATAGTTTCCATCAAAAATTGCAAATATTACAAAATGTGACTTTTGACCTTTAAAGTTTATGGGTTAATGTCGTCAAAATTATATGAAATTCTTGATTTATATTTAGAATTATGTGGATTATAAGATTTTAAAAAAGTTCCATTTAAAATACACAACAATGTAATAAAATTGCTGATTTGCCAAAATATTACATAAAAATGAGTTTTTCTCGAAATCCGCTGAATTCAAAATACAGGTACAGGCAAAGCATAAGAGGTATTGACCTAATTTTTTTACTGTTTTATTCCGTAATCTGTTGTCCATAAATACCTATGAGATCCCCCAAAAATATTAAATTTTGTTTAACAAAGTATCAAAAAAACTGAAATTTGAGTTTTGAAACGACCGTTAAAAATATCAACATTTTTTGACCATAGCTGAGAACAGGTTTACGTTATTCTATAAGGACAAAAACTCATATTCAAGTAACTACTGATGTATTTTAAGTAATACAATTGTTTTATTTGCATATTTTTAAAAATATATTTATTTTTTTGTCACATTTCTAATTCAAGTGCTCTGAGACACTTTAATGGCCTGGGAAATTTTCAATAACTTTTACATTTTTCAACCAATTTTTGTGTTTTATATCTTTTTGTAATACTAATTCTGTGTACATAACGATTCCTTTACAATAAAATGCAAAACTTATTATTTAATGACAAAATTTTTGTGAAAACTGAAAAAAATTCTTATTTTCCCCTTGTAAATGCATCTTCAAACTTCAAAGCCGTTGCGGCACCAGTTAACGTAGTTTATTGCCCTAATTTTTTGCACGACGTATTTTTATAACCTAGAGAACAATTTTAGGGGGGGGGGGTGGTTTACGGCCTGTAGGATAACATTTTTTCCTTCATACAAGCTTGGAGCACTCCATTGTTCATATCTTAACTAAATGAGATATAATTTACTAACAAACTACTGGACTAATACACAAAAATATTTGAATACACATTAAAAGCAAATTAAAATATTAGCTTAATGGTTGTAAAATTAACCAAATTTGTAAAATTAACTGAATGGTTGTAGAATTAACTAAATGATTGGATTTATCATAAATATCATTGATTTCATATAAAAATAATTAAATACATATTATAATTCAGTCAACCATATTAAAATTTTGATAGTGAGTAATCATTAAATGATCAATCAGAATCATAAACGTTGCCATCATGAACACGGTATTATTCAAATCAATTAAAAACGGGTGTATAAACATTGAATAGTTGTAGTGATCATGCTGTAACCATGTTTTTTCTCTGCATGTACACAAAACATTTAAAATTAAACGGTCGATAATTTCTTAACAAATCAGGAAACTTTGATAGTTTTAGAGTGTAAAAGTAGTATTAGTTGTGAATTGTACCTTGTTTGCCAAAACTCGTCTAAGAAGTAAGGAAAGTTCTTACAAATTTATTTCCAAAAATGTTTGATTGAGCAATGCCTTTCAGAAACTTAAATTGAATAACAAGTATTCAATAACAAATTTTTTAAATTGGCTTTTCGGAAATAACTCCAGATTTTGGGGTTTATATTTAAAATTTATAAAATTATGTAACAATCTAATATACTTTCTGTTACATTATATGGATATTAATTTTACTTTTTTATTTTATAGCTCCGTGTCCCTTAACAAAACGTCTTTAGTAGTAATCTTAAAAAACCCATTTGTAAGAAATATTTTACTCAAATTTTTATATTCCTTAAAAAAAACACCCTTTTGATAATAAACTCCCTTCATTTATTGCAGGGATTTTGTATTTTCGGTTGAAGATAGTTAATTTTTTCTCATTATATTTTGCTAAGTATTTGGCTTATATGTTTTTTTTTTGTTCTTTCCTGTGTTTTATTATGTCTGAAACTAAATAACAAAAAGCAGTTGGGGGAGTTGACAATGCCACATACACATACAAATAAAAGAAGCTGCTTAGCAGCACCTCCTTGGAAACCTTGACAATAACAAAGTAACAGACAAGAATAAAAACAAAACTGTGAAAAATACAGAAATAAAAATAAAAATCCAGTTTCTAATGACCTACTTCTGGATGTGTATGGGTTTGGTTGTGGTGACAGTGGCAAGTGGGTGGATAGATGGTAGTAAAATATGTAAAATTCTAAAAGTTTTTCTTATTTTTATGCTTTATTTATTTTTGTTGTATGTTTGGTATTATTAAGGTGAGGTATGCCCTAGTCTATTATTATCATCATTATTATCATCAGCGGCATTATTATCACCCACAATATTACACCAAATATTTAGATGGATTTTTTCTATTATTTGCTTTTTAATTTTCAAGGCTTTTTTGTTTACTTTTTGTCCTATTTTTTCAAATATTTTAAGGGGAATTTTTTTCTTGTTGGCAATTTCGGTTTAATTTTATACTTTTTCATATGAAAATTATACATAATTGTTATTTTTATCTTTTAGTTTTAGGGGTTATCCCTACAAAATGTCGAAAGAAAAAACTGTATATTTCACTTATCTGCCAGATTTAAGACTAATCTTCCTAAAGAAATGAATATAATTTTTTACTTGGTGACGATATAATTAATTAGGAGGATTTATAAATAATATATGGATCACTTGGTTAAGATAAAAAATTAGCTATAAAGGTTCCAATATCAAGTTTTACAAAAAATGTTTTAGTAAAAATATTTTTTAAGTCTAAGTAACTTTTGTATGCTGAGGGAAAAAACTTTTTAACAGACACACATACATATGTACATATATACAATTCTTTAAACACCCTGTTTTCAGTCAGCAGTGTCAAATTTGTTATTATTTTCATATGTAATGTTTAATTTTTTATTTTTGTTTGTTGGCCCTTTTTTGTCTGCAGACTCTTTTGTCATATGTTTGGGCTGTTTTCGGCAACTGCCTTTACATAGACTCGCCTTTATATCTTTGTAAGTTTTTATATATTTTTAATATTTTTTTTACAACATAAACGCAGACATGTTTATAGAAATGTGCATGTCAAAGCATGTCGTTTCATGCCTTTTTTATTTTTTGTTCCCTTTTCAAGCATTTTTTTTTTTTTTGTTTATTTAGTGGCGCCAAATATTAAGTGCAGTAACCTACACAAAATATCTAAGCCAACACTGTGCAACCTCAAAAGCAAAAGGGAAACTTTTTTGCAATCAAGAGTAATTTATAGAGAAGATATTAAGGTAGAATAGAGAACAAAAAAAAAAACTGCAAAAGTAAAAAAGTGATAAAGAACAAACATAAGGTAAATATTTACCTGTGTTTCCTAAAATTAAAACTTTAAGATACTTAATATTACACCATTTACATACATGTAAACGAAGAATTCAAAGAAATTAACTTAATTTGAAAAAAATATAAGTTTGTAATAGAAAGAGTACTATCTGCTACTTAATTTATTTCTAATTGTGACAATCCTGTGGGATAAATAATTGGAAATTCATTAAATGTAAATATGATACCAATATTTCATACATATATATTTCATATATATTTTTTGAAAGTAATATAAAGATAATTCTTAGCAAGGGTTCCCAAAATTTATAAAAAAAAAACATTTATATCTTTATAAGAAATATTTACATTGAATTTATTACTTGTACGCAGAGAAAAAACATGGTTACAGCATGATCACTACCACTATTCAATGTTTTTATAGCCGTTTTTTTATTGATTGAAATAATACCGTGTTCATGATAGCAACGTTTATGTTTCTGTTTGATAATTTAATGATTACCAACAATCAGAATTTTAATATGGTTGACTGCAATTATAATATGTATTTAAATATTTTTGTATGCAACCACATTTATGAAAAATCCAAACTCTTAGTCAATTCTATAACTATTTAGTTAATTCTACAACCATTAAGCTAATATTTTTATTAGCTTTTAATCACTTTTTAATATACATTTTTGTATATCAGTCCAGTAGTTTATTAGTATATTAATTCTCATTTAGTATAGATATGAACAAATATAAATTGACAAGGTTTGTTTATATTCAGCATGATGAATGTACCACATATCGTGGTACAAATCATTATAAATATGAAAACATTAGATTATACATATAATAAAATGGATTTGTATATATATGATAAAACGAAATTATATATATGATGAAATTAGTTTATATATATGATAAAATGGGGTTATTAAATAATAAAAACATGATGAAATTGGAAGCAATATTTAAGAAAAGGTTATAAAACTTACGAAATCGAATTACACTGGTCGACAAATATATCCTCCACCAAAAACGAATAGTTGAACTTGATGTATTTTGATGTGCTAAATACGAATCTGCTTTCAGTTTTTTTCATCAGGCCTGGATTTTTTTTATGTCGTGTCTAATATTTCACCCATAGTAAGGCCATTACTCTAGAATATTTCCTCATAACTCAAGCACGGTGTGTACGATTGATATAAGTAATACAACAAAAAATGCGTACTAAAAATATCTTCAAATCACAGAAATTTAATATTTAAAAGTGCTCAATAGTTTTGAATTAAGTGCTCCAAAAAAAAAAAAAAAAACATTTTTCGTGCAAAATTGTAGATTTTTTTCTTACTAAAACTTCTTTTAATAAATGAAAACATCAAAAATGTTGCAGTTCATCATCTTTATTGTAAAGCTGGTAATGCTGCGAATAAAATAAGGAATGTATCTTCAAAACTAATTCACAAATCTGTTTTTTATTCACAGTTAAGTAAAAATAACCATGTTACATACAATTGAGCAGAAATACAGTGGTGGAAAAAAAATATATACATACATACATGTATACATACATGTATATATATATATATACATAAAGCATATAAACGAAAAATTTTTTACATTTTCATTTGCATATATTTAAGTCACAGTATATAGTATGGGAAAATGCTAAAAGGTTTCTGATTCTGTAAAGTCTTGAGAATATATAAACATTTACCTTTTGAGTTTCGAGATATCAGTCAACGAAATATCTTAAAAATTGCAAAAAATCAGAAGAAAATTTTTGGACAAATTTCTTAAAAAAATGTGTAAACGAAAATTTTTTTACATTTTAAAACGTAAATATTTCAGTCGCTATAAGCAATATGATATAGATCGAATACTTTTCTGAATTTACGAAGTCCGAAGATTTAAAATATGTAATACTTTATTATTAAATCCAAACTGTTAATTCATATTCTTAAAAATTGGAAAATAACACAAAATAATTTTTGAGCGAAATTTTTGGAACACTGCATCAACCAACTTCAAGTCAAAAAAAAATCCTACTTTAACAATGATAATTTTTGTAAATGATACATCAAATAAAAGACAATGTCATAATCTATCAATTGAAATACTAAATAATGTGTTGATTAACACTCCGGCTATATTTGGCATCGAAAAGTGATTCGTGAAAAAGGTTATAATAAAAAACCGTAAAAAACACTGAATATGGGTGTTATAAAAAATGAACAAGGATCAAAACCAGTTAAAAAATTTTACATCCAGGGTTGACATAACGTCAAAAAAACTTGTAAAATATAAAAAAAATTTTGAACCTTTACCAAAGTTCTTAAGATATGGTGTGGAAAACGAGTTCAAAATTTTTTTTCTGGATTTTTGCAATTTTTATATTTATTCAGCGACTGATAATTTTAAGTAAAAATAATAAGCATATTAGTATTCTTTGGAGTCTCTAGTTTTATAAAAATACAAAATTTTTGGCCTACCCTATATAGAAACTTAAATATTTACATTTGAAAATGTAAATTTTTTTTCGTTTACATGCTTTATATATTTTATAACAAACAAAAATATGTGAACTACGTGGATTTTGACAAGTTAAACAAGAATCTGCATTCACTTTTTTCTATAATGTACTGATTTTTTTATGGTCATGACAAATATCATCACCTTATTTTTTTGCTATTAATTACCGAATAACTACGGAAATATTAACTGGACAAAAAATTATGTAAATTCAGCTCAAAGACCATTTAAGTCATTATATATTGGAGTCTAATTTATGTTAATAGCACAAACCGTTCTCGAGTTATACAAGTGTGACTGTTTAAAGGCGAGCTCATAGTAGTCATACCCATAAAAAAACAAATACGTGATAGAAAAAAAGTAAAAGCTGATTCTTATTTAGCACGTTAAACTCCATCTAAACCATCTATTTTTATACCCTTCACCACAGGTGTAAAGGGTATATATAAGTTTGTCATTCCGTTTGTAATTTCCACAATTTTCGTCGGAGAGCAAAAAAGTTTATATTTTCGGAATCCTTGTAAGAAGCGATGACGATTGGACCATGTCCGTCCGTCCGTCCGTCCGTCCGTCCGTGTGTCGGTTGAAATGGCGTTTATGAAGCCCACCGATAACTGACATATATAATATGTATGTCAAACGATCGGAAATGCTTTCGAGAATTTTGCTATTGGAATTCAGCAAGATAGGTTCATACAATGCGGAGATATGTTCAAAAAACCGGTTTTTTGAACCGGTTTTCCAGTTTCTGAAGCCTCTGTATACACTACGGACTTCGTTTTTACAAAGTATTCTCGGACATTTTTTTCTGAATTTTTGTTCTGAAAAAATGAAATAAATCGGTTCAGTAATAACTGAGATATCGGACAAAACGCATTTTTTATTTTTTGAAGCCTTGGTTTAAGCTATAGATTTTTATTTTTATACAGATCGGTCACAAATATTTTTATAAAATTTCGGTTTTTTGAATCAGGAAGATCGGCTTATAAATGGTGGAGATATGCTTTAAAAACCGGTTTTTAGAACCGGTTTTTTAGTTTCTGAAGCCTCTGCATATACCAGGGACTTCGAATTTTTAAAGGGGGCTCGAAAATTATTTTCTGAATTTTTGTTCTGAAAAAATTAAATAAATCGGTTCAGTAATAACTGAGATATCGGGGAAAACGAATTTTTTATTTTTGAAGCCCTTGTTCAAGCTATAGATTTTTATTTTTATATAGATCAGTCATAAATATTTTTATAAAATTTCGGTTTTTTTAATAAACCAAATTCGTTCATAATCAACAGAGTTATGGCCCAAAAACAAATCTGTTAAGAATATAAATACACCAACAAACATGTATATTAAGCATTGTAATGACTATTAGTGACGTTTTTTGTTTTTTTTTGTATAGACAAGTACTTTAGTTATCAACAGCAGTAATATGATGAATAACAGTGTTGTTGTTGTTGTTCTTTGTATATGCAGTCTGTACAAAAATAAATAGATATGGAATTGTAGTTGTTTATTTTTAAAAACTAAAACATATCTGTTAAGAATATACATAAATACATACCCAAACATGTATATTAAGCATTGTAATGACTATTAGTGACGTTTTTGCCTATAAGACAAGTAGTTTAGTTAGAAACAGCAGTCATATAATGAATAACAGTGTTGTTGTTGTTGTTCTTTGTATATGCAGTATGTACAAAAATAAATAGATATGGAATTGTTGTTGTTTATTTTTTAAAACTAAAACATATCTGTTAAGAATATACATAAATACATACACAAACATGTATATTAAGCATTGTAATGACTATTAGTGACGTTTTTTGTTTTTTGTATAGACAAGTAGTTTAGTTAGCAACAGCAGTAATATAATGAATAACAGTGTTGTTGTTGTTCTTTGTGTATTCAGTCAGTTTGTACATACAAAAATAAATATATATGGAATTGTTGTTGTTTCTTTTTTAAAAGCAAAGCCTGTTATGATTGTTTTTTTTCATATTCAAATTTTCGTAGTTTGAAAAAAATTTAGATTTAGAAAATATGCAAGCATACGTTAAGGCGAAAATTTTATTAATTGTCGGTAATATGGTAATATGATGTCGATAAGATGGTAAGATGGTAATATGGTGAAGGGTATCAAAGATTCGGCACAGCCGAATCTTTTTTCAATTTCATTTTTTTTTTTATAAGACGATTTTTTTTTTTTTTTAGCTCTAGTGTATTTCCACTGAATTGTATGTAACATGTAACATTACTTAACAGTGAATAAAATCAAGATTTATGTATCAATTTTGAAGATACATGCCTTATTTAATTCGCAGAACTACCAGCTATAAGATAAAGATGATAAATTGAAACATTTTTGATTTTTCACTTATCAAAAAAAATTTTAGTAATAAAAAAATCAAAAATTTTACACGAAAAAGTTTTTTTTCGGACACTTATTTCGAGATAAATCACTTTAATGACACTAATTGATAATTGATAAAAGAAATACTAAAAGTTTTTGATCTTTCCTTCTAAATGGGTACAAAAATTTTGCTGCATAAACTAGCATTATTCACAATTAATTGTTGAATTTCCAATAAAGGTTTAAATTTAGTGCGTCCGCTAAAATGATTTATTTTTTTTATTTTTTAATATTTATTTTTTTGTTTTTTACTCTAAGGCAACAGATGTGGCCACACATCTCTTGTTGCCCACTTTTCGCAATCTACTTAATTTTTTCTTTTGGTGGCATGTGGTAATGAGATTGTGTTATTTTCATTTCTCTTTTACAGTTTATGCATAAAGACATCATCAGTTTATGATTGTAAATTATGTAACACAACATAGTCGTTTAAATCCACCACACATGCAGTAAAATTTTACCTGCAGTTTTAGTGACTCAAAATCAACTATTAATTTTACTAAAATTTCTTTTATTTTATTGCGTTTATACGTCTGGTTTTTGAAATTAATATGTTAATTGGAAAATTAAAAATTAACATAGCGTTTATTTTTTTTTTTTTTTGCAAAATTTTTAGTTTGAAAATACAAACCACGTATCAACGTAGTATGTATTGTTTGTTAATCAGGTGACGTGAGTTATATTAATGTATATTTTTAGTATCTGATTATCCTAGTTATCCTTTATAGATTATTTTAAGATATTTAAGTAAACGAATGACTACCGCTGGTATTACAAATGGGCATATAAATATCAATTAAAGCAAAGAGCTAGCAAAGCAATCAGTTTAAGTAAACAATTTCTTACCAGCAAAACTGGTGGGTACCCAGCAGTTTATTTGGTGGCAATTACACGCAAAGAAAAAAATATGGTTCTAGTGACCATAAACTAAGAGCAACATACTATGATTGTAATATATGATTACAGTTAAAAATAAGTATATTTGTACGTAATTATTATTATAATTCCATTTTATAATAATTTCGTCATTTAATGATTCGATTTAGTATGGTTTAAAACTTTTTCTTAAATATTGCTTCCAATTTCATCATGTTTTTATCATTTAATTATTTATATAAACTAATTTCATCATATATATAATCCCATGTTATCATATATATAATTCCATTTTATCACATACATAATCCCATTTTATCATATGTATAATCCCATGCTTTCATATTTATATTAATTTGTACTACTATATGTGATACATTAATCATACTGAATATAAACAAACAATGTCAATTTATATTTGTTCATATTTAAACTAAATGAGAATTAATATACTAACAATCTACTGGACTGATACACAAAAATATTTGAATACACATTAAAAGCAAATAAAATTATTAGCGTAATGGTTGTAGAATTAACCAAATTTGTAAAATTAACTGAATTGTTGTAGAACTAACTAAATAGTTTTCGAATTGACTAAATGTTTGGAATTTTCATAAATATGTTTTCATATAAAATACATATTATAATTAGCAATATGCCAAAATCGACTTTTTGCGAGAAAGAACTTTTTTATTGTTTAAAATGATTCTTTAAGGCTTCAGCAGTAACTTTTGTTCCGCGACTTTTTCATAATTCCGCTATTTAAAAATTACCGTTATTTTTAGGTTATTGAAGAAAATCACAATTTTGACCTTAAAATTTCCAGAATTCGACCAAATGATGTTTGCCAACTTTTTACAAATCCTTTGGCGAGTATTTTTGTTGAATATTTGAACTCATAATAATTACAAATACAGGGTGTTTTGATGCATTTTTAATAAAAAATGAATTTTGCGCCATCTAGCGCCAATAATTTATACTAACTAACGAAAATCAGTAAAAAGTGTTCTAAACAAAAACATTGACACAAAAGAAAAACAACAAAAAACAATAACATTACAAATGTAAACAAGCGCGAATATTTTTTAAGAGGTGGGCGGTAAAGTGGGTGAACCACGCCTTTTTTTGTTTCCGTGTTAACATTTGTCCATGAAGTATTTGTACAAAATTTCGTTGACCTTTCACCTTATATGGGAGGTGGGCACACCACGCCCATTTTTTGTTTCCAAGTTTATGTCGACCCTTGAAAATTTTGTTATGGTACATGCTTTTATTTAAGAGAGATATAGCAGAAAAGTATTTTCATACTTTTCTGTTATATCTCTCTTAAATAAGCTAATTAAGCTACAACGGACACCCTGTGTCTCTAATATTTTGCTCGTAACTTTTTTGTTTATTTACCGAATTTGCCAATTTGCAATATCAAACAAACCTTATATAAGATAAATATTTGGGCCAAATTTCGTCCCCCTTCGTTGTGTAGTTCGAGCCCTATCCTGCTTTCAACAGACGGACATAGCTAGATCGATTCAGAATCTAACCAGGACCCAGAAAACATATACTTTATGAGGCTTTAAATTAAAAACAGTGTCTATGGTTTTAATTACTAATGTGTAATTCATTTCAGTAACATACAGGCCTGTCACAGAAAACCATTCCGATCGAAAGTGGAATTAATTCCGTACTTTGCTTCTTCAAAAAACATGAAACGAAGAAATTTTTAGGGGTGGAAACCACAAATCATTTCCACTTTGAAAATTTAAAGTGGTTTCATTCCGAAAAATTTCTTCGTTTCATGTTTTTTGAAGAAGCAAAATACGGATTTAATTCCACTTTCGATCGGAATGGTTTTCTGTGACAGGCCTGATAAACTCCCGTTTTTTTAAATATGCACTCTATTTTTTAATGAATGAGTTAAATTTGCAGAAAATAGGCTTCATTGTTTTTCATACAGCATAAATTGGACTGAATGTTATGCCTTGAAAGTCAACATAGTTGTTGATGACAATAATTTAAAAAAAATGCGTTTTTTTCACTTTCATTCATATATAACTTTTGAAGTAGGAATGTAATCTTCAAGCACCACCGCAGAATTTTAGACCTTGAAATCATTAATAATTGTGTTGAATGACAAGACATAATATTCAGCGCAATTTGTGCCGCGTTAAATGTTAGAAGTAGCATTTTCTTACTTCCATGTTTTGCTGTTGCCATTTTGTTTTTCTCAGTGTATTATTGCAACAATATCCGAAAATGGAAAATTACTACCCATACTAACTATCCAACTAATAAAAGCATTGAACTTATAAATGTTAACATAAATAATGCATTAAATTCCACCCTATATTTCCTTTTTGGGACAAGTGAGGGACACCCTAATTAGAAATTAAGGTAGCTGACTCTACCCCCGAAGCATTAAAAATCATTCGGCATTCATAACTTGAAAATGTAAAAGTACTTTTTTTTGGCATATTGCTAATTATAATTGCAGTCAACCATATTAAAATTTTGATTGTGGGTAATCATTAAATTTTCAGACAGAAGCATAAACGTTGTTATCATGAACACGATATTATTCAAATCTATGAAAAACGGCTATACAAACATTGAATAGTTGTAGTGATCATGCTGTAACCAACCATGTTTTTTCCTTGCGTGTAGACATTAATATTTATTGGTGTATAGTTATAGTCATTAAAGCGCCTACTTGCCATTTTATTGACCTTTCGGTAGCTGTAGTGGAGTTAATTGTGTGTGTGCAAAGTTTTACTATATAGTAGTTGCACAGTGCTTTGTTTCATAAACAAAAATCAAATTAACAACATTTTTCAGTTTGTGTTGAAATAAACGTTTTTAGAAAGGTAACAATATAGATCATATAATTTGAAAGGATTTTTTTTTTTAAAGTGCTAAAGGGCGCCAAAGTCAGAGAATTTAAAGTAAATATTAATGAAACAAAAATCTTGTTTTAAACTGTTTTAGAAAAAAAATTGTCAAAAATTCATTTTTTGATGAAATGCGTAGGAGTTTTTTTTTTCAATACTATAACAGTTTTAACAGTTAGTTAGCAGATTAAACAATTTAGAGCCTATATTTTTCCATAACATTGAAAGTTAAATTCAAAAAGAGTTATCAATGTTGACGTAATTTATTTTGCTAAATTAAAATAAAAAAAATTCTAAAAGTTATTTCGAAATTTAAAAAGTAACTAAGGATGAGAAAAATATATTTTTTGGTACCAAATATTGCGTTAAAAATCCTCCTGATGGCGCTAATTATATAGAATTTCTTTTAACTTTAGTACAAAAATTACATGAGTTCAATGGAGTATTAAAAAAATATAAAAATTATATAAATTTGTTTGTTTGATTCTGAAATTTAGTATTGCTTTTTAATATATTTTTTGCCAAAACTAAAAAAAAATAATTCAAGAAATTTTTAATTTTGCTTTTACTAAACAATATTCGAACAATTCTTTATGTTAAAATATTTCGTGTTGATAAATCGACATTGCTTTTAAATTTAATACAATATTAAAAACTAAAAAAAAAGAAATTGGGACCGAAAACCGGGCGAAATTCTCCAAATTAATAATTTACTGAACACAAAATGTGGGTGCAAAAACTAAAATAAAATTTAAAAATGAAAGGGCTTGGGAGAGGTAGGCATGGCCTTGCTCCTATTGAATAAAATATTAAGGAGTGCGTTCGAAAAAATCCTAACACACGTTTTTCCTCATAACTTTTTTCCGAAACAATATTTAAAAAATTTTTTGATCTAGTTATCACTGAAAAATATATCAGTTATTATTTTTAATGACAACCATATTGATTTGTTGTGAGTTTGATCAAAATGAGTGGCGAAAATGACGTACTTGCTATAAATTATTAAGAAATTTCCAAAAAATTAAAATTGGTCCTACAAATAATTGGTCAAAGAATTAAATGTCCGCTGTAAAATAGTTTCCAAAGTTATTAAACAGTATCAGGAGAATTCGACTAATGATTGGAAATATGGTTCGGGAAGAGAAAAGGTCCACATGATATTGGGAAGGCCAAGAAAATTTAAGGCATATTGAAAAGAACTCCAAACACATCTGGTAAAAAAGCAGCCCGGTTAGCTCAGTGCTCTGACTATTTGGTGCGAAAATTTAAAGTTAATGCGGAGTTAAGAACATATAAATTCCAAAAAATATTAGGCTGGAATGCTGAAAAAAATAAAATAGCCAAGAATAGGGTACGGAAATTAAAACCAAATTTCTTACAAAAATACTCATGTTGTGCAAAAAAACGATGAAACCTATGTACTGGCGGATTTTTCGCAGCTTCGGGGTCAAAATTTTTATGTTGCTGATGCTAAATGTTAAAGATTAGTTTAGGATCAAAAAGCTAACGAAATTTCCTAAAGAATTCGTGGTGTGGCAAGATTTATACAGTTGCGGCAAAGAATGTTTGCAAAAAATCGTTTTCCTTTTATAATAGAGCACAATGTGTCCACATATTTTTTGCCCAATTTTGCATCATGTCACTACGTAAGAAAGCTCTGGAGTTGTACCAAAACAATAACATAGTTTTTGTACCAATAGAGGTCAATCCTATAAAATGTCTGGAGCTAAGACCAGTAAAGAGATATTGGACTATTGTAAAAAGAGAATCGAAGAGGACAAAAGAGTTGTCCCAAAATATCAAATCTTTTAAAAGCAGATGGGCAGACTGTTCCAAAAAAGTTACTGAAACAACTATCAAATCTCTAATGGAAGGGTTATCAATAAAGTCTACTAGTTCATAAATAGTGCACAGAAGTATAAAAGTTATATTTTTCTGTAATTTGTAGTATAATATCAATTAAATAAAAAAAACAATCACAACTCTGAGATGAACCGTTTCCAAATTATTGAATTTTATATACACTAGGAAGCATAAATCTGCGTACAAACTATTAAATAATATTTTTTGTCATAATTCTCTAGTATATCTTTAAAGATTTTCATTTTTACAGCTCCATATAATAGCTTAAATCTTCGAGAATATTCTGGTAAAATATTAAGTTTAGAAATATTAATAGATTCGCGGATTTTCAAGGATATTTAAATTAAGGTTCTATAAATATATAGCAAAAGTCTGCGTACACTATTAAAAACTGCATGTTTTCGCGGATTTTTTTAATTCTACATGACTGAATTTGTTGGTATTTAAATTTTTATTGATTACTTATTTATAATTAAAAAATTTGCAATGTAGTTTAAGATATTTTTCATAATAAATCAAAGAAGAAATTAATTTATCCTTACCCTAATTTTTGTAAGGATACTGAATAAAAGTTCCAATAATTATATAAAACCATTCATCTGTTTAAAGAAAAATGAGTACTTATCAAAACAATAGAGCTCATTTTACTTAAATCACGTTTTGATAGAATTTAGGACAAAGATTATTGGAAAAACAAAAATTCAGGTCATGTTATATGTCAAAAATCGGAATAAACCGCTATAAAATTTACTAAATTATGAAGATCTATTTAAAATAAAGTGTATTTTTGTGGAGATTGTAAAAAAAATATCATTAAATATTAACCATTATGCTATAATACCACTAATATAGACTTATGCTCATTAAAAAATAAAACAAAAAATATGCTCACTGCATAAAAGCCTAAAAATCAATAGAATTTCTAAAAAAGGTGTATTCTAAGCTGATGCTAAATGTGGTTCTTTCTAAATAAGGCCACAACACAACATAGTAAAAAAAAATCGGATCATGATATTAATGAAATAGTCCCATTATAAGAAACCCTGGTTATTTTATATTCATTTATATTATATAAAAATGTCTTCTAGATACAACTATACCGCGAGAACCAAGAATGCAAACAATATCTTTTATTAATTTTGTCTGGAATACTTGTACTTTATCCGAATCCAATATTTTTGTAAATTTCATAGCCGTTAGTCCCGATTTTTTCACGTATAACATGACTTTATTTAAATTTTTTCATGAATCCATGTCGTTATTTTCTCGAAAACGTGATTTAAGTGAAAAGGACTCGGTTATTTCGGTTAATACTAATTTCTTCTTAGACAGACAAATGGTTTTCTATTAATATTTTTTAATGTTTTATTCAGCATCCTTACAAAAGCTAAATTCATACTATCAATAAGAATAAATTAATTTCTTCCTTGATTTATTGCGAAACATCTTTAATTATAGTGGAAAATTTGTAACAACAATTAAGTAAACAACAGCAACTTAAAATGCAACAAATTTAATAATCTAAAAATAAAAAACCCGCGAAAAAATTTGGATTTTTTAATAATGTACGCAGACTTTTGCTGTATAATTATATGACTTTATTTTAATATTTTTGGATGACCGCGAATCTATTCACTTTTCTTATGTTCTTGTTTTACTTAAATATTGTTAAAGATTTAAGCTATCATATAGAGCTGTAAAAATTCCAAAAATCTTAAAGGATATACAAAAACTTGCGTCAATAATGTCTTTCATATGTTCGTACGCAGACTTCTGCTTCCTAGTGTATGTTAAGATTTTTTCAATCGCACTCCTTATCTGACTCATAGTTGTCTAATGGCTATAGCAAATTTTGATACTGTTTTGACCAGAATTTTAGAAGAGAATGCCTTTTTCATATTTCAGAATATATGGAATGTAGGCGTGTTCTTGCTCCGATTTAAATAAAAATTGGAATACTCAAAAAAAAATATATACATTTAATTGCAATTTTGGTTGAATTCTAAGCAGTATTCACGCATTAAATCCGTTTTTTAGTTTCAGGATATATTTAAGGTGGGCGTGTCCTTACTCCTGTTAAAAAAATAAATAAGAAGACTTATAAGCAATCTACTTTTAATGGTTGGCACAAATTTTGGTAAAGTACAATTTTATAAAAAAAAAAAAAAATTGTTTTTTAACTTCAGGATATATGGGAGGTAGGCGTGTCCTTGGGCCAATTTCTTCAAAACTTCGTATTTATTCATTCTAAGCCCAAAAGTAATATGTCTACCAAGTTTCAATTTGCTACGACAATTCCTTCTATTTTTTTTTTTTTTTTTTTTTCATAGACCACAGGGTATTTACAGGACTCACACATATACTTACTCGTACTCTTATAAAAGCAACAGAGTGTGTCTCCTCGTATGTGTGTGTGTTTGTTTATTTTACTAGGCAAGTATATTTTGGGTTTACCATGGGCGTTTTAAATAGTGTAGTAATTTTGCCTTTTTCGTTTTCTCTAAGAGCTGCTGTATACTGCCGCTGCTGTTTTTTTTATTATTATTGTTGTAACTGTTTGGCCTGGTTAAAGCCATGTTGTTTGTTTTTATTTAAGCTTAACCGTGCGTTACTAAAAGTTGGTCTGCTAGTTTTTGTCTTTTCTCTTTTTTTGGTATGTTTTCTTGTGTATTTTTATGGTTTATTTCCTTTAGTTATGTCTTTAGTCGTGCTTTTACTTCTTGGAGTTTTTTTTTTGTTTCTTCTTTCACTTTTTTTGTTGTATTTTTGGTTTGTTTATAAGCGTCTAAAATCCAACAAATAAATAAATGAAGTACAAAGAAAATGGCTACAAGACTAAACCAAACTGCAGACTAAAACAGAAGCCCTTAATACATGTTTTCTTTTTTTTTTTTGCTTTTAAAAGAGAAATATTATAGTTTTTAAGAATGGAGAAAAAAAAAAAAAAAAAGATAAAAAAAGTGATAAGATAATAAGGAAAAAATCCTTTTAATTTTGTAAATGAAGAAATTAAAACAAGTTAAGCCAGAGTGGTTTCGCTTGAGCAGAAAATGGAATGAGTACAATATTTTTTTCTGGCCACTGAAATGAATTTCAATATCACCGATTTGTTTGGCAGAATAAAAAATAAAGAGGCCAACAATTTATTAACAAAATCTAAAGGATTTTTGTAGTAACTTAAAGCGGAAATTAAATGTCATCAATATTTAGTAAACAAATGTTGGGGATTTTTATTTCCTTTTTTGTTGTTTGTTAACAAAGTTGAAGCTAATATTAGTTACTCATGTTGTTGGGTAAGTGTCACAGTAATGTCCAAAAATAAATAAACTGAGAGGAGCATTTAAACTTCTTTAACAGATAAATATGTAATACTTTTTCTCTCATACAATAAGTTTCTAATAAAAATATTCAAATATTTTTTTACTATTTTTATTATTTTCAAACTAATAAAAACTTACTATAGTTTTTGTCAAGTTTCAATTTTCAATTTCGCAAATATCTAAATGAATGCTTCGTTTCATTTCATCTTTGATAATTGTTAAACAAATTGAAAAAGAAAGATGAGAAAAAAATGTGAAGGAAATATCTGCAATTTTTCTTTTAATTTAAATTTACATTGTTTTTATTTCAATGAAAAACTTGTAAAGGAAGACTAAAACAGAAGGAAACTCTTGTGGTCAAATTGTGTCAAATGTTTGTCTAATTTGAATAAAACGTGCCGAATCGATCTTTGAATTTGAGCAGGAAATTAAACAAATAAAACTTTGTCAAATACTGAAGATAAAAGTTATATTTGAAAGTAAGCGGTTTTTTTTTATTAAAAGAAAAATTCTTGGTAACAAAATTAAAACAATAAAAGTTTTAATTAAATTTAAAAAATATTTACACTAAAAATATTTATCTTATTTAATAAATAAAAACAATCTTACGGAAAACTAAGAGCATAAATGAATATAAAAAAATAAAATTATAAAATATATTTCAGTATTAAAAACAAAATCTTCTACTTCATTATTATAAATTTTATTTTAAATATTTTTTCTTCTATATTAACTTAATTTAATTTATCTACTAAAATCTTTTTGCAATTTAGTAACTACCTACATTAGAGATATTTAAACTCATAATAATCTTCTTTTCTCTTCTTTCTCCTTACAGGTAATTTTTTTCAAGAAAACGATTCATAATGGCAATCACTTTAGTATTTAATTGAGACTGAAATGTTCCCCCCTATAGACATTTTTCAACATTGTGATAAATTACAAAAAAAAAATGAAGTAAGATAATACAAATAATAGTATTAACTACATGTAAGTTTTATAGTTATATGCCACATTTAACATATTTAATTGAATAAATTTTTTAATCAGCAAACAACAGGAAAAGAAATAAATAAAAAATAAAAACTTTAGAATGTCATCACACAACATGTAGAATATGTATTGCTGACTGTGACCATTCTATGTAGGTAGTATATTATTACAGTGAAGATGAATACAAAGAAGTATATATTTCGATACTTAAAAAAATAATAATAAACCTTTTTTTCAAAGTAGTTCATATTATAGTGCACACTATATCTATTGGAAAAATCGAATATTTATCATGGAATACTATATCCTACCCAGGGATAGAAAAGTTGATACTATAGTACTTTTTTTGAAACTATTTAACATTCAAGAGTGCCGAAGTACTCCCTCGAGTCATTTGATACTGTCAAACTATTACACAATTCGAATTAAAAACGAGAGAAAAAGATATAGTCGGTCAAGCCCGACCATATGATACACTATACCATTGTGTCCATTATAATTCGGGGAGGGACCTTTTATTAGACTTGGAGCCAAATGTGGACTGACACTAATATTAAGTGTAAAATAAAACATAAGAATACGATGTTAACATTAATATGAATTTATTCACTTTTGGGTGATTCCCGAAAGAGGTCCTTATATGGGAGCTATGGTAAATTATGAACCGATCTTTGTAAAATTTGGCACTATTATTTATGTTTATATAAGTCTTATTTGTGTCGAATATTAACTTGATACTAACATTTTAATTGGATTTATGCCCGTTAAAGTGATTTTCTAAAACCACCTATGATGGTGTAGGGTATAAATAGTCATCCACCGTGTGATTCGTTGGTTCGGCACATATACAAACATTTTCGAAGCACTAATGCACAAAAGCTCAAACAAAATATATTCATAATATGTACTAATCGCATCTGTGGAAGAATTTAAAAATATCAAAAGATAATATTAAAGAAAAATGCTTTTATTTAAAAGAAAATATAAAACTTTCCACTTTTATTGCCACTCACTGTAAAATAAAAACTAAACTCACATATTACAACATTATTCTACAAAATCATCTTCATCTTCATGAGCTACTGCTTGCAGTAGCTACAACTGTCCAACAACATTTTTATAATTTTTGATCAAAATCTACCGACATAAGTAAATTTTCCTGATACACATGTACCATTACTAGTATTTAAAAATTCTGTTTGATTTTGAATAAAAATTCTTTGTATGACATAACACAAAATTAACATCTATCTATTAAAGGTATATAATTTTTTTTCTGTTCGTTTCTTTTTTTATTATTATTTTATGGTTTTGTAAAGGTATTTTCATTCACAAGTTTGTTTACATCATTTCCTGTTACTAAGTATTTATTGTCGTAATATAGACACATGCAACAGAAAAATGCTGCAGCAGTGACAGTAGAAGTAGCAACAGCCACAAAAAAGAAAAAAAAAATAAGAAAAAATGTAAAAAAAAATGCAAATGAAAAAGGCACAATGACAACAATATAGACTGCTGGCAGTTCCTACATGTAAAGGTACATATAGAAAAGTACATATATATACAAATAGTTGTGTATATATATGTCCAATTACTTGGACCTTCCAATGTATATTTTCTCAAACTCATACAAATACATTCACGCATATTGTAGTACTTACACGTAGTCAATTCAAAATAAATGTTAAGGATTTTACGGGGATCCGATAACATCAAGTTAAAATATTCAGCATAACTTACAATACAACATGTTTAACTCACACACGCACACACACATAAATACACTCGTTCAATGGGAAATATATCTATCTACACACCCTTGTAAACTATATATACATTCACACTGCTATTCGTAACAACCAACTAAAATTTATAGAAAGCTTAAAGCTAAGTTAACAAGCCAATGAAAGAATAAAATGTGTATGAAAAGTGAAAAAAAAAAAGAAGATGAATGAATGAATAATAAAAAAATATAAAAACGATACGAAACGAAATATTTATACACTCATACACACCAATACGTATGTAAATATGTATGTATGTATGTATATATTTTTTTTTGTATATGAAACTGAGATGACAGGACACTTTATTTTTGGTTGGTAACGTGTCGATGTGTGTGTATATTTAGTTGGCTAGCATTTAAAGTGGGCTTGTGCTGGTATCAAAGACTGAGAAAGTATGTAAGCGTGTAAAAAGGGGGAGAGAGAGAGAGTGAAAATATAAGTATGAGTTAGTGGTGGCCTATTAAATGGTCAAACATTGGCAGACATTTTAAACGATTTACTTACTGGCTTAATATATTTTGAGGACATATACACTGAGCGAAATTAAATAGGTGAAATTGATAATAAACTTATTTTAAAATATTTTATTTTAATATTTTCACTTTTCTTTAAGTATTTAAAAATTAACCCTAGAGTGCTAACGTTATTTTTTAATGCAATAATACTAACTAATTGGTATGTATATTCTTTTGAAACGCAAAGATGCGATTAGAATATTTCTTCTGTGTTACAAACATCAGCATAAACGAACAATACCCCAAGCACATATTATAGTGTTGGGAATATATCAGCGATATTCTATTTTTTTTATCTAAGTTGGCTTTGATGGTACTGAATTAAATAATGATACATTTATTTATAATTTTAACCCAAATTTTTGAAAAATTTTTTGAATTCTTAAGAATACTATGTATATCTATGATGGAGAGAATTTTCGCTTTTTATGGGAAACTTGCACAACTAACGCACATGCTTTTTGGTTTAATGTGTTGTTAAAACTCTTTAGAACATTATATAGTGAAGTGAATAATGCATAATTTTTATTTGGAGTTGTATCCGTTGAAAGAATGTCATGGGCGATTGATAGCTTCTCTAGAACTTAGAAAAATGATGCATTGTTCAAAGATATACATCTTTCACTGGTTTTATAAAGTATTTACACTCTCAATTATGTTTCTATAAGCTAGAGGAGAGTAAAGGTAATGTTCATCCTCAAAATCGATTGATTTTTACATAACGCTATGTAGGGTTTTATATCACAACTCTCCCGAAGTCAAACTGTCTATATTAAAGGTAGAGCTACGGAAACCGCTCTCCACGAGGTTGTAAACTTTATTCATCGAATTTAAGCAATATACTAAAAATGGCCATTAAATGAACAAGGAGTTAAGTAACTGGCTAGTTTCGACAATAGTAGTCATTGCAAGTATAAGTAACAGTGCACAGTTAGACTCCCTGTACAGTAAGAAAGAAAAGTTTTTGACAATTTTTATTAATTAGTTTTCATTACAAAGAGCCCTGTGCAGTGTGTAGTCAAAACAACAAGGACATGGAACTCCTGGAGGAAGTGTAATTTTCTATACTGTAGTAGCATATTGGCAAAAATTAATTATATATATATATATATATACTCTTGATTATATGTAATTTTACAGATTTTTTTAAAAAAGTTGTTCATCAAAATACTCATTTCGATTAAAAAATCTAAACTTTTTTTTGACCAAAATGTATGATTCCCCATCATGTAGGGAACTGAAGACCAATTTTAAAATTTTTTTAAATATTTTTCCCATATTCAGCTAATTTTTACGCATAGTTTGAGGGGTGTTCCTACATCGAAATCTCGAAAAACGCTATTCTCGGGACACTAATATATATATAAATATATATATATGGGAAATTCTTCAAACTTGTTTACTTTTAATGTTCAAAAAAATATCGAAAATTTTTAAATGGCACATCAACGATATTTAGTAACAATATTCCTTGGCTATAGTGGAACACAGATCTGTTCGCCTAATGACTTTTACCGAACGGCATCAATGTTATGGCGGTTTAAGATAAAAATTGCCGAAATTCTATTTATAGTCCTAAATCAAAAATTATTTCATTTATGTACTCTACAATGCTGTATGTAAAATACAAATTAAAATGAAATTGAAAAAAGATTCGGCTGTACCGATGTGTGTATATACAAACTGGCTGCATATACAAAAAAACAACAACACTGTTATTCGTTATATTACTTCTGTTGCTAACTAAACTACTTGTCTTATAGGCAAAAACGTCACTAATAGTCATTACAATGCTTAATATACATGTTTGTGTATGTATTCATGTATATTCTTAACAGATATGTTTTAGTTTTAAAAAATAAACAACAACAATTCCATATCTATTTACTTTTGTACAGACTGCATACACAAAGAACAACGACAACACTGTTATTCATTATATGACTGCTGTTAATAACTAAACTACTTGTCTATACAAAAAACATAAAACGTCACTAATAGTCATTACAATGCTTAATATACATGTTTGTGTGTGTATTTATATTCTTAACAGATTTGTTTTTGGGCCATAACTCTGTTGATTATGAACGAATTTGGTTTATTAAAAAAAACGAAATTTTATAAAAACATTTATGACTGATCTATATAAAAATAAAAATCTGTAGCTTGAACAAGGGCTTCAAAAATAAAAAATTCGTTTTCCCCGATATCTCAGTTATTACTGAACCGATTTATTTCATTTTTTCAGAACAAAAATTCAGAAAATAATTTCCGAGCCCCCTTTAAAAATTCGAAGTCCCTGGTATATACAGAGGCTTCAGAAACTGGAAAACCAGTTCTAAAAACCGGTTTTTTTAACATATCTCCGCATTGTATGAACCGATCTTGCTGAACTCCAATAGCAAAATTCCATTTATTGCAAAATTCACCATTTTTTTTAAATAAGTCATAAGACAATGTCATTTATATAAATTTTTTAATAGCACTTAGTCAAATCTCTAAAGTTGCATTAAGTGAAAAATCATATTTTTTTTCGAACGCCATATTGATTTCGATATAGGGTGTTAAAGCAGCTACAGATTGATATATATCATCGCCAATTTTGATTAGCTCTTTGGGTGTGCCTCGACGAATTCTTAGCCCATGGAAACCGTTGATGAATATTTTTAGTGAAATAATATTTTCTGCGTACATAAAACTTTACACAGGAACTTATTTCAGTTTAAAATTGATTTATAACACCAACATTCGCTATAACAAAATATGCGAAATTGCTGAATCCTTTAAAATAGCTATACACATTTAGCAAATTAATATTTTGAAACGCTACAATGATTTTTAAATGTTATTTGGAAACCTTCTTTGATAACGCTATACTCTAGCTTCACTGAAATAACGTTGCGAGTGTGCCTCGCCAAAAAGGCACCTCTTGGAGCATTTCACGTTTTTTCTCTCAAAGTTTAGGTGCCTCCTGCAGCATTTCTGCTGAGGGCACATTAACGAGGTATATGTCAAATGATGGATAATTTCTAGAGCTATTAGGTTCTGTTTTGAATATTGAAATATCGGAAACGGCGTAAAACGCCCAGTGAAAAAACTGCAAAATTTTAAATTTTTGCACAACACAATTTGACACTGGTTAACTGCACGCTAATTAAATCCATGCTGGTCCTTTTCTACAGGTGCTTATAGTTTACATTAGATGAATTGGATATTTATGCTAAAATCTGTGACTACAGCAATAAAAAGAAATAAAATAACTTGTTAGTTTCAAACACCTTTTTTGAATTTTTTATTTTGGGTGCTTGCCGGCACCACATGGAACCGTTTCAGGTCTTGAATTTTTTTTTCTGTTACAGGAAAAAGTGTTGTTAACATAATTGCATCAAAAGTTGTTTAAAAAAGTTATATTTGAGGTTGAAGGTCGGTTTCATAAAGGCAAACGGAAAAAGAGAATTGCCCATATATATAAGGAGTGAGATCGAAAAATTCTTAACATACATAATACTCAATAACTTGGAAACGGTTGATCTTAAAGTTTTCATTATTTTTTTAATCATTTGATCATTTAGCACAGATCACAAAAATACATAATGTTTATGGTTCTAACCACTAATTATAAAATTGTGGACCATTTTTGAAATCTCTTTGTTTGGAGATTTGATAGTTGCTTCAGTCACTTTTTTGGAACAGTGTGCATATCTTCTGTTAAAATCTTCGGTATTTTGGGACTCCTTTTTTGTGCCCTTGAATTCATTTTTCACAGGAGCTCAATATCTCTCCACTGGTCTAAGCTATGGACAATTTTGAAAATTGACCTCTCTTGGTACTAAAACTATGTTATTGATTTGGTACCACTCCAGAGCTTTCTTAACGTAGTGACATGATACCAAATGAGTCCAAAAATATATGGACATGTTGTGCTTTCTTAAGAAAAGAATAAGTCTTTTTTGCAAATATTCCTTTATGCATATTTTGGTATTTATAGATCCGAATGTATCAAATGACTTTCCTGTTTTGCCGCAACTGCAAAAAGCTTGCCATACCATGAATTTTGTAAGACATTTTTGCTGCTGTTGGGTTTTAAACTTATCTCCAACATTGCTTCGAGCATTAGCAATAAACATTTTTGAGACACAAGCAGCGAAGATTCTGCCAGCACCTACATTTCTTCATCAATTAATTATACAGCTTGAGTATTTTTGTATGAAATGTGGTTTTAAATTCCGAGTCCTATTTTTGGCTTGTAATTTTTTTTGCAGAATTCCAGTTTGGAATTTTTTGAACTTTATATGTTATCAAGTTTCCCATTAGCTTTAAATTTTCGCATCAAATAGTGGAAGCACTGAGAAAACTGAGCTGATTTTCTACCAGATGTGTTTGGAGTTCCTTTCAATATGCCTTCAATTTTCTGGCCTTTCCAATATCATGTGGTCCTTTTTTCTTACCGAACTAGGTTTCACATCAATGGTCAAATTCTCCTGATACTGTTTAATAACATTAGAAACGGTTTTACGGACGACATTTAATTCTGTGGACAATTATTTGTAGGACCTATTTGGATTTTTTGAAATGTTTTAATAACTTGTAGGACGTAAACCTTTTTCGTCACTTATTTTGATGAAAATAAGGACAAATTAACATGGTTGTTATTAAAAATAATAAATGAAGTATTTTTCCATGATAACTAGATCAAAAAAAAAATTTAATATTGTTTCCGAAAAAAGTTATGAGACAAAATGTGTGTTAAGAATTTTTCGATCTCACCCTTATATATATATATATATATATATATATATATATATATATATATATATATATATATATATATATATATATAATGCTTAGTATTCACTTTCAAATACCTATTTTTTTCACAGTGTCTATTGTATTTTCCAGTAACAAATTATAACGCCATTGTTACTGTATCTTGCTATATTTAATCCAATAAATCTTTTGGACAAACAATAAAATCAAGCAACAAAAAAAAAAAAAAAAAAAAAAAAATATTAAAATTTTAGACAGAAAAAAAGTTTAGACAGACTTTATATAAATTCGTTAAAGCTTACAATCTATTTGAAAAAAAATCAAAATTTTATATTTACTTGATACAAATTTATGCAACGTTATAAAATGTATACAAACTCATGTAATATCATACAAAATTGCATTTACAAACAGTTGCAACAATATAAAGAGGAAGTCAGCAGCCTTTTCATTTTTATAATTTTATAGAACTTTTGTACCTATATGAAAAAATATAAAAAATTTTGGTATACAAATGATTTTATAGGTTATTATTATTAGTTAAATTTTAAAGGATCTAAAGTTATAGTTTTTTAGACTTTTTACAGTATTTAAATAGAGTTGTTTTTTGAATTAAAATTACTTAAAAAAGTATTGCCATTAACATTTGCAACACCCTGTTTTTAATAAAATTTGTGTTCGGAATTTTTGAGGTTTTCAATAGCGGATTTTTTTTTTTTCTCCGAAATTCTAATTGAGCATTTTCGCCATAGGATAAATAGTATTAGTGTTAGTAAAACAATATTAGTTTAGTTTAACTAATACAATTCAAAAAGGGGTAAATAGCCCTACTAGAAGGCCTTTTTTATGTCCAGAAGACCTTCTCCCTGCATTCCATGCTCATTTCATTTTTAAACTCGATGTCATTGGGAGGTAGGCCGTACACATTCGCGACCCGATACAGCCCTTCTAGAAGACCTTTTTATTGAAAACAGCAAGCAGGCCTTCTGTAGAAAGACTCTTTTTAGTACTTTTAGTACTAGCCTTCTACACCATTAATAAAATATTTATCTATTTATATAAAATATATATTATTTTTATTTTAAATTATTGTAAAATGTTTAAAACTTAAAAAAACAAAATTCAATACTAAAAAAACATTTCTGTTAACTTTTGACAAAACATCTTAAGTCAATATAAGACAAATTATTTGAAGATGACATTTTTATAGAAATTGTTGATTTTTTATTTAATATTCCTGAAAAAAACTTAAAATTTTTGTTAAATTATTTTGTCAAAAATATAAAGATATAATATAAACGATTAAGTTTTTAATAAAATACTTATAATAAAAATAATAAATAAAAAATAAAAAATATAATTAACTTAGAAAATCACATCCTATTCAAATAAAGAATTGGAGACAACTAAATGATTTATCATTCTTTTATTGGAATTTCTGCTTTGAATTTTGATATTGTTTTTGTAACGGTTTCTGCAAACATACAAAAAAATACAACTTCTTATGGTCCTTCCAAGAGAAGCGAAGTCGGAAGGTCTGTCGGATCTTTTAGAAGGCAGGAATGAGGCATTCATGCAGGGGTTATTAGAGAAGGTGTGTTAGCATGAGCAACTGCATCTGAAAAAAGGCCTTCTAGGAGGCCTGCGCGGTAGAGGCCTCGCAAATTTTACCGCTGGGTATTTATATGAACAATACATAAACTCATACATACACACATACATATGTACTTGCAAATGTATACCTAACAATATTGTAAATTTTACAATATACAACATGATATACTTAGTTAGACAGACAGATATTACATTAACATTATTATATCGATAACGATGCTGCTGATGTTGAAATGACAGGCAGTAATATAACACTGTTATTTGGCACAGTTTAGAACATGGAATTTTTTTCGATGTTAAAATAGAAAATTTACATAAATTTAAAAAAAAAAAAAAAATGTCCATAGAACAAATTATATGAATTATTTTATGATTTTATACATCTGATATGTAATGTATTTAAGTGGAATTAAAGATTTAAATTGGATAGATTGATCAAAATGAGAAGAATAAAAAATAGTTTATTTTATATAGACCTTGTGAAATTTTAATTAAATATAATAAATTTAATTATTATTTGAATTGTAATTAAATATTAATAAACTTTTACTCAAATGATTAAATTGTTTTTATTGGATTTGTGGAATGCTCACAGCGACTTCAGTTGAAAAACGTTTTTAATTTTTGTAGCCTTTGTAGATTTTGGTATAGAATTTTTAAAGAATAATAAACATAATTTTGCCTTAAACTAAAAGTATAAAATCATATTTTTTTCAGTAGATTCGCTTCTTAATACTAGTCTCATATAGATATAGTAAATTTGGAAAAGTCTTCTAAATCTGTAGTTTAGGAGAACTACTGCTCCACAGTGGTTGCAAAACGCTTTTGTTGACGCTTTTTTGGAAATAATTCTGTAACTTTTGAACCATTGGAGATATTTCAAATCTATAGGGTCAGGAGGGTAGTGGATGGGCCTCAAAAGTTGGCCATCTCGTCTATGTTTTTTTTTTTTTTTTTTTTTAAATCGCAAAAAATTCATTCATGATAATATTCTTGCCGAATTTCATTACATTCGGATTATTTTTTGAAGAAGTTGACAATTTTTCTCTTTTATTATAAACAAAACAATAAAAATGTAAATAATATTTTGTATTTATCACGACATTTTTTGTTATATTTCATAAAATATTGCGAGTTCCAGAATTGCACTTACCACTGTTATAGAAAACATTTTCACAATTACCGTATATTTTTTTAAAATTTTTAAAAAGATTATTTTTCGAGATATTTCCCCGCGAACTATAAATCACCAGATATGGACCATTTTAATGTTGAGAACAGTCATATTATACGTCATATTAAATATAATTTTGATGCCTTTGATATGACATGAGTCAATGAGTCTTGTATTATAAATAGTTTGAAAGATATTTGTAATTTTATGTACACGACTTTGTACACTTTCAAATCACTATATTTCGCGAACCACTTGATGAAATTTGACAAGCATAATGATTGTCTCAAATATCATTAAATTCGGAGAGGTAAGGTCCAAATATGTAATTTTTCGTGTTGGAATGACTCAGTACTATTCTATAAAGTTATTCTAAAAGTTTATTAAAAAAAAAAAAAAAAAAAATGATTCTTTATATGGGCAATTCTCATTTTACGTTTGCCTTTATGAAACCGACCTTAAACCTAAAATATTTTCTTAATTTGTGATCTTTTTAAATAACTTTTAATGCAATTATGTTAACAACACTTGATGATGTACCGGAACAAAAATTCAAGACCTGAAACGGTACAATGTGGTACCGGCAAGCACTTAAAGTCAAAAAATCTAAAAAAAAGTGTTTGAAACTAACAAGATTTTTTTTTTTTTTTCTTTTGATTGCTGTAATCGCGGATTTTATCATAAGTGTTCAATTCTTCTAATGTAGACTATAAACACTTGTAGAAAAGGACCAGCATGGATTTAATTAGCGTGCCTCTAAGTCAAATTGTGTTTTGCAAAAGTCGTGAAACCAAATTTTAAAAAAATTTAAAATTTTGCAGTTTTTTCACTAGGGATTTTACGCCGTTTCGGGTATCGAAAAATTCTAAATATCCGAATAGCTCTAGAAATTATCCATCATTTGACATATATCTCGTTAATGTGCCCTCAACAGAAATGCTGTAGGTGGTGCCCAAACTTGGAGAGAAAAAATGTGAATGGCTCCAAGAGGTGCCTTTTTCGCGAGGCACACTCTCAACATTATTTCAATGAAGCTATAGTATCGCGTTATCAAAGAAGGTTTCCAAATTACATTTAAAATCATTGTGGTATTTTAAAATATTAATTTGCTAAAAGTATATAGTTATTTTTAAAAAATCAGAAATTTTGCATACTTTATTGCAGCGGATTTTGGCGTTATAAATCAATTTCAATCTAAAATAAGTTCTTGTGTTAAGTTATACTTACGCAGAAAATATAATTTCACTAAAAATATTCAACAACGGTTTTCATGGGCTAAGAACGCGATGTTTTTAGTTTAACATTAATCGTCGAGGCACACCCAAGGCGCTAATCAAAATTGGCGATGATATATGTCAATATGTAACTGCTTTAATACCCAATATCAAAATCAATATGGCGTTCGAAAAAAAAAACACGACTTTGCATTTAATTCAACTTTAGAGATTTGAGTAAGTGCAATTAAAAATTGTATATAAATGATATTATCTTATGACTTATTTAAAAAAAATTATGAACTTTGCAACAAATGAATGAATATGAGCAACACTACATCACTGAAAATTGAATTTTGCAATTTTTATAAGAAGGTTTAATAATTATTAAATCGCTAATATATCCACGCATACTTAACTTATCGCGATATTTTTAATTTGTATTTAAGATACACCATTGTAGAGTACATAAATGAAATAATTTTTAATTTAGGGCTATAAATAGAATTTTGGCAATTTTTTTTTTATACATTTTTATCTTAAACCTCCATAACATTGAGGCCATTCGGTAAAAGTCATTCACGCGAACAGATCTGTGTTCCACTATAGCCAAGGAATATTGATACTAAATATAGTTGATGTGCCATTAAAAAATTTTCGAAATTTTTTTGAATATCAAAAGTAAACGAGTTTGAAGAATTTCCCATATATTATAATAGACAACCTTATAAATGGTTAATAAAGAAATTTTAAATTGATTTATATTTGCACCCTATATTTAAAACCAATTTTTTGTTTACCAAAAATATTGCGTTGGGCGCCACTGTGCTTTATTTCCGCTTATATAAAAGAGACAGTTTATTCTCTGTTCTACTGTAAATTTTGGTGGAGAGAAATTTCATATCAAAACGGACAAAAAGCAGGCATTTTAAGATTTGATATCTGTGATTTCAATTCGCTACAGTTATTACCTATTACAAGTGTTGCTCAAATTGCGAACTTTCAGACTCAAAATCTTTCCGGTCAAAAACATGACGTTTTAAAAATTACAAAACTATAGAATTTTGTTCAAAGCCTACATACTTTATTGCACATAATCTCTAAACTATATATTGGAAAACTCTAAATTATATTTCATTTAACAGAAAAAGATATTGACTTTAATACAACGTTTATAAAATTTAATTAATACGAAAGTTTAAAGATCAAAGTCGATAATAAAAAGTTCAAAGCTGAATGTCTCAAAAAACGGTATTTTAAAATTCTTAAAAAATTATATATTGATAACTTAACTCTTTTCTATAATCAAGCCAAAATGCAAGTTGAAGTCTCATTTTTTGTTTAGGAGTTATGAAGCAAAATATTGTTAAAAGTAATTTTTGGTTTAATTCAAAAATTTAAAATATTTACAAAAATTAATTTAAAGTATTTTTTTATGATCTCATATTTAAAAAGAAAAAATTAAATTTTAAATCCAAATTTTTCTTTAGTCTGTATTTTGTTACATAATTTCTAAACTAAAGGAGTGTCCAATATGAAATTTTGCACGGACAAAAGTTGTGTTAATTTAGTGCCACGTTTGGTACACCTTTGCCCCTATGTGCAGAGTTGAAAACAAAGTATAAATTTTATTTATGTATTAAAAAATTTGTTTTAAATTTTAAAATTTCAAACTTAAATAGTAAGAATTTTTAAAAGATTTTAAAGTTATATTTTTAAACAATTTTCAGTTGACTTTCTGCACGGATTCCTTTTATCAGATTAGCTTAAACATTTTACACCAGTAAGTTTTAAATATTAAAGAGAAGAATTAAACCTATTTAAGTATAAGAAGTCATTTTAAAAATTTCTCATATAACAAAGAGATAGTTATTATAGAGTGCTTGATATCCTATCAAGATCTACATAGCTTAACTTTTCGCGTTTTCCAGGTGATGCATTCTAATGAAATTTATTTTATTTTAAATTATTTAGAAGATAAAACTATAATAAAAGTACCCCTTTAATAAATAAATTCCATTCAATATTCCCAGAAAAATTTGTATTTTAAGATTTATAATTGTGTATTTTTGTTTGTAATTCAAAAAATTTAATTCAATAATGTAGTTAAATTGCGACTTTTTCTGGCAAAAAAAAAAAAATAATAATAATAATAATAGTAATAATAACTATAATATATAAAAAAAAATTTTATAAAAAACATAATTTTTTCAGTGACTATAAAAAAATCTCAAAATAATTTATCTAAAAACTATTCTAAATCTACAATAAGGAGTGCGTTCGAAAAAATCTTAACATAAATAATATTCAATAACTTGGATATGGTGGATCTTACAGTTTTCAGTCTTTTTTTATTTAATTGATCATTTTCTACAGATCACAGAAAAATATAACTTCTTTAGTTCTAACCACTACTTATGAACTTGTGGACCATTTTTGATAACCCTTCCGTTTGAGATTTGACAATTGCTTTAGTCAACTTGCCCCTCAATTCTCTTTTCACAAGAGCCCAATAACTTTCCACTGCACAGTGTTCGATTTTCAAATTTAGGTGGCCAAAATTAATTACACAAAAACTATAAATCGTACAAAAGTGATTTTTGGCATAGTGATTACTTACATATTGAAGAATTATTGGACAAAAAATTAGACAAATCCGCCTACCGCCACGCCCACTGTTAATTACCAAATTATGAAAAATAGTCAAAATTTAAAAATAGCTTCTTTTATAATTCTTTTTCATTTGAAAATAAGTTTAATTAAAAATACAAAATAAAGATTACATAATTCATTACAATTTTTTAATGAAAGTATAAAAAAGTTTAGTAAAAAAAAAAAAAAAACAAAACCATGTGGAATCTGCACCAATATCACTGTCATTTTCACTATCAGACTCTTGTATATTATAACATGCGTTTTTTAGTAGTTTCAATATATCTGGCGTTAAAGTTCGTTTTTTAACTGGTGGAGTTTTCCTGAAGCTGCAAATATAAGGATCTGATGATATTAATAGCCTTTTTATTAAATCTGCATTAGTCTCGGTCCGTGAAGTTTTCCGCGTGAACTGCAGTCTATAACGTCTATTGTCTTTATTCCTGGATTTTTGAGCTTCTTCAGATAATTGACCAATAGGAAGGATGCAATGTTCAATTATAGCTTTTCCGTGCCAAAGAACTTTGTGAACACTGACAGGCATGTAATACCAGGGATATAGTTTCAAATAAAGGTTTCCTGTTTCAAATGTATAAATTTCGAATGCTTCTATGTTTATAGTATACCCAGATGCTAAGCATTCCAATATAACATGAAAACGTTTAATAAATTCTAAACTTAACCCAGTTATTTGCACAGATATGTTTGCTGTTGAGCCGCTCACCAAATTAGATGAAATAAAGTCAATTAAACGATCGAAACTTTCATTTTTAACACTAGATAGCCATACGTCAAAAAGTTCCATCCGAGAAATATTAACCGAATTCATCAAAATTTGGGCGGTAAAGTGGGCGGACCACGCCCATTTTCGGTTTCCGAGTTTATGTCGATCTACCAAGTATACGTACAAAATTTCGTTGGCGTACGTGCTTTTGTTGAAGAAATATCAGCAGAAAAGTATAAAACGGACACCCTGTGTTTCTAGTTTTTAGCCCATAACTTTTTTGTTTATTAACCGATGTTGCCCATTTTCAATACCAAACAAACCTTATATAAGATAAATATTTGTGCTAAATTTCGTCTCCCTACATTGGCCCGTTCGAGTTCTATCCTGCTTTCAACAGACGGACAGACGGACGGACATAGCTAGATCGACTCAGAATTCAACCAGGACCCAGGAAATATATACTTTGTGGGGTCTTAAATGATTCCTTCGACATGTTACACACGGAATGACAAATTCAATATACCCCCCATCTTTTTGATGGTGGGTATAAAAAAATAATCAGAGGACACACTTAAAAGTTTCTGTTTAAAATGCAGTTTAATTTACACAAAACAGAATAAAAAATAAAAAATATATTGCATTATTACATTTTCCAACAACAATACAGCATAAATTTATTAACCTAAACCAAAACTTCGCTTACAAAGCTAGAATTAATGATTCTATTAATAACTTACGTTGTAATTAGTAAAGTCTAAAAATAAACAATAAAATAATATGCAAATTTTTATTTTTAGAAAAAAAGAAAAGAAAGCGGGACTTCTTTGTGAAAACCATTGATGCACTTTAAAATAACTAGGCAGTAAACTGCAGTGGTATAGTGGGTAGAGCAATTGGCTAGCATCCGGATGATTGTGGGTTCAACTCCTGGCTCCGATTATTTTTTTTTTTTTAATTTTTTAATTCTTGTTAATCGTTCTATAAATAAAGAATTACTTTTGTGACATCTTAAACAAAAATAAGTTCCTTTTCTAGCAAAGAAAAGTTCCACTATATAACGGTTAATTGCTAGATGGAATTATTCACCCACGATCTTGTAAGCTCACAACTTAAACAAAGGTATTCATTTAAAACGTACATTCTTTAAAAGCAACTTACAAATAAAATGGTATTAAATTTTTTGTTCCACTTAGAAGGATGGTGTATCTTTGTTTTGAATACTTTGTTCGGCAGGGGCAGTTTCGGGCAAAATTTTTTTTTAGTTTCTATTAAAAGAGTATCCCTAATTCTCAAAAAAATCAAAAGTTGGACCCCAGCTGATAACAGAAAAAAGTATTCGTCTATGCATTTTTGTTTTTGACTAACAATTTTTTTTTTAAGAGCTTCCCTATTATATCTTTCAATATCTAAAACTATCTTCATTCAAATATATACAAAACATCTGTTTTATATTTTAAAGGAATTATATTTTCATATACAAGAAGAATTTTTTAAAAATATGCCACAGACAATTTGTTATTCATGTTCAAAGTTTGACTAATTTTCGAGCAAAAAAAAAAAAATATATTTTTCTTTTGTATATTTTACCCATCATTCATGTTATCGTTAGGAGCATTCATTGATCGATTTCAGCTAAAATGAGTACGGAAATGTCTTAACTGAATAGTCTATTTTAATATCCGAATATAATTTTTTTCCTCCTTTAAAGTTAATTTTTGGGGTTTTGGCCAGCTAAATTTGAAAATCGAACACTGTGCACTGGTCTTAGCTCCGGACAATTTGGAGAATTGACCTCTCTTGGTACAAAAATAATGTTATTGTTTTGGTACAACTCCAGAGCTTTCTTACCGTAGTGACATGATGCCAAATCGGGCCAAACATGTCTGGATACATTGTATTCTCTTATGAAAGGAAGAAGTCTTTTTTGCAAACATTCTTTGATGTATATTTTTGTATTTATAGAGCCGAATGTAATAAATGACTTTCATGTTGTGGCGCAACTGCAAAAAGCTTGTCATACCAGGAATTTTTTAGGGAATTTTGTCTGCTTTTGGGTCCTATTACCTCGAGCATTAGCAACATAAAAGTTCTGACACAGAAGTTGCGAAAATTCTGCCAGTACATAGGTTTCTTCGTCAATTATACAACATGAGTATCTTTGTATGAAATTTGATTTTTATTTCCGTGTCCTATTCTTGGCTTATAAATTTTTTTGCATTAGCTTTAAATTTTTGCACCAAATGTTCAAAGCACTGAGATAACTGAGCTGCTTTTCTACCTGATGTGTTTGGAGTTCCTTTCAATATCCTTTCAATTTTCTGTCCTTTTTTTCTTTTCGAACCAGGTTTCATATCAATGGTCAAATTCTCCTGATACTGTTTAATAACATTAGAAACAGTTTGACGGCAGAAATTTAATTTTGTGACCAATTATTTGTAGGACCTATTTGGATTTTTTGAAGTTTTATAATAATTTGTAGCATGTTAATATTTTTCGTCACTCATTTTTGATGAAAATCACGACAAATCAACATGGTTGTTATTAAAAATAATAACTGACATATTTTTCATGATAACTAGTTAAAAAAAAAGTTCAATATTAATTCCTAAAAAAGTTATGAGGCAAAACGTGTGTTACGATTTTTTCGATCGCACTCCTTAGTTTATATTTTTCAAGCACTCTTAAAAAAATAAAAATACAATACAAAAAAATCTTGTAAAATCTGTGTAAATTCCAGTGAATTTTTTAGTGATATGGGGAATTGAATTGATTTTAATTTTGTGTTTAACGTCTATATTAGCGCTTAGTTGCAAAGTTTTAAGTGTAAAATAAAAATACACACAGATAAAGAAAAATGTATTCATGTTTTCAAACGTGGATACAAATTTGGGTATACCCATAGACACACCCACAGACACATTTAAAGAAGGCATACGATATTTACAAACAAAAACAAATTCCCGCGTAATTTAGCCTATATTTTAGATAATGTATTTCCACTTATTGAAATACTTTGATATTAGTTTATAAACGTGTGTTGGTACATTTAAATATATGTATATTAGGGTGGCCCCGTTTGTATGGAGAAAAATTAAGGTACCAATGATCCCACCTCAAATGAGAATTTACTTCATTCTAAGATACTATTTCTCAAAATTTTCGTTCTGGCGTTATCCTTTCGTGAGCTAAAATAAAATGAAAAAGTTCTTTTTTTCAGGTTTTTGGCATTTATTTCATATTTCTCCCATGGGAACAATATGAAAATTTAGTACCGTAAGACAGGTCTTTAAAAGGCGAATTTAATGATGTAACTAACATTTTGAATTAGGTTCACATTTGTTTGAAATTTTGGAATTTTCCACAAAAAAATTTTAATATTTGAATTTTTTACCAAAAAATATTTGAAGAAACAAAGCCAAAGTAATACAATATAATCCTCTAATATATACACCGAAATGGTTTTCTTCATTTCTTATAATACTTACTTGTTCAAATTTTATTCGTATTTTTCAAAACATAGATTCATTTGTATATAATTTATTCAGTATAAAAGCAATTTTTAAAATATTGGTTCGACAAAACGGCTAATTTTATAAGCTTTAAAATGATATATAATTTTAGCTCACGAAAGGATAACGCCAGGATGAAAATTTTTAGAAATGTTATCTTAGAATGAAGTAAATTTTCATTTGAGGTGGGATCATCAATACTTTTCATTTCGGGGCCACCCTAATGTATATGGATATTCATTTATGTGTTTGTTTTAGTTGTTGCTTCTGCTAGCCTAAAATATTCACAGACACTTGTGTATATATATGTTTATTTCTTATCATTTTTTCCGCCTTTTTTTGCAGTCGCTCTTGTTTGTTCCTATTTTCACCATTTAAAGCCAATTTCGCCTGTTTTGAATGTTATTACACTCCACGTTGCATGTAGCGTAAATACATTAGGCTATGCATTTTCATACATACACATACACACACACACACATACATACGTTCATACATATGTATGTATTCAAGTTAAAAATATATAGAAAGCATATAGAGCTTTTTGTGTGCTTTTGCTTTTACAAAAATTTTTCTTTAGTCAATTTTATGGTGTATGAAAAGGAGAATAAGTTGACCAGATTTAGTTTTTTATTGTGTGGATAAAGGAAAACTAATTTTAAATTTATTTGTGTATTGATTCATTTCTTTTAAGAATTATTGGATAATTCAGATTCATTACAAAAATAAAAACAAATATTAATACCTTTCATGCTCGAGGTTTGGAAATTTGACACTCTGTAGCTCATCCTTTCATAGAACAGGATATCAAGACAAGACCATTTTTCTAAAAGTGTAGATTCTGCTCTATAATTTTCCTATGTATTTCAATTCGATGTGATCGGTAGTTTAGCAACTAAAGATATATAATATTTGAATAGTTCTTATATATCCGGCCACCTTAAATATTTTAGATTTTTTATTTTTTTTCAAATGCCTTTCTAAGTGCTGTGTTTACTAAAGCGTCTACTACTATATGTAGTAGGTTTTTTCCCTTTGATTTTTGTTTGGATGTCTAGAGGGATTTATTTCTTTTTTTCTCAACATATTTATAAAAAAAACTGTTTTTCACTATATTTATTATGTAGGTTTTTGTTTGTTTTTGTAACAAATTTTGTGGCTCTTTTGTTGTTGCTTTTATTCTAATAACAACAACTATAATAACAAACAGCATCAAGAAACGACAACAACAAAAACAACTATAGAAGAACATAGCAAATGAAAAAAAAAAAAATACAAAAACTAACAAAAACCTCATTTCACTTTATTACAAAACGTAAATTATGCTTGGATAAATTGTGCCTAAAGCGTTGAGCATTGTTGTGTAAATTATCCTGATTACAAGTACAATAAGGAAAATGATTAACACTAACACATTTACTAGTGTACAAAACAAATGCCTACAAACATATATGAGAAAACAAACACACACACACAAATATATAAGGTTGCATATATGCCAGCTATAAGTTGTAAGAGTCTATGTTAGCTTAAGTGCACGTATTTGTATTTTAAATACCTTTAGATGTTGTTAGTTATTGGTGTTGCTATTGCTATTGTTGTTGTTGCTGTTGCTTTTGGAGTGCATCAATATATTATTAGGTACATTGATAGTTTATCATTTAATCGTATATTGTAATCGTATACTACTTAATAGCCTTAAGGGTCATTAAGGGGTAAGCAGATGTAAACTATTATGAACTCAATTTCAAAAATTAACTCAACAATTTGTTGAAAGTGCAAAGGAATTGATATTAGTGTACCTTGGAGTTTGGAATATTACATATAAGAGGAAAAACTGAGGTATAGTTTCTTAAAAGCGACTTTGTCTAATAAGAAACAGACATATATTTTGGAGCTTAAAAAATAGACAAAAATTTTGGTATTATTATTATCTCTTCTTTATATTTCACAAAAAAAGGACTTCTGTTTTACAAAAACCAAAAGATAAAACAAATAGAAATAAAATGTATCTACACTTATTACACTATGAGACAAATTTTGTATTTTTAAATATTGCCTCATTGCAAATCAAGAAAATCTCTAAAAGGTTTTGCAAAGTTATTTATAATTTTGATTTTATGGATTTTTAAACTTTGGAGCATTTTTTTTCATAATGAATGAAAATAAAAAAATCTTCAATAAAATACCAATAATACAGGTCAACACTATCTATTAAATCATGTTGCAGATATTGTAGGTATGATCATCCTAATCACCAGGAACATTTCGTTTTTTTTTTTTCCATCACGTCACAATTTTAACCCATTGAACACCAAAGAAAATATGGTTCCATGATGAGTTTTTAGGTTATAAAATTGTATAGCCAAGACATGGGGCTACAAAAATGTAGTGTTAGTCAAGTCTCTGAGTTGTGGCACATAGCCCCTAGAAGTCTTTAAAGTTGTAAAAATTAATAAATTCTCAATTAACCCTCAGCCCGGCCGAATCTAAATACCCACCATCAACTTTTTCAAATTTTGCGTTATATGGAAGGGGGCGGTAAAGTGGGAAGTAAAGTGGGCGGACCACGCCTATTTTTTGTTTCCGAATTTACATTAGTCCTTGAACTAATTGAGAACAATTTCGTTGATTTTCACATAAAAGTATAAAACGGACACCCTGTGTTTCTAGTTTTTAGCCCATAACTTTTTTGTTTATTAACCGATTTCAATCCCAAACAAACCTTATATAAGACAAACATTTCTGCCAAATTTCGTCCCCCTACGTTGCTCCGTTCGAGCCCTATCCTGCTTTCAACAGACGGACAGACGGACGGACATAGCTAGATCGACTCAGAATCTTACCAGGACCCAGAATATATATACTTTGTGGGGTCTTAGATGATTCCTTCGACATGTTACACACGGAATGATAAAATCAATATAATGAGAGGTAAGGAGTGGGTGTAGAGTGGAAATTTGTATCTGGTATAACAATCAAAAGACCGTAGATCTGAAAAATGATAAAATTTTTAAAATCGCAAGGTGAAATAATGGACCGATCATAACCAATTTCAATAAGCTTTGAGAAAAATTATCTTTCAGTCACCCTGTTATAACACAAGAAAATCTACAGGGTGTCAAAATTGACTACCTCGAGTATGCAAAAGTTAAAAAAAAAATCGTAACTTATACAAAAGATGTCCGACTTTTTATATTTCTGTAAAGTGCTTGGCAAGATAAAGAAAAAATAAGCTTACTCATTGAGTTATCACTTACTAGCTGTAAGATAAAAGATATTTACACTTGAATATTGAATTTTTGATTTTTTGGCTCGACTTTCTTTCGTTTTTCGGGAATAAGTCCTGAGGTATATAAGGTAAAATTTTTTTAAAAATCATTTGTAATTTGCTTTATATTTCAAAATAACATGCTGAAAGAATTTTTGGTTTATCTTAATGCGTCTGGACGTGAAAAATATTCAAAATCAGCACTCTGAAATTGGTACTATGTATCAGCACAAACGCATTATACCTAGGGTGATCGACGCGGTTTTCCAACCGGTTTTAAAACCGGTTTTTTCTGTCCATGTGCTGTCGGTTTTTTCAAAATGTTAATTTTTCGAATGTCGAATAGACCGGTTTTTTTAAACACAAAAAACCGGTTTTAAAATAGCATTTTATTTCAGAAAACATGTACTAAATTGTGATATTTGAATCGAAATTTAGGAATAATTTTTAAAATATTCATAAAGACTGATTTTTTAAGTTTTAAAAATATAGTTTAAGTCAAAATTGGAATTTATTCTGTAATATTAAACAAATAAATAAGTAAAAATTATCCTGTATGAATTTTTTAATCAATTGTAATATCTGTAATATTTTTACACCCAATTCAATTTTTTATGATCCAATATTTCCTTTATTTTTTAAAGGTTTTGTGTTAAAAAAGTTTCACCTGCAAAATAATTTCAATTGAGACAGGCTTCCATATTAAGCCATGGTTTCTGTTTATGCTAACTAAAATTTAGTCTAATTTTTGATGATTTTTTTTTTTCTACAATTTTCAAAAATAATTATCTTCTAGTCATCTAGATATATAATTTGCTTAGCATTTTTTCTCTTTCCAAAGCTTTTTAAAGCTCCCAAACGACTTAAATTAAAATTTGGTTCAGTTATAAAACTTTTCGTCCAACAAATCCTAACGGAGCCATATTTTGAAATTTTTATCAGGAAGCGGATATAAGAGGATTTATGTGTCTTTTTCTAAAAATTTTTTCTCTTTCAAGAGCTTTCTGAAGCTCCCAGAAGACGTAGAAAATTAAAATTCGGCTTACTTATAACCCTATTCGTCCTATAAATCCTAACGGAGCCAGATGGATCTATATATATGGATTTATATATATCATTCCTAAGCGTTGGTTTCTCTCCTGAGCTTTCTGAAGCTCCCAGACGATATAAGAAATATTCATTATAAAAACTCTAACGGAGCCAGATGTTTCTATCAGGGACCGAAAAGTCTCCCTTTTATTTGCTCTCCAAATCATTTCAAAAACTGATTCTGCATTTCGGTCAGGGAGCGCATTACTACAATTTTTTTATTTTGAAAGGTTTACGAATTTAAAACTTTAATCAATATTATCCCAATAAATTCTAACGGCTTCAAATAATTGACTTCGATTAGTGAGAGGAAGGTGTCCATATGTTGTTCATATTTTCTTCTTTTAATTTTTAATTTGTTTGTGCATATAATATTATTTTTTCCTGGCATTGTCAGGCTTATACGCTTGTAATTAATCAATTTTAACTTGAATATTATAAGAATTATTGATTTTTTTAAAGAAATGTAGTCTTTTGATATAAACATTAACTTCTGAGAAAAACCGGTTAACCGGTTTTTTCTGAATTTCAAAAAGTGCAACCGGTTTTTTTTAAATACCAACTATTCGAACTATTCGAAAACCGGTTTCTCAAAAATTCGAATAATCGATCACCCTAATTATACCCCAACCGCCTATGGTGGTGTAGGGTATAACTAAATGTTAATACTGCGTTGTAAAACAATTGAATACTATTATATAAATATCATTCTATAAAACAACACTGCAATCTTTAGAATTAAATATTAACGTTTTGTATGTTTTTCGAAAAATAGGAATGACTTACTTATTTGTTTTATTTTTATTTATTTTCCAAATTTTGCATTTATTTTTAAGTTCTAGGAAGTCATTTGGAAACCTGCCATTTGTTCATAGAAGAGTTCTAATACATGAATTAGTTGCAATCGACATTGGGGTAAAAGGGATCGAAAATGGCACTTAATTCAGGGAAAGGTGATATTCGTATTTTGATGATCACGTTTTATTTTCTTTATTAGTAAGTAAAAAAATGCATTTTTAAAATTCTAAAAATTTTTTTGGAAAAATGGTAATGTCCGTCCATCTGTCTATACATTTGGGTTAATTGAGTCGAAAATGGCGATTAGTATTTTAATATTTGTTCGAAAAGTAGAAAAAAAAATATATTTTCCAATTTTAAGATTTTTTTTTTTTTTGAGATTCGAGTTTAGCATGTGGAATTCCATCTAGTCCACATATTTTATTTTATTTTTTTTTTTTTTGAAGGAGCATGAAAAAAATTTCTTTTGTTGACCAGTGTAATTAGTAGATAATCATAAAAATTTAAAAACCTCATAATTCTGTCTTAAAAAAACTTAAAAAAGTGTCAGAAATTTCATATAGGAATAATTACCATGAGCGAAATATGCAGGTACTTTACAAATATCAATGAATGAATAGGAAACCCAACTTAAAATGTGTATATACCTGAAACAAATAAAATCGTTATACTTTTGAATGGGAATGTGATTTTATTTGAATGGCAAAAACTCAAAGTTTCTTAAAAAACCTTGTTACATATTTTTTCTTATATTTTTAGCATCACTCAGTCAATATTAGTTAAAAACGGATATATTTCTAGCTGATGATAATAAAAATTTTAAATTCTAAAATTCTTTACAGGCAAACATTATTATCAAATGCAACGTGTGTTTCCTTCTATCGTAAAAACACTAGAAAATATTAAAGTATCAAATATTGCATACAAAATGCGTGACATACCCAGGTATGTTGGTTGTAAAGATACGTATAAATTTTTGGTTGTAAACATAAAGATTAAATCAGCACCTATACAATATACGTTGCGTATGATTAATATTATTACGTAAGGAAATATTGCTCATTCGATATTAAACATTATATTATCTGATACTTTATCGAGCAACTTTTTTTTTCCTTCAAATATTATGGACAACTAAATATTTGTTACCAGTTGTTAATAAAGCTCTTAAACTTATTGCATATTAAGTAAATAAGCAGCACAACTACTATTTTATAATAACAATAAAAAAATTGCAAAATAATGAATAAAAAACAACATAAATCACAAACAATATCCGACGGTGAAAAAAGCAACAAAATAAATTGCATTTATTGCAATTTTTCACAATTATTTGATTAAAAAACAACATATTTCTTGTGCTGTTTTTTTCAGATTAATGTAAATAACAAATATTTGTTTCTTAGTTAGTTAAGAAAGCCTTCTTTTTCTTGTGTTCCTTTTTTTTGCTGCCGCTACAAAATGAAGTAAAACAATGCTCATAGAAAAACACAAACACGTCTAAACTTTTAATATTATTAAATACGAAGTTGAACGTAAAATGATTTTAAATTTGAACAATAAAAAAATCTAAAGAAATATACCTTTAAAGTCATCATTTATACAAAATTTAGATGTGCTATAACATATCAAAGGGTAACATATAAATAAGATATTCAAGTGTACTAGAGTGTCATCTTATTTTCTAAAATTGCTTTTAATACTGCCCTCCTAAAAGTGCAAATGTGTGTTTATATTTGTATAAGTTATACCTTTTTGTTAATACACAGAAATGTTTAAACAGCTACAAAACAAAAAGAAATAACAACATGTTCTATTTTTAAGTATATTACAAAGTACACTAACACATATAAACATAGACATAAACGACATACCCACACAAACACATAAATGCAATGGGAGAGCGAGAAAGAGGCATTTTAACAAACATACACTGATTATACTTGTTGTGTAAATAACCCGTATAAATACTGACTGAATACAAACGGATAAACGTAACAACCAGCAACAACTACAACTATTTCTACTATATTTTATTTATTTTTTGTTTAATACTTCTCTTTCCGCTCGCCCTTCTGGTGATTGTGGAGTATATGTATGTGTGCTTGTAATAAACTAAAAAACGTTTCACATAATGAATTCATTATATATATTTAGTTTATTATTGTTGTTGCTATTGCTGTCGCTGTGTCTGTATGTGTATGTGTGTTATATTTGTTTTTATATCCTTTGTACACTACATTAAGCTGCGTTAAAGGATGCTTTTGATTTGTGCTTTCACGTTTGTGCGGTTCTTATTTCTACTGTCTGATTTCTTTTGATTACAAAGTGTAACCTAGACCTGAATTTGTTTGGTCATCGCAAAATTTTTCACTCTAAAAAATGATAAAAATATTAAGTACAGGATCAGAAATTATTTGAGATTACTGAGAGTAGTTTGTTAAAAATAGTAGTATTGTTTTCAGAGATTTTTTGCTTTTTTTTTTTTAATTTTATCTTGTAAAGAACTCTAATTTTTCTTTGTATTTGTCTTAAGAAGTAGTTAATTAAAGAGGTTTGAGATTTAAATGTGACAAAACATCAAAAAATAAAATTTAAATTGCCTTAAAATTTTGGATTTGCGTATAGAAAAATAAAAATAAAATAAAATGTTTAATAAATTTAAAATTGTTTGTTCTAAAATAATATGCAAAAATCAGAAGCGATGAAATATTTTCCTTTTCTCCATTATTATAAAGCTAGATATTTGACAGATGTAATGAATGAGTTATAATTTAAATCCAAAAAAATGGAAATCAGTAGAGATGTGGACGATTCTGTATACAATTTTTAATATGACAGAATGGTCAAGAGGATGTAAAGCATGTAAACGAAAAATTTTTTACATTTTCATTTGCATATATTTAGGCCACAGTATAAAGTATTGGAAAATGCTAAAAGGTTTCTGATTCTGTAAAGTCTTGAGAATATATAAACATTTACCTTTTGAGTTTCGAGATATCAGTCAACGAATTATCTTAAAAATTGCAAAAAATCAGAAAAAAAATTTTGGACAAATTTCTTTCAAAAAATGTGTAAACGAAAATTTTTTTACATTTTTAAACGTAAATAGTTCTGTCGCTATAAGCAGTATGATATAGATCGAATATTTTTCTGAATTTACGAAGTCCGAAGATTTTAAATATGTAATACTTTTTTATTAAATCTAAGCTATTAATTCATATTCTTAAAATTTGGTAAATAAGAGAAAATTAATTTTAAGCAAATTTTTTTGAACACCGCATCAACCAACTTCAAGTAAAAAAAAATCCAAGTTTAACAAAAATAATTTTTATAAATGATACATCAAATAAAATACAATGTCATAATCTATCAATTAAAATACTAAATAATGTGTTGATTAACACTCTGGCTAGATTTGGCATCGAAAAGTGAATCGGTGTCATAAAAACTTAATAATGATTAAAACCAGTTAAAAAATTTTACATCCCAGATTGAAATTGTGTAAAAAAAACGTATAAAATGTAAAAAAAAATTGGCCATTTATTATATGTTAAAAAAAAAAAAAAATGGTGTGAAAAACGTGTCCAATAAATAAATCAATATAAATCCCTCTTCCGAAAATCACTTTAACGATCCAAGCACCAAGTTAATATTCGACATAAATAAGTTATATATAAGTATAAATTATTTTATTAAATTTTATAAAGTTTGGTCAACAATTTACTATAGCTCCCATAAAAGGTCCACTTCGGAAATCGCCCAAAAGTGCATAAAATCATAAAAAGTTAGTATCAAAATAATATTATGTATTCGTATATTTTACACTTACTAAAAGTATCGGTCCACAATTGACCACAAGTGTAATATAAGTCCCCTCAGCGAGTTTTGATGCACATATACAATGGTGTAGGGTATCATATGGTCGGTCTTGACCGGCTATGTCTTTTTCTCTAGTTTTTTTTATTGTTTTATACCTTTTTAACTTAAGCTTAAGTATAAAAATCTTTCGTATTCGTAGAAATTATCCAATGGTAGGATATAAATATCGATGTAAATACAAACATATTTAGGTACGTATTTACAAAAACACAATACCAGTTATAAGCACGAGAAGCCAATATTTATATTGAAGTTGCAATTAAGACCAATTGAGAAGAGTGTTAAAATTGTTTAGATTTTTTTTTTTTTTTTTTGTATGTGTAAATGAGTCTGGGTTTTATATTTTCTGCAATAATAGGAGTAGGTCATTAAAAATTAGTGCAAACTTTAAATTGTTTTCTTCTATTGTGATGGCATAAACATCTTGTTTATTAGTGTAATCGTTGAGTAAATACAACCACAAAGGAGTTTTCCAATGGCTCAGATTTTAAATTATTGTAACTAAATATAAGTATGAGAATTCTATTATTGTGTGCATTAGTGGCGAGTGAAACGTTTGGAGTTTTAATTTTTTTTAAATAATGGAATTGCATTCGGAAAAGATGCCGCATTACAGCAAGTTAGTCTGTTTTGTTTTTTGATAATTTTTTCGTTGACTAATTTTATATGTACACAAGTTAGATATAATAAATTTTGCTACAGAAAATTTATGGAAAATATTTAAACCCATTAAACTAACAAGTTTGGAAGTAAGTATGTACGAATTGTATATACATTTACAAACACTGCCTGTCAACAGAATAAGATCAAGATTTTCGTTACCTTAAACCTTTTGTTATTTTTAAAATAATGAAATATAAATTTTTTTCATAATAACTTTTAAAGTCCTAAATTCTAAGATATTTACAAGAAAAATAAATTTAAGTAATAACTAAGTACGATTTTTAATAATTTTTTTTTTTTTTTTTTTTTTTCAACAAGCGAATTTTTTACGTAAATTTTTTGATTAATCTGAATAGGTTCAACATTATTTATTCAATTAAACAGCAAGAAATATTGGTTTATGTGGTACTTTTTTATTTTATTATATTATTTAAAAATCACTGAACAAATTTTAGTGAGCTATGATGGTAATTATCATATTTATAATCATTTTAGAACAATCCTACATAATTAAGAATTTCTTTTAGTGTGTTTTGGAGATTTTATAAGTGTCTTTGAGTTTATGGAGCCATCCATATATATAAACGAGTAACGTTATAGACTGACAGCCGTATTCACAAAAAAAAAAAATAATAATGTATGCTTGATAACGAGTTACTAACTTTTTGTATATAAATTTCCATAAGAAAAAGTTAGTAACTCTTTATCAAACTTACATTAATTTTTGTGAATACGTATGTTATTTTTCATCCTACGTCTAAAGTTATTTTGTATTTAGTGAATAAAGTTTAAAAAAAACATTAGGTCATCTTTCAATTTGGTGAAGAATTTCTAAGTTCTACTAACATTAGTGGAGTATTGTTTTTTCAACTAAAGTATTTAGTGAAGAAAAAAATTTTACACTAGACTTGGACTGAACAAATTTTCGCTATCAATAATTAATTTTAGTGGAAAAAAATTTTTTTCACTACCACTAGTGAGGCTGATATTTTTCAACTCACCACTAAAAAGTAAAGATTGTAGTTCAAATTTCCACTAAGTATTAGTGAAAACTGCAAAATTAATGCACTTCCTCCAACTCCGGTCGAAGTGGAATGTCCATGGAATGAATTAAAATAGTGTATAAAATGTATAAATTAATTTTTCAGTAAAATTCTTTAAGTTTTTTTCCGTTATTCTATGCGAAGAATATCGAAGTTTACAGCATTACACTTCCTTCGCAGCTTTATAGGATAAGACCCCATAAAGTATATATTTTCCAGGTCCTGGTTCGATTCTGAGTCGATCTAGCCATGTCCGTCTGTCTGTCTGTTGAAAGCAGGATAGGGCTTGAACGGGACAACGTAGGGGGAGGAAATTTGGCTCAAATATTTATCTTAAATAAGGTTTGTTAGGTATTGAAAATATATAAGGTGAAACGTCAACGAAATTTTGTAGAAATAGTTCAAGGACTTATATAAACTCGGAAACAAAAAATGGGCGTGGTCCGCCCACTTCACATCCCACCTTCCATATAACGAAAAATTTTGAAAAAGTTGATGGTGGGTATATGGCCGAGCCGAATATAACATTCGCGCTTGTTATTAATTAAACTTCTGTATGCTTTAACGAGTTCTTCACTACGAATTCAATCTTCCAATACCTCGTCTAAAAAATTTAGGTCCGGAACAAGAGATCCGTGCTTTCTTAAGTTCCAACGATATAAGTATTCGCCGAATCTATTTTTTAATTTTCCCAATCCGGTCGAAAGAGATTCGGCATTTAATATTTTCAATAATTGTAAATAAACTTTATCATTAACTTTAGTTTATAATAGTTTCAGTTTATTTATAAATTCTTCGGTTTTTTTATAATATCACTATATTATGAAACAATTAAATGGGTCTAGATATTTAAAAAAAGTGGTTGAAAAAAGAAAAATTGAAGACTAAAATCATCCAACAGTAACGTTGTACATGAGGGCAACCTTTGGCAATAAGTCTAAAATCAAAAATACGTTTTTTGATAAAATTTCCATACAAATTTAAAAAGGAAATTTTTCTACACAATGCTTGTTCACAACATTTTTCGTCAACGCTGATATGTGGTCATGAATGAAGTCCAAAGTGACAGAAAAATTAATACTTTAAAATAAAGAACATTTTTGTTTTCATATGGCATATATTGGAGTCAGAAAATATTGTCAGACATTATAATAGAAATAAAGAGTTTTTACTATATATGATGGTAAATTTTGTTAAGAATTGGTATAGAATATTTTGTATAAAAATGCAGACGTCAAGTAGTCAAATTGACAATTTATCAAAATAGTATATTTACTATTATTTTTGTTTAAGTATTAAAATTTTTTAAAGCTAAAAAAAGTAACATAAATATCCAGAATTATCCACAGTATTTTCATACTTTTTAAAGACCAGAATGTTCATTTGTATATTCTGTTTTAACATTTTGCGAATTTCAATTCTAAACCATTTTGAAATGTTTGATGGATCATTAAAGATTTAGACCTGCAGCTCGCAATTTTTTAAATAATTGAATGAAATTTGGTATGAATGGTTTTTTTTTTTTGGACACAAAAAAAGTTATTACTAAAATTTGTTATGATCGGTCCATATTTTCACCTAGCTCCCAAATTTTGTAATACTACATGTTTGGTAACCCTAAATTACTCTACCAAATTTGAAAGGAATTGATCCACACTAGACCACAGTGTCCAAATAAAATACTTTCCGAAATTCACTTAAATTCATAAATCACATAATAATTTTAAGTCAGGTTGAAATTTGGCACAACCTGACGTTAAAATTATTAAGGGCATCAGAAACGGAAGCAATACTAAATAAACCAAAACTAAATTTTGCCTTAATTTATAATTTCCTATTATGTAGAATTAACTTCAGAACAGTACAATTTTTGACATGTATTTATACTTTTTAGTTATTGTATAATAATATTGTATTAATATATTTCATATTCACTAAAGAACAAAATTAAAAAAATAAAAAAATCTATATGCATATTTCTATTAATACTATTCGGTGGGTTATAATATTAAAATATATTTATAATCTACAGAAAATTATCTTTTCAACGATACCAATCACTTATGTTAAAATATCGCGATTTATTTAATACCACGTTTGGTATACCTGTGCCCCTATGTGCGCTGCTGACAAAACTCTTCCTTAAGCCCAAATTACAATAGCGCATAGTCAGCAACAGTATCAGAAAAAATTATCAGCTGTTAACTGTCAGAATAACATGTTGCTGCCCATATAATTATATTTAAGCGACGCAGCAAAAATTTACAACAACCATCTTGCTTTATTCTACTTGTGTATTTTAGCCTCTCATTTATTTGCTCACTCTCTTTGTCTCGCTCTCAATCTGAATGCAGCGCAGTGAATTTAGAAACAGGGCTAAATGAAACAGCACTGCAAACTGCTGCTGACCAAATGTAATCAACACCATAACAAACAGTGTTTTTTAAATTATCAGCTGATTATGGCAGCACACACTGCTACTGACTACGAGCAATTGTAATTTGGGCTTTAATCTCAGATATTTAATAAACCGTAGTATACTTATTCGGGCATTAGATAATTCTATGAAATAAATGAAGAAGAAAGGGGAACATATAATTAGGTCGAGATATGAAAAAGACAGGGGAATATGTGATTTATTAAATACTAGCTAATACCCGGCGTGCTTCGCCACCCCCCGATAGATAGATGTTTCCCGTGCAAAATTTGAAAATTTAAGCTCTAATAGTTTCCCAGATATACTAATTTACTAATGGGAAGGACCATACCCCCATAATCCGCTAATTTATTAGACAAATGTTTTCATGGATGTCAAAATTCTTTGTGCAAAATTTGAGCATTCCAACTCCAATAGGTTCCAGATTTTTGCATTTAATTCATATGGGAGGTACCATGCCCCCTACTTCTAGTCCGCCCATATTTTTCTTAAATATTAATATTGATACCAAAGTGGCTCCGACAAAATTTTAGAACTCTAACTGTTATATTTTCTCAGATATAATAATTTAATATTTTCTTTAAAAATGCCACGCCCACTATTGCTAGTGTACCAATTTTTGTCCAAAATATTCATATTGAAGCTAATGCTAGTCGTACAAAATTTGAGCTCTCTAACTTTTATAGTTTCCCAGATATAAAAATTTTTTTATTAACTTTATATGAGAGATGACACGCCCACTATTTCTTTTCCGGCCATTTTTGCACAAAATGTTCACATTGACACTTAAGTTTATTGTACAAAATTTGGGAAATGTAACTGTAATAGTTTCCTAAATATACGGCATTTGGTATTGGCAAGCAATATTAGGCGTGGGATGTGCCATACCCCCTATTGCTAGTTCGCCTATTTTTTTCCAGAATGTTCATATAGGTGTCAAAGTTGTTCGTGCAAAATTTGAGGACTCTAGTATTACCAATTTCCGAGATATACTACTTTTAATAGTTATTTAGTAAGTGGGCTTGGCACCTCGCCCACATGGAATTTCAAAATAAAAAGTAGCCTATTTTTCTTTCCAGGCATATAGAAACACACTGTGAAAAATTCAAGAAAATTGGTTCAGCTATTTAGGCGGCTATAGACTTCAAACAAACATACATACATACAAACAAACACACATTAATTATTATATATATAGATAATATGATCAAAAATTAGTAATTTGGTTAAAAAAATTAGTCAAAGAAAGTTTTCCAAATATAGTCTGACCAAGAAATATTGTAAAGAAGAAGTTTTTAACATTTTAGTACAATTACGTAACAAAAAATACAATTTTATATTCAATTTAGTACAATATCGAAAATCTCATTTATCATCTCCGGTATGCGTCTTAGATTTCTGAACTGTAATGTATATTAGTTCTGTATTATGTTCTAGTTATAAACACTAAATACTCTTAGATGATCCAAAAATTAAAAAAAGTAGATGCATTAACCCAATATTCCAAATCCACCAATTTCATTTAATAATCTCACAGCTTTACATTTATTCAGCTTATGATTTAAATTTATTTTTAAGGATTTCAGTAAAATAAGATGAAAACAAAAAAAGTGATTAATTGTTATGGTATTGTGGCCACAAACGTATTTAAGGAATTGAGTTGTTTGTTATTATTTTTAATAATACTTGAAATTCAATTGTTAATAAAAAATTATTCATATTCTTTTACGTGTGCTAAAGCCAAAGCATACACATATTGTAAAAGAAATGATTTCAACAAAAAAAATTCCTATAATTTTCGAAATGAATGAATGAATGATTTGCAACTGCTGCTTCTTCTGGTGTGGTGTAGTTTTTGTTGCATGAGTGTGTTTGTGTATGTTGTAGCAAATGTTGCATGGTGGGATTTTAACTTTGTCTGTAATTCCTTTTCTTTTAATATTTTTTTGTTCTTTTTTTTATTTGTACTTTTATTTGTTGGTTCTTTTTCCATGCTCCATCATCACTTACGCAAATTAATATAGAGAATGTTAAATGCCTCCTTGTAGGGTAATCAATGTTCCTTTTTATTACGTTTAATGTTTTTGTTTTTGTTGTTCCATGGATGTTGTTGCTGATGCCTTTGTGTTTTATTTTTGTTCTATTTTTCTTGTGTTTTTAAACCATAAAAATAAGTAAAGGAATATAAAAACCCCCCACACTCACACTTACACATATTTTACTGAGAAGAAGAAAAGGAGTAGAAATAAAAAAACACACATAACAATAATGTGTTTGTGTGTAGCAATAACAAAAAACCAGAATAATAACAACTTTATAACGATTATACTCAGTAGCACCTTAACCCAACAATTACTTATAAATGTGTTTGTGTTCATGTATGCTGTACATGTAAAAAGTGTTTGTGGTGAGTAAAATAGAAGTATATAGATGTTTTCAGGATGCTTATGGAAAAACAAATTGTACCATCTTTTAAAGTAAAGGAAATATAATTCATTTGAGGAAAATAATTTTAATTGTTTTTTTAAATATTAGTTACTTTAAGGATTTTTTTTTTTTTTTTAAATTAAAATATCACTTTGAAGTATCCTTGCTCATTTTAAAGCTTTAATGGTTCCCAGAGTAAAAGTACCATAGTACCGCTATTATCATCCCTGGTGTAGTGAAACAAGAAAATGGAATTATTTAAAACTTTCATCATTACAATGGGATTTTATTTTTATGCTTGTACGATTGAATAATATTGATGTATATGTACTTATATATATGTAAGTCTCTGTGTGTATGCGTATTAGCGATGGTGTCGTTTAACTGTTCTGCATATTGGTGTTTGTATTTGAGTGCAAGGGTGCGTGCATTTCTTTTTCTTTTGATTTAATTTGTATATATGTGTGTAAGTGTGCTTGTGCGCTTCAAAGCTGCTTGAATTGCAGCAATGCAGTTAAACGCAATACCCTCAGAAAGAAATCCTCCATTTCATGATATTTTATTTTCTTCTAGTTGTTATTTCTTTACTTTAAACAAATTTCAAAAACCCATATATATATAGACACAAACTCACATAAAGGGATAGGATGTACGCATATACTCCACATTACTCCTCTAAGTGTATGTAAAAAATGAATACGTAAATAACGTAATATTACAAGAATTGTTAGCATACATATAGTCAGTGTATCTGCAAAAAGTTTTAGGACTGAATAGAGGAATAAAAAAAACATTCGCTTGAAGCTTTGGTTGGTTAAAAAAGATTCTTACTCCTTTTTCAGGTATATCCACGATATTCAAAAACGTGTAAGTTAATTTGTTAGCTAGGAGAAAAGTAATTTCTAAAAATTTTTGAAAATTATATCATTGTTATAGAAACAAACTTTTTAAATTATTATTAAAAATCACTTATTACACAAAACAAATTTTTGTTGCTACTTATGCTAAAATTGTTATTATGTATGCAACAGGGACCGAAAATAACTATTATCAAAATTTTAGGAATCGAAAAAAATTGACCCTTTTTAAGAAATATATTTAAAAGTTGCACAGTAACTGTTATAGTCAACATAAACTAAAAATTGTTAGTCGCAACTGTTATCATTCAATTTATATTTTTTTCATTGTTTCGAAACACTTATATTTGAAAAATATTTTTTTTTTGCTTGTCAATAACAATTATAAAGTAACAAATATTTTTTTTATTTTATTTAAAAACGTTGTTGAACAATTTTAATAAATAATTCTAACATTTTTTTAATCTTAAGTAATTTTGAAAAAAGTTAATTTTGCTAAACACAAAAAATATATGTATAATAAAATAATTAATTATAACGTAAAGAAAAAACATACAAAAATTATGTATCCCGGCATTTTTTCTCTTACCAGAGCTTTCTGAAGCTACCAAACGACGTAGAAAATTAAAATTTGGCTTAATTATAAAACTTTTTGTCCAACAAATACTAATGCAGCCATATTTTGAAATTTTTATCAGGGAGCGGATATAAGAGGATTTATGTGTCTTTTTCTAAGAAATTCTTCTTTTTCCAGAGCTTTCTAAAGCTCCCAGAAGACATAGAAAATTAAAATTCAGCTTAATTATAACCCTATTCGTCCTACAAATCCTTACGGAGCCAGATTTTAAAATCTCTATCAGGAAGCGAAAATACGTGGATCTATCTATATGGATTTAAATATATCTTTCCTAAGCAATGTTTCCTTTCCAGAGCTTTCTGAAGCTCCCAGACGACGTAAGAAACTAAAAATCGGCACACTTATAAAACTATTCGTTCAACAAATTCTAACAGTGTGCCAGATGTTTCTATCAGGGACCAAAAAGTCTGTTTTGGTATTAAGAACTTTTGAGTTGCTATACTTATTGTTTGCTCTCCAAATCCTATAAAAAACTGATTCTGCATTTCGGCCAGGGAGCGCATTTACGACGATTTTTTTTTATTTTGAAAGGTTAACGAATTTAAAACTTTAATCAATATAATTCCTATAAATTTGAACGGCTTCAAATAATTGACTTCGATTAGGGAGAGGAAGGTGTCTAAATGTTGTTCATATTTTTTTCTTTTAATTTTCGGATTTGTTTGTGCATATTTTCATTATTATATCATTTTTCCTGACATTGTTAGGCTTTTACGCTTGTATTTAATAAAATTTAACTTAATTATAAGAATTGATTTTTTTAAAGAAATGTAGTCTTTTGATATAAATATTAACTTCTGCAAAAAACCGGTTAACCGGTTTTTTCTGAATTTCAAAAAGTGCAACCGGTTTTTCTAAAATACCAACTATTCGAACTATTCGAAAACCGGTTTCTCAAAAAAGTCGAATAATCGATCACCCTAGTTCATACCCTACACTTACGCCTAAGCTACGGAGCTTATATGGAAATGTATTTTTAGTTTAAGTTTACAGAGTTATTGAAAAAGATATTCTGTCTTAAGCTGTCCAATAACACTTAAATAACAGTTATTTCGAACAGACTTAATACAGGTTTTACATTTAATCATTAAACAGTGTGTTGCTCTCAAGATCGCCTTAAAAAGTTTAAAAGTTATCATTATAAACAAAAATAAATATTTTTTAAATGGGTCGTAGAAGAAACATCCTTGTTAGAGAATTTTTTATTTTTAATAAAGATATAAAGGCGAACATTTGCAAAATACAGTGCGCGAAATAACCTAAGCATATACAATAAAAATATAAAAAAACCCACTTTATTTATTTTATATCGAAAAAGTATATTCCACATTTTATTTTTAACTATTTGCAGTTACATATTTTGACACTGAAATTACAAAACTTAAGATCTCTATTAAGAAATATGATGCAATTGTAAAGAGTAGAACGAAATAACCTAAGCATACAAATTATTTTAGCATGTTTTTTTTTTTTAAATTATATACAATGTTATAGCGGTTTAATAGTTGTTATGGCTAATTGGATTCCTTATAACATATTCCAATCCAATCCAATTGATAAAGAAGTCTGTAGGAAAAATATACGTCAATATTCCATTATTATTGTCCATTATTATTGTCCAGTGTTAAAGCGCCCCCTTTCAGCAAAAACTGTTTGGCATTTAAATCCTCGCATACTCTCGGACAAATTCAGGTTTATGAAAAACTGGCTGATGTCCTATTGGAACAGTTTTTTTCTGCAAACAAATTTTTTTTCTTAACTTTTAATTTTTGTTTAGGTGTCATCTCTGTGAAATGTATGGACCAAGTTCCAATAATCCTTTTTGTAAGAGAAAGAACGTTTATCATAAATTTCTGTGCTTATAAAACCCTTTAGGAATATTTTATTGTAAGTATTTGCACGATATTCTATAATAAATCCTACCAGAAATTTGGTTAGTATCTAATTTTCTTATCCCGCGGTTTATTTTGTATTAATACTCGAAAGAACCATCTGGTAATATAAGTTAAATATTTCATTATCACTAAGAACAACTTCCTCCAATTTTTGTCCAAAATCGTTTTTTTTTTTTTTTTTTTTTTTTTGCGAACGACAGTATTGGTGCTTTGTGAGAGTACAAAGATTTAAATTTTAGTATCCCTTTTCGCATACTATATGTTGGGATATAATTTTTAAGTGCATGAATATGACTCAAAGATAATATCAGTTTAGATAATTCATATTTCAATTATATTTATAGGTAGCAAATTATTTAAACTTTTACTCTGTATGCTTAGGTTTTTTCGTGGACTGTATGTTCTAAAAAATATTTAAATATTAAATAGAAAATAAAAGCTTCATTCAGTTAAATTTATGAATTAAAAACCATAAAATTTGTATATCATAACAAATAAAAATATTCCTTAAATAATAACTGTTATGACCAAACTGTTTTTTTATTTCTTATCAATAAGTAATACACAAAGACGAATAAAATATTTATTGAAAAGTAATAATTATGTATAAGAAATATTTTTTTTCGTTGTCTATAACAGTTACCAAACAATGAAAGAAATAATAATTGGAATCAAATAGTAAAATAATAAAAGTTAACCTGTAATAGTTACTTTTTAAGAAATATCTCATAAAACTTAAAACTCTTATGTATGCAATCTAAAAGATGTTTTTTCTTTAACTTGCTTATATTTTAAATATTATTAAACGAAATATCTTTCCCACTCACCCTTTTATTACATAGAATATTCTTCACATACATGGGTATTAAAGCGCGTTCTCACACTAAATAGTCATTTTATTTTTTATGTATTTTGTAACTCGCAGCAGTAGTAGTGACGGCGGTATTAGTGGTTGTGTACATTTACTAGTAGATACCAGCAGTAGTAGAGTTGTTGTGGTTGTAGTTGGTTCATGTAAGTTTTTTTTTTTTTTCTACTTCACTTTGGTTAAATTTAAGTATTACACATTTACCATTCCTCTAACCCGCAGCAGACATCTTCAGTTAATACTATAAAACATTTACTCTATACAGACAACGTCTCTTGTTGCTGCTCTTTAAGTTGCATATAAATATTTTGTTTTAAATAGTGTAAAGGGTTGTTGTTTAGAAGGTATTAATTATAAGTTATATATTAAAAATATTTTGTTGTAAAAAATAAATGTTTTGTTTTTCACCACAAATGATATTGAGTGATGTATTAATCAAATCAATTACACTCCATTATATGTATTTGAAGGTTTTCAACAATATAGAAAAGAGTATAGAGTGATTCCATATCAAAACGGACAGCAATCGTACTTTACGTCTCCGATGTCTATGAAATTCACTACAAACGTTGGCAATTGGCAATTTTTTACCGGAAAGGGATTCATGTTCCTTTTCAGTTAAAAAATATGATGGTTCAAAAAAAAAATATATATATATATATAGAGTCGTTCCATTTAAAACCAACCAGCTGATTTTCTCACATCTTCCGAATTTGATTTTCATTTGGTACAATTATTATTATTGTCAAAACTAAGACTAATTCAAAATTTCATTAAGTGGTTCGCGAAATATCGCGATTTGAAAGTGCAAAATAGCTCAAAATATATACAAAGTTGCATAACAAAATTACAAATATCTTTCGAAGTATTTATTATATAAGATTTATTGACATGTCATATTAAATGTATCAAAATTACCTTTAATATGACGTATAACATGAATTTTTTCTCAACATCGAAATTATCCATATCTCGCGATTTTTCGTTCGCGGGTAAATATCTCGAAAAGTGGTCTTTTTAAAAATAAAAAAAAAAAAAATGTTAATGATGAAAATGTTTTCTATAACCGTGGAAAGTGGCATTCTGGGACTCGCAATATTTTAGGGATTATTACAACAAATGTCATAATAAATACGAAATATTTATTTCAACTTGTATTGTTTTGTTTGTAACAAAATATAAAAATCGACAATTTCTTCCAAAAATTATCCGAATGTAATAAAATTCGGCAAGAATATTAATATTGACGCTGGTAACGCAAATGCCGAGTTTAAGTTTGTTTACCGCGATTTATAATATCTCAAAAATGAGTAAAATTGTCTTTTTAAAGGTAATGTAATTACCTTGAAAATTATACCTGAAACATGTTTTTATGTTGAATTTTATTGGCGGATAATTCGCGAATTAAATTTCGCGGTCGCGTATTTTCAAAAATGGTATTTTTAAATTCGTTCGTGAAATTTTCAATTAGTCTTAGTTTTGACAAGAATAATGATTGTACCAAGTATCATTAAATTCAGAGAGGAAAAGTTAAAAATTTAAATTTTTCGTGTTGGTTTTAAATGGAATGACTCTATAAACTAAACTCAAATTTTCCCAATAAGCTAAATCCCCGCAAAAACTTGGTAATGACATGTAGTTACGGATGTAGTTACTTTGTAATGACAACAACATACATGTATGCATGCATATATGTAATGCAGACCACATAAAAGTTGTTTGTTAAGTAATTATTTATAAAACGAATGTAAATAATTATTTATGATTAGGTTTTTGAAAATATTAATTTTTATTGATTTTTATAATGCAGTTACCAATTCGTGTGTTTGAAGAAGGGATACATAAATGAAAAGCAAAATTTCCGTATGAATTAATTTTTAATCTAAAATAGTTTTTTTTTTTATTTCATTTATTTTAATTACATTTTTGGTTGTTGTTAAGTTTTCTAAATTAAAATTTAAAAATCTTTTTACAACAACAAAAAAAATATTTTATATCATGACATTTCATTACTTATTTATAACCTAAAATGTAACTAGTTCCTATTGTTACTACTAATCATGACTTCAGTAATGCCTTTAAATGCTCTGTTTAACAGCTTGGAGTAATGAGTTATTGTAATGACATCTAAGTAATGTATAGGGTAAGTAGTTGCCTCTAATGTCGTTACCGTGTTAAAATAATGAGCTATTCAGCTAATGTGTAAGTAGTGGAGAGCCATTATATTAGCTTCTTAACTCATTACATGGCAACCAAAGTTTTTGCTGGGATCCTTTGAAATTTCATATTTATTCAACTAGTTTAAATATCAAGTAATAGTTGAGAGAAAAAAGGTTATAATATAACAATTGTATTTATCAAACTCTTTCTTTAACAAACATATGTTCATCTTTAACAAACATACATATGTTTATCAAATATTTTCAAAACGTTTTTTTTTTTTTTTAATTTTTAAATACACTTGAGCAGCGTTACCGTTGAGAATTTTTAAAATGTCGCCAAAAAAGGGGATTTCAAAATAAAAAGTCGCCAAAAAAGGGGATTTTTCCTAAAAAAGGGGCCAACTGCTTTAAAACCCAAACAAACCCTTAAAATTTATTTATTTGATAACAACAGATACAAAAAATATCGTATTTTAAGATAAACTACTAAGTCCAATTGTGTTACTAACAAAATAATTTATTTATAAAAATTATATATTTTTTATTATTCCAAAAATAAAGATTTATTCACAAATTTAGTTGAAATACAATTCTTTTTTTATTAATTACACTTCTGTACTTTTGTGTAAGGTCATTACTAGTACTCCAGTTTTTTAAATCTCCGTTGATCCCCGTTGTTAGGACTGAACATATGGATCTACAAGTATTGACTTAAGTCTGTTGGACAAACTAATTTTTATAATTGATTATTTAGTAAACAAAAAACGCGTTATAAGGAATTATAACTTAGGATATAAGTATTAATTCTATCTGTTTTTTTATTTTCCCAATCCAGTACAAAAAAAAAAAAAATCCCCCAAAAAGATGCTTATTTAAATGGCTATTCATAAACTTTATTATATTTATTTACTAACAGTTTCAGTTCATTTACAAATACTCCAGTGCTTTTTATATAACTATAATGTGAAACAATCTCAAAATAATTAATTTATTTGTTCAAATTAATATATAATGGCTCGATATATTTTAAACAACTTAGTTTCTCGGCATTTAGCCCTTAGTAGTAAAAAGTCGCCGTTTAGTCTCCATTTTAAAAAGGGGCCAAAAAAGTCGCCAGGTGGTCAAAAAAGGGGAAATTGGAGACTAAAGTCGCCAAACGGTAACGCTGCACTTGAGTTAAACATGAAATCATTTTTTTTTTTTTTTTTCTAAACTGAAATTTTGCATGAATAAATTAAATATTGATATTTTTTATACCCTACACCTCCATAGGTGGTTGGGTTATAATGCGTTTGTGCTGATGTTTGTAACGCACAGAAAAAATTATCGGGGTTTAGTGGTCATAAATGCCTTAAATATAGCAATATTTTAATGAAATTCGGCACAAAGAAGTTTTGTATAAGTGTTAATCTTTGTTTTAAATTCTCATAATTTACCATAGCTCCTCTATATAAACCTCTCTTCCGGAATTTACATTAACGTGCATAAATCCCATAGTTTAAATAGTTTATATTATAGCTTAACGTTAATATTCGCCACAAATAAGTTTTATATAAGTAGAAACAACATTGCTAAATTTTATTAGAATCCATAATATACCATAGCTCCTATATAAACCCACTTCCGGGAATCGCTCTAAAGTGCATGAAATCATATTGATGTTACTGTCAATGCATTGTTCTGTATTTGTATACTTTATTTTACATTTAGTAAAAGCCTTGGTCTTCAATTGGCCACAAATCAAATTTTTGGCTTATACACAATGGTGTAGGGTATCATATGGTCGGTCTTGACCGACTATAGTTTCTCTCTCGTTTTTATATTAGCTTAAAAGAAAATTTTGTATTCATCATTTTAAGCATATTGTTCATCATATTTCATGGACCATAGTAGCTGTTTTTGTCCATTACGTACAAATATTTTCTTTATATAATGTATGTATATATAATAAGGCGATTCACTCCCTATGGAAAGAAAAAAGTGATTTTGTTACCCCTCTCAAAATTCACCTTGATATGTTCTATGATATTCCCCAAAATATTTTGGTTCTACTGCTGATCGTTCGTGAGCTGAACCATTTTTAAAAAAGGTATTTTTTCCAGTTTTTTTTTAACTTTTTTGTATTTTGTATTCCCAAAGTAACATATACAATTCTAAATAATATTGTTGCAAGAATCATACATGAATACATGAATCCGTTAAAAAGTTATATTAATCTGAAGTTGGAACTTTAAAAAAATTTTAAATTTTTTTGTTTTTTTTCCAAAAAGGTGGCAATATTTATTCACTGATAAAGTTTGTTTTTTGTTCTGAGCTTTATCATTTTTTTAATGTTTTCAAAAGAAATCTTAATGTAAATGCTTGTAAAGTAAATACGGAGGAGTTTGGAACAAAGGTCTGCCCACAAGTCCTATCCAAATTTTTTTCAATTTTGGATTTTTTTTTTCTTTTTTTGTTATGTTCTCAAATTGCAAAGCTGGGATCAACATAAAATTATTTTAGAAATATAGCTCTTAATGTGAGGTAAACACCCAAAAAGTATTTTCTGACGGAGGCCCCTTATAACAACAGGGTGACCATTTCAATGATAAAAGTAAATTTTTTAATACGTTTTATACGGATTGGGATTTTGAGTATCTTCATGTAAAAAAGTAAAATGTGATTTTGGTAATAGTTAAATGATTTTGGGACCAGTTTTATACATATTATGCTGAAATTTCAATACCCGAGATCCAAAAAATCAGCGTATCATAGATTTTTGCCTTTGAGCATTCAAATTAATTAAATTGTATACTCGTCATTTTAAAGTAAATTTTTTCTATTAAATTAAATAAAAATTTACAATGTATAGTTTAGAAGTTACGAGCAATAAAGTATGTACACTTTTGGAAAAAAAGTCGATATTTTTTTTTCAATATTAAAACGTTATATTTTAGGACCGATAAGGTTATATGATACAACTAGTTTATGTGAGAGGCTTATCAATCTAAGTATGTATATTTTCAAAAAAATTTGTAATTTTTTCAAAACACACAAAAACAAAATATATGTGACTTCATGTATTTTGTTGTATGAATTAAGTTTTTGACAATTGGATTTGTTTTTTTTTTTATACCCACCTTCAAAAAGATGGGGTGTATATTTATTTTGTCATTCTGTGTGTAACGTGTCGAAAAAATCATTAAAGACCCCATAAAGTATATATTTTGTGGGTCCTGGTTAGATTCTAAGTCGATTTAGCCATGTCCGTCCGTCTGTCTGTTTGTTGAAAGCATGATAGGGCTCGAACGGAACAACCTAAGGGGACGAAATTTGGCTCATTTGTTGAAAATGGGAAAAATCGGTTAATAAACAAAAAAGTTATGGGCTAAATACTAGAAGCACAGGATGTACGTTAAAACTACATTTCATACTTTCTTAAACAAAAGCATGTACGACAACGTAATTTTGTACAGAAAGTTTGAGGGTCGATATAAACTTGGTTGTCCGCCCACTTTACCGCCCACCTCCCACATAAGGTGAAACGTCATGGAAATTTTGTAAAAATAGTTCAAGGACCAATGTAAAATCGGAAACAAATAATGGGCGTGGTCCGCCCACCTCACAAACAATGAAAGATTTAAAAAAGTTGATGGTGGGTATATAGATTCGGCCAAGCCGAATATAACATTCCCGCTTGTTTTCTCTCACATTAATATCTACTTATTAATCTATGGTCTTCGGTCTGAAAGTTTGTAATTAGAGTAATCGTTAATAACTGTAGCAAATTTCTTTGAAATTGGAGATATCAAATATGAAGATGCCTTTTTTTTTTTTTGTCGGTTTAAACAATTTTTATGTTACGTTTGTTACAACTTAGTCTATTTTCATCGTTATTATGCAATCGATTTCGGAGTTATTATTAAAATTTATTGGTACACAGAAAAAATTATTACCGTCTTTTTTTCAATTAACTCAGTTGTTTAATTTTGCAGCAAAATTTAATAAATATATTCAAGAAAAAATAAAATAAAAATAATTTGTTGTATGATTTTAACATTTTTAATTCATTCAATCATCTACTTGATTGATTTAATTAATTTATTAATTGGGAATTTTTTTCTGTTTTGTATTTTTTATAGTTTTTAGTAATTGATATAATCATTTTGGTGAGAGGTGCAAATTTGAACAAGTTTATAATTGAATGAATTATTTTCATATATATTTGTTAATTGGTGACTTTTTTCTGTGTATATTTAAAAATCTGTATTGAGAAAATTATTAATTCTTCTAATTCTTAAATTCGTGAAATATAAATTCCAAAAAGTGCTTGTGTTAGTGTCCTGTATTCTTTAAATTAAAAATTTATTTGCAAGAAGCGTTGCAGACTCAAAATAGTCGAACCTTTGAAAACATATTAAGCCATCTAATTTAATTCGCAGAAGTTCTGAAATCAACAATCTATTTATTTTTACAGGCTCAAAAAGTTTAACTTTCCATCCAAAATCTATCATTTTTGACTGCTACTGAATGAAGAGTGAATGTCCAGAACTTTTCAAAGTTTTACTTACACGCCTTTTTGAATTCCAGTCTTTTGGAAAAGTGTAAAAAAAATATTGAACTTTTTTTAACAAAATTTTTTTTAAAAATTTAATATTTAAAACAATTTTTAGTAATTATACTATTGCAACAAAATTTAGCATATAGTAACTGTGAATAACAACAAATATAAACAAGTTAAGGGTACTAACTTTTCTCACGTATAATAAAAATTATATACCTTAAAGTGTGCAGGGATTCTTTTTAACGCACTCCTTGTTTGTTGATATTGCAAAAATAATAATCCTCATTTAATATTAATTGTATTTTACCTTTGGCAAATAATTGTCGCATTAATTCCTAATAAATCAACATTTTTAATATGTATTTCTAGCTAAACCTTAAAAAGGAAACACCCTTTATTTATTTTTTTTTTTTTTTTTCTACCAAAGCCCATATTTTTATATTCAGCTAAGTTGAGTTAAGTTTAGTCAGTCAGTTTAGTCGTTTGTGCTTATAAATCGCAGCCGACTCTTTGACGCCATATTACAAAAGTAATGGGTATACCGTCATAGATAACTATGGCGTTTTTATTCCTTAGTTTGTTTTTTTTTATATCTACTGGGAAATTTTACTAACTATGTCTTTTTTCTCTATATCTCATCTCATTCTCCTTTGGCTTCTCTTTTTCTGTGCTTTTTTTTACAAGTTTTTTATATGAAAGTAAATTCTTCTTTTTTTATTACTCGTCTTTTACTGCTGCTGTATTATTTGATGTTGTTGTTTTTCTTTATTTTTATTTTACAATAAATACAACAACATAGCCAAACCACCAACTTAAAAATAATAAAAACTGTCCAATTTATTTAGCATGGAACATTTTCAAAAGCATGTCTACTACAAATAAAATTGTGCTGAGAGCAGGATTAAAGAAAAGAAAAGAAATGTTGAAGACTAAAGCTAAGTTCACATTACACTAATATTTGTCGTTTTTTACAAAAAATTTGATTTGCCTAATGTGAACACCAAATATTTTTACGAACCAAACAAAAAAACAGCTGATTTTGTTCAAACAAAAATATTTGCTTTGAGTCAAAAATATGATATTTAAGTGTGAACATTGTGTGAACATAAGATGTAAAATATTTGCCATTATTTTGGGTAAATTTTTGTTTGATCTTACAAAATAAATATAAGATCAAACATGGTCAAACAACAGCTGACGAGGCAGGCAGCTTGAGTTGTGAATAGGGTATTCACTCGAATATTGTTTGTTCGATTAATCGACAAATGAAAATCAAATAATTGTACGATTAAATTAAAATCAAGAATTTCGAGTAATAATTTATTGGAGCAAATTATGCCGATTAATCGAATAATTCGAGTAAAAAAATATTTTTAATATTTCCTTTCTTAACTACTTTTTAGGATGTTTTAATTTTAGTTTCCTAAAAAGTTTAGCTTAGAAACAATGTTTCAAAATTTGTATAGAATGTTTCGAATCTAAAACTGGTACCATAAATTGGAATTTATTAAAAAAATTGTATTTAATAAAAAGAAATGAATATATGCCTAAATTACAAAGGTCCTTTTTTAATTACACAATTAAATAAATTTTTATTTTATACGTCACTTTAAAAAATTATAAAGTAAAATTCAAATAATTTTAATATAAATATAATAAATAATAAGAAATAAATTGAAGGAATTTAAGCTTGATTTGGAAAAACATATTTTTTGTTCTACGAATGAAAGTACATAGTTTATATACCAATAAATGCTCAGTCTGGTGTAGAGGATGTGATGGTTTGAATGAAATTTGTAATATAGAAGGAATTTGGACTTAAAATTAAGTTTAGCATGTAAACTTGTTCTTTATGTTAAGAATAGCTGAACCACTTTATCTAAAAAAAAAAAAGCACTTTGGAGCTTTTTCTCATTTTCAAAATGCAATAACTCAGAAACTAATAAATATATTTTCGCATATCTTTCACAGCCTAACGGACAAAAATACAAATAATATTTGTGTAAAATAGTATACTGAGTCGTTTTTACTAAATTATAACAAAAATAGTAAGAAACGACAAATAAAATATTTTATATTTTGGTAGAAATTGTGGTTTAATTCAAAATAGAGCCAATTATAATTCCTGCGCGTACATTTGGGATAAAGAATTATTTATTTTAAATTAACAATAAATTTGTCCATTAAATGGACAAAAGTAAGTAGTTCTAACTAAATGTATATTTGACTACTTTATTATACAATTAGTCAAATATACATTTATATAATTTCTTATATTTTTACACTGATATTGTTAAACATTTTTCCACAAAATGGAACTAAGACATTGTCTCGAGATCACTACAAAACAAATAAGAGTAAATTATCTTAAAAATTTTATACATTTGTATAATTTTAAATGATCATCTTTTAAATATTGAACATAATTGAACAATGAATTATAAAACCTTATACCCAAAATAAATCTGGGTTTAGTAGATCTTCGATACTTAAAAATATTGTACAAACATTTTGTATATAAATGAAAACCTCTGTTGTACATAGGTTAGTATGTGTCCAAATTAAAAAGCGAGGTTATGAGACAAAATCGTAAATTATTCCAAAATGGATAAAAACTCATCATTAGTTTTAATTTTTATCAAAGATATTTATAATTACCTTTAAATGGGAATCATTTTTTTCACAGTGTAAAAACTAGTCATTTTATAGCGTCACAAAAGTTACAAAAAGCACTTCGGACTACCCTTAATATAAAATTTGGTTCAAATTGATAGACCAAATTTGTTAGACCTATTTATTTAACTATTAATGAATATATTAAATATAGAAAAACAACGGCATTATCAAAGCAAAAAAAAAACAAGTATTCACAAATTTACGCAAATTTTAATTTTATATTTTTTTTGGAAAGACTATTTCTTATTTTAAGCTATATTTTTGTTTTCTTTTTTGATAAGCATTGAAAAATCGAGTAAAATTTTAAGGTATAAATTAATCGAATAACTCGAGTAAAAGATTTATTCGATAATTCGAGTAACTTAAGAACTGCTTTATCGAGTTATTTGATTATTCGAACAATGAAAAAGTCGAGTAAAATGAATACTCTAGTTGTAGAGGTTGTTGTTTTTATGTACTTAAACTTCAAATCGACAAATAGAAATGAACAATTTATATTTTATATATTTTAATTCAGTTTTTTAAATAAAGCTTTTAATATATGAACATATTTTTATTTTTTATTAAATAAAAAAAAACAAAAAAAAAACCAATAGTGCTTGTTATGCTTTTTATACAGCTGAAAGTGGCGTGCAAAAAATAAAGGTTGAAGTCGACTTAAAATTGTCGGCGGCGGCGGGTTAGCAAAAATAGTTCGACGGCAGCTGAATGAAAGCATACATTTTATTTTTATTTTATATTTTTCATTAAAGCCCCAACCACTCAACTAAAAATAATTGTAACTCAAAAAATTATTTGGGTAAAAATCAAGTCGCATGAGGCGGCATCGGCGCTTACAACCAAAATAAGTACGACAGTGGCTAAACGCCGGTCGAATTCGTCCAGTGAACAGTGTTACATTTGGCAGTTTTAGAACGACAAAAATCCAATTTGGGAGAAATTGGTCTGAAATTGTATATTCTGTTAGTAGATAAGGCCGTTAATAGTCCCACTAAAAATGGGCGGAAAGAATCACTGCCACTCCCATACTCAAAAAAAATTAATTTATTTGTATGAATTTTCTGCATATTTTTGTAAGTTTTATTAAAATAAGGAATATTTCAAAAGTGGGCGTGGCAAGATCTTATCACATCAATTGTAGTGTAACACTTACATAACTAATTTTCGGCCTTTATTATAAGATACTTTAATAATTCTTAAAAAATTGCTTAAATAAGGTACCTTATATTTTTTTCTAATATTTTAAATGATCGCAAAAAGTCGCAGCCAAAATTCTTAGATATAATTTTGTAGATATCACTTTATATATCAATCGTGTTTTTAAATTGGAACTCGTTGGAACTTTTTTGTTCCAGTCCATTAAAAATAGAATTTGTCAAAATATATATTTTTTGAATATTATGATTTCTTTTAAATAAAAACAAAATTTTCAATATATATTTTTTAACCTAGAAAATTCCAACAGAATAATTTGGATACATTTATTATTACATACCAGAAAAAATCATATCAATATCTCTAGTATTTACTGAGATATATGAAGTTAAAATTGTCATACATCTTTACAAAACTTGTAAGTAAAATTAAAATATTTTTAAAAGTTGCAAATTTAAAAGTCCATATAGACGCGCTATAGACACTTGCCAATACTTTAAGTATTTTTTTCCATAACATATGAATGTTTACTAATAAATACGAAAAAAATTTGACACTGTGCAGTGGCAAAAAGCGGTGTTGTTTTGTAAATGACATAAAGTGAAAACAGAGTTGTTATTTTGTATAAATATAAATTATTTATAAATATGTATATATTTTAGAGTAAGCTTAATTAATGTACATTTTGAATTTTTAAATTGATATTAGTTATCATTCATTATCCAAATATTTTATTTTATTGTAAGTTTTTTAACTATTTTTCTAAAATAAACAGCATTTCCACCTTATATAAAATAAAAACGCTACAAAAATTATCTTGACAACCACAATTTCCAAAATTCTCTCTAAAAATTGTTATAAATAATTAAAAGCAAAAATAAAAAAAAATATTATTTTGTTATAAATTCATTTAATTATAGGAGTCAAATAAATTTGTAGTAGTTGTGTGTTCAAATAATTTTGAGTAAATAATTTGCATCTAATCTGAACAGGCTTAAAATATTTTTCCCCTTCTCGATATTTGATAGCTGTTTTATGAAACAAAAAACGTGATGTGAACAGAAACAGAAAACGTGATGTAAACAAAAAATCAACTCTGTATTTAGGTTCAAAAATTGCGGGAAAACACGAGCAAATAATTTGTGTCAAATATTTGGCTAATGTGAAATTTGCTTAAGCAACATTTCTTAGAAATTATATGTATATTTAATTTTAAAGTAAACTTGAGTTAGTAATAAAATTGTTGTGTATGTATGTGGTAGGCAGTAAAAATATGTTTCCTTCTTTGGGTTTTTTGTTGCAACATTTACAAAAATTGTATAGAACTTGTTAGAGTGCAGTTAGAAAAGATAAAGTTTTTAACTTCTTGCTTTTTTTGTGGTCGGCTGCTGAGTTGGGCAATAATATATTTGGTATAGTGTATAAGTAGTATACTTACTAAATAAGAATAACGAAAACTAATTTTGATTGTGAGATGTATTACGCAAACAAAATTCTAGATACGAGTAGTTTAATATACGCAAAGTAAGAGCGAAGAATGTTCAGCATGTAAATATTCTAATATATTTAGCAATATGCCAAAAACGACTTTTTGCGAAAAAGAACTTTTTATTGTTGAAAATGGTTCTTTAGGATTTCAGCAGCAACTTTTGTTCTGCGACTTTTTCATTATTCCGTTATTTACAAAATTACCGTTATTTTAAGGTTATTGAAGAAAATCACAATTTTGACCTTTAAATTTTCAGAATTCGACCAAATGATGTTTGGCAACTTTGTACAAAATCCTTTGGCGAGTATTTTTGCTGAACATATGAACTCATAATATTTGCAAATACAGAGTGTTTTTTTGAAAATCGGTTAAAAATAACCGGAAATCAGTAAAAAATGTTCTAAACAAAAACATTGATACAAAGAAAAACAACAAAAAACAATAACATTACAAATATAAACAAGCGCGAATGCACAGAGGGCCAGGGAGATCGATTTTTGGCCAAAAACCCTTATCGTTGTCGGATATTGTAAAAAAAATCATATTTCAAGGTTATTGGACTTGCTGATTCCAAAAATGAACTAAAAAATATAAAATTCAAAATGGCGGAACCAAAATGGCTGCCAAAATTTGTTAAAAAATTATCTTAGATCTAGGTAAAATTTTGCGTATAGGCAGTTTTAGAGTTACTTATTTTGAAACTGAAATCAGAATTTGAAAAAACAAAATGGCGGACTCAACATGTTTCTTTATGTTATGTTAATTTCTTCAAAAATATATATTTTTTTTATAATCGATAAATGTGTCAAAAAACAAATACAATAAAACTTAGGAATATGTTTTCTGTAAAATTATCGAAAATATTAAAAAAATTCAAAATGGCGGAAGCAATATGGCGTCTAAAATTTTTTTGTTAGAGTATCTTTCTAAAACTAAGTTTTCTGTTTTTTTTTTTTTGTTGTTACGGAATTTAAGAGCATACATAAAAATCAAGTAAGAAAGTTATAGTCGGTCTATCCCGACGATATACACCCTACACTATTACTTTTGTACATTAAAATTATTTCCGAAATTTTCGGATGTGGACCTAATAAGAAATTAGTTTATATGAATTTTACTGATTTTAAATTTATCTGTGTCAAATATTACCATGATACTGTAATTTTTGTTCGATTTTGGGAATTAAAGTTATTTTCGAAAGTGGACTTTATATAAGAGCTATGCCTAATTGTGAACCGATCTTCCTGATATTTTGTACTCCGATTTAATATTGCATAAAACTTATTTGTAGTGAATTTTATTGAAATAGTGATATAAATAAGGCATTTCTATGCGTTAAAACCCTATTCGAGGGGTATTTATATGGGAGCTAGTTGAAATAATTAACGAATCATGACCAATTTCCGTATTGTTTTTCTTCTTTTAAATAGAGATAGAAAATTAAATGAATCTATAATTATATCGAAAGTATTAATTTTTGTGTAAATACACTGGATAATTATTTATTTGAAAAAATATCTGAATGTTTTCATTAAATTAATGATATTTTGATATCTAGGAACAATATTATAAATTGGTGCGATATGGTCATTTATCATTTGGAGCAAGTTTGGGCAACTTTTTTCAAAAACTAACATTCCATTAGATATAAAAATAGAAAAAAAATAGTTTTTATCGGACTGAGGATTTGTGTGGATTTCTTTGGAAAAATATCAGAAAAATTTTAACTTATATGATTAAAATTTAAAAAAAATATACTATATGAAAATAATTTAAATTCGGGTTATTTTGGTTATAATTGCCGATTTTGATGTTAATTGATGCGAAAAAAATTTTCAGCTTTCATCATAAATATATGTAGCAAAAACCAAAAAATGGTCCTTCAATAAAATTAATTTCCAACAACTTTTTTAACTTTAGATCGATACAGAAGGAAATGGTGTAGATGGATAACAAAAAAAATTTCGGAAAACATACTTTTAAATATTCCTAACAATTTGCCATATTCGTTATTTTCAAATTCTTAAAAACGACTTATGGCCAAAAATCTATCTCTCTGGCCCTCTCTGGAATGTTGTATAAGAGGTGGGTGGTAAAGTGGGCGAACCACGCCTATTTTTGTTTCCGTGTTTACATTTGTCCATGTAGTATTTGCACAAAATTTCTTTGACCTTTCACCTTATATGGGAGGTGGGTGGTAAAGTGGCCGGCCCTGCCCATTTTTTGTTTCCAAGTTTATATCGACCCATGAAAATATCGCTATAGTACATGCTTTTATTTAAGAGAGATATAACAGAAAAGTATGAAATTAAGCTATGAGCAAAATACCTGTGTTTTTAGTATTTTGCTCATAACTTTGTTGTTTATTTAACGATTTTACTCATTTTCAGTATCAGACAAACCCCCTTCGTTGTGCCGTTCAAGCCCTATCCTGAATTCAACAGACGGACATAGCTAGATCGACTCAGAATCCAACCAGGACCCAGAAAACATATTTTTTATGGGGTTTTAAATAAAAAAATATTATGTATGATCTTTGTTACTACTGTATAATTCATTTCAGTAACATAAATGCTGATATTTTTATAGACATATCAGCAGTATAGACCAAAGATGGAAAAAGTATCACTGACAATACATTGAATTTGTAAATGCAATATCATGCAGACATCACTTAGATATGTCATTAATTTGTCAGCACTATTGACAACATGCTGATTAAGTCCTGAAGAAATTTGACAAAATATATGAATATGTCAGTAGTTGTCATGATGTATTTTGTATGTACACAAATGACAAAGTCAGCAGTGATTCTGACGCGTCATGAAATAAGACGTCTTAAAGAAACTTCCAACTGGGTTCTTTTAGTGCGATTTAAAATCTTCGGTCTGGTTTTAGTTATATCAAATACAAGTATCCCCTCTACACCCACTCCTTACCGCTCATTTTTCTAGGATTTCTTCTTGATTTATACAACTGTTGGAGAAAAACCGAAATGTTCCTGGTGATTTGGAAGACTATACCTACAATATATGCAACATTATTTTCAAGATACTTTTTTAGTGTTGATCTGTATAATTTGTATAAAATTTTTGGGGTATGTAACGTAGGTTTAATACGCGTTCGTTTGATACAGTCAAGTTAGTGTTCCACGTTATATGGGCTTCAACCACATCTAGAGAGAAAAAAAATAAACCTAGATATTTTTTATATCACCCAATATCTTATTTTGAAATAACGCCAATACATTATTACCAAAAATATATGTCGGTATAAGTAGTCTATTTAAAGGCTTCTTACACTAGATGTTAATATCATAAAATACTTTATAATAAACCTTTTTAAAACTATCTTGGCTTATAAAAATTTGTTTTATGTTTATTAGTCTAGTATGAAAAACCCAAAGATTATCGCGCATTTAAGAATTTATAGAATTATGAATGCGACATCACTTAGAACATCTTGAGCAAATTTCAATTTCCTACAATGATTAGAACAGAATGCTTCACAGCCATTTATGTTCATGATCTCCCAACAAATTTGATCCTTAGAAAAATATTTATTTTTTATTTTATTTTTTTCACATTGCACATCCATTTAAGCTTGTGTAACCATTCTTAATACATAATTATCATAGCAGACATTTATTCTTAAATAATTTTTTATAAACTTTTCAATAAGTGGTTAAATTAATATTTTTATCTGCAATACTTTACTTTATTTCAACTTTACTTTGCTCAATAAGGAAAAATTCTAAGGAAAAAAAAAAAAAGGAGAAAATCTCAATAAATAAAATAACACTTGTCGGCATAATACTAAGAAAAAAAGAAATATTTATTATTAAAAGTGATTTGAAAGTTGAAATAAAGTGTAAACGGATTTGAATAATTGATTGTAAAGCAGAAAAATTATGTAAAATAAGTAGAAAATAACAATTAATACGTTGGGGAAGGGAATGTTTTTAAGTAGAAATTATTAAGAACTAAAAGATGTTGAATAAATTAAATTATATAAAATATTTATATTAGAACTAGAAGATATAAAAACAGGCAGGGATTTGTGTTTGTAATAGAAAGGAAAATAGAGATAATTTTATTTTTCCAATATGCTACATATTAAAAAAATGTCCAACAAAAAAATCATCATGTGACCTATTGTTTGAAATCAGACCAGATCTTCCAAAATGAAAAGTATGACTTAAAAATATTCAGGAATTTGTCTTGAATTCCTTATCATAATATTACATTTAAATACTGAAACAATTTTGTAATACTTTGTATGTCTTAGTTTTTCCATAAATTTATTGCTTATCATATTTTTTAAAACTTGTTACTGTTATCTTTAAAGTTATTGTCACTTAAAATAAATTGTTTTATCTTTAAGTCGTAAAGAATAACAAACTATTATTTGTTGTTTTTGCTTTTTTTTTCTAATAACCTTAAAAAAAATATCTTAGTTTTTAAGTTGCTTAAAGAAAACAAAAGAATCTATAGTTTACATGAAAACTTCCCATAAAATACAAGTCTCAAGATTAAAGTTTTTCATTTCAATAACACAATGTATTTGTTTCTTGTTAATTTATTGACACTTTTCTACACCTGTGTATATAGTTCTTTTAAACTTTTTTTCCATAAAAAGTATTACAAAAAAGAATTATAAAAATTATTTTTACTGTGGTCAGGTTGAAAGGTAAATTTACTTTGGAATAATGAAGAAGAAAAAGGAAATGAAATATTATTGATTTAAGATCAGTTCAATGGATATTAGAAATAATTTTTTACAAATATTCTCCCTTAAAATATAAAAAAGATTTTACTCTAAATTTAGCGAGTAAAATTAATTTACAACATATTAAGTTTTTCTTGTAGGCCTTTCACATAGATCTTTTAAATCTTGTTCCTATTTTTATCCTCAAAATATCACTTAAAACACATTAATAGCCAATATTGTCATCAATACTTTTCTAAATTCCAAAAAAAGTGCTACCAAACTTATTTAGTTACATTCTAAAGATTTTTGTAGTGACACTAAAAAAAAAAGTATTATAAACATACAAATATGAGTTATATTTTTTCTATACAAAAACTTTATTCCCAAAACAATTAGAAAAAAAATTTTGAAAGCCAATTAAAACTTAAATGATAACAAACATATACGAGTTAAGTTGAGTAACAAGCTTTTTATAACTCTAATACACAGACACTAAAAACTTATTAAAGAGAATTTCTAAGCAAAAAGTGTGTGTGTATGCGTAGTTATAGATAAAAGTGTAAGCGTTTTTTTTTTTTTTTTTTTATAGTTATAAATTTTAGGAAATATCATGACATTTTGGTAGGTGGTCATGAGTGTCAGTATTATTTGTTGGTACATTGAAATGTTTAGGGAATAGTTAAATAATCCACACTAGGTGGGTTATCTGATAGTGAAGCATGAAAAGCTTTAAAATGTTGATTATTTTGAGATGTGAAATTGAAATTGAAATTTAATTTAATTTTATTTATTCAGTATAGTAATACAAAGCCCTCAAGGCCAAAATATAAATATGTATTACACAGTAATAATTAAATATAGCTTACATACTAATATAACATAATCTTAAAAAATTATTTAACAAAAGAAAAAAATAAATTAATCAATTAACATTTCATAGAGAGAAAAAATTTATTTAAAATTCATAGAAATGTATTCGGCTCCCCAGCCATAAAAGTTTAAATGGTAGGCAATAATATTAGTCACTAAAAAAAAAGAAATAGATGTACATATAGCAGTAATTTTTACAAAAATTGAAAAAATAAGTAGCCAAATGAAAGTGTTTTATAAAAATCTTTTCATATAACTGGTAATGTTTTTTATTTTCTAAATGTCAAGTCATGTAATATTGATGTTAAAACGGATTTTCTTCATCATACGGTAGGTAGGCCGATGAAATTATCAGGGTCGGTAACACTTGTCGCTCTTCTTCTTCCCTGACCAAAATACAACTTCTAGTTTTACCTTCTTCTTTACTGGCTACAAGTAAATCATCCCTCGCTGCTTCGGAGTGATGCAGGTTAATCTGCACCAATTTCAGGCCGCTTGGGATCATTGCTGCTTCTTCCTGGAAGAATCACCCGAAGCTGATTCAATCCGTATCTTACAACGTCATTTGTGAGATGTAGTAGTCGCAGGGATTCTGAACCGATTTTGATCCAGAGATCCTTTCCTTCCCTTTGTCTCTTGCCTGTCCTCTCTTGATTGTCCAATCCTCCGTACCAAACCCCTTATTCTGAAGGACCCGGGTAATCGTCTGTTCAGTCATGGTCACAGTAGCTCCAGTGGCACTCAGACCTGTGGTATGATACTTTTTGGAATAAAACTTTTCTTATTCTAAGGTGCAAAAAAAAAAAAAAAAAAAACAAGCGCGAATGTTATATTCGGCCCGGCCGAATCTATATACCCATCATCAACTTTTTCTAATTTTACGTTATATGGAAGGGGGTGGTAAGGTGGGCAGTAAAGTGGGCTGACCATGCCCATTTTTGGTTTCCAAATTTATTTAGACCTCCGAACTATACGTACAAAATTTCGTTGTCGTACATGTTTTTATTGAAGAAATATCAGCAAAAAAGTATAAAACGGACACCCTGTGTTTCTAGTTGTTAGCCCAGAACTTTTTTGTTTAATAACAGATTTTGCCCATTTTCAATACCAAACAAACCTTATATAAGACAAATATTTGTGCCAAATTTCGTTCCTTTCAATATGCTTTCAATTTTCTGGCCTTCCCAATATCAGGCGGTCCTTGTTTTCTTTCCCAACCAAAAATTTTTTAATAATATTAGAAACAGTTTGACGGCAGAAATTTAATTCTGTGGGAAATTATTTGTAGGACTAAGTTGGATTTTTTTTTTTTTTTAATTTTTTTTAATAATTTGTAGGAGGTAAATCTTTTTCGTCACTCATTTTGATGAAAATTACGACATATCATTTTGATGAAAATCACGACAAATCAACATGGTTATTAAAAATTATAACTGATGTATTTTTCCATTATAACTATATCAAAAAAAAAAAAAAAAAAAAATTCCAATATTGATTCCGAAAAAGTTATGAGGCACAACGTGTGTTAAGATTTTTTCGATCGCACTCCTTAGTTGTAAAATTGGACCGATTGGAAAAAATACTGTTAACGTAATCTTGTGTGAAACGATAAATAGTTATCACCCAGCCCTCGTATATTTCTAATAACAAAAACCTATATGAAGATAACTAAATGACTGTTGTTACTTAAAATAAAATCGAAAAGTTTTGACTTTTTTCCTAACGTTTTTATTATGGAATGTTATAAAGAAGAAGAATAAAATAGTTGGGTCAGGTTTTTTTTTATTTTGTTTTTATTTTTCATTTTAAGGAAAATGCTACAATAACTACTAGACATAACCAAGTAGTTATTTACCTCTATAGAGTGTTATTGAAAATGTTATTTCTGTCTGTTTACTATAGTGGCTGTTTTGTTTTTGTTTTATATTTTTTTTTTGTGAATTGTAGTTGTTGTTGTTTATTTTTTGTTGGTTTAGCATAGTTTTTTATTGTGCCAAAAACACTCTCTGCTAAATTCTCATCTGTATACTTGTAAACTTGTCTAACTAAAAGAGTTTACTTGTGCATACATCCATATGTATGCAGATATATGTATGTCAGTTAGTCTACTATTTATTTGTATATGTATGTGTGTGTGTGTGTTGAAAAGTACAAGTCGTATATAAATTTTATATGACTGCAATATAGCCATGTTAAAAGTGGGAGTAGACTGTGTGCACTCAATGTTGGTTGTTAGAACAAAAGGCAAAATAAAAAACAGGAAAAAAAAATCAGAAGACAGTAAAAAAAAAACTGGTTGGGAGGTGAAATTTGTAACACCCCTCATTTTCTTGTTTTTCATATTTCATTACACTCCATACACGTGTTAGTTAGTTTTGAACTTTGAGTCTCAACAACTGTTGGTTAGAAAGTTTCAACGACTGTTAGTCGGTTTGTTTAGCCGGCTGGTTGTCTGCTTGACAGCCTGTCTATTTGGTTAACTGACGTTTAGTTGTTTGGCCCGTTTTCCTTTTTATGTCTGTTGCAGTTTATATTCTCTTCCGTTACTGAAGCTGTAAAATAAAGCTCGCGCGTGTATGAGTTTTTATGCTTCATTCATTCGTTTATTTTGTTTTCTATTTTTTACTTCTTCTTTTTCATCATCATCGTGTCATTCTGGTGGCATCATGTTGTTGGGAAACCATTACATTACGTTACGTTCGATTCATTTTTTTTTTTTTTTTTATTTGCTCCATGTGTTCCTGGTTAGACTTGAAGATTGTGTATTGTTATTACTGCCTTCCAACTCCCCTTTTTAAACTTTTTTGTTCCACCCTTTTGTATTTTATATTGCACTCTTTTTTTTATTACTTTTCTGATTTACTTTTTTATTTTACTTTTCTATTATTCGTTTATAATGAATGCAGCGTTTGTAAAATGGTATTGTAAAATTAGTGCAAATATGGGTGGCAAAGTAATGCATTTGACAAAAATTTTAGTTCATTTTGTGTGTTTTGCATTTTTTCTTCCTTGTAAACATCTTTGCCTGTGTTAACCGCATCATTTATTTGTCACTCCAATGTTTGTCTGTGTGTGTTAGTGGATCTGGTTTATGTGTTTGTGTTTTAGTGCGTGTGTTCTATTTAAATGTTTTCAAATATAAATATGGTATATATATGAAGAAATATGTATTTGTTAAGACAAATATATAAAGATAAATAAAACTGTTTAGATCAGTGGTGGGCAATCTTGGTAATCGGAAAGGGCCTAAAGTAAGGTGCAATAGAAAGCCACTTTACGATTCAATAACAACGCCTCACTGTAGGACCGGGGCAAAAAAATCATCTCCTAAACGGTCGGATAAAATTTAGATGTATATGCTTAAGTTATAGAACTTAAGCTTTTAGAAAAATTATCTTATATTCACCATGTTATCGAAATTTTCCTCACCATCTCTGTGAGAGAGTGAGTGTCCTAGTCACACGGATTAGCGTCGTCGACCTTGACCTCGCTGTCGGTTGACTGACGTGGCATCGGTGTCAGGGGTGATAAATTCAGTACAATTGTACTTTCTTCAGTACAATTCGCTCTTCAAATGTACAGCAGTGCTCAAGTGATTAATTTATTAGTACAATTACAAAATATTTAATTGATTTGAAATAAAAGTCTTTTAGAAAATTTTTGGAAAATCATTTTGGAATAGTTGCTAAAATTGGTTTTAAATGTTACAGAATTTTTTCACAAACATTTTTTATCATTTGGACATTTGTAGACCTGACTGTTATAATTTTTAATGTGACTTTTGGATATGCGTTTATTGAGCTCATCTCGGACATTTTTTATCTCAAATTTTTTATTGTAAATCTCCAAACATTACCTTTAAGTCGAAGCTCATGCAAATCCCATCACATCGTTACATTTTCATTTAATACTTTTATCAATTTATCACGGTATAGTCAAACGTATATCTTATAATTTTCTATGTCCAACTTGAACGATACTTTAAAGTCAAATTGAAATAGTCAGTTCACTTTTATTGACTCTTTAAAATAATAATGCTGCTAAATTTTAGACCTCAAAGAAAATTTTCCAAATATAGTCTGATCAAGAAATATTGTAAAGAAGACGTTTTTAAAATTTTAGTACAATTACGTCACAAAAAAATATAATTTTATAATCAATTTAGTACAATATCGAAAACCTCATTCATCATCCCTGATCGGTGACCTTCGGATAGGGATTGCTTCTGTTGTCACTTCATTAGACTCAAATAAAGCTCGTACTAAGTCCATAATAGACCTTTCCCTGCTTCTCCCTCAGTGGTAACAAAGACTCCTGATTAAGGACAACAATTGCCTTTCTTGAGGATCCTTCAGTGTCTGTGACCTTGACAACTTTCCAGTCATGAGTTGGAAGTTGAGGATTGCAGCACTGGAGAATCCTCAAGATTTCCTCAGGACTAGAAGGTTCAGCTGGTATGACGGTGATGGATCTGGGCCCGCAAGGTATCTCACTCGCAAATACCATATCCATCTTGGCATCATCCCAAGCCTCACCAATTGCATTTACAGCGAGTTTTAGCAGAGACGCGGAGCATTTGTCTGCACAAGCCTTGGTATCTGCCAATGTCATCTTCCAGAACACACCAAGAAGTTTCTGGCCCCGTCACTGACACTTCGATCAATAGTGGCCCTTACGAGTTGGTCTTTGGCCACCTCCCTAAAGGACCTTGTTGATATTTGTGCTGGTTTGGGACGTTTGGTCCCTAGTTGCTGGCTCTGACTGTTAGGCTTTTCCTCTGACTGTTGCCGTTTAGGCACCACTCCACTAGGAGCAGGTGAAAGAGCTTCATTGAGAACAGCTATGTGAGCTATTGCCTATTCCAAGGAGGTTTTCTGCTCTTTGGTTAAGTCTTCGAACTTTTTTGAGCCCAATTACTCGATAAATTTTAAGGCGGAATGCCTAGTTGTGGAAACCTTTCGCGTAGTTTTGTACTTGGTAGCTGTTTTTTTCGCCTGTTCAGGCTTGGAAAGATGCAAGTAAGGGACAAGAGGATTCCGTCACTGATTCTTTCTGCACTTGGAATCTTCTTCGGAGGACGACTTAGTCGCTCTATCTATTGAAGTACCCAAAACAGAGGTTTTAACCGACTTATTGCCGATTAGGACTTTGGTTCAGAAGACAGATCTTCCTCTCTGTTTTTTGTTAGAACAACAGCCTTCTGGTCGAGTTTCTTTAATTTTACCACAGTCGGGCAGTTTAGGTTTCCTACCCTGATCTTCTGCAACACCAGTAGCTGTCGACTAGTTGCGATGTTATCACCAGATTAGTTAGGGTTTCAGTAGTATTCGACTCACCACAGCATATCACCATCGCTGTGAGAGTGGGGTCCCAGAAGATTATGAAGCCCCTAACCGGATACGAGGGGCATGTTTTCTTTTCGGACATTTCATCGGACTTTTATTTGCTTTTTATACCTGCCGCCCTATTGGGGAACAGACGCAGACCACTAAGCCGCCCAATAACATAATGGATGACAAAACGTCTGTACAGGCAGATTTTTTGCAGCTTCCAGGTCAATATTTTTTATAATGCTAATGCTCGAGGAAATGTTGAAGATATGTCCTGATATGGCAAGCTTTATACAGATGGGGCAAAAGAGGAAGTGAGCTTTATAAATACCGAAATATACATTGAAGAATATTTCCAGAAAAGGCTCCTTCCTTTCGTAAGAGAGCACAATGTGTTCACATATTTTTGACCCGATTTGGCATCACGTCAATGCGGTAAGAAAGCTATGGAGTTGTGTTATTAAATTAGCTTAAATTATAATTATTATTCATATGGAATTTCAACATAAAATAGCGTTCTAACTTGTTAAATTCAAATTAAGCCTATTCCTTCTCAACTCTAGGCAACGCTGACTAAAATGTTTGCATATAGAGAACAAGTATTAGTATTATGATAATATTAATTACAACAATGGAAAATATTCATTAAATATCAATAACCTTGTCTACTTGCAATGGAAAATATTCATTAAATATCAATAACCTTGTCTACTTGCAATTTTAACAAAATTAATTTAACTTTTTCGTACTTTTAAAGTTTCTGCCGTTTTAAATTTCCCAAAAAGCTATCAAAGTCTTCGGCAAATAAATCCAAATTAAACAAAAATTAAAAAAACAAATATTTTTCGACAAAAAATAAATTAAAAACGTTTAACATCAGTATTACATTCTTTAAACATGCAAAATAATTATTTATATAACGGTGTCAAAATACTGTCAGATTTCTTTTGTTCGTTTTATCACTCTTCTCGATTGTAAAAAATCTGAAGTGGCAAGCAATTAATCCACCGCATTATTAACACTACCGATGTCACCACAGATTAATGGACACCAAAATAACATACAGACTTTTTCACAAAAAAAAAAAAAACTTCAATCTCGATTTATTTTTTTGTAATTACCAACCCAAAAGATTAAATGTGATGATACAATTACAACAGCAGCCAACAACAATCTACAACCAATTGCAACTTTGTGGCTTTAAACAGAAATTCCAGAAATAAATAAATAATAAAAAACCGGGGAAAAAAAGAAAAGAATTTGTAAAATTGATTTTATTTACGCATATAAAGTAACAACAAGAACAAAAAATAATACAACAACATTTCGTATAATATATATTGTATATATGAAACACAGTGCATATTGTTGTATTTAAATCTTGTGAGTGCAATCAATGATTATCATCTTTTTACAACAAATTAAATAAAATGTACATAAGTATATATTTATTGATGTATGATGGTGTTACGTGTATCTGTGAGGTTTTATTTTGAAATACGACTGTTGTATAAATAAATGTTCATTAAATGTCGTTGAAGTTCGTATTGGCCCAGTGGGAAACAATTTTTTTATAATTCCCATAAATGTTGTACAGCACAGCATTGAGTTATTGACTTATACTTTGGAAAGTTAATTTAGGGACATTTTGTTTTTACAGCAGGTTAAATTTTTTTAAAGCGTATTTTATGTACGATTTATCAACGATGAGTTAAAGTAGAGAAGACATCAAGAACTCAGTGCACACAGGATATTGAATTGCCTTCAATGGATCTATCCTTCAAAAACTTCGAAACCTTGTTTCAAAAATTGACTTTATTGAGTGGGGCCAGACGCAAAATTTTTGGTAATAAATTTGTAATAAATCCATGTCTCCTAGTCGTCTTGACCTAAACTTTCATCTTGTAGTCACCCAATAATAACATGAGATAAGCTACAGGGTGTCAATCGAGCATGTAAAAGTTTTCAAAAAACGTAACTTCTTACGATTAAAACTTACTTACCTAAATTATCTCTTACAGTTTTCTAAAAATTGACAAACTTTAATTTGAAAGGCTTTTTAAATGATTTCTACAGAAATGAAAGATTGATATTTATTTTATACATTACATAAGAATTAACAAAATTTACTTTTTTTCATAACCCTTAAATGGCCCTGGTATCTTTAAAGATACAAATATTAAAAAAATTCCTTCGGACACAATTTTTGTAAAATTTTTCTTAAATTGGTTTTATATCGTTTAAAACATAACATGTCTTTGTAAAAAAAAAAAAAATATTTTTTATTTCTAAATTACGCCGTTTTGGAGTGAGTCAAAAAATATTTTTTATTAAAATTAAATAAACGACCTTTTCCAAAGTGTAAAATCTGAGAACCTATGAATATTTTCAAACGAAAAAATATTGCCGTACTTTGAACTATGTTCTTTAAAGATATTAAAAAATAGTATACTGATATAAGTAGACAAGTCTCTAGGAATTATAATTTTCCGGTTGTATCTTCAAAGATGCATTAGGCGTTAACAGATAGAATTTGCTAGAACAAGTTCACTTGTTTGGGCCTAAGTAATATAGTTTTTTAAATTTTAAATTGTTTCCCAGCAAAAACTTGGTAATGGCATGTAGTTACAGATGTAGTTACAGATGTAGTTACTTTGTAATGACAACAACATACTGTCTGCATTACATAGAAGTTGTTTAGTAACTAATTATTTATAACCCAAATGTAAATAATTATTTATGATCAGATTTGTAAAAATATTAATTATTTTTATTGATTTTTATTATGCAGTTACCAATTCATATATTTAAAGAAGGGATACATAAATGAAAGTCAAAATTTGCGTATGAATTAATTTTGTAATCTAAAATAGTTTATTTTTATTACATTTTTTGTTGTTGTAAAAAGATTTTTTAAATTTTAATTTAAAAAACTTAACAAAAAATATTTTATATCCTAACATATCATTACTTAGTTATAACCTAAAATATAACTAGTTCCTATTGTTATTATTAATCATGACTTCAGTAATGCTTTAAAATCAATGCGCTGTTTAACAGCTTAGAAGTAATTAGTTATTGTAATAACATCTAAGTAATGAATAGGGTAAGTAGTTGCCTCTAATGTCATCACCGTGTTAAAATAATGAGTTATTCAGCTAATGTGTAAGTAGTGGAGAGCCATTATATTAGCTTCTTAGCTCATTACATGGCAACCAAAGTTTTTGCTGGGTTAATAACATTTTTTAATTACAAAAATTTATAAACTAAAAATTTTTGTAAAAAAATTAACTTTTATTCGAGTTAGTTTGTTAACCCTTCTTACAAACTGGTCTGGCCAGACCAATTGCAGATTTAAATGTAAATTTCATATATTTATAATTTAGCTAGAGACCTGAAATTCCAGGTACCCTCCTACAATTTTGTTTTCTAACGATCTGTGAAAAAAAACAGAATGATAAAACTAACACAATGATAGTTATAAGGATAAATTGGTGGACATGTCACATTCGTACCTAATATGGTCTGGCTGGACCAGTTATATTTTGTACCGAAAATTGTATAGTTTAACGATGCTATTCATTCGTTTTATATTGTATATTATTTTATTAAATCCTTTGAAATTAAAATCTCATCAGTTTACACACATTATTTTATGATTTTCCACGTTTTCGTTCATATTTTGTCTTATGAGAGTAATACCTATAAAACATCAAATGTTTGAAAAGAAATATTGTATGCGTTTTTAGACCCAAAATGGGGAGAAAAGCATAAAGTGTATCGGTGGAGAAAAGTTACATCTTGCAAAGATTTGTGGTAGTGATTGTAGAATATAGTTATACAAATGTAGTGAAATAAAAAAATCATAAAAATTTTCATTTAAATATATAGAAATGCCCTACTGGTCTGGCCAGACCATATTTGTTACGAATGTGACAATTGAAACATCTGTATGACGAAGAGTTAAGTCTGATGATGATGTATGTGAACTACTTAATTTGTAATACCGAAATTATATATGATGATAGTATTAAGGATATCTATAATGAAAGTGGTGATATAAAGTGGTGATCTAAATTTTGCTCATTGATATGATATTGCTTGGCAGCATTGGCCGGACTGCTGGTAGGCCAGATTAAACTTATTCTCCAGGTACGTCGCAATCAGCCGCGAGGTACTTACTCTTTAGAATTTCTAGAAAAATCATTGATTTTCGCAATGCATTGATGTTGAATCTTCATTATTAATTGGGATTTTTTCTACATATAAATCAATTAAATATATTATTTCATATTTGTTTTCTAAATTTGCAATAATAATATTAAAAAATAACAAGCGCGAATGTTATATTCGGCCCGGCCGAATCTATATACCCACCATCAACTTTTTCAAATTTTACGTTATATGGGAGGGGGCGTGAAAGTGGGCGGACCACGCCCATTTTTATTTCCGAGTTTACATTGGTCCTTGAACTATTTGAACACAATTTCGTTGATTTTCACCTTATATGGGAGGTGGGCGGTAAAGTGGACGGACCACGCCCATTTTAGGTTTCCGAGTTTATATCGATCCCCAAACTATACGTACCAAATTTCATTGTCGAACATGCTTTTGTTGAAGAAATATCAGCAGAAAAGTATAAAACGGACACCCTGTGTTTCTAGTTTTTAGCCCATACATTTTTTGCTTATTAACCGATTTTGCCCATTTTCAATCCCAAACAAACCTTATATAAGACAAACATTTGTGCTAAATTTCGTCCGCCTACGTTTTTTCGTTCGAGCCCTATCCTGCTTTTAACAGACGGACAGACGGACGGACATAGCTAGATCGACTCAGAATCTAACCAGGACCCAGAAAATATATACTTTGTGGGGTCTTAGATGATTCCTTCGACATGTTACACACGGAATAACAAAATCAATATACCCCCCATCTTTTTGATGGTGGGTATAAAAATAAAATCATTTAATAAATAAGCGATTTAGCTCTAATCACTTGGCGAATTCATGGATTGGTTATATTTGTTTTAACAAAGAAACTTGTAAGTGTTGAAAATTAGTTTTCAGTTGCAAATGTTATGACTGGTAGTTTTCTAAAAGCTACTGGAGCTCTCCATAGTCTCTTAGACATAGAAATTGTTATAGTCCTTTTTTGTCTTCTAAAGTTATAAAAAATTTAAAAAAAAAATCCCTAGTATTGAGATAATATTGAAGGGTGCATTTAATTTGTCACTGACATCATAATTTTGCTGTTCAAATTTACTGCATTCAAAATTTAATAAACTTTGGTTTTGTAAAATTCATAAATTATTAAGTGTACGATGACATTTGTCCTTGACTGTGTACAAACATGCCAACACATATACACACAAACACACGCAAATATACAAATATTTCATATAAATATATTTATGACCTGTGTTTATGTGTTGTTGTAAGCTTTGCATGCATTGCATCATGTCGATAAACTTAAGACCATGACAGTGAATGTTGGTAGAATGATTTTTGTTGTTATGGTGGTTGTTGCTATTTTTATTATTTATACTGAATGCGTTTATAAGAGAGTGTGTATATTTGTCTGTGTATCTGTCTGTCTATCTGACTATATTGCTGCTTGTGTGCATTGTCTGCTCAAAATAACAATTTGTGTTAAGGAAAGTTTTACATTAAATTGTGTTGCATATGTGGGTGCATTGTTATATTCATATGTATTTACATTAGTATGTATTCATGTAATTGTCAGATTCTGTAAGAGCCCAGCAGTCTATGGTGTCAGTTGCGTACAAGTTACCTAACCGACTAGGGTACCATTAGCTACGTGACTAGTCACTTTAACATGAGCTTATCCTAGAAGGAAGTCTATTGACACCTCAACGACTATATAAGTATTACTTTTTTGCACACACAATCACCTTCACGCCTAACGAAGGGTCAATAAAATGACGACTACAAAGTGGCCCTTTTTTTACATACACAATCACTTCAACGGCTACAAAGTGTAACTTTTGTGTGCTCAAAACCACTTTACTGGTTACAACGAGTCAGCTGAAAATGTTTGATTCTTCTGTCCGTCTTCTTCCCGCTTACCATAGAGTTAAAAAAGTGGCAAATACGCTCATTGGTGACCGATGGAGAGCGCCAAGATTTTTGAATCTTACTGTCTAAAAGCGGGTTAATCGCCACCAAATAAACTGCTGGGAGGTTGTGTGTTGGTTGTATGTGTGTGTGTGGGTGCGTTAGTTTTATCTGATTGCGGTTAGCTGAATTGCATTGCGTTGTTATTTCTCTTGGCTTTTATTTATTTTTATTTTTTTCAGCTTTCAAGTCTTGTAATATTATTTTTACATACTCTTCTTCTATTCTTTAATTTTGTTATTGTTTTTGTTGAGTTTTATTCTTCTTTACTGTTTTTAATATTATTTAAAGTTATTTTCTGTTTCCTTGTATGTTGATTATGTTTGAGTGCGTGCATGTGTATTGTATGTGTTTTTATTTTTTGTTGAATTTCTTGTTATTTTCCATGGTAGAGTTTGGTAAATTATTTCACACTTTGGGATTAATTTTCACTTTTTATATATCAAAGATACAAGCATAAAAGTTATGTTGAATTCATTACAAAATGCCAAGGGTAGATTATGGACAGACGGAATGACAGACATACAATATAGAAAGGAATTTGCTTTTATTACATTTAAATCAGTCATGGAATAAAAACCAAAATATAAAATTTTGGGTTCTAAAGTCACATAAGTTACTTTAAAACTATGTGAAATTAAGGTTATTAAATGTGGTGAAAAGTTAAAAAAAAGGAAATGTTATTATTCTCCAAAAATATATTTATCAGCCAGCAATAAGACTTATTAGCATAATTTCATTTACAAAGAAAAAATTAAAAATACATGCAGTAATAAATACGTCTTCCTGTTTCCGGCTAGTCCAAAATATATTAATCAAAATGTTAACCATGTTTAATAAACAGCAAAAAAAATTTAATACCTTTTGGTAGTCTACCACGAGAAGCTCTGAATTTACTTTATCATTTTGTAAACGTAATAAGGTTTTGAAAGTAGCAGACATAAATAAAGTGTTGCGGAATATTAAGGAAAATAGTATATAAACTATTTATATTGGGTGATATAAAAAGTATCAGCGGTTTTCGGTCACTAGATATTTTTGATGCCCATATACTAAGTAACACTAATTCGAATATGTCACGCGAACACATATTGGAAATGTGATATTTCAGGTTATATTTTATATTTTAAGGAGTGCGTTCGAAAAAATCTTAACATATATAATATTCAATAACTTGGAAATGATTGATCCTAGAGTTTTCATTCTTCTTTTATTTAATTGATAATTTATTACAGATCACAGAAAAATATCACTTTTATAGTTCCAACCACTACTTATGAATTTGTGGATCATTTTTAGTAACCTTTCCGTTAGAGATTTGATAGTTGCTTCAGTCGCTCTTTTGGAACAGTGTGCACATCTTCTTTTAAAATCTTTAGTATTTTGGGACACCTTTTTTGTGCTCTTCAATTCACTTTTCACAAGAGCTCAATATCTCTTCACTGGTCTACGCTATGGACAATTTTGAAAAATTACCTCTCTTGGTACAAAAACTATGTTATTGATTTGGTACCACTCCAGAGCTTTCTTAACGTAGTGACATGATACCAACTGGTTCTAAAAATATGTGGACACGTTGTGCTCTCTTAAGAAAAGAAGAAATCTTTTTTGCAAATATTCCTTTATGCATATTTTGGTATTTATACATCCGAATGTAGCAAATGACTTTCTTGTTTTACCGCAAAACCAGGAATTTTGTAAGAATTTTTTTCTGCTTTTGGGTCCTAAAGTTATCTTTAACATTGCCTCTAGCATTAACAATAAAAAGTTTTGACACAGAAGTTGCGAAAATTCTGCCAACATATAAGTTTCTTCGTAATTATACAACTTGAGTATTTTTGTATGAAATTAATTTCCGTTTCCTATTCTTGGCTTCTAAATTTTTTGCAGCATTCTTATTTGGAACTTTTTCGACATTATATGTTATCAGCTTTGCATTAGCTTTAAATTTTCGCACCAAATAGTCAAAGAACTTACTAACTGGGCTGCTTTTCTACCAGATGTGTTTGGAGTTCCTTTCAATATGCCTTCAATTTTCTAGCCTTCCCAATATCATATGGTCTTTTTTTCTTTCCGAACCAGATATCATATCAATTGTCAAATTCTCTTGATACCGTTTAATAACATTAGAAACAGTTTGACGGCAGAAATTTAATTCTGTTTCCAATTATTTGTAGGACCTATTTGGATTTTTTTTGAATTTTTTTAATAGTTTGTAGGACGTAATCTTTTTTGTCACTCATTTTGATGAAAATCACGACAAATCGACATGGTTGTTATTAGAAATAGTAACTGACATATTTTTCCATGATAACTAGATCAAAAAAAAATTTTCAATATTGATTCAGAGAAAAGTTATCTTAACGTGTGTTAAGATTTTTTCGATTGCACTCCTTAAGTGAAGACAGTTATTTAATTCGTGGCTTGTGTCAAAAGTTATTTTGATTTCAAAATGAGTAAAAGTTTCAAGAAGTACGTTATATGAACTTTTTTTACTATAAAAAAGGAAAAAAAAAAAACGCTTCAAAAACATCCCGGAAAATTTATAAAGTAATTGGTTATAATGCTGTGAGCGAACGCTTGATATCATTCCGGAAATTTCGGTCTGACAGTCACAGAAAAAGTAATTTAAATTTTGAAACTGGTGGAGGCACATCAACCACATGATAGATTGGAATCCTATAAATGAGGCAGGCAACTCAGAGAACCTCGATGTTTAGGTGTCACATGAATTAACGCAAAAAAATTTTGTTAACCGAATTGCTATCACGCAGTGATGCCAAACAGGTTTCTTTTTTTTTTTTTTTAATTTTGCAACTTATGAACCGTTGTACAGTGGGACAGAGTCGAACAGATTTTCTTATCGGCTAATAGAAAGTTGCATGAAATTTGGTGTAGACGTAGCAGAGGAGTGTAGAATAATAAGTTTTTGAAAGAGGACCCAACAGACTCCTCAGGGGCAGAGCTAAGAGGCTTTAAATTAGGGTACCTTTGACATATACAATTTTTAATCACTTGCCAAATTTTTGTTTCTCGTCCAATTTTTTCGTGTGCTATTTATCTCTTATAGTTTTCGAGTTATTTGCTTTTGAAATTTTAAGTGCCTCAATTTTGCAATCCGATTTTATTAGTTATTTCTTAAGCTAGCTAAAGAACAAAATTATCTATTGAATAAAGAAAATTTAAAGTCGATTTCTTTACCGAGTTCAAAAATAAACGATTTTAAATTTAAAAATTGCAAAAATTAAGATTTTTTCTGCTTGTTTTACTGAAAAAGTATCAACACTCTTTTTTCTCTAAATTAAAATTTTCTTTAAAAACATATAATAATTTTATGTTTTTCTGAAAGGAATCTTTACAAGGATTATTTTAAAATAGAAAACAATTACCATCACCCAAGCAGTAAAGGTACACACCCTCCTGAATTTGACCCATTTTATATGAAATTTTCTAAAATCCCAAAACACGAATCTGCAAACGTAACGCAGTTTAGTAATCTCTAATGTGGGTTTTATAGCCGAAAATGTGAAAAAGGAGGACAAGTTTCTATTAAGTTTTAAGCAAAAGTATAAACTTTTTATACCAGTATTTGTTAAACGTTAGAATATGGAGATTGATAATTTATAAAAAAAGGTTAGTGAAATATAATTTGATGGCAGAATTTCTTGAAGGACTTAAAATTTAACATTTTTGGAGTTTTTTTTTAAAAAAAAAAACATAAAATGAATATTTAAGCATTAATAAAATTTAAACGAATACTGATATTTTATTGAAATTTTAGTATGATATGTATTAACTTGTCCTAAAATCAAGGAATTAAAAAAAATCCCACTTTTTTACATGAATATACCCAAAATCCCAATCCGTATAAAACTTTTTAAAAAATTTACTTTTTTCATTGAAATGGTCACCCTGTGGCCTCTGTCAGAAATTAAAATACTTTTAAGTCGATCGCAACTTTGCGATTTGAGAACATAACAAAAAAAGAAAAAATTCCAAAATTTACAAAATTTGGATAGGGCTTGTGGGCAGACCATTACCCCAAACTCCTCCGGGCTTACTTTACACGCATTTACATTAAAATTTCTTTTGAAAACATTAAAAAAATGATAAAGCCCAGAACAAAAAACAAATTTTATCAGTAAATAAATGTTGCCACCTTTTTCGAAAGAACCTAAAAAATTTTAAATTTTTTTAAAGTTCCAACTTTAGATTAATATAACTTTTTAACGGATTCATATATTTATATGACTCTTGCAGCAATATTATTTAAAATTTTGTAAGGAATCTGGCAAATATTTTAGAGGCAATATTAAGCCTGCCAAGTAAAAAAAAAAAAAAAAAAAAAAAAAAAAACTATGCTAAAAATGAGGTAAAAATTTAAAAATCTATCCGAATATCTCTTAAACTAAAAGAGATAACCTATGGACTATCTATATAAACAATTTCTTTTCTGTCATATCATAAATGAATTTTTGGCGATTTTTCAACAAAATTACATACCCGAGATGGGCAACTTTGGAGAGCCACCCACTTCCTCCTGACCCACTAAGGGCTTGTACTCCTCCAAATCAACTCGAAAGTACCTCAGCTCTAACTATGTGAAATTTTTATTTCCAAAAAAAGCGTTTTGGAACCACAGTGTTACGGTAGTATTATTTAAAATGTTGTAGGTGACCATTTTAAAAAATTTTTGGGTCCAAAAAACGAGGCCAAATATTTGGGAAATTCTTTTTTTTATTAAAAAAAAAAAAAAAATGCAAAAAACTATTTTACCAAAATTCATTTCTACCATTAATTTGGAATATTACACTTTTTCAAATAAAACGTCCTATGTGTTTAATAATAAATATCAAATGAAATAATTGTATATAATTTTTTTTTTTTTTTTTTTTTCAAATAAAAAATAAACGTAAAATGATTTAAAGGATATTTCCAAAGTAATAAACATATGTTTATGCATCATCATGTCATAACTTACAACAAGATGTACATATATACATTTTTTATAATGTTTTCATTCTATCCTTAACCATATATTTTTACAAGTTTATACCAATTTTGTTTGGTTGCTAGTAAGCTCTTGCTAGTTTAATCTTTAATGCCACAAATGGCATGCAATAATGATTGCATGCATATCTCTATGTATCTATGTATGTATGTATGTATGTATGTATGTATGTAATGTAAGTGTCTGTTATTTTTTTGTTTTACCAGCTTCATGACTGAATGACTATATGAATGAACAAGAAAATAGCGAAACACACACAGATATAGGAATATACAAGTATTTTTAAAATAAACAGAAGAAGGGGTATTTTTGCACTTGAAAAATAAAGGATGTTCCGAAAAAAATTTCAAAATTTTTAAAATACACAGTTATATATTTATACATTTTCATTAATTGAAAATGTTTGCCCAACATTTATAAATCTAAATATCATGTAGTGTTTTTTTTTTTTTTTTTTTTTTTTTTTAATTCCAACACTTTTAAAATCTTAAAATTTGTTTAATATATGGAACACCCTTATTTCCATACCCTTATATACACGTGTTTGTTTTTTACATACGAAATCATAAAAGTATAAAAAAGAAGCTTCAGTGCAGGCAGATTGTAGGTGTTAACAAAATTATGCGTGCAAAAATTTATACCTTTCATTGAAATTTGATTATTGTTCAGATACAAGACAAAAGACGTTTATTTATACACTCGAAAATTTATTTTTTTAAATAATATTCTGACTATAAATCTATAACTTTTTAATTTTTTGTGACAAATGATGTAAATTTTGAGAAAATATGGTATTTAATACTGCCCAATATGAGCCAAATAACTTTTACTTAATTTTGTCGAATAGTATCAAATAATTCACGTTCTCAGCAGCGTTACCGTTGGGTTACTTTAGTTTCCAATTGTTCCTTTTTTAACCACCTGGTTACTTTTTTGATCCCTTTTTTAAACGGCGACTTTTTAATAATATTTTCCAAATGATAAGAGACTAAGTTGTTTGAAATATATCGACCCTTTATTGGCTACTTTTATATACAACTAATAAAACGAAGTCGATTCGTAATCATTAGCACTTTATAATATGGCTTTATTCAGTCTTCAGCATGCATTTTCTATTTGATATAGGAGATAGAGCCAGCGTTACCGTTGAGAATTTTTAAAAAGTGTCCAAAAAAGGGGATTTCAAAATAAAAAGTCGCCAAAAAAGGGGATTTTTTGAAAAAAAGGGGACAACTGCTTTAAAACCTAAAAAAAACTCCTTAAATTTTGTTTATTTGATAACAACAATCAATTTTGTATATTAAGAAAAACTTCAAAATTCAGTTTTATCAATAACAAAATAATTTATAATAATTTTAAAACAATTTTTATTATTCCAAAAATAAATATTTATTCAAAATAAACGTTTGTACTTTTGTACGAGTTCTTCACTCGTACTTCATTCTTGCAATTCATCGAATCATTTTTTGTTTGTTTTTTAGTTCAGTCCAAAAAGATTCGGTATATGATGGTATACATAACTAGCTGTTCATAAACATTATTATTTTGTTTAGTTACTAACAGTTTAAGTTCAGTTATAAATACTCCTCGACTTTTTATACCGCTATACTATAAAATAACCTCAAAATTATTAATTTATTTGTTGAAATTAATATATAATGGTCCCATGTATTTCAAACATCTTATTTTTTCGTCAATTAGCACATAGTCTTAAAAAGTCGCCATTTAGTCGCCATTTTAAAAAGGGGCCAAAAAAGTGGCCACGTGGTTGAAAAAGGGGCAAATGGCGACTAAAGTCGCCAAACGGTAACACTGGATAGAGCTTCCTCTTCATCATTGTGTAATATAACAAAAAATAATATTTATGTATATTGCTAAAAATATTTCTGGAAGTCATATTGTATTTATTTTCCCCAAAAAATATATTTAACACTTTAGGAACAAATATTAATTACACTTCATTACTATATTTACTAAATTACTTTATCACTATAAGTTCAAAAAATGACACTAAGTGCTTCGTTCCATACCGTTTACAGCAACATATGTCTGGACACTTCAAGATCTTATTCACGGTAGGTGTTATAGCAAAATTTCCTAAAAAAAAAAATATGCAACGAATAAAGAAATATTACTCAGAATAGCATTGTTGTTTGTCGAAACGACTAACGAAGATCTTGCAGGGTTAATAACTCCGAAACCGATATTAATATGTTTTTATATCAGTTTCGGAGTTATTAACAAGGTCTTCGTTAGTCGTTTCGACTATGTGTGGCCTGGTAATTCCATAATGGAACACAACACTTTTTCTCTTAAACAATTCTTGTTGCCATTTCTTGATTGCTTCGTCCAAACGATCAACTTGTAAACAGTAGAATTTAGAGCTGATAATTTCGCCAGTTTGTAATAGCTCACAATGGATAATTTTCTTTCAATCCCACCAAACACTCAACATGAACTTGTTTGCCATCAAATCAGTATTTGAAAAAATTTGTGGAGAGCCGCCGGCCTTTAACCATGATATTTTTTGCATAGTAATCTTGAATTTTATCCTCGGAATGAAGAGCTTCAAAAATGGTTATATTTCGCTGCGTTTCAGCAGTGGTTCCCTAATGGTAATAAATGAAAATAAAATTTCGTTTCGATAATTCATATAACACCCAAATATCGAGCTTCTTTGAGTAGCCAGCCTTTTTTGTATGATTCCAAACAGCCATGTGGTTGATGGTTAGTGCCTCTGCTATATCCTGATAAATTGCATGCCAATCTTGTTTCACTAGGTGAAAATTTCCTTAGAGACTATTACGTTTAATATAATTAACCATATAAGTAGCAATATGCCATAAAAAAGTACTTTTTCATTTTCAATCTATGAATGCCGAATGATTTTTAATGCTTCGGGGGTAGAGTCAGCAACTTTAATATTTAATTAAGGTGTCACTCACTTGTCTTAAAACGGAAATATAGGGTGGCTTTTAAAACTTGGATTTTTCAACTTTTTATGAATTTAACGCATTAGTTATGTTAACAGCAAGTAAGAAAATACTACTGCTAACATTTAACGCGGCACAAATTGAGCTGATTATTATGTCTTGTCATTAAACACAATTATTAATGACTTCAAAGTCTAAAATTCTGCGGTGGTGCGTGACGATCGCATTTTTCGTTTACGAGAAAATTTGGAAAATGTAGAAAAAAAAAAAAAATCGAAAAAATTTAAAAAAAAAATCGTTTTTTTTTCACCTTCATTCATATATAACTTTTGAAGTAGGAATGTAATCTTCAAGCACCACCAACAACTATGTTGACTTTCAAGGCATAACAATCAGTCCAATTTGTGCCGTATGAAAAACAATAAAGCCTATTTTCGGCAAATTATACTCATTCATTTTAAAAATAGAGTGCATATTAAAAAAAAAAACGGGAGTTTATGTTACTGAAATGAATTATACATTAGTAATTAAGACCATGGGCACTAATTTTAATTTAAAACCCCATTAGGTATATATTTTCTGGGTCCTGGAAAATGAGCAAAATCAGTAAATAAACAAAAAGTTATGAGCAAAATACTACAAACACAGGATGTCCTTTGAGCTTCATTTCATACTTTTCTGCTATATCTCTTTTAAATAAAAGCATGTACTATAACGAAATTTTCATGGGTCAATATAAACTTGGAAACAAAAAATAGGCGTGGTCCGCCCACCTTCCGTATAAGGTAAAAGGTCAAAGACATTTTGTGCAAATACTTCATGGACAAATGTAAACACGGAAACAAATATAGGCGTGGTTCGCCCACTTTACCGCCCACCTCTCATACAACATTCGCGCTTGTTTACTTTTGTAATGTTACTGTTTTTTATTGTTTTTCTTTCTATCAATGTTTTTTTAGAAAATTTTTACTGATTTTTGGTTATTTTTCAACCGATTTTCAAAACAAAGTTTTTTCTTGGAAAGGTATTCAAAATACATTTCTAATTGCCTAACATAGTTAGTACAAATTATTGCCGCTAGAAGGCGCAAAATTCATTTTTTCTAATTAAAAATGCATCAAAACACCCTGTATTTGCAAATAATATGAGTTCATATGTTCAGCAAAAGTACTCGTCAAAGGATTTTGTACAAAGTTGCCAAACATCATTTGGTCGAATTCTGGAAATTTGAAGGTCAAAATTGTGATTTTCTTCAATAACCTAAAAATAACGGTAATTTTGTAAATAACGGAATTATGAAAAAGTCGCAGGACAAAAGTTGCTGCTGAAGCCGTAGAGAACCATTTTCAACAATAAAAAAGTTCTTTTTCGCAAAAAGTCGATTTTAGCATATTGCTACATATAAGAGTAAATATTTTATTTATTTTCACACCTAGCAATCTCACAGTGTAATTATGCCACCAGACAATCATAATTAAGTAGTACATTGAACACAACAAATATTTTCAAGAGTAATAGTAAGAAAATGAAATGAAATATTTATCTTATGGTAGCAATAAATTTATTCCGTTACTTTTCATTAAGATTTCATAATTTTCTTCATCGATTTTTATTCAAAAGAAATAAACCGATTGTATTTTTAATGAATAAATTTTATACGGATGAATGTAATTTTGTTCTTATTTACTTACTATAATTACAATATCTTCAGAATTTATTTTCTACTTTTTTCTTACAAGAAATAAAAAAAATAAAAATAAATATATCCTTTCGCTAGTGAAAAGTTTTATTAAAGTATTTTTACTTTTCAATAAAATATTTATCATCTAAAACCTTTAAAAATATTTTCACCTTTTATAAAGTTACCCAAATACCATTTGATGGCTGTTTGATAGTGCAGTTAAAGTATCATACTAAAGCCCAAAATATATTAACAACAGTATCGGCAAAAATTATCAGCTGTTTACCGTCAGAATAACATGTTACTGCCGTTATAATTACATTTAAGTGTATGCAGCCATCTTGCTTTATTAAAGCCCAAACACAACCAAGCGGATTATTATTTTTTTTTTTTTTATGAAGATTTGGTAACTAAAACAACACAGCGGAATCCGTTGAAAATTAAAATTTATTTTATTTTTACAACGGATTCTCAAAAGCTCTTATTTTCTCACTGTCGGTGTTGCCGTTGTTGCAAAATGAATCACATAGGTTTACATTAAATTTATATAAGAAGGAAAGAGTTAGAAAGATTTGCTTTATATTTTTTATGTATGGAATTTAAGCGAGGAAGAAAAAAGTTTTTTATACATGTAGTTTTGTTGTTGCCAAACACAAAAAATATAAAGAAACAAAAACAAAATGTATGTAAAATCCGCTGCTGGACGCCGTCTTCATTTAATTTACATTTCTCTCTTAGAGCGGAAAACAACATCCAACACCGCTTGCTTATGTTTGGGCTCTTATACTGGTGTATTTGAGTCTCCCATTTCTTTGCTCACTCACTTTGTCTCGCTCTCAATCTGAAAGCAGCGCAGTGAATTTAGAAACATGGCTAAAGCCCCAACCAGTCAACTTTCCATAGCAACGTAGAATGAAAAAAAGTAGCGTGAGACATTTTTTACAACCAGTCAACAAAATTAAACATATCATATGTTTTTGAACATTCACTGTGTAAACAACCCTGTTTTTTGGTTATTTTGTGAGCAAAATAAGCCACAGGGTTGTTAAAAACGCACACAGCTACGTAAAAATCTATTTTCTGTAGATTTCTGCGATACGCTACCTAGAATTTTTGTGTCAATAGCTAGATACACAAATCTGCATAAAGCTGGTTGAAACAGCTGATTGCGATACGATGATTTTTAGTTGAGTGGTTGGGGCTTGAATAAATCAGCACTGCAAACTGCTGTTCACCAAATGTAATCAACTCCATAACAAACAGTTTAAAATATCAGCTGATTGTGTCAGCACACACTGCTGCTGCCTACGCGCTAATGTAATTTGGGCTTAACTAAAGCCCCAACCACTCAACTAAAAATCATCGTATCGCAATCAGCTGTTTCAACCAGCTTTATGCAAATGTGTGTATGTAGCTATTGACACAAAAATTCTAGGTAGCGTATCGCAGAAATCTACAGAAAATAGATTTTTACGTAGCTGCGTAAGTTTTTAACAACCTTGTAGTTTATTTTGTTCACAAAATAACCGAAAACAGAGTTGTTCACACAATGAATGTTCAAAAACATATGATACGTTTACTTTTGTTGACTAGTTGTACAAAATGTTTCACGCTACCTTTCTTCATTCTGCGTTGCGTTGCAAAGTTGACTGGTTGGGCCTTAATGCTTTATTTATAAAACACCACAAACATTTTTGGCGTTAAAGATTTATGGGTATTTAATACCAACAACCAGAATACAACAATACGTCTCTATATGTTAATGAATCAATGTGAAAAATATCAAGTTTTTATTTATGATTTTGTGTCGTTATAGTTGCAAAAATTTCTAGAAAAATTGTTCAAATAAATACACATAATGCGGATCCTTTTTGTTTGAAAACATATATCGTACGAACAATAGCAGGCCACAATACAACACAATAGTAGTACTCTTGCAATACTCTAACAATACTTTGCAAATACTTGTAAAGGTGAAAATGTCATAACATTGAAAACGTTTAAGTTAAATACTTAGTTGAAATTTAACAAAAAAAAAAAAAAAAAAAAAAAAAAAAACACTACATAAACAATTTATATTGTTTATATGTAGGTGCATGATAAAAGTATTTGCAACATTGACAATGTGGAAAGAAGATTAATGCAATATATAACGCCTGTAATAGTGGCACGAACAAAAGTTGTTGAGTTTAGAAGGTTTGTATTTATACGTGTTTTTGTGTTTTATGTTAAAATCAAAAATTGAAATATAGTTAATAGAATTTGGAAATACGCGTAAGAGAAGTGTAGAGGAATGAAATGTGTAAAAAGTTGGCTTATAAAAAAAAAATCGAAACTGAACACTAATATTAAATACACTGGTCGGCAAAAAAAAAAAAAAAAAAATCTCCTTTAAAAAGAGCTATTTGACTTAATGGATTTTGATGAACTTAACATGAATTTGATTTCAGTTTTTGCTACTAGGTTTCGATATTTTTAACGGCGTATCTAATATTTCGCGCCAATAAAAACATTACATGAGTGCATATAATTCATCGTAACGCAAGAATGGTGTCTAGGATTTATGCAAACTATTAGGGGCGGATTTCAATGCATTTATTTTTTGAAAATATGCGCCTAGAAAATGCACTAAAAAAATTTAAACTACAGTGCAAGCTAGATATTTGAGCATTTTTTAAAATTTTTGAAAAATAGTAAAAAATCAAATTTTCATCAGTTTTCAGTGTATTTATTTTAAATAAAAATTCTTTTAAGGTAAAAATTTTAAATGAAACCATCAACTTCAGATATTTGTGTGTACTTTATATTTTGTCCTTATATTTTTGTTATTTTTTTGAAAAATTGTCCTAAAATACACTCATTTTCAAATTTCATAGAATGCAACTTAAAATGTTACAGGATGTTTGTTCTGAAAATTTTCTGAAAAATAGTATATATTGTCCACTTTGATAATATGAAAAAAATTGTGTGCATATATAGCCCGATTTGAGATAATAATTTTTTTTTTTTTTTTCAACAAAAAAGTCTAGTAGATTTCATACAACAGCTTAAGTGCAGACATTTTCTTTGCCTTATAAAACATTAAACAGTGGGGAAGAATCAAAATAAATCTGTAACATGCTATTTCACATGGACGTAGCAGAGGACAGTAGAATTTTGAGTTTCGAAGCAGGATCCAATATTCGCATCAGGATCGGAACTATGGGAATTCAAAATAGGGTATTAGTGTCATGGAAAATATTGAACCACTAGCGAATTTGTGTTCCTTACACGATTTCCAAGATTTTTATATCACCTTAAAGTCCTTGATAAATCCTTTAGAAAATCCTCACATGTACTACTTATCTTATATATTTTTCGAGTTATATACTTTTGAAATATAAAAAATCTTAATTTTACAAGATCTTGGTTAAGATTTTTCCATACATAGCCAAATATTCTCAACCGATTTTATTATATTTTATGTAGTTGGTAAAAAAAGCAAAATTATCAATCGAACAAAGGAAATGTTGAGTCGCGTTATCTTTATTGTGTCAAAAGTTTAACGATTTTGAATTGGAAAGTTTGCAAAAATTAACAAACAGACGGACAGATGGACGGAAAAAAAATCCTAAAATTCTAAAAGTATTTTTTTGTTCACTTCTCGATTAATATAGAAACCAAATGTAAATATTAAGATATTGATATCACCTTTCCTTGAATTAAGTGTCATTTTCGACCCATTTAACTCAAATGTATAGACGGACGGACATTGCCATGCTGCCAAAAAATATTTCAGAATTCTAAAAATGCATTTTTTTTACTAATTAGTAAGTAGAAAAAATAAAACATGATCATCAAGATTTGGATATCACCTTTTCCGGAATTAAGCGTCATTTTCGTCCCATTTAACACAAATGTGTAGACGGACGGGCATTACCATCAGCCAAAAAACATCTTTTAATTCTAAAAATGCATTTTTTTACTTCTTAGTAAATAGGAAAATTAAACGTGATCATTAAAGTGTTGATACTACCCTTCTCTGAATAATATATAATTTTCGACCCATTTAACTCTAATGTACAGACGGACGGACATACATTATCGTTTTGCTAAAAGAAGATCTTAAAATTCTAAAATTTAAATTTTTTAACTAATAATCAATAAAAATAAAACGTGATCATTAAAATATTGATATCACCTTTCCCTGAATTAATCGCCATTTTCGACCACTTTTACCCCAATGTGCAATCTTTTAAATGATGACTGAAAAATAAGGCTTTCAATAAGGCCTCTTTATACCTCATATTTTTAAACATAATTATTTGCATATGTACGTAAGAAGCAGGTGTATGCGCGCCCACTTTACAATACTGTCGCTGTTTGTGTTTGTTTACGTCATTGATTTGTTTTTGTTTGCTGAACAGGCTGGTCGGCACATGACATGTGTTCTTTGCTATCTTGGTTGGTTATACAGCTGATGCTTTTTAAGTCTATAATAAGCAAAATAGGTTGTACACTAGAGGAGAATTAATTAGAATTGATTTTTCTCTTCTTTCTAAAATTAGTGGAGTTTTTTTTATTTTTTTGTACTTCGTATTTATTTTGTTATGGGCATGACTAATATGACAAGAATGGTTTGTGAAAATTAGATAGAAAAAAATCTTTAAGTTATTTGAACATTGTTTCCTTATCCGCTTAATATTTTTTGAACTAAGGAGCTAAATTCTTAAAAGTTTTTACACATCAAAAGTATGAGCAAAAGAAAAAACTGAAAACTAATTTATGTTTAGGAGGTCAAATTCCCTCTAGTTCACATATTTGTTTACCCACCATCAAAAAGATGGGGAGCATATTGATTTTGTCATTCCGTATGTAATATGTCGAATAAATTATATAACTCGCCATAAAGTATATATTTTCTGGGTCCTGGTTAGATTCTGAGTCGATCTAGTTAAGTACACCCGTCTGTCTGTCTGTTGAAAGCAGGATAGGGCTCAAACGGAATAAAGAAGGGGGACGAAATTTGGCTTATATATTTACCTTATATAAAGTTTGTGTGGTATTGAACAAAAAAGTTATGGACTAAATAATAGAAACACAGGGTGTCCGTTGTAGTTTAATTTCACACTTTTTTGCTGATATCTCCCAAACAAAAGCATGTACGACAAAAAAAATTTATACCAGATGGTTCGAGGGTCAATGGAGTGGTCCTTCCACTTTACCGCCCACCTCCCATATAAGGGGAAACGTCAACGAAATTTTGTACAAATAGTACAAAAACAAATGTAAAATCGGAAACAAAAAATAGGCGTGGTCCGCACAATTTACCGTACATCTCCTATATAACGTAAAAATTGAAAAAGTTGATGTATATAGATTCAGCCGAGCCGAATATAATATTCTCCCTTGTTTTTTTTTTTTTTTGTTCTTTTGTTGCCGATCAGTGTTAAATACTCGTCTTTGTAATTGTACCTTAAAAACAATTAAAATTTTATTTCCTTCCATTCAACCAAAATACTTGATGCTTTTAAATAAATTTCCCTTACTGTACGCCTAGTTGAATTGTGCTATTTACGTGTGTATTTTTAACCCGTTTCTGTTTCCGTTTTAACTTTTTTCTTCAACCTCTTTTAAAGTACTGATATGTTGACCATTGCTGTCTGCTATGTTCCTCTATTTTATTTATTTTTATTTTTTGTTGCTGATTGTATGTCTGCCCTTTATTACTGAGACTTTAGCTGAGCATACCATGACCATAGTAACATTTTGCATTCTCAGCAACAGCATCCTTCCATTGGCACCGATTCGCATTTGTTGGTCAAGTGAGTGATTGTGTGGGTGTGTATTTGTAAGGCATAAGTGCGAGAATATGGGTATTGGTTTCGTGGTTATTGTGGCTTCATGTCTGTAATATCGGTCATTGGGATTTTTTCTACGAAAATGTAATTTAATATTTTCTTTTCTCCACCATTGCTTTACGGTTCTTTTCTCCATACAACGACTATAGTTAAGCAAGCTTTACGGAAATTCTTCTTTTTTTTTTCTTTTCGTTTACCTTGTTTTACTTTGGTGTCTGTGATTTTTAATGATTTTTTGTGATTTTCATATAAGCATTTTAATTATTATTATTATCTGTATCAGCCATCATAATCAGCTTTTGTATGACACAGTTACAATGTACACAGTGCAGTGGCAGGATAAATAAAATGCGATTTTGATTTTGAAATTTTATTTTATAACTTTAGGGGAAAAAGTGTGTTGAAATTAATAGTTTAGTATTCAGGTAGTCTTATGCTTATGTTTAAATTACATGTGGGGGCGGAATTATTCCATAGCTCTTGATATGTGCAATAAGCCCTCCAAAGGATTTTTTGCTGGTAGGCAAAATTTTTGTTTTCTGACCTTTTAAACTTTTCTATTTTTGCACTAAAGTAGTTTCAGATAAATAGAATAAAATAAAATAATATAAATATAATTCGGACCTCCAATATTTTTAACATAAATGTTTAGAGCATTTAAATGACGATGTATCATTAGAACTTTCTATTCATTTATCTCTAATAATAAGGGATCATTTTTAGTCCGTTAAAAAAAAAAAACAAAAATTACATAAAAGTCGATTAAAACTTGAGTTTAATGGGTTAAAATATTTAACAGATATTTTCTACGTCGAATTTCACTAGGGGTCATCAAAGGTTTAAAGTTCATATGGTGAACCATTTATCCAAAATTTTTGTTTTTTTTTTTAATTTTCATTTATTTATTGAATCTGCTTTTTATAGGCCTCACAATAAGTAATTAAATCTTAAAACTAAATTAAAGCTAGTTTCTCTCCAGCGAGAGCTTAAATGGTTATATGAGCCTCACATCAGCGGGGTGGTAAGTCGGCTCTACGAAGTCTTGAGTACGTTTGTACTTCAGCAAGACGTCTTGCCAGTGGGTTGGGGTGATTTTGTAGTTTAAGGATGTATTTTTCTCAAAATTTCTTCAATTCGTCTTAGACTAATGGCACCTCTAAGTCTCTATGGATATTCTCATTTCTTATGTACCATGGTGCACCCGTCATGGTCCTAAGAATTCTTGATTGGGCCCTCTGTATAAGATCAATACTCGTACTACTGGCGGTTTCCCATAATTGGATGCCATATGTCCAAATTGGTTTTAAGACAGTTTTATTGGCTGCTGATTAACCAGTGAAGACTAGAAGCTTTTAACTTCATATGGAGTCTCTTAGATTCTATGTGACGGCGCCAAGTAAGTCATCTATCTAAATGAATACCAAGGTAAGTAGGTGACATGATCTGGCTGTGGTATACTTATACCATTAAGTGTAACAGGTGGACAGTTTCCCTTTTCTTAGGGTATGGCAACTTTTCAATTCATTTGCTCGAATACACCAGTCTTTTAACCATGTCTCCACATGTCGGAGATAAATCTCTAATTGACTAGATGCTATGTGTGGGTTTTTATGGGAACTAAGTATTGCTGTATCGTCAGCAAATGTGGAAATAGACAATTCATCGCATATAGGCAAGTCGGAAGTGTAAATTAAATAGAGGGTTGGTCCAAGAACACTTCCCTGCGGAACACCTGCTTTTATCTCAAATTCACAAACTCATTATAACTTACTCTGATAAAAGACGGTCAGATAGATAAGATTCCAGCAATTTGTGCCATACTTTGTCAAGCATTTGACATTTGCGACATCTAAAAAATAGATGAACAATACTTCTTTAACTTAAAAGATTTTAGTATCTCTCCAGTTAAACGATTTACCTGTTCGATAGTTCCGTGTTTTTCACGGACACCAAACTGGTGAACTGGGACTATATTCAAGAACGGCATAATTTTCTTTTGGAATACTTTCTCGAAAAGCTTCGACAAACAAGAAAGTAGGCTAATAGGTCTATAAGAAGATGGTATAGTCAAATCTTTTCCGGGCTTTGGTATCATTTTAATCTGAGAAGTTTTCCAAATTTTTGGAAAATATTCTGCACTACGGGCCCAGGTACCATCAGCTTTCTTTAAAGGACTTAATGCCTCAACTGGTGGCTTAATATCTTTCGCTGCCCTCCACAGGGAAAAAATTGCATGTTTATTGTTTGTTAAACTTTTAATGTAATTTTTATTTTGGCGATCCTCTTCTAATTGAAGGGTTCTTTTTAGTTTCTTACTTGCCATGGACAGCCTCAGCTTTGCAGCAGGTGATCTAGTTTGTTGCCATTGTCTACGATCCAAAAAAGTGAAGTCATTAGTAATTTTGTTTACGATTTCTACAAAACTTTTAATTTTATGTTATATTTCATTGCCTAGTTTAAGGAGCTTATTTAAGAAATTTGGGAAAAATGTGTAGTTTTTTTTTTAACAACCCATGATAAGTCGGATGAATTTTTTACCTTTGGGGATCCCTAGCAAAATTTGACGAAGAAAATATCTGTAGAACATTTTAACCCATTAAACATAAGTTTTAACCGACTTTCATATCATTTCTTGAAAAAGGACTAGAAATACCTCTTTATAAAGTAAGATAAATGAATTGAAAGTTCTAATAAAATATTTCCCTTAATGCTCTAAATATTTATGCAAAAACATTTTAGCTTCGAACTACTTATATCGATATTATTATTTTTTTTTTTATTTATTTATTTATTTGAGACTACCTTGGTGAAAAAATAGGAAAGTTTAGATGGTCATAAAAAAAAATTTTTCCTACCAGCAAAAAATCCTTTGGAGGGTTTATTACACATATCAAGAGCTATCAATTGGAGATGGAATGATTCCACCCCCAAAATACTGTTGCATAGTGTTACACAGAAATAAATATTTCAAATTATTTTTTAATAAAATTTTTAACTAACTTTATATTGGAATTTAATTATATCATTTATTAATATAAATTATTAATATAATTTTCTAATTGGTTTAAAATTTTTTCTTAAATAAATTGACAGCCGTTGTTAAAATATAAAGAAAAATGGAAGGTTTGTCTATCAAAATGCAGAAATTTAAAAAAATTAAGTCAATTTCCAACAATATATCTATTTAAAAAAAGCAGTAATAATAAAATCAATTATTCTAGTTATTAATATTACCATTTTGATGATTGGAGCAAAACCAATTAAAAATTAATTATTATAATTAATTTCGTAATTGAAGTCCATTTTTACTTTTTTCTGTGTATGAAACTTTATTTTGTTTAAATGTTTAATTTATATAAGATTTTAATAAAACATTACACATAAAAAAATAAAAGTGGATTTCAATTACCAAATTGCTTACATCAATTAAAAAATTATTTGATTTTGCTCCAATCATCAAATTGCTAATATAAATTAATAGCCTGTTTCTCTATGTCGAACGAATGCTTTCATTCGACTTCTTAGCGAAAGAAAACTGATTTGGGTTTCTCTAACTCAATTCTATGCGAACAATAAGTCGAACGACAAGTCGGAAGAAAACGTAAGTGTTTTCATATAAAATTAGGTTTCTGTATTTCGAACGATAAGAACAAAAATGTCAGAATCAGTCACTTGCTATTTTGCTTTCGACTGGTTGCATTTTTTAAAGAAAAATAGGAAAAAAACTCACAAGGACATTGCAAATGTTCCTTAATCATGTTTTTTACTCATTTTGATGTATTTGGTATCCATGAATGTGTCTAAAAAACAATTTCTAAAAAAATCCAAAAAATTTTTGTTTTTTATTTTTTTTTTTTTTTAATTATTTTAATTTTGTTTGTTTATTAATTTAATAGCATTTTTAATATTTTTACGAAAAAAAGTTACTCTAAAAGAAAAATAAAACAAAAACAATACGAAAAGACGTAACTCCATGCGAACGAAAGCATAGGAAATACAGAAATCCAAAATTATTCGAATTCGTTCGACTTGCTTTCGTTCGCTTTGATTTTCGTTCGACATAGAGACAGACTATAAATAAAATAATTGATTTTTTGTAAAAATATCAATTAATTTTTTTACTTATGATTGATTAAAATTGATCAAGCAGGTAATTTTTTCGATTTAAAAATTGTTTGAATCTGCATCATTGCACATTGAGGTAAAAGGGCTCGAAAATGGCGCTTAATTCAGGGAAAAGTGATATCAATATTTTAATGATCACGTTTTATTTTTTTTATTAATTATTAGTTAAAAAAATCAGTTTTAGAATTTTAAGATTTTTCTTTAGCAGAACCGTAATGTTTGTCCGTCCGTCTATATATTAGAGTTAAATGTGTCGAAAATAATTCATTATTCAAAGAAGGGTGGTATCAACACTTTAATGATCACGTTTAACTTTTCTATTTATTAGTAAGTAAAAAAATTAATCTTTAGAATTATAGGAAGTTTTTTGGCTGAATCCAAATGTATGTCCGTCCTTCCGTCTATACATTTGGATTAAATGGTACGAAAATAACGCTTAATTCAAGAAAAGGTGATATTCAAATTTTGATGATCACTTTCTATTTTTTCTATTTATTAGTTAGTAAACAAATGCATTTTTAGAATTCTAAAATATTTTTATATTTGGGTAAAATGAGTTGAAAACTCCACTTAATTCAGGGAAAGGTGATATAAAAATTTTTATACTTTGATTTGGTTTTCGTATTAATCAAGAAGTAGAAAAAAATATCTTTCGAATTTTAAGATTTTCTTGAAAGAATTCTAATGTCCGTCCATCTGTCCGTCTGTTTGTTAATTTTTGCAAACTTTCCAATTCAAAATCGTTTAACTTTTGACTCAATAAAGATAATGACTAAAAAGTTTACTTTTTAACCAACTACGTAAAATATAATAAAATCGGTTGAAAATATTTGGCTATATATGGAAAAATCTTAACCAAGATCTTGTAAAATTGAGATTTTTGAAATTTTAAATATATATAAAATAAGTAGTACATGCAAGCATGTTTTCTTAAAGATTTATGAAGGACTTTAAGATGGTATAAAAATCTTGGGAAACGGGTAAGGAACAAAAATTCGATAGTGGTTAAACAATTTCTATGACATTAGTACTCTATTTTGAACCCCTATAGTTCCGCTCTTCTTGCGAATATTGGACTCCGCTTCTAAATTCGAAATACTACTGGTCTCTGCTACGCCTATGTGAAATTTCATGCAAATCCAAACAGCGGATTAGAAGTTAAAGATTTATCTCGATTCTTCCCCACTGTTTAATGCTTTATGAAGCAAAGAAAATGTCTTGCAATTAAGCTTTTTTTGTATGAAATCTACTAGAGTTTTTTGAAAAAAAATTATTTTCTCAAATCGGGCTATATATGCGCACGATTTTTTTTTTTCATAGTATTAAAGTGGACAATATGTGTTATTTTTCAGAAATTTTTCAGAACAAACATCCTGTAATATTTTAAGTTGCATTCCATGAAAGTTGAAAATGAGTGTATTTTAGGATAATTTTCAAAAAAATAACAAAAATATTAGGACAAAATATAATTTGCAAACACTTAAAGAAAAGTACACTTAAAGATATGAAGTTGATGGTTTTATTTTTAATTTTTACCTCGTAAGACTCTTTATTTAAAATAAATACACAGAAATCTGATGAAAATTTAATTTTTTACTATTTTTCAAAAATGTAAAAAATTCTTAATTTCGTCAGCTCCTTATAAGAAAACAACATAACCTAGCTTAAATATTTTAATTGATATTGATACATAATTTTGTCTATTTTTATTTGGTACTCAAGTTTATTACAAAACTTTAAATTTTAAAATTCGATTAAGCGCCACTTTTGACACATTTTACCAAAACTAAAATACAATAAAATTGTTAAAGTTTCACATAAAATATTTATGAAATGTAAGTTGTTTACTTATGTATGTATGTAAAATGGGAAATATATTAGGTCCATGTAAACTGAATTGGATGTCAATTTCCTGAATCGCGGCAAAACACATTGTCAGGCTGAAGCAATTATCACCTCGAAATAGGCCTACAAATAGAGGAAGGCGGTGTAAATTTTAAAGTTATAACAAGAAAAATAACCGAAGTATTTCATAATGTATTTAACAAATATTATCACAAAAAACCAAAACATATTTAACTTTTTTTAAAGACTAGTTGGACCAACAAAGCTTTAGTAGTTTGATGTAAATATTCTGTATCGGAGACGGGCACATCTGAAATACATCAAAATTCTTAACAAAATTCCTAGACATTAAAAATTAAATGAACTTACTGAATTGATCACAAAAATAAAACTATTTTTGAATTTACATAACTAGATTGTGTTGCACTAGCTTTGTTTAATCAAATCACAAAAGGGCCCAGAAAATCATTGACGCATGGATATACAAATGTATTTTTAGTTTATTTATTGCTGTTATAGAAACATTTTTATACTTATTTTAAACATTTTTTTATTATATTTTTATTTTTGGTTTGAATTTTTTGAAAGTCTGTCAGGTTTTTTATAACAGAAACTAAAACCAATTAAAAAATTAAAATATTAAATAAATTATTAATATAATTAACATTAAAATTAAACAACAGATTAATTGAGAAATTTGTTCGAATATTTTTTTCCGTGTAGTATTGTGTACAAGATAATTTTAGAACTTGGTATCAAATTATTTGATACGGTTTTAAATTAAAAGTTTTGTAATTTGTTTATTAAACACCACCAGCCAATTTCATTTGAAAACAATTAAATTAATTCCAATAAGTTTTAAAGCTTCAAACAATTAAAAAAAATTTTAATATTAAACAATTTAATATTTCATGAAAATTCTCAAGAAGTTCAGTTAATATGAACACAAAAAAATTTATTTTGAAATAAAATTATAATGAATTAAAAGACAGACAACAACAATTAAATTATTATGTCTGACACTTTGAATTACTAAATTAAATTTAAGTTAATTTAAATTATATCACTCTTGGCAACTAAACAATTTAACCACAACATATTCTTTAAGAAATTTAAATACACTTAAATTTTTTAATCTAATTTAATGAGATGAACAACTGAAATGTAAATCTTTACAATTATTTTATATGGAATTTATTTATGCCACTATAAAACACTTTTAAAGTTTTATTTTTTTCTGCAGGCGTAAGAGTTATTCTACAACTCCCTGTCTGTGTGTGTGTGTGTATGTATATGTGTAGTACATTTTAATTGATCTACAGAAATGTGTTGAGCTTTCTATTTTGCATTTTATTTCTTTAATGTACGAAGAAGAAAAAATGTACATTGACTTTTATAACTTTTTCTTCAGCCACATCATCGCATTAAAAAAAAAAAAAAAAAAAAAAAAAAAACTTTTTTTAAAATTCTGTATTGCACATGCAACTAACTCATATATAAGAATTAAGTGTAATAAAATTATATAATCTTAACAATTTTAAAGATATAAACTTTACAATTTAACTCATAAACCAAAAGAAAAATGAAGAATATATAAGCCAACGAAATAATATTGAGAGTAAAAGTTGAGAAATAACGCAGAGGTCGATATGGTTAGCAGCTATTTTGTTTGAGTGAACTAATAAATAGTCATTACAAATATTTAAATCAGAATTTAAGAAGGCTATTATATTGGTTATGATTTTAGCCAGCATATTGTAATTGATTTGCATTTAAACAAACATCTTCATCAATGTTCATTTATAAATGCACGAGAAGTACACCCGCTACTTCATTAGCGTAGGTTATTATCTACCATACTATTTTATAAAATTATATAAGACAAACATTTGCGTCAAATTTCGTCCCCCTACGTTTTTCCGTTCGAGCCCTATCCTGCTTTCAACAGACGAACGGACATAGCTAGATCGACTCAGAATCTAACCAGGACCCAGAAAATATATACTTTGTGGGGTCTTAGATGATTCCTTCAACATGTTACACACGGAATGACAAAATCAATATACCCCCCATCTTTTTGATGGTGGGTATAAAAATATAACCATCTATATTATATTAAAAATAATGAGAGCTTTAGAGCCTAATTTTTTAAACCACTTTTCAAAGTGAGTTCAAAGGATTTATGAAATATGGGGTGACTATAACGAAAATGTTGAACTTATTCTGTTGACCGGCGTTGTGTATTATATTTTATATGCGAAAAATTTAAATTTTATTAAATGCGAATTTATTTTTTTTTATTTCGTTACAGGTACTATATTATGCTATATTCTGGTTAAACTAGTAAGTACTTAAATATAAATTTTTAGCCTCTCGCTATGATTTGGATTCATAATTAAGTTTCTTTTTGTATTAAGGACTTAAAAAATATATTGAAAATTCTTCAAACTCGTTTATTTTTGGGGTTCAAAAAAATTAGAAATTTTTTTAATAGCACATCAAAGCTATAACTTTATCGAACGGCGTCGCTGTCATAGAGGTTTTAGATAAGAAGTTATAAAAAATTGCCAAAATTCTATTTGCAGCAATATTTAAATAATTTCTACGCGTGTGTAACCCACATAAATATGTCTAAAATACAAATTAAATATGATATGATATAGTTTATGATGCCAAAGATAATCGCGATCATATTGATTTTCTAACATTTCATTAAAAAAATTTCAATTTACAAAGTACGCATAGATTTTCCCGTTTTTTGATTTTATAAAATTCTTTGATATATTTTTAGTATCTGACAATCAAAAATTTTATTTAATTTTATATTAATGGACAAGAAATGGCCGTTTATGTTTTGGTAATTAAAAGTCGGAAATTTAAATAAATTTTAAAAATTAAATTTCAAGTCCGATGTCAAAAGTAAATTCATATATGTAACCTACACAAAGGTATACAAAATACAAATTTAGTTCGATGAGTTTTATATTAATGAACATTATCGCGATCATAAATCTGTTTAAATCTTCCTATAGAATTTCTAGTAAAAAACAAAGTAGGCATAGAATTTTCAATTTTTGTAAGTGCATTTAATTCCCTGATGTGTTTGTTATATATATATATCTTACCATAAAAAACTCATCAAACCTTGTAAATAATTCTTATGATTTTGTTTGCCGTTTCGCAAAATATTCTCAATTGCTGTGTAATCGATAAATTTTGGTGGCTTTATCTGGGTCTAAACAAATTTGCTAGATTCTATTTCTAGTGGTCAACCTACTTACTGGTCTGCAGACATCAATAAGATTCCTGACCTTATAGACTTTGCAATAATCCGAAATATAAAACGCAAATTTATATTAGTGATGCTTTCACTGGATCTCTCGTCGGATCATTCACCTACGATCCTGAGACTAATTAATGTTCCAATCAATTAGAAACCCAAAACACTCGTTTTACTAACAAGAAAACAAATTTATTGAATTACACACTTACTCACACTTACAGCAAAATATTTCACTGAAAAGTGAAAACGAAATACAATATGCCATTAAAGTTTGCACAGACATCCTGACTAATGCTGCTATAGTATCTACACCTTCATGTTTCTCAGGAAGGCCAAGATATATAAAAAGTCGTCAATGGCAAGATTCTCGACCACCAACATATCTGCAAAACTTATACCACATTTAGAATACGTTTTCACTCCAAATAATAATACAGGTTAAAACTCTAAGACCTGTAGAAGTTAGCGACCATATTCCCATTCCATTAAAGTTCCGACTCTCTGCCGTGAAATTAGCAGTAAAAGGTCCGAATGATGGAAAATCTCCTAGAACGGACAAAATTACCGACACAATGATTTGTTTCTTGCCAAACTCTGAAATTAATTTTATTCATTATCAATGCCATTTTACATACTGGCTACTTTCCAAGTACTTGAAAGTTGTCAGAGATAGTAATGATCAGTGTTGCCAGTTGTAGCCTCAAAATTTTTGTTTTAGCTTCTAGCTTTTTTTCTAGCCTTTTTTGATTCTTAACATAGCTTTAAAAAGGCTAAAAATTTACTAATTTTATTTTTACAGAATCATTAATTTAAGCATTTTTGTATATTATTTCGCACAAAAAATTTAATTTATTTCTTTTTAACGAAAATTTTCGCCTGCGCTTCATTCCACAAAAATATTATAATAATTTTTTAACTAATTTTTATTACCCATAGAAATTATTTATGTTATATTTAAAAATTCACTAAAGTATCTTTAAGAAATATTAAAAGTTAATGAGAACAAAAAAATAAATGCTTTTTTTTAATAGAAAATATATTAGCATTTTTCTGGCTTTATTTTTTGGGACATTTAGCTTTTTCTAACTTTTTTTAAAGTCAAATTTAGCTTCTTTTTTTCTCAAGTCCTGGCAACACCGGTAATGATACCCAAAACCGAAAAAGACGTCACTCAAGTAACATCTTACCGTTCAATAAGCTTTATTATAATTTTTTTCGAAATTGTTTGAGAAATTGCTCCTTGAGAGCCTATTATTACATCTTAATAGTAATAACAGTATACCTAACCATCAGTTTGATTTTAGAAGAAAACATGGTACTATTGAACAAGTTCTTCGAATTACAACTCTCACCAGAAAAGGTTTCGAGAGCAAACAGTATTGCTCTGCGTTATTTACTGCTATATACAAAAAACTATATACTAAATAGTTCTTTTCAAATTAGATGTGATTTCTTCACGCAGAAATATTTCCGCAGGTGTACTTCATGGAAGTATTTTATGGCCACTTCCTTATATATTTTATACGGCAGATTGGAGAAATGGCTAAACAAACGGAAAATCAATGTGAATTCATTTGAATCAACAATATCCAAATCCTTGAACAAGACAAAGTAAGATATCTTGGTATTCACTTAGACCGGCGTTTAACATGGACTCCTCATATAGAATCCAAAGTTACACAAATAAAACTAAAATCCGCCCAAATTCATTGGTTAATTGGTCCAAGGTCAGCCCTAGACTTGGGATATAAAGTTCTGTTATATAAAGCATACAGCTCTGGGAAACAGCCTCTTCATCAAACATTGAAAAAATACAGAGAAGACAGTCAAAACTTTTAAGAATAATGAGAGATACACCATGGTACTTAAAAAATAGTGATATTCACAAGGATCTCAATATTCTTACAATTCATGAGGAGATAAAAAACAGCTGCATAAATTACATGAAGATATTAGTGGAACACCCTAACCCCTTTGCAAGGGATCTGCTTACATTTAAGAAGATTGGATACACTGGATATAGGATACTAATAAAAAACTCTACGTAGGAAGTTGAAGGGGCAATAACAACTTTACAGATTTTTAGGTTAAAATTTGTATACACGTAGAGAAAAACATGGTTACAGTATGATCACCACAACTATTCAATGATTATATAGCCGTTTTTCATTGATTTAAATATACTGTGTTCATGATAGCAACGTTTATGATTCTGTTTGATCATTTAATGATTATCCACAATCAAAATTTTAATATGGTTCACTGAATTATAATATGTATTTAAATATGTTTATATGAAATCATATTTATGAATAAATCCAATCATTTAGTCAATTCTACAACAATTTAGTTAATTACATAACCATTCATTTCATTTTACAAATTTGGTTAATTCTGCAACCATTAAGCTATTAACTTTTAATGCCTTTTGAATACACATTTGTGTGTATCAGTCCAGTAGTTATAATTCTCATTTAGTTTATATATGAACAAATATAAATTGACAAGTTTTGTTTTTATTCAGTATGATGAATGTACCACATATCGTGGTACAAATGAATATAAATATGAAAATATGGGATCATATATATGATAAAATGGAATTATACTTATGATGGAATTAGTTCATATATATGATAGAATGGAATGATATATATTAAAGAATAGAATTATATATATGATGAAATTAGTTTATATATATGATAACATGGAATTATTAAATGATAAAAACATGATGAAGTTGAAAGCAATACTTAAGAAAAGGTTATAAAACTTACTAAAAATCTACCTTACTAATAAATTATAAATTGGAATCATAATAATAAATTATAAATTGGAATCATAATAATGATTACGTACAAATATACTTATTGTAACCTGGAATCATGTATTACAATCATAGTATGTTGCTCTTAGTTTATGGTCACAGGAACCATATTTTTTTTTGCGTGCACTTATTGTAAATTTCTAAAAAAGAAAGATTCAATAAAAACTAATCACATTAAAAAAAAAAAAAAGTTGCTTAAATAGACAAATATCGGGAAATTTATTTACACTTCCCTAGGATATATATGGGCAATTCTCTTTTTACGTTTGTCTTTATGAATAGGATTTTCAACCTCAAATATTTTTTTAAATTCTGACTTTTTTAAATAACTTTTGATGCAGTTATGGGAACAACACTTAATTGTGTCACACAAAAAAAATTCAATACCTGAAACGGTTCCATGTGGTGCCGGCAAGCACTCAAATTCAAAAATTCCCAAAAAAAAGTGTTGGAAACTAACAAGTTTTTTTATTTCTTTTTATTCCTGTAGTCGCGGATTTTAGCATAAATGTCCAATTGTTCTAAAGTAGACTAAAAACACTTGTGAAAAAGCATGGATTTAATTAGCGTGCAATTAACCAGTGTCAAAGTGTGTTGTGCAAAAGTCGTGAAACCAAATTTTAAAAAACTTTAAAATTTTGCAGTTTTTTCACTGGGGATTTTAAGCCGTTTCGTATTTTTCAAAATCCAAAAGAGATCCTAATAGCACTTGAAATTATGCATCATTTGACATATATCTCGTTAATGTGCCCTCAACAGAAATGCTGTAGGAGGTACCCAAACTTGGAGAGAAAAAACGTGAATGGCTCCAAGAGGTGCCTTTTTCGCGAAGCACACTCGCAACGTTATTTCAGTGAAGCTAGAGTATAGCGTTATCAAAGAAGGTTTCCAAATGACATTTTAAAATCATTGTGGCGTTTTAAAATATTAATTAAAGAATTCAGCAATTTTACATATTTTGTTATAGCGGATGTTGGCGTTATAAATCAAATTTAAACTGAAATAAGTTCCTGTGTAAAGTTTTATGTACGCAGAAAATATAATTTCACTAAAAATATTCATCAACGGTTTTCATGGGATAAGAACGCGATGTTTTTAGTTTAACATTAATCGTCGAGGCACATCCAAGGCGCTAATCAAAATTGGCGATGAAATATGTCATTCTCTAGCTGCTTTAATACCCAATATCAAAATCAATATGGCGTTTGAAAAAAAGTTTGATTTTGCATGCAACTTTAGAGATTTAATTAAGTGCTATTAAAAAATGTATATAAATGAAATTGTCTTATGACATATTTAAAAAAAAAATAAAATATGAATTTTGCAATAAATAGATGAATATGAACAACACTACATCACTAAAAACTGAATTTTGCAAATTTTGTAAGAAGCTTTAATAATTATAAAATCGCTAATATATCCACGCATACTTAACTCATCGCGATATTTTTAATTTGTATTTTAGATACAACATTGTAGAATATATAAATGCAATAATTTTTGATTTAGGACTATAAATAGAATTTTGGCAATTTTTTTTTTTATAAATTTGTATCTTAAACCGCCATAACATTGATGCTGTTCGGTAAAAGTCATTCACGCGAACAGATCTGTGTTCCACTAGAGCCAAGGAATATTGGTACTAAATATCGTTGATGTGCCATTTAAAAGTTTTTTCGAACATCAAAAATAAACCAGTTTGAAGAATTTCCCATATATCCTTGCCATCTATGATGAAGCATAAAACGAACCAAATAATACAACAATACTACAAGAGGGAAACATTAAGAGATCACTAAATGACTTGTACAAGATTCCACAATTACAAAAACTTTTTTAAGTAGTAATAAAATTTTGCAACAACAAATAAAACAAAAACTTAACTATAATACTTAGGAAGTAAAAATGGTAACATAACTCTAGTCTACAAAAATGCACAAGTCATGCAACAAAAAATAATATATAATGCAAGTTTCATGTATGTGTGCTTTAGGTGTATACTTATGTATGTGTAATTTGGTTTTAGAATTTTTATAGGAATGTAAGCTAAACATTTCAATCCTTTTTGTAAACTTGACTTCGTGATACTTAATAACTAAAAGAGCAAAAGTAAGAAAATAAAATACCAACAAATAATAATAATATTATGAAGAAAAAAAAAAAAATACACAAAATGAGCTAACATATACAACATAGCTAACCCAAAATGAATTAATTTAGAGCTACTACTTCTATCTATCTACACGTGTATATGTAGAAAACATTAAATACGTATGTAAATATTTCCCACTTTTAGCCAACGTTTAACTGTAGAGTATATTACTTTATTTGGTTACATTTATTCAGGGTGATAAACCGATTTTATTTGAAAAATTTTATTTCTTTTTGTTATTATTTAACCACTGATGAAATAAAGAAAATAATATTATTTCGACAAGAGTTTTAAGCAGTAGCACAAATAAAAACGAGAAAAGTATAGTCTGTCAAGACCGACCATATGATACCCTACTACATTCCGATCCACATTATTTATTTTTTACTTATATAAACCTTATTTGTGTTAAATATCAACATAAGGAGTGCAATCGAAAAAATCTTAACAAATACAAAATTCAATAATTTGGAAACGATTGATCTTATGTTTTTGACTGTTTTTCATTTAATTGATATTATACTACAGATCACAGAGAAATATAACTTTTAGAGTTCTAACCACTACTTATGAACTCGTAGACCTTTTTTGGTAACCCCTCCATTAGCGATTTGGTAGTTGCTTCAGTAAATTTTTTTTCTGCCCATCGCCTTTTAAAATCTTTGATATTTTAGGACAATTATTTGTCTTCTTTGATTCTCTTTTCACAAATGCCCAATATCTTTTCACTGGTCTTAGCTCCGGACAATTTAGAGGATTGACCTCTTTTAGTACAAAAACTACCATTATTTTGGTACCATTCCAGAGCTTTATTACATAGTGACATGATGCCAAATCGGGCCAAAAATTTGTGGACACATTGTGCTCTCTTATGAAAGGAAGAAGATTTTTTTTCCAAACATTCTTTGATGTATTTTTCGGTATTTATAGAGCCCACTATAACAAATGACTTGCATCTTTTGCCGCAACTGCATAAATCTTTCCAAACCAGGAATTCTTTAGGAAATTTTGCCAGTTTTTTCGTCCTATATTTATCTTCAACATATCACCGAGCATCAGCAAAATAAAAATGTTAACCCGGAAGCTGCGAAAAATCTGCCAGTACATACGTTTCGTCGTTCTTTATACAACATGAGTATTTTTGTATGAAATTTGATTTTAATTTCCGTGCCCTATTCTTGATTTACAAATTTTTTGCAGCATTTCAGTCTGAAACTTTTTCCGCATTAGCTTTTCGCACCAAATAATCTGAGCACTAAGCTAACCGAACTGATTTTCTACCAGATTTAGAGTTATTTTCAATATGCTTTCAATTGTCTTGGCCTTTTCAATATCATGTGGACCTTTTTTCTTCCCAAACCATGTTTCCTATCAATGGTCGAATTTCCCTGATACTGTATAATAACCTTGGAAATAGTTTGACAGCAGACATTTAATTCTTTGGCCAATTATTTGTAGGACCAATTTTGATCTACATCTTTTTCGTTACTCATTTTGATCAAACTCACAACAAATCAACGTGGTTGTCATTAAAAATAATAACTGGCATATTTTTCAAAGAAAAGTAGATGAAAAAAAATTTAAATTTTCCTTCAGAAAAAAGTTATGAGGCAAAACGTTTGTTATGATTTTTTCGATCGCACTCCTTAATACATTTCTGTCATATTAATGCCCTTTAAAGTGATTTTCGGGAGAGCGATATATGGGAGCTATGGTCTTCATGAAATTTGGCAAATGGATTTGTGCTTATTTGTGCCAAATTTCATTAAAATATTCCTATTTTTAAGGCATGTATAAGTGTTAATACTGTATTCCGGGAGGACATTTGTATGGGGGCTAGGTGAAATAATGGACCGATCATGACTAATTTCAATAGCGTTAAACATATGTGACAAATTTCATCAAATTATTTTCAAAATTGCGACCTGTACTTTGTGCACAAGGTTTACATGGACAGACAACCAGCTAGCCGTCCAGCCAGCCAGCCAGCCAGACGGACATCGTTAAATCAACTCAGAAAATGATTCTGAGATGATTGGTATACTTTAAGGTGGGTGTGTGTATATTATTTCTGTGCGTTACAAACATCATCACAAACGCATAATACAACAACCAACATTGGTGGTGTAGGGTATAACAAGAGCGGTTAACATTTATTCATTCATGTGCTATATACTTACATAGTTGTAAAGTTGCAAGTAGTCATGGCAGTAACTTAAAATAACTTGTTGTTTGTTTAGATGAAATACATTAAGGTTACATGCAACAAAGTTTCATATATCTACATACACTCTTACATCTGCCAATATAATACATACTTTCTTTGTTTCTACCATAACTAAACTGAAAAACTAACGACAACTAAATTTTATAAAAACAATAACAAATCCAGAGAAATTCTTACAATAAATACAAACATACACATTAAATAGAAAATTGTATAACAATAAAATTATAAATATGTTTAAATCTATACATAATATTCATAGTAAATTTGAACTTTTTCATTTTATTTTTCTCGCAAAATGTGTTTAGATGTTTTGAACTTAAGTATTTTCTTCTTAATGTTCATTAAAAACAAAAAATAAATAAAATAATTGTGTTGCATGTGCAGTATTACGATTTAGTTTTACAAAATTTGCCACCAACATATATTTGTACATAAATACTATATACGTATAAGTTTACACACATTTAGGTTTTTGTGGCAACAAATTAACTTGAAATCATTAGAAAATAATTCAACACATGTGTAAAATTTATGATTGCGTATTAGAAGAAAATTAAAATACTTTTTTGCTATGTTAATTGTCTATCAAAGTAGTAAGGAATTGGGTTAAATTTTGAAATGAATAACAATGTATTTTTGCAAAATATTTATGTACTTACAACTTGTTTATGTAGATTAATTAAAATCTTCTTTTTTTAACTTTGCTGTCATAGTATGGTTGATTAAAAAGCAAAATTATTTAAGAGATTTTGTTTAACATTTTTCGAAAACAAAATGACTTATTTGAAATTTTAGATGAAGAAATTTTTATATTTTGTATTATATTATAACATCCAAAAATATTGGGAGGCATATTAAGTTTGTTTTTCCGTTTGTAATATATCGAAATATTTTCTAAGATGTCAAAAATGTTTAATCTGGCTTAAACTGACTTTAATCATTACACGTAAAGAAAAAATATGGTGAATAGCAACCATAATCGAGTACTGTCATATTATGGTTGAATTTTATGGTTGTTTGTAAATTATATTATAGTTAGATGTAGCACCATAATATGGTTGAATAATAATAAAAATATTGTTGATCTGCAACCATATTTTTGTTGTATATGTGTTGCATTCATGTATACAGCAATAATATGGTTAAATCACAATAACAATATTGTTGATTCGCAACCATATATTTGTTGTATTTGTACTTGATTTATGTACCAGCAATAATATGGTTAATCACAATGAAAATATTGTTGATCTACAACCATATTTTTGTTGTATATGTCCTTCATAATATGGTTGAATCACAATAAGAATACATATAGTGTTCAGAAGTAATTATTATGCCTAAAAATAAATAAAAATCAATTAATTTATCGTATGGTAGTTTTTATTAAAATTAATTATAATTTAGTTATGTAAAATAATAAATGAAACCTGAGAAGTTTATTGAATACTCGTAGAAGATGACTCCTTTTTTTAGCATCCCGTAGTTTTCTTTGTTTATTATCCATTTAAAATATTTTCACAACCTGAAACACTTATTTATTTCTAGTTTAATTTTAATTAATATAATTTATTTTAAATAATTCACTTTTTTAATAAACATTCTGTTTTTTTTTTTTTTTTTAATACATTTTTAATTTGCCGACAAACAACTAGCTCTATGCAAGAAGCACACTAAACTGAATAAAAATCAGAATGTGTTCTTATTGTCTATTGTATATTATTGCTAATACAAAACAAAAATTTTGTTGTCAATTCAAAATTACAAACACAATAATATATTCAGGTATTGAAAATAATTTTTTTGCGCATGGAATTTTAACAACAATAATGTGGTTCTAATTTAAACATATTGCTTAACATGTTGTGCCAACAATATAATTGTGAATTGAGAACAAATGTATAATTGGTACAACAAAATTGTTTTTAAAATAAAATATATTCAACAAAAAGAATGTTTGCGATGGAAAAATTTCTTTGCGATGAAAATAATATTGTTGGGGCAACCATATTGAGAAATGTTTTTTCTCTGCGTGTAATAAGTTTTGTGGTGATAGTATTTTAACAAACGGGTTATAGATCTGAATTCACAAGTCTATTACATATTTTGGATAATATATTGTTTATATTTCCAGAGCTTTCTGAAGCTCTCTATGTGGCACAAAATTTTAACGATGACAGATTTTGATATTTTTATTTGGGTGTATAGCTAAGTGGATTTATACAACATTTCCTAATCACTTTTCTTTACTCTTAGCTTACTGAAGCTCCAAGATGACATCAAAAATTAATAATCGACTTACTTATAAAACTATTCGCCTTACAAATCCTTATGTCGATTACACTGGTCGACAAAAAAAAAAAAAAAAAATTGTTCGTGCTCCTTCAAAAAGAAAAAGAACTTAATATGTGGACTAGATGGAATTCCGCATGATTAACTCGAATCTGCTTTCAGTTTTTTCCCATCAGGTCAAAATTTTTTTTATGGTCTTGTCTAATATTGCGTCCTAAATAAGCCGATTAATTACTCGAGTATATTTCACTATAACTCGAGAACAGTATGCGATTTATATAAATAGTACACCAAAATGTTTGGAATAAAATTGGCTTTCGTTCTACTAACAAATTTTTATATTATCAATAGTTTAGGAGATATTTCGAAATAAGTGAAAACATTAAAAATGTTTCAGTTTATCATCTTTATCTCAAAGCAGGCAAAACTACGATTAAATAAAGCCACGGATCATAAAAATTGGTGCACAAATCTTAATTGCATTCACAGTTAAGTTGGAATACCCATATATACCTACATTTATATGGAGGTGGGCAAAAACAATTTTTTTCGTCTTTAATAAAAAAAAAAAAAAAAATAGGTGGAGTAGATGGATATTCAGATATATTAAACTCCAATATATATTTTATATATAATTTTTTGTCCTGTTAATATTTCCGTCGTTATTTGAATTTTTTTTTTTTTTTTTTTTAAAGGTGCAAATTTTGAACCATAACTCTGAAATTCTTGAGCGAATAAAAAATATTGTTGACATACCTTGAAAACAATTTTCGTGTACATCCTTTGGATTATCACTTATCGAAATCGTGGAAATGGTTCTTGAGTTATAGTCTAAATTTGACAAACCATTCTCGAATTTTATAGTGTAATAAATCAGTACATGATAGACAAAAAAGAGAATGCAGATTCTTATTTAACTGGTCAAAATCCACCTGGTCCACCTATTTTTGTTTCACCTATATTTGTGCCCAGCACTGTATTTCTACTCAATTGTATGTAACATGGGTATATTTACTTAACTGTGAATAAAATCAAGATTTGTGCATCAATTTTGAAAATACATACCTTATTTTATTCGCATCATTACCAACTGAAACATTTTTGTTGTTTTCATTTATTAAAAGAAATTTTAGTAACAAAAAAATCTAAAATTTTGAAAGAAAAATATTTTTTTGGACACTTATTTAAAAATAACTTCGAAACTATTGAGCACATACAAAAATTAAGTTTTGGTGATTTGAAGATATTCTTGAGTTATGTGAAAATATACTAGCGTAATGGTCTTACTATGGGCGAAATATTGGATACGCCTATAAAAAAATCCAGACCTGATGGAAAAAAAACTAAAAGCAGATTTGAGTTTAGCACATTAAAGTGCATCAAGTTCAACTATTCGTCTTTGGTGGAGGATTTTTTTGTCGACCAGTGTTATTATTATTACTTGGAACGTGGGCCTTTTTTAGTAACCCTTCCATTAGAGATTTTATAGTTGTTTCAGTCACTTTTTTGGAACAGTTTGCCCATCTCCTTTTAAAATCTTCGATATTTTGGGACACATTTTTTGTGCTCTTTAATTTTTTTTTTCACAAAAAAACAATATTTCCCCGCACCAGACAATTTGAAGGAATAACGTAACAATAAAATAGTATTGGTACCACTACAGGGCTTTTTTACCGTATTGACGTGATACCAAATAGGTCCAAAAATATGTGGACACATTGTACTCTCTTATGAAATTATGTTTCGGTATTTATAGAGCCCACTGTATTAAATGACTTGCTTCTATTGCTACAACTGCATAAAGCTTGCTATATCAAGATTTTTTATGAAATCTTGTCTATTTTTGTGTCCTAAACATAGCTCATACAAATATCCTTCCGGAAAAAGGGTTTAAAAAGTATTGTACAAGTATCAATATTTATGCTAAATTCCATGAATTTTTAGTTTTTTCTGTGTTGTGTGTCAATTTCCCAAGAAATTTGTTTCACATGAAAAAGTCGATATTAAAGTAATTTTCGGAAGAGTTCATATTATTGAACTACTAATGAACTTCAATTACGAAATTGCTTATATTAATTAATTATTATTATTATTATTATTATTATTATTATTATTATTATTATTATTATTATTTTTTTTATTTTGCTTCAATCATCAAAATAATAAAATTGTTAGAAATGGACTTAAATTTATTTTATTTCTGTATTTTTATATTTTATTGAGAGCTGTCAATTTATTAAAAAAAAATTTAAACCAATTAGAAAATAATTGTATTAATAAATAATATAATTAAATTTCAATATAAAGTAAGTTAATAATTTTATTAAAAAATAAGTTGAAATAATTTTTTCTGTGAATGTATTTTGAATTTTTGAAAGTAATTCTATAAAGAAAAATTTCATTTATTAGTTAAAAAAGAAAAAAAAAAAGAGAAGTTTTTTTAAGCTACTGAAGCAGTTGTTCTCTTTTTCTAAAATTTACTTAATTTAAATATGAAATTAAATACGCATGGTCCGATGTTGGAAAGAATTCACAAGGGGGGACTTTGTGGTACTTTTTCGTTCTTCTAATGGTACTTTTTGAATTTTCTATAATATTTAACATAGAAACATAAAATTAAAGATATTTGGTCCTAAATGAATTAGAATTCATTAGGGGGGACTCTGTAGTACTTTTTTGTTCTAATAATGGTACTTTTTGAATTTTCTATAATATTTAAAGTAGAAACATGAAATTAAATATGCATGGTCCTATGCGTGAAAGAATTCACAAGAGGGGTCTTTGTGGTACTTTTTTGTTCTTGCAGTGGTACTTTTTTAATTTTCGGTAATATTTAACCTATTTAACCTAACATGAAAGGTTAAATAGGTTAAATATCACCTAACATGATAAGGATATGTTGTCCTAAATTAATGGAAATCCGTAAGAATGGACTTTGTGGTACTTTTTTGTTCTTCCTATGGTATTTTTCTAATTTTTTATAATTCTGAATCTAGAAACATGAAATTAAAGATATGTGGTCCTAAATGAATGAGAATCCATAAGAAGGGACTTTGTGGTATCTTTTTTCATTCTTCTAATAGTACTTCTTGAATGTTCTGCAATTTTCATCCTTAGAAACATAAAATTGAAGATGTAAGGTCCTAGGTGAATCAAAAACCTTAAAATGGTTTTTGTGGTCCTTTTTCTTTATTCTAATATACTTTTTCGTAATTCTGATATTTATTTTTCATTATTCTAAGATTATAAACCTGAAATTAAAGAGATATTGTTATTTATGGGTGACATATCACCATTATTAAAAATGTTCCCAAGGGAGTTAAGAGTCTTAGTTTAAATTTATTATATGGTATGGTTTTTATAAAAAATTTCCGCTAACGAAGTAGCGGGTTTACAGCTCGTCGTTTATAAATGTATCATTAATAAATTCAGCATTCTAAGAATCATTACACGATTAATCAAGAGCTTACTTAACCGTTAAATGCCTCTTACTTTGAACAATGTTTTTTAAAGTTATTGAAAAATATTATACGGACAATTCTCTAGAAATTATAATTTTCCAGTTGTATCTTCAAAAATACACTAGGCGTTTACGGCTAAAGTTTGATTTCTATTACACATGGTATTTGTGCTTATTATCAGTGGCATTTTCGTATATAATATTGCTTTTGCTAGAGCAAGTTGTTTAGGGCTAAGTAATATAGTTTTTTAGATTTTAAATTGTTTAATAATATTTTTTAATTACAAAAATTTAGTTTATATGCACTTTTGTAACAAAATTTAACTTTTATTCGAGTTAGTTTGTTATGTCTGATGATGACGTATGTGAACTAATTTGTAATACCGTAATTATAGGTGATGACAGTATTTACGATATCTATAATGAAAGTGGTGATCTTAATTTTGCTCATTGATATAAAACGACAGGTCAAATGCAAGAGATAAGTAGCAGACAATGATGAAAATATGAATCAGAATGATATTGACATAACGTTTCCGTTCAGAACTATTTTATCTGTATGTTCAATGATGATACAAACGAGGGGGATTTAATTGATGCAGAATCTCAATATATTTAGCACAATTCGAAAATTTTTTATTTGGACAACTTTTTTACATTTGTAGAGTTTGCTGAAATTCGAACGTGGGACCAGTTAAGAATATATTGCGTATATAATTGGAATATATGAAACTTAGCTGTCTTGGAAAAATAATATAGTGGTGAATTTTGTGTCAACTTACATTGGAGCAAAACATGTACTCTGTGTAAATGTGGTGCTGAAATTAAGATAGAACAAACAATAACTGTGAAAACGTTTGACAAAATGAATAAAACCGTTTATATTTTGGGAGGCTTTGAAACTAAATACTACACACTAGGGATGCCAATCCCGAAATCCCGATCCCGAAAATCCCGGGATTTTTCGGGATTTCAAAATCCCGAATCCCGGGATTGGACGAAAAAAATCCCGGGATTTCATTTTCGAGATTTAGTGTCATAAATACAATCCAAAAAATTAACTCTAAGCAATACAAAACATCAAAATATTAACAGAAAATTTTCAAAAATATTTTAAAAATCGATTACGAAGATTAGAACATTATAGGTCTGTTCGTTTGTATGCTATTCTTACTAGTATTTCTATTATTGTAAGTATTTTACTCGAAAAGCATTTCTGTGTACATAAAACTAGTAAAAGTTATAAACATTTCAAGAGAAAATAATTTTCTATTTTGCTATACATATTTTACTTGAATATTTTGTACGAGCAAGACTAGTAAAATATTTTATTTTCATTTTCCTATTGAATTTTAATTTGAAACGTCATTTTAATTATTAATACATATTGATTTGTATTAAATAATATGTATTAATAATATCTGGAAAGACATTTGTATGGAAGACGAAATAATGAACAAATGTTGAATTATACAAGTTCTAGGACCAAATTGCGTTAAATCATCTTCCAAAATGGATGGACATTAACTACTGATGATATTCTACAAAGCTAAAAATCATGCTTATCATTAGCAAATGAAATTTTATAAGAAAAAATATCTGCAAAAGAACATATGCCCGTATTTTTGAGATATTTCCAAATTTGCGTTTAATACAAGTTAGAAAAAAAAAAAAAACTTAACTTTTTATTTACCCTAAAATTTATTTTATTATTTTCGGTTTTCTAACTTTTTCAAGTAAAAGCTTGGTTTTTAGATTTATTTTTTAAATATCTCTTTTATTTAACTAGTTTTACTAAAATTTCAAACGAACAAACCTAATGATTTATTTTTACAAATACGAATAAATTTCTTTAATTAAAATATGTATAAAAAATTGATTTTTTTTCATATATTTAAAATGTGTTTTTATATGAAATATAAATCCCGATCCCGAAAAATTCCGAAATCCCGAAAAATCCCGGGATCCCGAAAAATCCCGGGGTCCCGAAAAATATTGATATTTGCAATTAAAATATTGTTTGTATTAAGATGATTTAAATATTTACCAAATTTTTAGCTGCAGTTACCTTTGAAAGAAGCAAATCGGTATTCACAACCGAAAAATTAGTTTATTAAATCAGTTTTCTTTTATTGACATTTGAAAAATAAAATTAAAACAATTTATTTTGAAAAAAAAAAAAAAAAAATGTTAAGAACGCATTTACGGAAAAAAGTTATCATTAAATCATTTGAAGTCGAGTATTTTAATAATTTATTTAAAAGTATATTGTGTTATTAATTCATTGATCTAAAGTTCAACCACAACCGGCTATTTCTGAAAGCAAGTACAACATCCTGGAGCATCTCTAATGGATCGAAATAACGGTAAGAAATGAAATTAAGCATTGTTACTATTTATATTTTTTTCACAAACGGTTAAATATATATTCAGGTATACAAAAATGATTCCACATTTTCCAGTAGTCTTGAAGGATAGATGATAAGAACCGGTCATACAAATCTGTAATAAGGTATGACTAATACCATGAGATCAAACAATGAATTAATTATTATATAACATCTAATATGTCGTCTACAGCAAATCTGGAGTCAATTTTAAACCTTTTGGATCTGAATACCTTTGGTAAGGGGTGAATTAAATCATAGGATCGTTCATGGTGCAATGGTATTTGTATTTAACAACCCGAGACCATAACTGAGAAGATAATGCATTTGTGAAAATGTTACTCGTTTATCACGACTTTTTTTCTAAACAGGAATACTTAGTATACTGTATCATACACTTCTAATGCCAGTTTTAATAAATTTAATAAATCATTTCATCATGAACATTTTCTGGACATTGCAATACTTTTGTATACATAAATTTGTATATCCAGTTGCTCTAAAAACCTCCCTTCTATCGTTCCATTAAGTATGATACACCAGTATCATCCATATTTTAAAGGAATTCCTCTTGTCTACTTTGTCTATATATGTACTTATGTAGTCTGATACATCGAAACCATATACATTTATCATGGTTCATGATAAATTAAAGCGAATTAATTTAAATATCAATATTATTCTCGTTATTACACTATTATAGACCGATCCCTTGGTATAAGTTTTTTATGAATTATAAACCTGGAAGTATATTTAAAATTAATATTATATATAAGCTGTTGTGCCCTCTTCTTATCTCGTTAAATACAAATGTAATTACACTAGATCCAGTATTATTAATTTTATATTTTTAATCAGAATTTATTGTATTTTATAATTTTTGGTTTTCCAATAAATAGACATTTTTGAAAAAAAATTTTTGTATGTGTATAAATAATTCACAATAAGCAGTAGTACATTTAGTCTACACAGCCGAATAGTTTTTAAAAATCAGTTACGTGTACCTTCTTAATTCGGTAACTACAATAGAATTATATGATAGTACATGCAACCGAACAAATTCGATTGGCAATAAATTCGGTTGCGATAATGAAAGTGTTTTCTCTGTGTAACTATTATGACATATTACCAGTGTATGACACAATAGAACGCTCCTTCCAAAACTATGGCCAATGTATACCTTCGTATAGAAAGTAAGAATTCCCGAATTCAGTTCTTGAGTTATATGGTCTTCACCAATATCAATTCTGAGTTTTATATAATCCGAATGGATATAACAAAAGAAAAGCCTCGAAAGCTGTGAATGTATATTACCTCGACGACAAATCCTAGCCAATGCGAAAGTCAGACGCAAGGTCAAATAAAAAACATCCGCCTAGCTGCACTTAAGATACGAGAGTTGTTCCTCAACCAAGAGTTACTTAACGACTCAATAAAACCTTTAAAATTACTCTGTGTCCTCAAATTATAAAGGACTTCAATTGTCACATAGGTAGAGTTGAATTAATGAATAGTTCAATGAGTCTTCATAAAATTCTAATGAAAAGACGAAGTTAGGAATATAAAGTATCTATAGGATATAAAAATTTTTAATAACTTACAATTGTACAAAAGGATACATCAACATGAACCTAGATTTAAGCCCATGCGTCTTATTAAATTTAAGTTAGAATGTATATTTTGCTTTGACAGCATTTAATTCAAAATAAATTCATTTTTAAATTCAAAAAGTACATAAATGCTTCATAAATATCATATTTATTGAATTTTTGTTAATCATTGGATTAATATATCTTATTTCTGATCATTTTATTACATTGTATACTACAATTTATAAAGCTACTTCTTCTGTTTACCAATTTTTCTTAATAGTTTTTGTTAGGGGTGACTGCCCAGTGTATCTAAAGATAAAACCACTTTTTTAAAATAACTTCTTTAAAATTTTTTTTTTTTTTTGAAAAACTAAAAACGTAGTTATTATTTTTTCGACATTTTAATAAAATAATATATTTTTTTATAAAAATCGCTGACTTTGGACATTTAAGGGTTAAATAAAACTACAATTTTATGCATCAAAAATTGTAGAAATAAATTAAGACTTAAATTATTATTTAAATTAAAATATAAATCATTGTAATAGGTGAAATCGAAATAATTCCAAATTAATTAACATGTAAATGCAGAAACAAATACAGACAGATATACAGACAGCTTCCACGAGAAACAAATGCTACTAAAAAAGAGTTATAAACACACAAAGCTTGCTGTTCACAGTTGTTTTCCAAAGTTAACTAAGGATAAACTAAAAAGTATAGAAAGACAAAAAAAAAAAAAAACACTTTAACTTACTTCAAAACTTGGCATTCTTTTAGCATTCACGAAGTGAGTAAAACAGACAGAAAATGAAAAAAAAAAGCAAATAAACAAAACTACAGTTTGCCATTTCGTATTCCGTTTGTTAGCTAATCGGCAATACTAGAAAATATTTTTGACTAAAAGTATGGCAAATGACTGAAAACATTCACTCTCTAAAAACACACAAAAAAACGTTGTATAAACTTTTTTACCATTTACCAATTTTATGCTGGAATTTTCTATTTTTAAATGCAACTGTAAATGGTTCATAATGCTATAACGTTTTTTTTTTTTTAGTTTACATTACCATGATTTTCTGTAATAGCAACAGCAGCTAAGTTAATACAACAAGAACTGCAAGCATAAAACAACATTTCAATGTTTATTTGGCGCCAAAAGTTTTTATCACATATAATTTCTTTTAAAAATCAGCAACGAATTGTAAGTTAAAAAATATATAAAATACTCTTATAAATTCGTTTTCTTCGGAATTTTGCCAAAAAACATTGTAAACACGAATATTATCGGATAAAGTTTTTAAAAATATTAAAGAAGAACAAAATATGCAACAACAAAGTTATGTTAAAAATAAAAAATAAAAATTGCAGTATATGTATGAATATTTTGCTACTTATCATCTATGACTGATGTTTTATTTTCATCATAATTTAATGCTGGAGATTGTATACGGTATCTAAAGGAGTAGAATGATGAAGTGTGAATATAATTTTTGCAGAAAAATTTTGGTCTAAGCAAAAAAACTTTCTAGAAAAATTTTTTTCCAAAATTAGTTTTAAGTAATGGTGCGTTTGTGCTGATGTTTGTAACGCACAGAAAAAATTAGCGGACTCTCACCTTAAAGTATACCGTTTGACTCAGAAACACTTTCTGAGTCGATTTAATGATGTCCGTCCGTCTGGCTGGCTGTCTGTCCATGTAAACCTTGTGAATAAATTCAGGTCGCAATTTTAAAGATAACTTAATGAAATTTGGCAAGAACAGTTCTTTTAACTCAAGGACGAAGCCTATTGAAATTGGCTATGATCGATCCATTATTTCACCTAGCCCCCATATAAACGTCCTCCCGGAAAGAGTGTTTAGTGGTCATAAATGCCTTACTTATGGCAATATTTTAATGAAATTCGGTACAAGAATGTTTTGTATAAGTGTTAATTTTTGTGCCTAATTTCATAAAGGTCGGTCGGTTCATCCATAATTGATCATAGCTCCCTTCATAACTCTCTTCCGAAAATTTCATTAACGTGCATAAATTCCATACGAATGTTAGTATCAAGTTAATATTCGACACAAATGAATTTTATTTAAATATAAATCACAGTGCCATATTTGATGAGGTTCGGTCTATAATTTATAATAGCTCCCATATAAACCCACTTTCGGGAATCGCCTTAAAGGGCGTAAAATCATATAGATGTTAGTATCAATGCATTGTTCTGTATTTGTATATTTTATTTTACATTTAGTAAAAGTGTAGGTATACAATTGTCCACAGGTCTAATATAAGTCCCCTTCCCGAACTTTTAGGTTCATTACAATGGTGTAGGGTATGATCGGTTTTAACCGACTATAGTTTCTTTCTCGTTTTATGTTCGAACAGAAGGAGTGGTGCCCCCCATACAAAGCAAAAATATCACATAGGTAAAATCAAAATAAGACCGATAGATGAACTGAAAGTCTTGAAAAGTTATAGTATATAAGTAATAAATAAGTAATTGTTATATCAATTTAAAATAGGGCGAAGAATTAGGGGGAAATGAAGATATTAATTTTCGCATATCTAAACGAGTAATTCAGTCTTAAAAAATTGTAGAAATAATTTTCATATCAAATTTTGAATAGGGCAGATAGGTCAAGGGACCAAATGGCGTAGCGAAGCCCAGCGGAAAAGGCTGGCTTAGTTAAAAAATAAGTTTTTATGTTTTACATAAAAAAATTTACATTCTTTCTTAATTCTGTTTACAAAAACATGTTGCATATAAAGTGTAAGACACTTAACTATAATTTAACAGTACCCAGTTGGCCAAATGATCATGGACGATGTTGTAATAGGCGTTGTCTGCAGGAAATTCTGTATTTTGTCGTTTATAAAACTTTATTTAAGACAATTGCATGTATATTGTCGTGCTTGTAGTACAATTGAAGACTATAGTATATGAGCGACAATGACCTGTGATTGTAATATTTTAACTTTATGGAGAACAAAATAGGCAACAATTTCATATATGTATTTGTCCTGTTTCAATTGTCAAACAATTATTTATTTCTGGAAAAAACCATTAGTTTTCTTTCAAAAAAATTGTGATATTCATAACTCTAATTGTTTAACGCGTATTGAAATCAAAATGAACAAAATGAAATTAATATTTTGATTGCATGAATTATGCATTCATATGTGCAGATTTTTGGTCGGTGGCATCATATGTGCGTACTGCTTCGAAGACGTAGGTGGGCTGTAGATTAATGATGATCAATTTATTTTGGCTCGATTTAAATGAAATGAAAATAGACGATATATGGTGGCAGCAAGATGGAGAAAGATGTCTCTATGAACATTGTGCTTATATTTAGCTTAATCTGTGCAGCAGAGACATTGGACCTTCCACATCCTTCCTATGCAAAATTAACGAAAATTTAAATAACATTATATTCCTTTCATGATGACCTTCCTGGGTCAATCCAATAAAACTAAAATTTCCCACAAGCAGCTTGTTTTATACTGTATAATATATAGTTATTACCATGGTCATCTAAAAATATCGCTAACAGATTAAACTCCATTGTATCATGCATATGATCGTCGACGACAATTTGCACGACATTGTTGCTAATAAAGTCGTTAACGATTAAGCGGACATTTTTTTTAAAAAAGTCGTCGACGAATTGTAAGTCTGACGTCAGCATGTCGTCTAGAATTTACTATGAGTCTTGTACGCATCGTCAATGTTGTCTTGAAGTCATGGCCAATTGGAATATGTATTGTACAGCACGTATACAAATACAAAAGTATGTGTGTATTTTATTTCCTCCTTTTAAATCTTAACAAAGTAATATTTTGTTTAGCAGTGTTTTGTGGTATGTATCTCATAGAATACTTTTGTGTATTATTGTGTATATTTGATTTTTCTATAACTTTAACCATATATATAATGTTTTTGCTTTGTAACATTTTATTGGCTGCACTTCCGTCTAGCCCTGGTCTTTTATATCAAATTGTTAAACTAAAAGTACATACGGAAACATACGTACATATTTATAAGGAATATCTTTCTTTTTAAGAAAAACTTTAAAAGTTTTAACATGTCGTCTTTTACATTGTATATTTTCTTAATGTTTACTTGCTTATTAAGTAAAGTGTAATAAAGGATTCATAAAATTATTAAATATCATACGATTATGATTATGGAGAAAAAAAAAAAAAAATAAACTTTTGTACAATACATTAATATAAAAATATTTTTAATAAAAACATTTTAAGATGCTTTTTAACCCCCTTCTTCTAGAAGTACTTATATATAAATTTATAATTGGCTTTAGAGAAATTTCTTTTTATTATTTCTTTTTATATTTATAAATGTACTAGTAAATCACGCCTTTATTTATTTATTTTTTCTTTTTGTTTGTAAAAATTTTATATATTTTTTATGTGTAATTTACGGTCCCTTTATTCTAAATAGCATCTTATTATGTTATATGTATGTTCTTTATATACAAATGTTTATTTTTATTGGTTGTTGTTTTCTAAACCAAATTTTCTTATACCAATGACAGAATAAATTCTGTTTTCTGCATATTAATGTACTTAAGGTAATGTTCAGACTAGTCAAATATTTGACCAAAATGACGTAACCACTATATAAAACATTTTTCAGCTCCTCCATTTGAATGGAAAAATACTTTTTAATTATCATTAATTATAATGGATATTTTACCGATACATGTTTGAAGCCACTTTTTCTTAAAAAACATTTGCAAGATTAAACAACGGCAAACTATTTTTTTGTAGAACTAGTGTTCACGCAAATTTGGTCAACTATTTGACAAGTGTGAACATAGCGTTAGTAATCTTATATAGTAATATGAAATATTTTGCTAACCAAGGAGTAAAAGAGTAAAATATATTTGTTACCTTATATTTGAATATATAGAGTAATATGCCAAATTAGCGAAAACCCTAAAGATTTTCTTATTTTAGTATGAAGTTAAGTGTGATTTGTTCTTACAAGCAGCGTTATCGTTGAGATTTTTAAAAAAGTCTCCAAAAAAGGGGATTTCAAAATAAAAAGTCGAAAAAAAAGGGGATTTTTTGGAAAAAAGGGGCCAACTACTTTAAAACCTAAAAAAAAAAAATCCTTAAAATTTGTTTATTTGATAACAACAAAAACAAAATATTTTGTTTTTTAGGAAAAACTTCAAAATTCAGTTTTATTAATAACAAAATAATTATTTTACAACTATTTTTATTATAGTAAAAATTCACAAAAATTTATTAACAAATGGAGTTAAAGGACAATCCGCCTTTAATTGAACTTATGTACTTTTGTACGTGTTCTTCACTCGTCTTTCAAATCCCAGTCGGACAAATTTAGGACGGAACATGTGGATCTACAAGTATTAACTTAAGTCTGTTAGAAAAACTATTTTTTATTATTGACAGTTTAGGAAAAAAACACGTTCCCCGAAGGATTGCTATGAGGAATGTAAAACTATAAATTAAGAAATAAGTATTCATCGAATCTTTTTTTTATTTTTTCTATCCTGTTCAAAAAGATTCGTCATGTGATGATACAAATAGCTGTTTCATAAAATTTTTATTATTTTTAGTTACTATCCCTACACTGTGAAACAATCCTAAAATGATAAATTTATTTATTGAAATTAATATATAATGGGTCGATATATTTTCAAAAAATTAGTTTTTTGCCATTTAACATAAAGTTTTAAAAAGTCGCCAGGTGGTTGAAAAAGAGGCGAAACGGTAAAACTGCTTACAAGTGTTGTATAGTGGAGTCAATCGCAAATCTTTTGGTAATAAACCTGTATCTCTTAAAATACTATTCGGATCGAATTGATATGTATGAAAAAGTTGTATAGGAGGACCTATGCTTTTAGACCAATAATCATATGGTCACCCTGTAATATTACAAAATAAGCTACAGGGTGTTAGAGTAACCATCTTGTGTATGTAAAAGTTTAAAAAATCGTAAAGTAAATATTTATCTTTACATAATTCAAAATACATGGCTTCATAAATGATTAATAAAGAAATTCCAAATTGATATATGTCTGCACCCCACATCTAGCATTGGTCAAAATTATGTATTAAAGAAAAATAATAATGATTATCAATAAAAATATGACGTGAGTTCTTTTAAATTTATTGACGACATTTAATCCAAAAATACATTTAGATCAATTTGACACTAAATTGTTTCCCGCCCGTCCAAAAACGAATGCAGCAATGCATATTTTATAAAAAAATAACATCAAAAGTACCTTCAACCTCTTGTCGGAAACTACAAAACGAAAGTTGAGATAAGAAATTTGTATAACACCTTATCATAAATGCATAAGAAAATAGCCTTAGAGGCATAATACTAGACGCATGTAAATACAAACACACACATAAAGGAGAGTAAATTACAGAAATTTACAGGCTTAAATTCTCATGACTAGGCACACGCATCCAAAAATATTAACAGAGTGTGTTTGTATGCATCATTTATTGTATAACATTAAATAATTCAAGAAAACCTTAGTCCACTAGCAGAGCAAATAGCAGGAGTACTCCATACCACTACAACATAATACAGTCGTTATGTCTACATACCCAGCAGTTTATTTGGTGGCGATTAACGCGCTTTTAGACAGTAAGATTCATTGGTGTATAGTCACCTGCCGCTCTCCATTGGTCACCAATTGGAACTTTACTGACTCTAAGGTAATATGGAAGAAGACGAAAAGAAGAATCAGAAATTTTTTAACTGACTCATTTGAACCAGTAAAGTGGCTGTGTGCGGCCAAAAGTTTCACTTTGTAGCCGTTAAAGTTACTGTGTACGTAAAAACGGGCCACCTTTTGGTAATTGAAGTGTCTATTTGTCCTTTTATTGGTCCTTCGGTAGTCTTGGAGGTGATTCTTTGTACCAAAAAGTGACACTAGGAAGTCGTTTAGGTGGCAATAGACTTCCTCCTAGGACAACCCCATGTTAAAGTGACTAGTCACGTAGCTAATAAAGTGACTAGTGGTACCCTAACGTAGTCGGTTAGATAACTTGTACGCAACTGCCACCATTGACAGCAGGGTATGTATAAATAAATTTATGTACATTCATTTATTTCTTTACTCACACATGCCTACAAAGACACACTGTCACAGGCATATTTTTTTGTTTTAATAACCCAGCAGTTTATTTGGTGGCGATTAACCCGCTTTTAGACAGTAAAATTCATTGGTGTATAGTCACCTGCCACTCTCCATCGGTCACCATTGAGCGTATTAGCAATTGGCACTTTACAGACTCTACGGTAAGCGAGAAGAAGACGAAAAGAAGAATCAAAACTTTTTAACTGATTCATTGTAACCAGTAAAGTGGTTGTGCGCGCACAAAAAGTCACACTTTGAAACCGTTGAAGTGATTGTGTATGTAAAAAAGGACCACTTTTAGTAGTTGAAGTGCCTATTTGTCATTTTATTGACCCTTCGTTAGTCGTGGAGGTGATTGTGTGTGCATAAAAGTGACACTATGAAGTCGTTTAGGTGGCAAAAGAATTCCCCCTAGGAAAAGATCATGTTAAAGTGACTAGTCACGTAGCTAATAAAGTGACTAGTAGTACCCTAATATAGTCGGTTAGGTAACTTGAACGCAACTGCCACCATTGACTGCAGGGAAATAAACAAGTAAAACACGTATACATTCACATTTACCCATTTACATGCATACAAACTAAATGTAATAATTTCAATAATTTAAAAGATTTTCATTTAACAATACGCAATGCAAAAAAGAAAATTTCTTTTTACCTTTACATTAATGTATGTAAATGGATATAAGTATGACTGTATGTGTTTATGAGTGTACGTGTTCATGTGTAAATGTTGAGAATCTATTTAGAAGTTACAAAATTACAGAAATAATTATGAAATTTGAAAAATTATTTACAATGACACCCTGAAGCAACGAATGAATTCAAAGTTATTTTCAAAGTACTTATTCTAGTGCGTGTAGGGATTATTTTTATTTTTTCTATGCGTGTGTGTATGAGACTCTTTTACTTTTATGTTTTATTTTTTTGCTTTATGTGTGTAATAGTGCGGCGACATTAGAAGTATATGTATGCTTAAATATTGTTACACTAAATATAGTAGAGTTGGGAATAATAGCAGTGATACAGAGCTATGATTTTATTAGCTAAGTGATGCTAATTTTCTGAGGTTTAATTAAAAAAAATTTTAAATGTTTTCTAATACAATACGAGTATGAGTGACATTTGACACGAAAACTAAAGTAAGTATATGCCGCATAGATTTACTAAGGTTTAACATTTTTTACCTACTAACAAAAAAAATATGAAAATCATTCTGGTTGTAACATGTCGTAATAATCGTCTAAAATTCCATAAAGTATATATTTTGAATCCTGGTAAAATTTTAATCAATCTAGCTATGTGTATCCATATCACAGTGGGGCCAAACGTAAATTTTTTGGTAATAAAACTGTATCTCCTAAACTACTACTTGAGTCGAATTGAAATGTATGGAAGAGTTATAGAGAAGGACCTAAGCTTTCAGATAAATCATCTTGTAGTCACCCTGACATAACACTGAATGAGCTACATGGTGCCAAACTTGGCTATCTAAAGTATGTAAAAGTTTCAAAAAATTTTAACTTCTACAAACTAAGACCGATTTTAAAGTATTTTATATTTCTGTAAAATGTTTGAAAAGATAAATAAAAAATAAGCTTATTAGCTTATGTTGTCTTTTATAGCAAAAAGATATTTACGCTTGAATTTTGAATTTCAGATTTTTTGCCTCGACTTTATTTTGTTTTTTCGGGAATAAGTCCTGAGGTGTATGAAGGAAAAATTTTTTAAGAATATTGTGTAATTTGGAATATATTCTGAAATAATAAGCTGCCAAAAATTTCGATTAGTTCTATTCGTCGGCATTCTGAAATTAGTATGAAAAATGTTTATTATTTTACAAAAATATAGTAGGGAAAATGGGGGAGCATTGCCACTTTTTTTGTTTGAAATGCTTTATTTTTAATACGGTTCACGATATCAATATACTTTTTTTTAGTAAAAAAAACTTTGATGTGTTGGCTTATATTTAAGCCCTTTTGATCCTTTCTATCTCCATATTAAGTAAAAACAAGCGAGAATGTTATATTCGGCCTGGCCGAATCTATATACCCATCATCAACTTTTTCAAATTTTACGTTACATGGAAGGTGGGCGGTAAAGTGGACGGGCCGCGCCTACTTTTGGGTTTCAAGTTTATATCGACCCTAAAACTATCCGTATAAAATTTCGTTGTCATACATGCTTTTTTTAAGGAGATATCAGCAGATGTAGCTACCACGGACACCCTGTCTTTCTAGTATTTAGCACATAACTCTTTTTTGTTTATTAACCGATTTTGCCCATTTATAAATTCATAAATATTTGAGCTACATTTCGTCCCCCTAGGTTGTCCCGTTCGAGCCCTATCCTGCTTTCAACAGACGGACAGACGGACGGACATAGCTAGATCGACTCAGAATCTAACCACTACCCAGAAAATATATACTTTATGGGGTCTTAAATGATTTTTTCGACATGTTATACACGGAATGACAAAATCAATATACCCCCCATCTTTTTGATGGTGGATATAAAAAACTTCGAAACTTGCCTAATTTTTTATATATATACCCAGCAAAAAAAACGATCAAGAGCTTCCAAAAAAGAACATTTTCATTACTTCAAAAGTAGAACAAAGTGAATATTTTAAACTTTTTTGAAAGTTTTTAATAATTACTTCCAAACAAGTGAAAATAAATGAAATTCTAGCTGGAAAAAAGGTTAATAATTTCTAAGAAAATTAAAATTTTATAAATTTTAACGCGTTTTTATTATATTTTAATAACGCTAAAACTGAATTTTGGTAAACAAATTGTATAAACATTGTTTTAAAGGAAGTATTTCAAAAGAAATGAATAAGAAGCATAAAAGAAGAACATCCTACCAATGACAACCATGGTTTAAAAAAAAAAACTTCTGGAGCTCTTTTGCACCAGTAAGTATTTCCTTCCAATGCCAACACAATGTTAAATTCATGACGTTTTCAGCTCTTTTTCAGTTCCTTTTTTGCTGGGTATATAATGGCTTTTTTACTTTATTTGACTACAGCATTTGAAAACAAACGAACAAAATTAATGTTTTTAATTGAATTTTATTTAAAATAATTAAAAATTCAATTAACAATTGCGATCCAAAATCTATGCATTAGAAAAACACTAAATGATTTTTCTTTATATTCAATAAACACTAGAGAGTCTGTATGTACAGTGAAATATCTACAGATAAGTAGTAAGCGCTTCGTATCTGATTACGACGTTTCTGGAGGATAGATTAAATCGACCCACTAAATGATTGGCAAATATATCCCAGGAAGAGTTTTGCGCACAAGTGATAATTTTTTTCAAGCTTTAAAAGAATTTATAAAAATATATTCTTGTTCATTACTATTATGTTTATAACATAAAAAACCTTTGATAAATTCGAAAGAATATGAAAGTTTTTTCAGAAAATAACTACAATAAAATATTAGGGTATTGAAAAAATACTTTATCATGTCTACTTCCCAACAAATGTATGTTGAATTATCAAAATTTAATAGATTAAAGATCCGTGATAGATTATTATTAACAACAAAAATTTTACTTCATTTTCCAGATAGTTGGCGAAAACGAATGTGCTCCTATGTGTAATGCTCCCCCTTCTACCCTAATATTCTTACACTTTTTTCTGAAAGCTGTTTTAATAAAAAAAGGTCTTTCTTTACATATTTCAAAAGACAACGCTTCATAAAATGGTTAATAGAGAAAATTTTAAATTGATTTAAATTTGCGCCCTACATCCGAGAATCCTTGTTTCAAGGATTATTTTTTTAAACTATTTGTATTGTTCCACCAAGATATATTCATGTATTACAATTTCTCAAATCAATAAAATATCGCTAATAATACGCCGAAGTTTTAAAAGTTTTTTTTTATACATAGGGTAAGTGCACCTAAGTTCGGCATGTGCCAGTAGTCGGCAATTTTTAATTTAAACATAAATTAATAAGAATAGCGATTGTCAAATTTTACCATAAGATCAATTTTACATTGTTAACATATTCTTATTTTTAGTTCTAATGATTAAATTATGCTAAAATGAGTACTTCTGTAGCATTTTTCCTCAATCTGTAGCAATACGTTTTGGATAGCTTTTTTTTAGAAAAGAATTAGTGTATAGACCAATTTTAAAAAGGCAATTAATCAATAATTTACTTTATATTTTATAGAAAATGTTTCCTGAGAGTAGATATCTATTCAAAATAATGTTTTGAATGTGTACATCGTAGCGAAAAATGATGGCATTTCATATATTAGTGATTGCCAACTTTAGGAACAAACATTTTTCATATAATTCTATAGCCGGCATAGACTGCCGACTACAGCCGAATTCGATATTTTCAATGAATTCTAAAGTCGGCATCAGTATCTAGTTATTCTCTAGAGTAAAGAGAACCGGTTCAAAACTAGTCACGTGACAGGTTCTCAGGGCTAGTGGCCGGTCCCAGTTCCGGAACTTTATATGAGAGGAACCTGTCACTTTTACATGGGGTTGTCATTGGAGGTGGCTAATTAGCCCCTTGGGACAGGTCACAGGATAGGTCCTAGGACAGGTTCAGTAACGATTATTGTAATAAAAATTTTATAAAAATTCGGTAATTGTATACTTTTTAAACATTATTTTTATTATTATCTTTATTAAATTCCCTGCGGGAAATTTGTGGCAATTGTACTAATGGACCGGTTCCTCAGTACCGGTTGAGTACCAATTGACACCTAACTCATCACCAAAGTTCCAGTTGAGAACCAGTTGACACCACCACACTCATTAATATCTGTTGACAGTCTATTTGTAAACCGAAATCGTTTCCCTTTGATGGTCAACTTATCTATATTGGTGACTTTTTTTAAGTCATTTGGCCATAGATATGCGTCCAAAAAATTACTTATATCAATATTAAAGACCTATGTAATTTGGTTTTTATAACTTTTAATATTGGTCTTGGACAACGGAATGCTGTACCTAATTTAAATATATATTTTTCTTCCATAATATGTTTGAGTAAACAGAAGTATTATGAAAAATTAAATTTATCCTTATTTTATAGAATAATTGACATACAAAAAAAAAAAAAACGATTTTCAGTGCAGTGACTTTTTACTTCATTAATAAAAAATGCCATGCCGACTATTGGATCATGATGTGCCGAATACTGGAAAATACATGCCGACTACATGTTAATTCGAAGTTTTTTATAAAATATGTTAATTATGCATATTTTGCTATATTTTTTTACCAAAAGTCTTGGTAAATTTGAAACGGCATCCTTTACTGAAGTGTAATATCTATTTATTATTCAAAAACTACGTTCCCATTTGTAAGCTGACATTTTTAAAGTAAGAAAAAAAAAACTAAACTGTCGACTACCGGTACACTTACCCTGTTCAAATTATTTCAATTAAAAAACATTTGAAATTTTAAAATTGTTAAAGAAATAAATGATTTCTTTTTACTTAATTTTAATTTTCTTAGCATCCCCTCATTGTTCCACTCTAAATTTTTTATTTGTTAATCCAACACTATAGGGAACATTTTAGGGAAAAATTATAAAAATTGAAGATATGTTTTTTTAAATATCCTTGATACAAGGACGAATATTGTTCTCATTATCCTTTTCCTTTAAAAAATTGCATTTTCATAAAATTATTTAGAAAACAGATTTATTAGGCAATAATTTGAGCCAAAGATTGTTTAAATCGGACAAATAGGTCCGAAGATATATTGATTTAAATTTCATGTTTTTGAAAAGAAATTCTGAACTTTGAACCGCGATAAAATCTAAACTACAACGAATTTGAAAATTTTGAAGAACTTCAAATTTTGTATTGACATGGTGAGTGTGTATACCAAATTTCATCGAAATCGCAGATGGTAATGTCCAAAATTGCGTTTTTTTTTTTTTTTTTTGTTAGAAAATTTTTGTTTTTTTCCTGAGACAAAAAAAATAATAAAATAAAATTAAATTTTTGCCCCAAAAACTATGCACCAAATAAAAATGAAATTTAATACTTTGTCTTAATAGGTTTACACAAACAATTTATAGAAAATATTTAATAACTTATTGAGATTTTAAGCGATTCTAAAGAAAGATACTTCGTTGTGTACTTAACAAAATTTAATTTAAAACATCTTATAAAAATGTGTTTAGTCTTAAAAGAAAAAAAAAAAAATAAATAGAATGTACATTAAAGTCGAAATCTTAAAAGAAACAAGAAAGCAAATTTAAAAATTTTTAATAACAAAGTTTTTCAAAATTAAAACTTTTATTCCTACTGCTAATTTTTCGAACACTTTTGTGAATAAGAAACATATATACGAATAGTAATAAATGCTGCCTGGCTAACACACATACATAATATCGTTATTTGTTTTAACAGCTCACAATTACACAAAAAAAAAAAAAAAATTAAACATATATATAATATATAAAAATGGGTAAAAGGAACCTAAAGGCATCGTATTTATGTAAACCCCTTTGCTTTATGAAAAATATCTTAATGTTAAATTGTCTTTATATTATTCTTATACTATACAATTCTCTTACTGGTTTTATCAACAACAACATTATCATCATCATCTTTATCTTCTTAGTGGATGGCAATAGAAGAAGACAAACACATATACGCACTTATATGAGTATAGGTAGTACTCTCTTATGCACAGAAAGGAACAAACAGGCAACAAAAAATAAAGATTAAAAAAAAACACACACACATATACATAAAATAAAGACGACGAATAATAAGAAGTAGAATAATGCAAATAATAACTTAATGCCATTTACAACAAGGCTCAATCTACATTTATGTATGTGTGTGTGTGTATAAGTAAAACTTTTTGAAGTTTTGCCGAATCAAACGAAAGAAAGAAAGTACCACACAAGTACAAATTCTAGTCGTCTGCACTTGTTTTAAATAAGAATATATTTATACTTAATATAATGTTAGCAGTAGTGTAGACAGTGGGTCGTCAAGTACACACACATAGTGCAATTTAGAAGAGGAAGGGGGTTTTGTGTGGCAAATGTTTTTTTTTTTTTTTTTTCCATATAAGCCTATATGAGAGTATGTATGGGGAAGTAGCAATAGGGTTAGTGGTGTAAAAGTAGTACCAATTGTACGTAGCAGCAGTAGTAGTACAACACAATAAAAGGCTAAACAGTTGTAGGTAAATACATATGTATAGGTATGAGTATTTAGTCATATGTTATATTCAAATAGTAGATTACCTTACACAGAAAAAAGTAAAAATGGACTTCAATTACGAAATTTTTAATATTAATTAATTTTTAATTGATTTTGCTCCAATCATCAAAATGATAATATTAATAAAAAAATATTACATCTTTTCCTTAAATAGATGCAATGAGCTGAAATTTTTTGAAAATTTACTTAAATTTATTTTATTTCGGTACTTTTATAGACAAATATTTAATTTTTCTTTATATTTTATTAACGGATGTCAATTTATTAAAAAACAAAACTGAAAACCAATTAGAAAATTAATTATATTAATAAATCATATAATTAAATTCCAATATAAAGTGAATTAATAATTTTATTAAAAAATTATTTGAAATATTTTTTTCTGTGTACCATTCGTTAAAAAATAATACAACACAACGCACAACTACAAATATAATAATGAAGGACAAAAAGGATTGTTTTAAGCCTATTTTTTGTATTTGTTGTTTTCGCTTGTCAATGTGTAAGTTTCAACTCTTTTGCGACTTTTGTGTTTACGTGCTTAGGCTGTCGTTATTTTAATGCATTGCACGGTTGATATATAAACGAAGCTAATTTGTATTAGTGTGGCATAAAGAAATCTTAAAAAGGAATATTACATATTTATATTCCTTTTTAAGAATAAAAACATAATAAACTAAACAATTGCACTTTAATAGAAATATTAAAAAACAAAATAAATAATTATAATAACAACAATAATTTATTACATTTGATATTGTTGGTTAAAAAATAAATTTATTTGAACAAGTTTTTATACAAAATATAATAATATATAGAGGGTGCTCTACTTACTAACCGAAATCAACTTTATTAATTGATATGAATTTGACTTTGTTTGTCATTCTATTTCAATATGAGGATTAAATTTTCAATCACATTTTACAGCATTATTAACATTAAAGAGGGCAATTAAATAAAATTTTAAAACAATATATTGTTAATAATATTAGTATTATTTTGTTATTTGACCAAAACAAAGACAATTTTCTTCATTCTAAATCGCCCATAAATAAAGATATAACAAAAATTTTCATTATAGTAATTTCTGAAATTACACACAGAAAAAAATATTTCAAATAATTTTTTAATAAAATTATTAATTAACTTTATATTGGAATTTAGTTATATGATTTATTAATATAATTAATTTTCTAATTGGTTTAGAAAAGAAAAATTAAATATTTGTCTATAAAAGTACAGATATAAAGTAAATTTAAGTAAATTTTCAGCTCAATGCATCTATTTAAGGAAAAGAAGTAATAATAATAATAGTATCAATTATTCTAGTTATTAATATTATCATTTTGATGATTGGAGCAAAATCAATTACAAATTAATTAATTATACAAATTTCGTAATTGAAGTTCATTTTTACTTTTTTCTGTGCATGATATCACACACAGAAAAATATATTTTCGAAAAAAAAAAAAAAAAAAAAAAATAATAATCAGAATTTTAAAAAGATTTAAATTTCATTTACAATTAAATAAAATACTCAAAATTAAAGTATTTTAATAAATTAAAAACAAATTTTGTATAAAAAATCAAAAATTCAATTTCAATTATGAATAATTCATATTCAATTATTTTATTAACTGAAATTCGTTTTATGAAAAAAATGATTTATTCAAATTATCTCTTATTTTTATATATTTGTTAATTGATACAATAAGAAAAATATTTGAAAGCCGATAAATTGTTTTGTTTAAATAAAAAATATTAGAAAATTTGGATTGTTTATGACATTAATTAAAAAAGTAAATGAAATAGTTCTTATCTTTGATAAATCGTTTTAAAATTCAAATAAATAATTAATCAGAATTTAAAATGGATCTGAAATATTTTTTATAATTAAATAAATTTTTACAAATCAAAGTATTCCAACACATTAAATTCAAATTTTACATAAAAAATTAAAAATCCAATTTCAATAACGAATAATTAGTGTTTATAAACCGGCTAATCGGTTAACCGAAAAACCGGTTTTTTCTTCAAATTTCGGTTTTTTAATTTGAAATATTCAATTTCGGTTAACCGGTTTATTCGGTTTTTTTGTGCCGGTTAACCGGTTTTAAAAATTTTAAAAATATCACTAAATTTCCTCCTTTTGTTACTTTTTTTTTTGAATTTAAAATATAAGAAAATTTTTTGAAACAACTGAAAATACTTGCTGTTTGAGTTGACAAGTAGTAAGGAAATATTTTTACTTGTTGGAAGTTCAATATATTTTAAAACTGTATAATAAAACTGTATGTATAATAAAATCAGATCTGTAATAAAGCATTCTATTTACAAAAACTTTAATTCATGCGAATGAAAATAAGATTTTATATAGGATAAGATTTTATATAGGATTTTATATAGGATAATAGGAAAAAAGAAAGACTTCAAAAGTAGAACTAAATAAGTGCAGAAAATGTACTTTTAAATGATTAATAATTCTTCCAAAAATTAAAAACAAATCTCTCTTTAGCAGAAAAAAGGTTAATTATTTTTCCAATTTTATACAGATATTTATTAATTACATTTTTTTATAAAAATTATATAAACATTTCTTTAAGAGAAAAACTTCAAAAGCGGTGAATATAAATCATAATATAAAGTACATTTTCCTAAGCCTGAAGCTTCCTTTTCGTTGAGGTGCTTTAAAATTTCTATAATTTAATTTTATTTTTAAATTACAAAAATTGAAAAAAATTAATATTAAAAAAACATTATAGAACAATTTTAAATCATTATAAAGCTTCAAAAGCTGTGCTAAAAGATGCCAGAAAAATTTTTTTTATAATTATATTAACACTAGTCTAAAGGCTGAAAAAACGTATTATAAACTTTCGATGTAAATCAGTCGCTATTTACAAAGTACAGTGTTTATTATTTGTTCATGGTTAAACCTATAAGCTAAAAAACACTTATTTTAACCAAAAATATTTTTATTAATCTTCAACTTAGATCAATTATTAAAATGTCGGTTAACCGGTTAAATTGCTTATATTAATTAATTTTTAATTGATTTTGCTCCTATCATCAAAATGATAATATTAATAACTAGAATAATTGATTTTATTATTATTTCTTTTTCTTAAATAAATGTAATGAGCTGAACATTTTTGGAAATTGATTAATATTTATGTTATTCTTATATTTTAGTACACTATTTTTTAATTTTTCTTTATATATTATTAAAAACTGTAAATTTATTTGAAAAAAATTTTAAACCAATTAGAAAATTAATTACATTAATAAATAATATAATTAAATTCCCATATAAAGTTAGTTAAGTATTTTATTAAAAAATAGTTTGAAATATTTTTTTCTGTGTGTAATTTTTAGCACGTGAATAAATGATATAATTAAAAAAGTAAGTGGAATATTTTTTAGCAAAATTTATTTGGAATTTCCTATGATTTTATTTATTTTTATAATTGAATAATTTGCTTAAAAATATCAGTTTGTAATATATTTAATTCAAACTCTACACGTATAAATATATTTAAATTACGAAAAATTAATATTAATTTTTTATTAATTGAAGAGCAATCTATAAAAATTTATTTTTTATTAAGTTATTCAAATTATCATTAATTTTTATTTATATTTGATTAATTTATTAATTGATACAATAAGAAAAATAATAAAAATGATAATAATAATAGTAATAAAAATCCGATAAATTGTTTCATTTTTAGTAGAAAATATTAGAAAATTTGGATTTTGATCTCTTAAATAATTAATATAATTGAAAAACGAGATAAAAAGATATAGTCGGTCAATGATACCCTACACCTTTGTGTTCATTATAATTCGGGGTGGGGTCTTTTATTAGACTTGGAGTCAAATGTGGACCGATACTCATAAGTGTAAAATAAAACATACGAATACAGAATATTACGTTGATGATGACATTCATATGAATTTATTCACTTTTGGGTGATTCCTGAAAGAAGGCCTTATATGGGAGCTACGGTAAATTATGGGCCGATCTTTTTAAAATTTGGCACTAACATTTATGTTTATATAAAACTTATTTGTGTCGAATATTAAGTTGATACTAACATTTTAATGGGATTTATGCCCGTTAAAGTGATTTTCTAAAAAGGGGTTTATATGGGAGCTATGGTTAATTATGCACCGATCTTTTTAAAAATCGGCACACTTATTTAGACTTATATGAAACTTATATGTGCCAAATATTGCTATATTTAAGGGATTTATGATCGTTAAACCCTATGGGGGCTAGGTGATATAATGGACCGATCATAACCAATTTCAATAGGCTTCATTCCTGAACTATAAGAAACCTGTGTATCAAATTTCATTAATTTTGGTTCAAATTTGCGACCTGTAGTTTGAATACAAGGTTTACGTGGACGGACAGACGGACGGACGGACGGACATCGTTAAATCGACTCAGAAAGTAATTCTAAGCCGATTGGTATAAATTAAGGTGGGTCTTAGACCAATATTTTTGGGTGTTACAAACATCAGCACAAACGTATAATACCCTCACGACCTATGGTGGTGTAGGGTATAATTAATTGAAATAATTTTTATTTATGATAAATAGTTTAATAGACCATACATTTTCTGTGTATATCAAAAGATGATTCCATATTAAAACAAACAGCAATAAAATTTGAAATTTCCGATTACCAAGAATTTTACTGCAGATATTGCATATTAAAATTGCATATTAAAATTGCATATTAAAATTGTATCCAATTATGAATTTTTGGTCCGAAAGAATGACGTTTTCAAAATTGCAAAAAAAAAAATAAAGAACTCAAAAACACAATACCTTTAAAATTATATTATATGAGTTGATTAAATTACAAACTTTCAGACTAAAGACTTCTTCCGGTCCAAAAATATCACTTTTTAAAAATTAAAAAAACCATAAATTTTTTTTTTTTTTTTTTTGTAAAAGTGTACATATTTCACTGTTCATAACTTCTAAACTATACATTGTAAAATTCTTATTTATATTTCATTTTATAGAAAAAGGTGTTGACTTTAAAACGACTTATATAAAATTTAATACTTCGAAAGTTCAAAAGTTGAAATATATATTATAATGATCAAAGATGAATATCTCAAAAACGGTATTTTAATATTCTTATAAATATTATATATTGATGAGTTAACTCTCTTGGTTTAGGAGTTATAGAGCAAAATATGGTAAAAAATAATTTTTTGTACATAAAAATTTAAAATATTTAAAAAAATTATTTTAAAGTACATATATTTTTATGAGCTCATATTTAAAGGAAATTAAATATTATATACAAAATTTGACTTTAGTTTATATTTTGTTACATAACTTGAGTGCCCAATATGAAATTTTGCACGAATATGGACAAGAGTTGTGTTAACATTATAAAATTTTTTAAGAATTTTAAAAATATTGTTTTTAGATATATAAAGGTTTAATTTTTATAAGTCTAATTTTGAGCTTTGAACTTTCGAATTGAATCAACTTACTATTTTCTTTTTTTATACTAGAATATCTTCATCTTTAAAATGACACTAAATTTGTTTGTTTATAGGTCAGAAGTTAAAAGTAATTAGCTTTTAGTTTGGTCCATAAATTCTAAACTTAATGAGTTTCCAACTTGAAATTTTACGTGTGTAGGAAAAAGTTACGTCAACATTATATATTTGTTTAAAAATTTTTTAAAATACCGGTTTTTGAGGTAAAATAATTTTATTTGAGTATGCCTAACATTGACCTCTGAACTTTGGATATAAAAAAAAAATGTATAAATATTAATCTAGCGCGCCAATATGATAACGCAAACAACGTTTACATAAAACGCTTTATATCATATAAAACATTAAAATTTTTTTTTAAATTTGAATTACATTTCATCAAATAGAAACTTTATAATAATATTAACATGATAGAAGGTCATTGGAATCAAATTATCCTTTGCTTTTTTATTTTAAGCTGTCAAAGTCAAGAATTTTTTTACATTTTTGAAAAATAGTAAAAAATTAAATTTTCATTAATTTTTAATATATTTATTTTAAATAAAAAGTCTTTTAAGGTAAAAATTTAAAATGAAACCATCAACTTCAGATATTAAAGTGTACTTTTCTTCAAGTATTTGTAAATAATATTTTGTCCTAATATTTTTTGTTATTTTTTGAAAATTGTCCTAAAATACATTAATTTTCATGGAATGTAACTTAAAATGTTACAGGATATTTTCAACCGATTTTATTATATTTTATGTAGTTGGTTTAAAAGCAAAAGTAAAGTCGTTATCTTTATTGAGTCAAAAGTTAAACGATTTTGAATTGGAAAGTTTGCAAAAATTAACACACAAACGGACAGATGGACGGACATTAGAATTCTGTCAAAAAAAAATCCTAAAATTCTGAAGGTATTTTTTTTTCCACTTTTCGATTAATATAAAAACCAATGAAGGTATTAAAATTTTGATAACACCTTTCCCTGAATTAAGTGGCATTTTCAACCCATTTAACCCAAATGTATAGATGGACGGACATTACCATTGAGCCAAAAAAACATCTTATAATTCCAAAAATGCATTTTTTTTACTAACTAATAAATAGAAAAATTAAAATTAATTAAGTTATCATTAAGTGTTAATACCACCCTTCTCTGAATTATGCTTAATTTTCGACCCATTTAACTCTAATGTATAAACGGACGGACAGACGTTACCGTTCTGCTAAAAAAAAAATCTTAAAATTCTAAAACTGATTTTTTTAAACTAATAATAAATAAAAAAATAAAACGTGATCATTAAAATACTGATATCACCTTTCCCTGAATTAATCGTCATTTTCGACCCCTTTTACTTTATTTTCCGATATCTCTGAAAATAAAATAGCAAAGATCACAAATCTTTCGATTTTATGATCACAATTACTAAAATAGACCCCATACCAAATTTTGTTAATTTATCTTAAAGGGATCGGGTAGTGGTACGAAATGGGTTAAACAATAATAGGTAGAACAGATAATTTATTTATTTTTTTTTTTGAATTTCTATTATAATTTTATATTATTTAATGTTCTGTTAACCTTTTTACTGCATTTTTAAAAAGTTAATTAAAAGGCGGTTCCAACAAAATCTTTTATTTGCATTTACTTTAAAATTAAATTTAATATTTATATATAAAATTAAAACGATTTTCAATAATTTCACTAAATCTCTTTTTGTTGCAACATCATTCTATTTATTAAATATGTCAATGTTGTCTTATTTAATTTAGCATGAAAATCGATACAGTAACGTTGAACATGCTAAAGTGATGAAGTTTTTTTTTCTCCTTGAAACACAAAGCGAAAACAAAACAAAAAGTTCTTTTGGGTTTAAAAAATTCCTTTAAAAATGTAACATTTTTTATATTTTTTAGTGTTTAAATATGATAGTATAGAATGAATAAAAGTAGAACACAAAAGAAAAAATTTCAAACATTGTCTAGTTGTCATATAAAATCAGTGGCAGGAGTAAACAGAATCGTTTGGAAATTTAAATGGCAGCTAACGTTGTCATAAAACTTTATTAACATGTAAATGTTGGATGCAGAAAAATTATAAAAAGCAAAAGGGAAAAACATTTTGAGGAAATATACATATATATATCCATATATAAATGGTCAAGAGAATTATATTATGGTATAGTTTGAAAAAAAAAAAAATATATATGGAATTAAGTCATTGTTAAATATATGAATTAAATTTAAAATTTAAATGTCAAAGATTACAATAGGACTTACAAAATAAAAATCACTAAAAGAAACTCTGTAAAAAGTACACCAAAATATGCTTCAAAATAAAAAAAGAGCAAAACTTGAGCTTAATAAACATTCCATGAATAACCAGCACGTGTTTTCGACATATTTACCTTTGAATAAACTTAACTTCCGGTAAAATGCAAAATATAAAAAAAGGAACCAACAACCTTATATATGTATATAGTAGCTAGTATTAGTGTTGGTGGTGGGTGTCACAACAAACTGCAAAGAATTCTTTTTTTTTTGTCTTTTTTTTTATTTTTATATTATTCATGTAAGATTGAAAGGAAAGGAAAATATTATATACATATATTTTCCACATGAAAAACCTGTAAATGTGATTGTATTATATTCTCTTATTTACATACCATATAGATCACGTACTTAGTAATATATACATATATTTTTTAATAAATAGGCAATACTGGAACAAAATCGAAGATGTTTTTTGTTAAACCAAAAAAAAAAAAAAACATATGTCGTAATTCTATATATTTCTCTATAATTTAATATAAATGGTATTGAGTGAAATATTTAAGAATTTAATTTATTTGAAAACTATATTGTATTCAATAAATTTTCTTATCTATATTTATATATCAAAGCTTTGTTGAAAATTTGTGCAATTTATTAACCAATAATTATAATAATTGGATAATTTCTTATGTTTTGTACACGCAAAGAAAAAATATGGTTCCTGTGACAATAAACTAAGAGCAACATACTATGATTGTAATATATGATTCCAGGTTACAATAAGTATATTTGTACGTAATCATTATTATGATTCCAATTTATAATTTATTAGTAAGGTTCATAACCTTATTAATAACTTTTAGTAAGTTTTATAACATTTTCTTAAGTATTCTTTTCAATCTCATCATGTTTTCATCATTTAATAATTCCATGTTATCATATATATAAACTAATTTCATCATATATATAGTCCCTGTTATCATATATATAATTCCATTTTATCATATATATAATTCAATTTTATCATATATATTATTCCATTCTATCATATAAATGAACTAATTCCGTCATAAGTATAATTCCATTTTATCATATATATAATCCCATGTTATCATATATATAATTCCATTTTATCATATATATGAACTAATTTCATCATATATATAATCCCATTTTATCATATATATGATCCCATATTTTCATATTTATATTCATTTGTACCACGATATGTGATACATTCATCATACTGAATAAAAACAAAACTTGTCAATTTATATTTGATCATATAAAAACTAAATGAGAATTAATATATTAACAAAAATGTGTATTCAAAAGGCATTAAAAGTTAATGGCTTAATGGTTGTATAATTAACCAAATTTGTAAAATGAAATGAATACTTATGTAATTAACTAAATTGTTGTAGAATTGACTAAATGATTGGATTTATTCATAAATATGATTTCATATAAACATATTTAAATACATATTATAATTCAGTGAACCATATTAAAATTTTGATTGTGGGTAATCATTAAATGATCAAACAGAATCATAAACGTTGCTATCATGAGCACAGTATATTTAAATCAATGAAAAACGGCTATATAATCATTGAATAGTTGTGATGATCATGCTGTAACCATGTTTTTTCTCTGCGTGTATAGGAGGAAATTCTAAAATTTTTAAAATTTTAAGTAAAAATATTTTCAAAAATTTTTTTCTTCTGACACTAACGTCGCACGTTGGGGTAAAATGTGTCAAAAGTGGCGCTTAATTGAATTTTAAAATGTAAAGTTTTGTAATAAAGTTGGGTACCGAATTAAAGTAGACAAAATTGTGTATCAATATCAATTAAAATCTTTAAGCTAGGTTGTTTTGTTTTCTTATAAGGAGCTGTCAAAGTTAAGAAAAAGGAAAATCGTGCGCATATATAGCCCGATTTGAGAAAATCGGGCTATATATGTCTAGCTCAAGTGCCAGACATTTTCTTTGCTTTATCAAACATTAAACAGTAGGGAAGAATAGAAATAAATCTGTAACTTCTAATTGGCATGAAATTTCACATAGGTGTAGCAGAGCATTTTGAGTTTAGAAGCGGGATCTTATATTCGCATCAGGAGCGGAACTATAGGGGTTCAAAATAGTGTCATGGAAAATGTTTAAGATTTTTATATCACCTTAAAGTCTCTAATAAATCCTTTAGAAAACATGATTGCATATACTACTTATTTTATATATTTTTCGAGTCATATACATTTAAAATTTCAAAAATCTCAATTTTACAAGATCTTGGTTAAGATTTTTCCATATATAGACAAGTATTTTCATCCAATTATATTATATTTTATGTAGTTATTTAAAAAGCTAAATTATCTATCGAACAAAGAAAATTTTTAGTCATTATCTTTATAGAGTCAAAAGTTAAACGATTTTGAATTGGAAAGTTTGCAAAAATTAACAAACAGATGGGCAGATGGACGTAATTAGAATTCTTTCAAAAAAATCTTAAAATTCGAAAAGTATTTTTTTTTTTTTTCTACTTCTTGATTAATATGAAAACCAAATGAAGGTATTACAACTTGGATGTCACCCTTCCCTGAATTAAGTGGAATTTTCGACACATTTAACTCAAATGTATAGACAGACGGACATTGACATTCGTGTTTTGAAAATTTGATACTATAATTTAAAATCATTTGTCAAAATTTCATCGACGTATCAAGTGTCATTTCAGATTTATAGCGAAAAGAATTTTTTCGTAAGTGACATTTTTCATACATATAACAATGTGTAAACAATAATGTGTAAAGTTTTGTTTTCTGCACTTACGACATTTTCGCGGTTAGGGCTCGATATGCTTTCATGAATAAAATCTTGTTTATACATAGCAATATGCCAAAATCGACTTTTTGCGAAAAATAACTTTTTTATTATTCTTTAGGGCTTCAGAAACAACTTTTGTTCTGCGACTTTTTCATAATTCCGTTATTTACAAAATTACCGTTATTTTTAGGTTATTGAAGAAAATCAAAATTTTGACCTTCAAATTTCCAGAACTCGACCAAACGATGTTTTTCAACTTTGTACAAAATCCTTTGGCGAGTATTTTTGCTGAACATATGAACTCATAATATTTGCAAATACAGGGTGTTTTGATGCATTTTTAATAAAAGATTAATTTTGTGCCATCTAGCGGCAATAATTTGTGCTAACTATGTTAGGTAATTAGAAATGTAATTTCTAAACTATTTTTTGAAAATAGGTTGAAAAATAACCGGAAATCAGTAAAAAAAATGTTCTAAACAAAAACAGTGATACAAAGAAAAACAACAAAAAACAATAATATTACAAATGTAAACAAGCGCGAATGTTGTATAGGAAGTGGGCGGTAAATGGACGAACCACGCCTATTTTTGTTTCCTTGTTTACATTTGTCCATGAAGTATTTGTACAAAATTTCTTTGACCTTTTACCTTATATATGGACCACGCCCATTTTTTATATTAAAGTTTATATCGACCCATGAAAATGTTGTTATAGTACATGCTTTTATTTAAGAGAGATATAGCAGAAAAGTATGAAATTAAGCTACAACGGACACCCTGTGTTTTTAGTATTTTGCTCATTTATTTACCGACTAATTTTCAATATCAAACTTATATACAGACAGACGGACGGACATAGCTAGATCGACTCAGAATCTAACCAGGACCCAGAAAATATTTACTTTATGGGGTTTTAAATTAAAAATAATGCGTATAGTCTTAGTTACTGCTATATAATTCATTTCAGTAACATAAACTCCCGTTTTTTTAAATATGCACTATATTTTTTAAATGAATGAGTAAAATTTTCCGAAAATAGGCTTTACTGTTTTTTGTACTCCACAAATTGGACTGATTGTTATGCCTTGAAAGTCAACATAGTTGTTGATGACAATAACGTCTAAAATTATTGTGGTGGTGCTTGAAGATTACATTCCTACTTCAAAAGTTAAGTATATACGAATGAAAGTGAAAAAAACGAATTTTTTTAAATTTTTTAGATTTTTTTTTTTATCATTTTTCAAATTTTCTCTTAAACGAAAAATGCGATCGTCAAGCACCACCGCAGATTTTTTTATATTATTGTCATCAACAACTATGTTGACTTTCAAGGCATAACATTCAGTCCAATTTGTGCCGCGTTAAATGATAGCATTAGTATTTTCTTACTTCCAGGTTTTATTGTTGCCATTATGTTTTTCTCAGTGTATTATTGCAACAATATCCGAAAATGAAAGACTACTACCCAGACTATCTATCCAACTAATAAAAACATTGAATTTGTAGCTGTTGACATAAATAATGCGTTAAATTCATAAAAAGTAAAAAATCCAAGTTTTAAGGGCCACCCTATATTTCCGTTTTAGGACAAGTGAGGGACATCCTAATTAGATATTAAGATATCCCCCGAAGCATTAAAAATCATTCGGCATTCATAGCATGAAAATGATAAAGTAACAATATATTTTAAATTTAAATAATTAATTTCAAATAATTTTAAAATAAAGGCAAAGAGTGTCTGTTTAATAATTTGCAAATGGATTTAGCCCATATTAACTAATATTAGGGAAAATGTTCTCAAGAGATTAGTAAATTTTTTTTTATTTATTATTAAAGATTAAAAGTTAACAGACATATGATGGTGTTTTCCTACTGAAAGTGTTATTAATTATTTTAACTAGACATTTTATTATTTTATGTTGTTACTGATAAAGCTATTATTATACTGACTTTATTTACATAAACAAATTCCGTATATATTTAGAGCAAAGACATTAGATATTACACAGCCGTCGTTAAGAATCTTTTTTTATAATATGAACTCAATTAGTAACACCAAATACTGCTCTCTCTTTCCCTCTCTCTTTCTTTAGAAAGATTAAGAAATCAGAAAAGTTATATGTCATTGTTTATAAATTATATATGTTTAACTTTAAAATTTTGGGTAATTGATCTTTTTAACTTATTTTTTGTTGACCTATTATTCCATTAACACAACCTAATAAACTATAATACCGAAATATTTTCCTTAATACAATTATACTTCTTTTTTCTCCATTTATCTTTTTAACTAACAACTAAACTTATTTATGCGAATAACTTAACCTCAAAACGATACTACACTTACAAACAGTGTTGCCAGTTTAGCCTTTTTAAGGCTAAATCTAGACTTTTTATTTAGCTTTTAGCCTCAAAATTTTCGTTTTAGCTTCTAGCCTTTTTTTGATTCTTAACATAGCCTTAAAAGGGTTAAAAATTTACTAATTTTATTTTTACAGAATCATCAATTTAAGCATTTTCGTGTATTAATTCTCACAAAAAAACGAAATTATTTATAATTAACGAACATTTTCGCTCGCGGTGCTTCATTATAATTATTTTTTAACAAAACTTTATTACCCATAGAAACTATTTATGTCATATTTATAAATTCACTAAAATATCTTTAAGAAATACCAAAAACTAATGAGAACAAAAAAATAAATGTGTTTTTAAATAAAACAATTTACTAGTTTTTTTCTGGCATTATTTTTTTGGGACATTTAGCCTTTTCTAACCTTTTTTTAAAGTCCAATTTAGCTTCTTTTTTTTTTTTCTCAAGTCCTGGCAACACTGCTTACAAATGCAAATAAAGCTAAACGATATGTAATATGGAAGAGTTCCTAAGAACACCATATTGACTAAAACTTAAATAAAAGAAGAGAGAGAACCCTATAAAAAGCACAAAAACAAAACTCTAGTCTATATGAAGTTTTGCCGACAAAAGTCATAAAGTTTATAGCTTAGGGTGTATATTTAATGTTTAAAAATATAATAAAATATTATTATATGTATAAAAAAGAAAATATATATTTTTAGTGTAACTGTCAGATAATTTAAATAAGGCAATATATATGGGCCTCTAAAATTGAAACCGTTAGTGATGGCATTGCTAGCAATAACTAGTATTTACTTCTATTTTATCAGGGTTTTAAATAACCTTTTTAATTGAACTTTAAAGGTTTGCAACACATTCCTAGAGTTTTAATTTTTCTAGCAACAATCAACTGTAAAAGTTGAATTAAAAATAAGAGCTAAAAAATATATATTATAACCTAAACTCACGTTATTTTTATTTATTTTTTTTCTATTTGGTGAAGTTTAATTAAAGTAATAAGAGTATAATCAGCTTTAAATAGGAGTATTTTTCCACACTTAGACAAATGTGGGTATACAGACACATCTTACATATACACTGTCGGACAAAATACTCGTAAAGTGCGGTTTTTTACTCTGGCTATTTAGTGTATTATTATTGTATTCTAGGTGCATAATTGGCTACTTTTTTGGTGTCCAGGTATTTGTTGAACTATTTTCTTTAAACTAATATACAAAAGAAGTTTTTGAAATATGTATATTTCGAATTTGGGACAAAAGTGTAGTATTGGTCATGCATTTTGTGCGACAAAATAAAGTGACACTTTACTTAATTTCTTTAATTTGCCTTCCAATTTTAAAATTTGTTGATACAAAACGGAAGGCATATGATTAAAAAGTGATAAATTTTAATATTATATTAATTAAATTATATTAAAATTATTATTTAGTTTAAAAAATGAGGATAAATAAGGCCTTATTATCGGAAAGTCTTCGGCCACAATCCAGAAAGATTTCTTGACTCCAGATAAGGAAAATAAGGTAAAATTAGTGTATTTGTCTTTAAAATACAATATTTTAGAATCTGAGGCTAAAAAATGCATTTCTTTATACAAAATAACAATTCAAAATGAAATTGAGTGGGCAGAAACCCTAAGACTACGAAGTAGAATCGTAAGGATATCAATATTCTCGCCAAAAGAGAATGAGTTTCATCATCTAAAGTTATAAAGAAAGAAATAATTATAAATATATTAGCTTTTACTTCCAGGAAAAAGCTCAAATATATGAGTTTTAGATGTACCTATTCTAAGTAAAAGTGACATCATTGTTGTTCTAATATAATAAGCGACTCGTAATAGAAAAATAATCGTTAAAGTCCCAGGACCATTCTAAAATACAGTTATTTGGATGAGTAAACAAAAAAACTTATTAAAACTTTAAAAAAAACTGAGAAAATTTTGGAAACTTTCATGGAAAAAACTGAAGTTCAAAATTTTTCTAACAGGAGATCGTATAAAAAATATTTTCTTAACTTAGGTACATATGAAACCAATTTGTTTGAACCATGTCTGGACGAGGCTTGTAATAATTAAATTTACTTCCTACTTTATCTCTCCGCTTAAAAAAACTGGATTCTTTTTAGCGAGAATTGCGATATAGCTACGATTTTACTTCGCAGTATCATCTAATTTTCATTCTAAATTGTAATTTTGTATAATGGAATGGTTCTTTTGGCCTCAGATTCTAAAAAACTGCCTTTTAAGCCAATTACATTAATCTTACTACATTTTCTAATCTGGAATCAAGAAATCTTACTGGATTGTGCTCGAAGACTTTCCGATAATATGGCCGGATCTATCCTTATTTTTAAAATGTTATAATAATTGTAATAGAATATAATGGAAAGAATATTAAAATTTAGCACTTTTTAAGCATATGCCTTCCATTTTGTATTAAAAAATTCGAAAATTAGAAGCCAAATTTAAAAAAATTTAGTAAAGTGTCACTTTATTTTGTCACACAAAATTCATGACCATCACAACACTTTTACTTCAAACTCGAAATGCACATATTTCTAAAACTTCTTTTGTTTATTAAATAATGAATATAAAACGACAAATATGTGGACACCAAAAAAGTAGACCATAAGGAGCCTAGAAGACAATTATTATGAAATAAATAGCAAGAGTAAAAAACCGCACTTTATTTTGTCCGATAGTGTACGTATGTAAGTAGATAGTAGCTTAAAAAAACAACTAAATAAAAAGAATATACCAATATAAAAAATTCAACAGTCAAAGCTAAAAATAACACTGGTCGACAAAAAATCCTCCCCCAAAGACGAATAGTTGAACTTCATGCATTTTGATGTGCTAAACACGAATCTGCTTTCAGTTTTTTTCTATCAGGTCTGGATTCTTTTTATGGGCATGTCTTATATTTCGCCCATATTAAGGCCATTACTCTATTTTATTTCCTCATAACTTAAGAACTTATTAATAGTAGTGATACACCAAAAGATGCGGACTAAAAATATCGAAAAAAAAACTTTGTATGACAAATATTTGATTTTTTGTTACTAAAATTTCTTTTTAAAAGTGAAAGCATCAAAAATGTTTCAGTTTATCACCTTCATCATAAAGCTGGTAATGCTGCGAATAAAATAAGGCATGTATCTTTAAAAATGATGTAAAAATCTTGATTTTATTCACAGTTAAGTAAAAATACCCATGTTACATACAATTGAGTAGAAATACAGTGGTGAGCAAAAAAAAAATATATATTTTTTTTATTTTTTCTTGAAACAAAAATAGGTGAACTAAGTGGATTTTGACGAGTTAAACAAGAATCTGCATTCACTTTTTTTTCTATCACGTACTGATTTTTTTTTATGGGCATGACTAATATCAGCGGTCAGACTATAAAACTCGAGAATGATTTGTACATTTTGGACTATAACTCAAGAACCGTTTCACGATTTTGATAAGTGATACACCGAAAGATGCACACGAAAATTGTCTTGTAGGTTTATCAATATAATTTTTTATTGATTAAAGAACTTCAGAGTTATGGATAAAAATTTTCAAGATTTTTTAATTTTTTTTTTTTTTTATTTTTTTTGCTACTAATTACCGAATAATTACGGAAATATTAACTGGATAAAAAATTATGTATATAATTTAAATCGCTATCTACTGGAGTTTAATTTATCTTAATTGGACAAACCGTTCTCGAGTAATACAAGTGTGACTGTCTAAAGCAGGGTCATAGTAGTCAAGCCCATAAACAAACAATTGATACGTGATAGAAAAAAAGTAAAAACTGATTCTTATTTAGCACATTAAATTCCATCTATTTAATTTATTTTTTTTATTTAAGACAAAAAAAAATTACCCACTAGTGTTTCTCCACTTAACTGTAGGTATAAATGGGTATCCTAACTTAACTATGAATTCAATCAAGATTTGTGCATACATTTTTATGATACATGGCTTTATTTACTCGCATTTTTACCAGCTTGAGATAGAGATGATAAACTGAAACATTTTTGATGTTTTCACTTTTAAAAAGAAGTTTTTGTAAAAAAAAATCTTGAATTTAGCATGAACAAACAAATTTTCGAACACTTATTTCGAAATATTTTCTAAACTATTGAGCGGATAAAAATTTGGTAGCAGAACGACTTAAATTTTATTTTATTCCTCATATTTTGGTGTATCATATATGTAAATCGTGCATACCGTTCTTGAGATATAGTGAAATATACTCGAGTAATCGGCTTATTTAGGTCGCAATATTAGGCACGCCCATAAAAAAAATATAGATCTGATGGTAAGAAAACTGAAATCAGATTCGAGTTTAGCATGCGGAATTCCATCTAGTCCATATATTTTATTATTATTATAATTTTTTTTTTTTTTTTTTTTTTTTGAAGGAGCACGAAAAAAAATGTTTTTTGTCGATCAGTGTAAATAATGCTTCATCGTTATATTATAAAACACAAAAAAGAAATTGTTAGTCAGGGTCAGCAAATTTATTACCGAAATTCTGAGTTTATGGGAGTCAGGGAAGAAGAGGATATTAAACTTTTACATTCTCTTAATATATTAATTTCCCAAAAATTCGTCCTTGCCACCTAATACCAGCCAGTATTCAAAACAAAGTAAAACAAATAAATCCTTTTAATTCATGTATTACAATTTCTGTTTTGCAAATCTTAGACACTAAAATTAGTTACAAGGAAAAATTGTAATACCAACAAACACAGTAACGAATAATAATAATGAAAATACCATGCAAAATGTTTGTTCACTTTTTGTAAAGTAAAAAGCTAAAGTAACCGTAAAATTTATGTTAGTTCTACATGAAGTTGGTAGGTTGGTGGTTTTTGTTAAATTATGCCAACAACAACAAAAACTAAAACAAAAACTTACCGTAATTTTAAACACCCTACACAAAAAAAAATTAATAATAAAACTTTACACATAGTCAAAAAGTTAGTAAAGAGAATTTAAAAAATTATAATATTTAATTGTATCTGTTTTTTTTTTTTTTTTTTGTTTTGTAGAATAATTTGTTTTATATAGAAAGGGTGTTGTAAATGCGGTTTAGTTTTAATACTACTACAGTTTCTAATATTTCTGTTTTACACATTCTAAAATAGCTTTCCTTGTTGCCTTTACTGTTCTTCGGCTACTTCATTATGGCCTACTAAAATTGTAGTAATGGCATATTTGGTTAGTCTAGGCAAATACCTGGATATGCATAAATTGGTGAGTGTATTAAATACATACATATGTACCTTTATTTCTACATACACACATATGTGTATTGCTCTTTTTAAGCTTTAATATTAGGGTAAACAAATTTAAAATTTGTCTCTTAAAATAATTATTAAATTATCTTTTATATATATATATATATATATATATATATATATATATATATATATATATATATATATATATATATATATATATATATATATATATATATAGAAAACTAATATATGAAGAACTCTAAATTAATTGTTTAAAAATTTATTATTATTTTTTTTTTTTTCTTAAAAATTTAATCCTTAAAATAAATCCTACCTTAATCCTAGTATGCACATTTTATACTCCATAAAACATGCATGTAATTGCTAAGTTTTACAACACATTTTTCCACAGTTTTTGCTTCGTTTACTGCCATCGTAACTCTACGGGTATGAAATCAACTTAATGCTAACCAAACTGTCATAATTAATTTTTGAGCTTCAACTGAAATTGAAAAAAAAAAACTAAAATAGGGTATTTTTAACTATTAAACTTAACAAAAAAAAATGACGAATAGAACTATAACAATAACGAGTTTCACAAGTTTATAGTTATATCAAATACTTTATTGTATAATTTATAACGCAAATTTAATAAACATGTTCGCTGTATGCATTTATTTAAAGATGAATTTAACAGCAAGTGGAGTTTAAGTTAAGGTTAAGCAGCGGTGACCTCTATGGAAAGTACAATTAGATATTACAGATAGAATTGTTTATTTTATATTCTAGTCAGTAGTATTTACTATACTCTTTTAAATATTCCTTACTATAGTCTAGTCAATAGTTTTGAATGTAGTCTAGACAATAGACTACCATTTTCTAGTTAACGTTTTTGACTATAGTCTTGCCAATAGATCTGACTATAGTCTACTCAATACTCTTGACTATAATCTAGGAAATATTCTTGACTACAGACTAATCAATATTCTTAATTATATTATGTAGTCAATAATTTTAACTATAGTCTACTCAATAGTCTTAACTACAGTTTTGACTATAGTATTGAAAGTAGTTTTGACTATAGTACAGTCAATAGTCTAAACTGTAATCCACTCAATAGTTTTAACAATATTCTAGACTGTAGTGTAAATAGTATTGACTATAGCCTAGTTAATAGTAGTGTCAATAGTTTTGACTACAATCTAATCCATAATCTTGACTATTGTCTTGATTACAGTCTTGACTACTGAGTAATCAATACTCTTGACTGTAGAGTAGTCAATAATCTGGATTATAGTGAAGTCAATAGTCTTGAATATAATCTAGTCAATAGTCTTGACTAAGGTCTAATCTGGATTATAGTGAAGTCAATAGTGTTGAATATAATCTAGTCAATAGTCTTGACTACAGTCTAATCAATAGTCTTAGCTATAGTTTTGTAAATAGATCTGACTGTAGCCTAGTCAATACTCTTTACTATAATCTAGTAAATAGTTTTACATAGTTTTTTTTAATATTTTTGACTACAGTCTTATCATTAGTCTTAACTATTGTGTAGTCAATGATATTGACTATAATCTGTTCAATAGTCTTGATTATGATCTAGTCAATATTTTTGACCATAGTCTAGATTAGACTACGGTCTTATCAATAGTCTTGACTATAATGTAGTCAATAGTCTTGACTACAGCATAGACAATAGTTTTGACTACATAGTAATCAATAGCCTTAACTATAGCGTTGTCAATAGTCTTTACTATAGTGTAGCCAATAGTCTATTCAATAGTCTTGGTCCATAATCTTGACTGTAGTGTAATCAATAGACTGGATTATAGACAAATCAACAGTCTTAAATATAATCTAGTCAATAGTCTTGACTACAGTCTAATCAATTGTCTTGGCAATAGTATAGTCAGCAGTCTTGACTATAGTATAGTAATAGACTACTTACTTATTTATAGACTTAACTTTATTCTTGTCTATATTTTTTTATTTTATATATTGTGTACTCAATAGTCATAACTATATTCTACAGTCAAGTGTAGTAAATATTATTGACTATAGTGTAGTCAATAGTCTTGACTATAGTTTAGTCAATAGTCTTGACTATAGTTTAGTCAATAGTTTTGACTATATTCTGTTCAGTAGCCGTGAGTATAAAGAGATTTTACTATGATCTAGCCCTTTTCTACCTACCTACCTAACAATGGACCTCTAGGTTTCCAAGTGGATATACAGCACTCATCTTGTATAACCCTTCCCTGACTAGTCAATGGTATTGATTATAATAAGCAAAATAGTCGTATTTATAGTCTAATCAATAATCATGAATTACTCAGTCGTTTTGTTTTATTGGATTTTTTTTTTTTTTTTTCTGTAAGGAGTGCGATCGAAAAAATCTTAACACAAATAGGTCCAACAAATAATTGGCCACAGAATTAAATTTCTGCCGTCAAACTATTTCTAATGTTATTAAACAGTATCAAGAGAATTTGGTCATTGATATGAAACCTGGTTCGGAGAGAAAAAAGGACCACATGGTATTGGGAAGGCCAGAAAATTGAAAGGATGTTGAAAGGAACTCCAAACACATCTGGTAGAAAAGCAGCTCGGTTAGCTCAGTGCTTTGACTATTTGGTGCAAAAATTTAAAGCAAATGCAGAGTTGATATATAAAGTCCATAAAATTTCAAACAGGAATGCTGCAAAAATTTTTGAAGCCAAGAATAGGAAATGGAACTTTCATACAAAAATACTCAAGCAAAACTTTTAATTGATAATACTAGAGGACAAGTTTAGGACCAAAAAGCCGAAAAAATTTCTTACAAAATTCATTTGATACATTCGAATCTATAAATACCAAAATATGCATCAAGAAATATTTGAAAAAAAAAAAAAAAAAAATTCTTCCTTTCATAAGAGAGCACAAAGTGTCCACATATTTTATTGGACCCATTTGGTATCATGTCAGTACGGTAAGAAAGCTCTGGAGTGGTACCAAAACAATAACATAGTTTTTATACCAGGAGAGGTAAAATTTAAGATTTTAATAGAAGATGTGCACACTGTTCCAAATAAATGACTGAAATAACTATTAAATCTCTAACGGAAGGATTACCAAAAATTGTCCACAAGTTCAAGTTCTAAGATCAACCGTTTCCATGTTATTGAATATTATATATGTTAAGATTTTTTTGAACGCACTCCTTATTTTAATTTTTTATGTAAAGTTTTGATAATTTGGGAAAGTTTAGGAAAAACTTTATGAAAAGTTGTGAAATATATTTAAGTCCAATTTACGGAATTATTAAGTTGAATAAGAGTTATATTCAGAAAACATTAATTTTTTCATTGCATTTTCATCTCCTGCTACTACAGAAAATTAGAAATTAGTTTTCATTTAAAAGCTTACAAGATGAACATAACACAGAATAACAAAGAAGTGACTTGTCAACTAAGATATTTGACATTTATTTTTAACATTAAAGAAATCCACATTATTCTGTAATGGCTTTAAAGCTTTAAAATTTTCTTAAAATTTTTCCTACAACCCTCGCATAAATATTTTAACGAACTTGTTTATTTTGAATTTAAGTTTGTTACATGTTTTACGATAAATACTTCGATATATAAATTTTGCACGTTTCAGACATAAAAACGTAACGGGGTTGCCAGCATTTTACAGCTCATATAAGGTAAATATACACATACTGAATCTATAATATATAAATGAATATGTGTTTTTATATACATACATATACTAAGGTGGTACTATTTTTTAATATTCTTGTTGTTGCATTGTCTTATTTACTTACCTCATTCGACTTTTTTCTTTACAATTTCCTCTGTAGTAGCTACTACTACTAAAACTGTTGATAATTTTATTTTTCCTTTGATATTACTAAATTTGCTGCTGTTATTGTTGTTGGTGGTGTCCTAAAGCTTGTGTGCGTTACTTAAGTTTTTGTTATAGTGTGTCCAGTTAGTCTGGCTTATAAACAACAACAAGTATAAAATTTAAAATTAAGTACTATATTCTTTTTTTTTATATTATAATACCACCATTTTTTATGACCTCCACATCAATTTTCTAGGTTATGTTACGACTAAAGAAGTTTATGGCAAAATAAGTTTTAGTTGTGGGAAGAGATGTGTTTCATGTGTCTGCTTGTAAAAGTTTTCTATATTATCTAAACTAATTACAATAAAGATTTGTTGCACATGATAGTAGTAATGACAGTTTTATGGAACCCTGCGTATACACACAAACACATACTCTATCTTATTGTGCGTATTTTAGCCAAGAAATGTAATCATAGTGCTGAATAGTGTTGGGTGCAAAGTATTTTGCTATAAATTGTTAACAAGATTGAAAGGAATAATATAAATTGAAATAGTGATTTTCTATTAAATGGATTTTATTTATTTTGTTAAGGCGTTCATAAAATTGTATTATTAAAAAGGTTTAAATTTAAGGAAAAATATAGAGGTGTAAGATGGAAAATATTTGAGTGGCAATACATAATCTTAAATGATAACAAACTTTATAAAATATACCTGCTCAGAATAATAGATACACCTTATAGGATGATATTTAAGTGGCAATCATTTTGGAAAATTCTTCAGAAATACTCACATTATTTTTCTTTAAGAAAACAAATTGATCTGGCAATGCCGGTTCAATGAAAAATATGGCAAATATATATATTAAATATCATCAGATGCCACGTTATATGGTATTTGAAATATTTTTACATCTTCTTAAAGCCATCGACAAGGCCAATACGCTATTCATCTTTTTTCGAATTATTTCTATTTGTGATTAACAGGGAAACCACAATATGCTCTAAAAAAATTGGTTTTATGCGCATTAAATATGCAGTAAAAAACGAAAAATATGCTCTAAAAAACGCGTAAATATGCACTTAAAAAACAAAGATTTTGTATAATTTTTAACAAAATTATGTTTTTCATTAAAACAAAGGATTTTACTAATATTTTAACTATAAAATTAGGCAAAACTGAAATTTATCAACCGCGTTCATATTAGATTCCCCATTTTTTACTGTATCTCATAAAAACGTTATTGATCTATTATTTTCTTACCCATATAATTCTAGACACTATTATCAGTTCAGAAATTATCAAAATTATCATACCGATCACTGACCGTCAAAATATCGTAACCGATAACATTTTCGAAATTCGTTTTTTGAAAATTTAAAAATCTATAATATAGAATCATTTATATCATTTGTAAAAATTTCATCGACGTATAAAGTGTGATTTCAGATTTATAGCGAAAGTAATGTTATCGTACGTGACATTTTTCAACCATATAACAATGTGAAAACAAACAGTTTTGTTTTCTGCACTTACGACATTTTCGCGGTTAGGGCTCGATATGCTTTCATGAGGAAAATCTTGTTTTTATAAGACAAGCTACTCAACAATAAAATTGGTATCCGTTAAAGTTATTTTTTATTTTTTTTTTTTTTTTTTTTTTTGTTTTCTAATATTTTTATAAAATCAAATTCGAAAAACATTTCATTAGGCATAAAAAAATTATCCTTGAAATATAAAAATATGCTCTTAAAAGATTAAATATGACCTAAAGTAACAAAATATGCTATAAATATGCACTAAAAATAGCCAAATGCAATAATATGCCGTTAAGAGTAAAATATGCAAAAATATGCACTAACAAATCGATGCCAAAATAATTTATTTGTTCTTAAACGGATAAATATTTAATCGATGGCTTCATTCAACGTCCAGGAAAAAACATGCAATTGCATATTCTGGTTTCCCTGGTGATTAACTACCTTAATTTAACAAATTCTTGGTCCAAATTTTTTTTATACATATTCTAGTATTTACTGCCTATTTTAGTAGTTTTTTTTTTTACTAATTAAATAGCAAGTACAAAAATAAATGAATTTAAATTTGAAAATTGCTAAAACTCCTTTCTCTTTGTAATTTTCTTTAATAACATGTAATAACTTTGTACTCCTCTGAAAGATATCTTCATAGAGCTGATTTAAGAATTGAAAACCAGCCTAATAACTCATGCGGTACAAGTACACACTATTCCGAAAGTTTTGAATTTAGTCTATATCTTCTAAGATCTCAAAGCATTAATCTACAAACAGAATTCATTTCCAAAATCTAAAATATACTTTTAAGAGTTCGTAATTGTAATTTCTGTAAATTTCGTTGACTAGCTAACATATTTATTCATTATATAGTGAAAGATTGAAGTCAATATCTTTTATATAACAGAAATTATGCTACTTTAAAACTTAATGTCACGAAAATTTCAAAAAACATTGTACTCGTGCTATTGTGGATGTGAAAAAGCCTTAAAGAATTATTTGTTCCCGCTGCCAATATTCGAAATTTTGTTTGAGCTGAAATACGTAAAATATGCAATTTTTCGTGATATATTAAATTATAAAGAGTGGTGTGAAGTGCGTTTTATCATTTTCACAACCTAACCGATATAATAGTTTAATTTAACATGGTGCCAATTATAATTTTTACGTCTACATTTAGGAGAAAAAAATTATATATTTTAAAATTGCAATACAAATGATCATCTGAATGCTTTTTGATTATTGAATAAAATTGATCAATCAATTATAAAGTATTGTAAAACCTGCAGCGCAGAAATTATTTTAAGCATGATGGCCTAAAGATGTTGAGATATGTTTTCGCTATAATTAAACCTTTTAAAGATATTTTATGCTCAAAATAAATCCCGGTTTAGTAGACCTCCAAACCTTGAAAATATTGTACAAACATTTTGAATATAACTGAAGACCTCTAAGTAGCACATAGATAAATATGTGTCCAAATTGGAAAGTGAGGTTATGAGACAAAATCGCTAATTATTTAAAAGTGGATAAAAACTCGACATTAAATCAAATGTATTGAATGTCACTTTTAATTGGATGTAATTAATTTTTCCATAGCGTTCCCATATAGCGTTTTAAAAATGACGAAAAATGACAAAAAAGATAGATATCAATGTCTTTTATAGAACCAAAATTACGCTAATTAAAAATATGTCCTTGTGGGTGTCTGGGCTTGTTTTTAATTTTAAAAAACCATAATTTTTGCAATTCACAATTTTTAAATCGTCTATTTTTGGATTCAGAATAGATATCGAGGTTACAATAAGTATATTTATACGTAATTATTATTATGTTTCCAATTTATAATTTATTAGTAAGGTTCATGACCTTATTAATAACTTTTGGTAAGTTTTATAACCTTTTCTTAAGTATTGCTTTCAATTTCATCATGTTTTTATCATTTAATAATTCCATGTTATCATATATATAAACTAATTTCATCATATATAATTCCATTTTATCATATATATTATTCCATTCTATCATATATAAGAACTAATTTCATCATAAGTATAATTCCATTTTATCATATATATAATCCCATGTTATCATATATATAATTCCATTTTATCATATATATGAACTAATTTAATCATATACATGAACTAATTTCATCATACATATAATCCCATTTTATCATATATATGATCCCATATTTTCATATTTATATTCATTTGTACCAGATATGTGGTACATTCATCATACTGAATAAAAACAAAACTTGTCAGTTTATATTTGTTCATATATAAACTAAAAGAGAATTACAACCACTGGACTGATACACAAAAATGTGTATTCAAAATGCTTTAAAAGTTAATGGCTTAATGGTTGTAGAATTAACCAAATTTTTAAAATGAAATGAATGGTTATGTAATTAACTAAATTGTTGTGGAATTGACTAAATGAATCGATTTATTCATAAATATGATTTCATATAAACATACACAGAAAAAATTATTACCGTCTTTTTTTCATTTAACTCAGTTGTTTAATTTTGCAGCAAAATTTAATAAATATATTCAAGAAAAAATAAAATAAAAATAATTTTTTGTATAATTTTAACATTTTTAATTCATTCAATCATCTACTTGATTGATTTAATTAATTTATTAATTGGTAATTGTTTTCTGTTTTGTATTTTTTATAGTTTTTAGTAATTGATATAATCATTTTGGTGAGAGGTGCAAATTTAAACAAGTTTATAATTGAATGAATTATTTTCATATATATTTGTTAATTGGTGACCTTTTTCTGTGTATTTAAATACATATTATAATTCAGTGAACCATATTAAAATTTTGATCGTGGGTAATCATTAAATGATTAAACAGAATCATAAACGTTGCTATCATGAACACAGTGTATTTAAATCAATGAAAAACGGCTATATAATTATTGAATAGTTGTGGTGATCATGCTGTAACCATGTTTTTTCTCTGCATGCAATCAAGATTTGTGCATCAATTTTTATAATGCGTGGCTTTATTTACTCTTAGTTTCGCCAGCTTTGAGATAAAGGTGATAAACTTAAATATTTTTAATGTTTTCACTTTTAAAAAAAGTTTTAGTAAAAAAAAAGAAATCTTGAATTTAGCATGAAAAAATTTGTCCGACACTTTTTTCGAAATATCTCCTAAACTATTGAGCGGATAAAAATTTGATAGTAAAGCGATTTGAAACTAATTTTATTTCGCATATCGTGGTATATCATTTATATAAATCATGCATACCGTTCTCAAGTAATAGTGAAATATACTCGAGTAATCGGTTTATTTAGGTCGCAATATTAGACACGCCCATAAAAAAAACTCGACCCGATGGATGAAAACTGAAATCAGATTCGAGTTTAGCATGCGGAATTCCATCTAGTCTACATATTTTTTTTTTTTTTTTTTTTTGAAGGAGCTCGAAAAAATTTTTTTTTGTCGACCAGTGTTATTTATCTTATCAAAAAATCGATTCTGTTCTCTGAGCAACGCTCTGTGAAGCTTATAATTAATTTTAATCACAATTATATATTATATTTAAAATTTATATTGTACTAGCTTCCAAATTTTACAAATTTAAACAAAATTAAAATATGTTATTTAACTCCAAATATTTTTGTTCTTTTATTTACAGGTAAAATTCCTATTCTCTACTATAAACTTTTAAAAGGTAAAAATTCCAAACAAACTTAATTTTTGTAAAAAAAAAAAAACTGTATATTTTATTTTAATCACATTTTGACTAAAAATTTGTACTTTTTTTGACACAAATTACCTAGCATAAGTTAAAAATGCATTTTTAAGTCTATTACAACAAATCTAAAAAGGATTATTATTTAGTTTGATATGTATGATGGTAAAAATAAAACTTATTAACTTTGTGGTTTTCTACAAATAAAAAATAAAGGTTATGGCCAACTAAATTGGTCTAGTGATTTCATAAATGAAATATTTTGCTATTAAAAGCTTTTAAGATGAAAAACTTTATTTTGGAAAATTATAACATCAATAAAGTTAAACAGTATTTGTTGAAACATGATTTTTTATATAATAAAAATATTTACAAAATATAGAAAGATTTTTAGTTTTACTATTACATCCTGTTGATGTACGATCGTGTGTATGAAAAATCAAAACCATTCAGGAACACAAGACTATTGTTATTAAAAAATAGAATTAAATTTATGTCTGTCATTTTATTTTTCATATGTTTGTCTTTATTCCATTGGCCACTGCCTTTCAGCTCTATGTTCTATTTATGTTTTCTTCTTTTATTTTTATTATTATTATTTTTTTTTTTTAATTTGAGAAACCACATTCCTTAAGTACTTATATATTCACATTTTAAAAGAACTGTAATTATGTTATCTATTTTTTTTTTTTTATTTTTTGTCTACATTTAGAAACTCTATACCATAAGCAACTCCTTTGTATAATTTACTTACTGAGTAATAATGTAAATTGCATGTAAAATTGCTAAAGAAATTGTTGGAAACATTTAATAGTTTTTAAATAAAATGACCATTTTATAAAAACAAATACAAATACAGAGAAGAGATAAGAAAAATCATATATCGTCAATTAAAATGCAAACAGCATAATAACATGTGAATAATTTTTTAGGGTCCCCGAAAAATGTGATAAAATATAAATTATTTGTATAATATGTTCAAAGCAGTATTTGAAAAACTAGATTCCAAGTATTCGTAGCAGCAAACTATAACTAAAATTGGAGTTTAAGAAATGTTTCAAACTTTTAGTCGTTCATTTGCTTAAACTACAGCTACCTTCACTTCTTGGTAGCAGTATTGTTAGTTGTAGTCAAAAACTTAAATTCTGAAACTAGTGTAGTTTTCACAATTTTATTACTGCTGCTACCTTCACATATAAGTATTTATAGTTTTATCTATGAATGAAGAAAACTGCTTCATTCTTTATTTAGTTTTAAAAGTAGTAAATAGAAAGCAGAGGTAGCTGTAAAGGTAGCAGTTGAAGTAGTTTAATAAAAAATGAAGTAGCTTAAAATATCAAAATTAAAAGTAATGAAAAAAAAATATATATTTATTTCTTCTCTGCGCTTTTATAAACATTTGTACATTGCCCACCATTTTACAAATATTTTAGAGTTGTCATATGGGTTGCCAATTTATATAATAAACAATATTCAAATCAGAAATAAAATAAATAAATAAAAAAAAATGTGGTAAATTTCAGTTGTAAAGCATTATTTTCTTTGGCGGAAAACAAAATTAAAAAAAGGATGTTTTTGTTCTTAATTTATGTAATTTCCAGTCTGATATATAAAATTTAAAATATTGTAAGAAACTTTTTCAAACTTTTCGTTATATGGGAGATGGGGGGTAAAGTGGGCGGACCACGCCCATTTTTTGTTTCCAAATCTATATCGACCCCCAACCTTTCCGTACAAAATTTCGTTGTTGTACATGCTTTTGTTTAAGAGATATCAGCTGAAAAGTATAAAATTAATCTACAACGGACATCCTGTGTTTCTAGTTTTTAGCCCATAGCTTTTTGTTTATAAACTGATTTTGCCCATTTTAAATACCAAATTAAACTTATATAAGATGAATATTTGAGCCAAATTTCGTCCCCCTATGTTGTCCTGTTCGAGCCCTATCCTGCTTTCAACAGACAGACAGACGGACGGACATAGCTAGATCGATTCAGAATCGAACCAGGACCCAGAAAATATATACTTTATGGGGTCTTAAATGATTCCTTTGATATGTTATACAGGGAATGACAAAATCAATATACCCCCCATCTTTTTGATGGTGGGTATTAAAAACTTAAACTGACAAATTTCATTAAAATATTCTTATTTTTAAGGAATTTTTGTATGCTAAAACTCTATTATGGAGGATCAAATTCAATAGGCTTTGCATTTGTGTAAAAATAATGATAGGGGAGACTGGGGAAGTTTCGGCTTTCGTTTTCGATATGAAGCAACCGTTGAGCATCACTAGCTATTTATGTAAATGTAACAAAAAGCTTAATAAATAACTCACACGAAGTTTGTAATCTCTAGCTTACCAACTGACTTAGATCTAGGCGTTTTAATATTTATGCGAAAGTGCCCCGTTAAATGCCGAAGCTACCCAGGCGTGGGGCACATTCAGCAAAAATTACTTTTTCTACTTATTCCCAAAAATAAGTAACCAATACTAAGTATTCATAAAATTTTGTACCAATATATTATTGTTCAATATCCAAGGATAACAACAAGCTATAAAATTTAAAAATTTTTTTTTTTTATATTAAATTTTTAGATTCAGACCATTAAAAAAAGGTGCTTAAACTGCCCCAGTAAACTGCCCCTATGTAGCAAATTTCATCAAATTATCTCCAAAATTACGATCTGTATTTTGCGCACAAACTTTACATGGACAGCCGACCAGACGGACAATAAATCGACTCAGAAAATGATCCTGAGTCGATTGATATTCTTTTTCTTATGCACAAACACATAATGTGCCAATCACTTATATTGGTGTAGTGCATACAAAATTAAAAAAAAACCATATAAGGCATATAATCCAAAACTCAAATTTTATAAATATATAAAGAAAACAATAACGCATTTAAATGCAATACAAAGTAGAAAAAAATTCCTTTTTATTATAAAGGAAATTGTACAAATTATATAATACACACACATTTTATAAGAATGGCAACCTTGTAAAATAAAAACACAAATAAAAGCTTGTGATTTAAGTCTTATTACAAAAACAACGCATTGTGCACACTTATGTTTTCTTGTTGTTCTTTAATTACTGTTCCTAAAACTAATTCTTCTGCTACCTAATGGCTGCCTTCTCTGGTAGTTTACTGCTACCTCTTGTAAGGGAAATAGTTATAAAATTTAGACTACAAATGGTAGTCAATTATTTTGTTTTTAAAATTACTGCTTCATTTTAACTACATGTCTTTTTAGTTTTATTTTTTTGTAAGTAGCAGTAGTTAAAGAAAGTGTTAGACTACAAAAAATTATAATTGCTTTGGCTACCACTACTGACAATTTTCAGTAGCTGTAGTTTTAGTCAATCCAAAAAAAATTGATAGCAGTTGCAGTTTTTCAAACACTGGTTCAAAGTAATTACCAAGGCAAGCTAAAAATATGCTCTAGTAAAAGCATAAAATATGATTTTAAAATTTTGAAAATATGCCCTTAAAATTTTAATTTATTTTTTTTTTCCAATTTTGAATTATCCACTGTTTATGCTAAAAATAATTTGATTTTTATTACCAAACGATAAAAAATTCTTAAGTGCAAAATATGCAAAACTATGCTCCTTAATGTAATTTAAGCAAAATAATGTTCTTAAGTATATAAATAAGCAAAAATATGCAATTTAACTTACTAAAATGTGTTCTAAAATAATGATTTTTATGAAAGTATAAAAAATATGCTACTAAAATCAAAATATGCTGTTAAGACTAAAATATGCTGGAATAATTCGATGCCAAAATTCTTAAAATTATCTGGAACGGATAAATAACTATTAGTTTCGTTCATTTGAAGCCCAGGAAAAAATATGATTTTTAGTATTCTTGGTTACTCTGGTAATTACAAATAAGAATTTTTATGAGAGTTAAAAAAGTCCGTTTTTAATAACACTAAAAACGTTTTCATTTAAATTACATACTTATTATTTTTATTTTCAACTTTTTTGGTTTATGTAAACATTTCCTTGAGCCATTTGAATTTAAACCAACGAAATAAACCTGTGTTAAATAAAAACTAGTAAGGGAGTTGAATAATGAAGTGCAGTATAAAATCTATCATCACTTTTTGATTTGTGCTGAATTATACTTTTACACATAGAAACGATGATGGTTTAAAAAATCGTTTGAAGAAAATTATTTTGTTTATCATTAAGGATAAAACATTATGATTTACTATTCAGCTGTAAGATTTCATTCTTTTCTCTATAATAATACATTTCCAGCAACAAAGAAAGCTTTTTTTTTATCTACCCAGCAAAAAGCGATGAAGTTCTTCCAAAAAAAGAACATTTTCACAACTTTAAAAGTGGAGCAAAGTGCATATTTTTAACTTTTTTGGAAGTTCTTAATAATTACTTCCAAAAAAGTGAAAATAAATGAATTTTTAGCGGGAAAAAATGGTAATAATTTTTAACAAAATTAAAATTTTACAAATTTTAAAGCATTTTTATTATCTTTTAATAAGGCTAAAGCGGAATTTTTGTTAAACAATTTTATAAACATAGTTTTAAGGGAAGTACTTCAAAAGAAATGAATAAGAAGTATAAAAGAAGAACATCCTACGAATGACAACCAAGGGTTAAAAAAAGAACTTCTGCAGATCTTTTTCACCACTAAGTACTTCCTTCCAATGACAACACAATGTTAAAATCATGACTTTTTCAGTTCTGTTTTTGCTGGGTATATAAATAAAATAGCTGTTTTATTCATTTTATTTTTTTTTTTTTAATTTTACTACTAATTATGAAATTTTAAAGTAATTTTTCAGATTATCTTCATAATGCATTATGTTGCTATATATATGTATGTAGTTATACATATGACCAATTTATTTTGTGGTTTTATCAAAAATTTAACTTTTGTACAAAACAAGCAACAACATCAAAAATATAAAAGATTGAGATGATGAATAATATGTTAAAGTGTTGCTTCCTTTTTTGAAACTAAAATATTAATTTGTATACAAATCTATTGCAACATCTTCTACAGACAGTTTTTCATACAATGTACTTCTATACAGCTACCTCAACATATTGAAGAGTGTGATAATGTTTGTACTTATGAGTGTAATATTGAAGTTTATATATCATCTTGTAAATACTATGAAAAGTTTCTGCTTAAAACATTTAAAAAGCAAACACTTGCTGTTATCGACCGATACAACAAGCTGCAACACTTGCACTAACACAAATTCATATACAATATATAGCATTACAGAATGCTTTCTTCCTTTAAAACATTTTTCATTTATTTGTGATAATGTGGATAAGTTTTAATAAATAAAATACCTAATACAAGTTGGTTTATTACATTATATTTAAATACTCAGGAATTTCATCAGTAGGTAGTTAAAAAGTATTTTGTCACAAATGTTTTTGATTATCTGCTATTAAAAATTAAGTCCAGAACAAATTATGTTTAAAATACTTGTTAAACATGCAATCATTACTAAATATTGTTTTTAATAGAGAATAATATAACAATTTAATTTTTATCGACCTAATTGATTAGTACACAGAAAAAATTAAATATTGTATTCTATTACTAAATTTATAAAACCAATTATTTTTATACCCACCATCAAAAAGATGGGGGGGTATATTGATTTTGTCATTTCGTGTGTAACATGTCGAAGGAATCATTTAAGACCCCATAAAGTATACATATATTTTCTGGGTCCTGATTAGATTCTGAGTCGATCTAGCTATGTTCGTCCGTCTGTCCGTCTGTTAAAAGCAAGATATTTGGCACAAATATTTAACCTTTATAAGGTTTGTTTGGTATTGAAAACGGGCAAAATCGGTTAATAAACAAGAAAGTTATGGGCTAAAAACTAGAAACACAGGGTGTCCGTTTCATACTTTTCTGCTGATATTTCTTCAACAAAAGCATATACGACAACGAAATTTTGAACGCATAGTTCGGGGGTCGATATAAACTCGGAAACTAAAAATGGGCGTGGTACGCCCACTTTACCGCCCTCATCCCATATAAGGTGAAATTGTGTTCAAATAGTTCAAGGACCGATGTAAACTCGGAAACAAAAAATAGGCGTGGTCCGCCCACTTTAATACTACCCACCTCCCATATAACGTAAAATTTGGAAAAGTTGATGGTGGGTATATATATTAGCGCTTGTTATTAAAATAATTTTACTATTTATAAATTTAAATGTTTGAAAATTATCATAAAATTCAATAATTTTTAGTACATTTTCAAACAATATTTATTATACCCTACACCACCATAGGTGGTTGGGGTATTATGCGTTTGTGCTAATGTTTGTAACGCATAGAAAAAAATTATCGGACCCCCACCTTAAAGTATATCGTTCGACTCAGAATCACTTTCTGAGTCGATTTAATGATGTCCGTCCGTTCGTCTGGTCGGCTGGCTGGCTGTCCATGTAAACCTTGTGAACAAAGTGCAGGTTGCAATTTTAAAGATATCGAATAATTATTTTGAAACAACAACCTAGCTCCCATGCAAATGTAATCCCGGAATAGGGGTTTAACGATCATAAATGCCTTAAATATAACAATATTTCAATGAAACTCGGTACCAGTATTGCCAGGACTTGAGAAAAAAAGAAGCTAATTTAGACTTTAAAAAGGTCAGAAAAGGCTTAATGTCCTAAAAAATAAAGTCAGAATGAAGCTAATATATTGTTTTATTTAAAAACGCATTTATTTTATTGTTCTCAATAGTTTTTGATATTTCTTTAAGATATATTAGTGAATTTTTAAATATAATATAAATAGTTTCTATGGGTAAAACATTTTGTTAAAAAAAGGTGTTATAATATTCTTGTAGAATCAAGCGCCGCAGTCCAAAATTTTCGTTATATATAAATAATTTTTATTTTTTGTGTACATTGATACACAAAAATGCTTAAATTGATGATTTTGTGAAAATATAATTAGTAAAATTTTAGCCTTTTTAAGGCTGTGTTAAGAATCAAAAAGGCTAGAAAAAAAGCTAGAAGCTAAAACAAAAATGTTGAGGCTAAAAGCAAAATAAGAAGGCTAGATTTAGCCTAAGAAAGGCTAAATCGGCAACACTGCTCGGTACAAAGGAGTTTTGTATAAGTGTCAATCTTTTCGCCAAATTTCAACAAGATCGGTACATAATTAACCATAGCTCCCATATAATCCCCTCTTCCGAAAATCACTTTAACGTGCATAAATCCCATGCGAATGATAGTGTCAAGTTAATATTCGACACAAATAAGTCTTATATAAATAGAATCAATACTGCCAAAATTTATTAGAATCGGTCCATAATTTACCATAGCTCCCATATAAGCCCACTTCAGGAAATCGCCCAAAAGAGCATAAAATCATGTAGATGTTAGTATCAGTGCATAGTTCTGTATTTGTATAATTTATTTTACATTTACATTTAGAATTACGAGTAACAATTTATTCGAGCAAATTATGCCGATTAATTGAATAATTCGAGTAAAAGAACATTTTAAATATTTCCTTTCTTAACTAGTTTTTAGGATGTTTTAATTTTAGTTTTATAAAAAATTTATGTAGCTTAAAAACAATGTTTCAAAATTTGTATAGAATGTTTCGAATCTAAAAGTTGTACCATAAATTGGAATTTATTAAAAAAATTGTATTTAATAAAAAGAACCGAATATATGCCTTAATTACAATACGTAGTTAAAGGTCGTTTTTTAATTACAAAATTAAATAAAAATTTAAACGTCACTTTAAAAAATCATAAAGTAAAATTTAAATAATTTTAACATAAATAATAAGAAATGAATTAAAGGATTTAAACTTGATTTGGAAAAACATATTTTTGGTTCTACGAATGAAAGTACATAGTTTATATACCAATAAATGCTCAGTCTGGTGTAGAGGATGTGACAGTTTGAATGAAATTTGTATTATAGAAGGAATTTGGACTTAAAATTAAGTTTAGCATGTAAACTCGTTCTTTATCAAAATGCAATAACTCAGAAACTAATAAATATATTTTCGCAATTCTTTCACAGCCTTACGGAAAAAAATCCAAATAATATTTGTGTAAAATATTATACTGAGTCGCTTTTACTAAATTATAGCGAAAAAGTAAAATATTTTACATTTTGGTAGAAATTGTGGTTTAATTCAAAATAGAGCCAATTATAATTCCTACGCGTACATTTGGGAGAAAGAATTATTTATTTTAAATTTACAATAAATTTGTCCATTAAATGGAGAAAAGTAAGTAGTTCTAACTAAATGTATATTTGACTAATTTTTTATACAAGTTTATATAATTTCTTATATTTTCACACTGATATTGTTAAACATTTTTCCACAAAATTGAACTAAAACATAATCACTCTGATCACTATAAAACAAATAAAAGTAAATTATCTTAAAAACTGTATACATTTGTATAATTTTAAATGATCATCTTAATGCTTTCTAAATATTGAACATAATTGAAAAATGAATTATAAAACTTTCTAAAACCTTATACTCAAAATAAATCTGGGTTTAGTAGATCTCCGATACTTAAAAATATTGTACAAACATTTTGTATATAACTAAAAACCTCTGTTGTACATAGGTTAGTATGTGTCCAAATTAAAAAGTGAGGTTATGAGACAAAATCGTAAATTATTCCAAAATGGATAAAAACTCATGATTAATTTTAATTTTTATCAAGAGTATTGATAATCTCCTTAAAATGGGCATCATTGTCTTCACAGTGTAAAAACTAGCCATTTTATAGCGTTACAAAAGTTACAAAAAGCACTTCGGACTACCCTTATTATGAAATTTGGTTCAAATTTATTTAACTATCAATGAATATATTAAATATAGAGAAACAACGGCATTATCAAAGCAAAAGAAACAAATATTTACGCAAATTTTAATTTTATATTATTTTGGAAAAACTATTTCTTATTTTAAGTTATATTTTTGTTTTCTTTTTTTTAAGGTATAAATTAATCGAATAACTCGAGTAACTTAAAATATTTATTCGATTATTCGAGTAACTTAAGAACTGCATTTTCGAGTTATTTGATTATACGAACAATTAAAAAGTCGAGTAAATTGAATACTCTATGCTGAACAAATGTTAATGTCGTATTGTAACATATAAATGTAAATTTGGAATTGTTTTCATAAAAAGAGAGGATATGTTTATCTAAAATAAGACTAATTACAGTAACATTTTCGAAATAAAATATAAAAAGTATATATAAAGTAAGTGTAATGTGTGATAATGTTGGTGAGAAATAACACTGCTATACTTACACAGAAAAAAGTAAAAATGGACTTCAATTACGAAATTTGTAATATTAATTAATTTTTAATTGATTTTGCTCCAATCATCAAAATGATAATATTAATAACTAGAATAATTGATTTTATTATTACTTCTTTTCCTTAAATAGATGCAGTGAGCTGAAAATTTTTGAAAATTTACTTAAATTTATTTTATTTCTGTTTTTTTATTATATTTTTTATAATATTTTTTTTTTATATTTTACTAACAGCTGTCAATTTATTAAAAAACAAAACCGTAAACCAATTAGAAAATTAATTACATTAATAAATCATATAATTAAATTCCAATATAAAGTTAATTCAACGTTTCTCAAATGGGGGTCCGCGACCCACAAGGGGTCCGTAAGGACATTCGTGGGGGGTCGCGAAGAGTTCTTGAAAAATATTCTTAAACAGACAATTTTTTAATATATTACTTAGAAGTTCAAATGAAAATTCCAATATAAGCATGAAACTATTTAAAAATGGAAAGTTTATATTTTTTAATCAAAATGGGTATCAAAAAATTCGTAATTTTATGCTGGTTATGGAAAAAATATTTAAAAAATTTTTTTCGTGGGATTTTGTTTTGCTAGAAGACTTTTTAAGGCATTTGGATGAACAAGTTTTTGGAAAAATGTAGAAAATCATACCTTATCAAAAGTACTTATTACTACAATGCAAATTTTTAATATTTTAGCCATAAAGGGATTTTTTACTTATAAAATTCTTATACATTTTTTAAGAAAAACATCGAATTTTCTTTTTTTGTATGATGCAAAAATTGTTTAAAATATATTTTTTTAAAATTGGCTAAAAATTACGAATTTTTTGATAACTATTTGAAGACACAACTCAATACTATTTTTTGGACGAAATGTTCCAGACCCGTGACTTTCAATCGCTAGTAGGGAACTGAAGATCAATTTTAATTTTTTTTAATATATTTCTCATTTTAAGCAATTAATTAAAAAGATAAATATGTAGTTCACTTAAATTTGATGAAACTATAGTTTTTTTCACATGAAATTCTTCTACTTTCACAAAAATATATTATGCCAAGAACTTTTTATAAAATCATTTCAGTACACAAAACTTGTATTTCATCGATAAGTTTCCCGGATATATAAAGAAAATTTACTTAAGCAACTTTATAATTTAAAATCAGAAAGTCCTTCCTATGTTAGTATTAAGAAAGTACCAGGTTAATTTCAAAAAGAGTTGAAATTCGTTGAATTTAATTCTGAATCAACAGATTTGAAAGCATTTTAAATAGTTGAAATATAGCAAAGTTTATCCGTTTGTTGGCTCCGAAGCCCTAAAAATATTAAAAATTTTTTCTTCAACATACATTTTTATATAAAAATATCGTTTTTCTCTCTTTTGGCCCTCAAAACTGAGATTCAATCTTTTGTGGACGCAGAGAATAATATTAATATTAATATTATTCGTATAAATTAAAATTCTCTTAATATTCTAAGAAAACAATGCCGAAATTATTAATATTATTTTTTAAAATTATTTTGTCTTTACATTTTTTCTGATTTTTAAATTAGTCAAAGTTGTAGTGGGTCGCGCTTCCATTGCAATGTCAAAAGGGGGTCGCGAAGCGAGGTCTTGTGAGAACCCCTGAGTTAATTAATAATTTTATTAAAAAAATATTTGAAATATTTTTTTCTGTGTAATACTTCTCTTTGTTTGAACAAATTTTCTCTCCTATTTGGTACAATGGTTGTTTTATCACATTTATGTGCAAGAATGCTATTTCTTTATAATATTTTTAACCTAAATGCAACTGTCCTTATTCTATAATGTAAAAATAATCAAAAAAGTATAATAGAATTGGACTTAAAATAAAAAAAAAATAGAAATAAATTAACTGTATCTATTATTATGTAATAAATCCTAAAATATTGCGAGTCCCAGAATGCCACTTACCACGCTTATAGAAAACATTTGAACCATTAACATATATTTTTTTTTTAAATTTTTAAAAAGACCACTTTTCGAGATATTTGCCCGCGAATAAAAAATCGCGAGATATGGACCATTTTGATGTTGAGAAAAAAATCATATTATACATCATATTAAAGGCTATTTTGATATCTTTAATATGACGTCTCAATAAATCTTATATAATAAATATTTCGAAAGATATTTACAATTTTGTGTATGCAACTTTGTACGCATTTTGAGCTATTTTGCACTTTCCAACCGCGATATTTCGCGAACCACTTGATGAAATTATCTGAAATTTTGAATAAGTCTTAGTTTTGACAAGAATAATGGTTGTACCAAATATCATTAAATTCAGAGAGGTAAAGTAAAAATTGTAATTTTTCGTGTTGGTTTTAAATGGAATGACTCTTTTGTAGGAGGTGTTCCTTCTTGGGTTTCGAGTTTACATTGGTCCTGTTTCACCTTATATTTGAATTAGGCGGCAAAATGGTCGGACCTACCATGTTTTGTTCTTTTGTAAAAGATGGCTGCCAAAAAGTATAAACTGGATTTAAAACAAACACCCTGTTTTTCTAGTACTTAATCATTAACTTTTTTTTGCCTATGAACCGATTTTACTTATTTTTTTTAGCAAAACTTCGTTTCCCTAGGATGTCCGCCTTTAGCCCTATCCTGCTTTCAATAGGCAGGCGGACAGATGGACGGACATATTTAGATGGAATCAGAATCTTACTAGCACCCAGAATATATATAGCGATATATTACACACGGAATGGCAAGCCCAATTTACCACCCAACTTTTTGATGTTGGATAAAATACTCAAATGTTTATATTATATTTTCAATATAAGTTTACCCACTTTACAATTTACATCATAGTTATGAAAAAATAATATAAAGAAAATGTGAAATACCTATATAAAATTTAATTTAGATAAAATTAAACACTTCAATTTATTGTTCAAACTCAATATGCCTTATATTGCTACATAAATATACAACATTTTCAATATTTATCACAACGACTACAATAGACCAACCGGTAAAAGATGAAACAAACTAGAAAAGAAGCAAAACGTTTAGGTGCGTGTCCTAGGGATAAATGTCGGCAAGTGTATATGTATGCTAGTAGAAGAGCGTGCGTTTGATGCAATTTTCCTTATTTTCTTTAAAATAAGTTTCATAAGTGATTTAATGACTTACATGTCATCTAGATCTTATATAAATACTTACACCATATGAATAAACATTTTTATATACATAGAAATATTTTTATGCAATATAATTTTCTTTTTAAAGTTATTGCTGCTGTTGCAGCTTGTTTCCTTTGTCGGTTATTGTTTTTTATTATTATTACTTGATATGAGACAATGAAAGCAGAAAAAGAAATACAAATTGGCAGGTCTAATATAATTTTCTTTCTATTGCTTTATGAACTTGATAAGAATAAGTAAACTTTTATATTTACAGACATGCAGTCGAATATACGTACATGTACCTATACATATACATATATGAATTTCTATATTTAAAGTAGACAATTAAATTTTTAAGTATTCAATACTCATCCTATGCACGCACTTATTTGAAATTATGATTGCAATTTTATATATGTGAGTATAACAATTTATCATTCTGAGTTGTGTTTAAAAAAAATGAAGATTTTTATTATTTTCTTAAGCAATTTTGTTACTTTAGTTTTTGTAACTTTTTTCATAAAATTATGCATGTTTGAACTAATTGACAGTGAGTAACAATTATTCTTATTAAAATTTTAAAATTGTGTGTTCTTTTACAAAATAACGCTTTTCAAAATCCTTTTCTCTTCAGCTAAATAATTTCTTGTGGCTCTACATATAGTATGGATAAAAAACATAATATAATATTTTTTCCATATTACCACAATTTTGTGACACACTGTTAATATATTTTCAACATAAAGAAAATCATATTGAGCACTTGTCATAAATAATAAACTAAATATATATGTTTTATGGTATTCAAACACATACATTTATATATACATAAACATATACATACATCTTTTACTTTTGATGATTGATATCCTTGCGTGAGTATAGTTATATCCAGCAATTTTGTTCTTTTGTTTTCCTTTTTTTTTCTTCTTTATTCACATAAAACTTCATAGTTACAAAAATATAAATTTTAATTTGCTTTGGGTTAAGTACAATATCTCACTAATAGTTTAAGTTTCTTTTCATTTTATTTACTTTTTATTTTAATATGAATCCTTTTACAAGTGTATGCATATGCAAGTATTTGTCATTGCATGCGATTTATTTTTTTACTATTGACACAAAATCTTTTCAAAAAACGATCTACATATTCTTGATTATTATTCTTTTAACTTTTTCTTTGTGAATTTTAAAAATAAATAATAATAAATTTCTTCCCATACCCTTAGATGGGTTGATGAAATAAAACCCAGCAGAATATATGAGATTAAATAGTTAATAGTTTCTAAAGATAATATTTTTTAAAATCTTTTTAGAGTAGTAACGATAATCCACGAAATTATAATTACTTATTTTGAGTTACTATTGATTACTAAATAGATTTAAATATTACTATTTCCTCAAGCATCACAGAGAGATGAAGCACAGTCATATTCTGAATGCTAAGAAATAGGTTAAGTTACAAGGACCACCGCTGTAAACGAGTGTACTTTTGTGATACCCTGACTTCATTACTCAATCTTAAAATGCCGTTGTTAATATTAAAAATAAGCTCGTACTTCTTGTAAACCTAACTAGATTTATAAGCGATACGTCAGTCTGAAATTTTGTAGAGATGGACAGTTGTAAAACAGATAATGTATGGATTTTTTATTTTTATTTTTTTTTTTTTTTTTTTGCTCAGCTAGACTTTCATTCATAAAGTGTTCTCTCAATACATCAAAGAGAAGCCCATTCTAACCAAAAAAAAATGTGCTTTCTGTACTTGTCATTAACAGAAGGGACCAGACATTCTGGATATCTTACAAGTAGACTATCTGTATATGATACGTTTCATTACCTTTAATTTCTTCGTGTACCGGAACTCATATAAACTCAAACCGATGGAGTTTCATTTGGGCCAGAGAATATATATATTTACGAGCTTAACCCGGTACGCTACGCTACCCTTATTAGGCGATAGCAAATATTTACTACTCCCCCTGGACCTATCCGCCCTTTAAAAGTGGGCGTAGCATACAATCGAGATCTTACATAACCTATAACCACCACCGGCACTATCTGTGTGTCAAATTTTAAGAGTTTTAAAAAAGTGGGCGTAACATGTGGGCGTGACATCTGATCGAGTTCTTACATAACTTATAACCAGCAACGGTACTGTGTCTCACATTTCGTGAAAATCGGTGCAGCCCCTGGACCTATCCGCCCTTTAAAAGTGGGAGTAACATACAATCGAGATCTTACATAACCTATAACCACCACCGGCACTATCTGTGTGTCAAATTTTAAGAGTTTTAAAAAAGTGGGCGTAACATGTGGGCGTGACATCTGATCGAGTTCTTACATAACTTATAACCAGCAACGGTACTGTGTCTCACATTTCGTGAAAATCGGTGCAGCCGTTTAAGAGTTTTAAAAAAGTGGGCATAAGTTTTAAAAAAGGTTTTCAGGGTTAGTGACCGGTACCAGTTCCGGAACTTTATATGAAAGGAACCCATCACTTTTACATGGGGTTGTCATTGGAGGTGGTTAATTAGCCCCTTGGGACAGGTCACAGGATAGGTCCCAGAACTGGTCCAAGAGGACAGGTTCGGGGTCGATTAATATAATAAAAACTCGGTAATTCTTTACTTTTTAAACATTTTTTTTTTATTATTATTTTTATTAAATTATGTTTATTTTTATTTTATAATTTTTCGTTAATGTCTATGGCGGCACCCCGAATCGAACCCATCTTCATCTAACGTATGTTATGTTTTACAGACTTCAACGCTAACCACTCAGCCACTGATTGTTATTCCGCGCGAGTTGCTTATTGCACACTTAACAAGCATGTTATAAATTGACTCCCAACTGATAAATAGTGTTTATGTCAACTGGTTCTTAATTGGAACTTTGGTGACGAGTTAGGTGTCAATTGGTACTCAACTGGTACTGAAGAACCGGTCCATTAATGCAGTTGCCACAAATTTCCTGCAAGGATATATAAGGATTTGGACATTTTGAGTTCAGTGGACAAACTGTCTGCATTCTCACTCGTATTTTTGACATCAGGGAAATTTTACATCGCATATTCCCGAAAATATTATACGCCTAAACGTTCCAAGATGTACTAATGGTATTCTCATGCATACGTTTTTAGTTCTAACCTCTACTTATGAACTTGTGGACCATTATTGGTAACACTTTCGTTTGAGATTTGATAGTTGCTTTAGTCACTTTTTTGGAACAGTGTGCAAATCTTCTTTTAAAATCTGTCGTATTTTGGGATACCTTTTTTGTGCTCTTCAATTCACTTTTCACAAGAGCTCAATATCTCTACACTGGTCTTAGCTCCAGACGATTTGGAAAATTTACCTCTCTTGGTACAAAAACTATGTTATTGTTTTGGTACCAATCCAGAGCTTTCATACTGTAGTGCCATGATACCAAATAGGGCCAAAAATGTGTGAACACGTTGTGCTCTCTTATGAAAGGAAAATGTCAAATGGCAATTACGACAAATCATCATAGTTGTTATTAAAAGTAATAACTGAAGTATTTTTCCATGATAACTAGATCAAAAAAAATTTTAATATTGATTCCGAAAAAAGTTATGAGGCAAAATGTGTGTTAAGATTTTTTCGATCGCAGTCCTTATTAATTTTTTGTTTTTGATTTTGGATCACTCATACCTCTAAAAAAAAGTACATTGTGCACAGATTGAAAATCACGGGTCTAATACAAAGTAATGTTTCGAGTTTCATCTCAAAATAAATCTCAAACCATTTCTTATTTTGAATTTTTTTTTAGAAAAAATATTTACAAATTTTTACACGGTTTTTTGTTTCTTGTGCGGATTTTTTAATGGATTTTTGATGAAAAAGTTTCTTGAAAATATCATAATTATCACAAAATAACTTTTCAATATTTTACTCATGAAATTTGTTAACTTCGATTTTCTACGCATAAAATTAGGGAATTTCTAACATTTTGTACACTATTTTAATTCATTTCATGGACATTCCAGTTCGACAATGCCCCTATTCACAACGCAGGAGCGTGAAAACAAAGAATTCGAAGTCAAAATTTTACCATTTAGCAGTGGTTATCATAATCTCTCAACCTTAATATAATAGAAAATGTATCGGAATCACCAAAAAGTGAATAAATTCATATAAATATTAGTATCGACGTAATATTCTGTATTCGCATATTTTATTTTACACTTAAAATGAATATCTGTCCTCAATTGGCCCCAAGTCTAATAAAAGACCCTTCCCCAAATTTTGCTTTATAACTTTTCAATATTTTACTTATGAAATTTGTTTTTTCTAAAAAAAAATATATATATATGTCGAACTTTTTTTTCTTGACGTTATAAAATGACAGTTTTTGAATTGAATTTTTTGCAAAGTTTTCTACACAAATAATTACTACAGGTTGCAAAAAACGTTCCCTCAAAATCCAATTTGGTATATGAATGCCAGGAATTTTTGAGGCCGGCATTGATTTGATGACAAATTAATCTGAATCTTCCACTTAATGGCTTAATGTTAACAAATATCCGAGTTTTGTGATATTGAGCGTCGATAAATCTTATCGAAAATGCTGTTATATTCCCCTTTTAGACGCTACCACCATGAAGGAAAAAGGTTTGGGAAATTTAGTTTAAAAACTTAGTAATATTTAGATTAAAAACTTATAATATTCAAGTCTTTACATCATATCTGATAATAAAACCAAGATTCTAGCTTCATATATCGATTTTTAAGGCTTTTTTTAAAGCCTTAAAGTTTTCTGGTTGCTTCATATTTAGATGCATATCTTTATTTTGAAATATTGTTATTTTCAAAATATACATCACAAATAAATTGTTAGTGGTATTTAGATTAATGAGAATTTAAGATTTAAATAGATTTAATATCATGAAATATCTCATTTTTTATATATCTTAGTACAATTTTTTTTAAATATATTATAAAGAAATCAATAAAATTAGTATTAAATTAAATTACCACAAAATTGTTCGCTTGGTTTTATTTAATATCTTATATTGTTATATATTAGATGTATGGTCTTATATACATATACATTTATAAATTTATTTATTATCTTTTTATAAGACTTTATGAATATACTACATATTGCGTATACAAAAAGCTAGTGTTCTTTATTTCTTTCTGAAAATTTGTATGCGTTTTTAGTGTTTTTAATATTATTTTATTAAAAAGATTTTTTTAATAAAATTCTTATTTCTGCTAAAGAAATAAAACTTACTTCAATTGGTTTGTATTATTGCAGTTTGTTAATAAATAAAAATAATAAAAAGAAAAGAACAGACAAAGAAATTATGATTTATGTATTGTGCACTTAGTTTATTTATATTAAAAGAAGGTTGTTTAACAAATTTAAAGATAAATTTTTAAAAATAAATCTCAGTTAATAGTCAAAACTAATCCTAAACGTATGCTAATAATTAACAGACGTATTCACAAAAAATAAAGTATGCTTGATAACGAGTTACTAACTTTTTGTATGTAAATTTCCATAAGAAAAAGTTAGTAACTCGTTATCAAACCTACATTAATTTTTTTTTTAATACGGCTGTAAATGTTTAATTTTCTTTAAAATCGTTTTGTTATTTTAAATTTTTTTTTTTCAGATTTTTTTTTTTTTATTTTCTTTTTGCTAAATATGTCCTAAAATTTGTTGAACCATTTACTTACTAAGATTTTTTATTTCTAAATATATTGTTTTCTTAATTTAAAATTTTAGTGATCAATTTTTTTAATTGACAAGAAAAAAGTTTTATTTTATTGAAGTGCCTAAAGAAAACAATTCTTACACACATCTTGACCGTAAAATTTCAGAATTTTTATTAAAAGCAATTTTTAGTTTTAAATATTTTTGTTAAATTTATGGGACACAACTATAATAAATGAAATTTGAAGTGTTATTTATTTAAAATAATAACTTTATAATATTTGTCTTTATTTTTATACCCACCATCAAAAAGATGGAGAGTATATTGATTTTATCATTCCATATGTAACATATCGAAAACATCATTTAGGACCTCTTAAAGTATATATTTTCTGGGTCCTTGTTAGATTCTGAGTCGACCGATCTAACAAGTCAAATGAAAAATATACAAAGTATTAAATAAAATTTTTTATTATTTAATTATAAAACTGTTTACTTTTTTTTGAAGCGTTAAAAAAGATATTTATTCACAAAAAATGCATTATTTTTTAATGCGCTGCTGTTTTATAATTTTTTCTAATGAAATCTATATTTAGTTAGTTACCGAACAAATGTGCATTAATCTTTTCTATATAGCATTTTGTATCTAAATATAAAATAGCTTTATTTTTAAGAATACTTGCTGTTTACTTTTTTTTGATTGATGATTCCATTTTATAATTTTTTCATCGATTTTCTTAAATATTGCTTCCAATTTCATCACGTTTTTATTATTTATTAATCCCATTTTATCATATATATAATTCCATTTTATTTTTTTTATATTGATTTGTACCACGATATGTGGTACATTCATTATACTGAATTTAAACAAACCTTGTCAATTTATATTTGTTCATATCTAAACTAAATAAGAATTAATATACTAACAAACTACTGGACTGATACACAAAAATGTGTATTCAATAGTTATTTTAAGCAAATAAAAATATTAGCTTAATGGTTGTAGAATTAAACAAATTTATCAAATTAACTGAATGGTTGTAGAATTAACTGAATAGTTGTAGAATTGACTAAATGTTTGAATTTTTCATAAATATGGTTTCATATAAAAATATTTAAATACATATTATAATTGCAGTTAACCATATTAAAATTTTGATTGTGGATAATCATTAAATTATCAAACAGAAACATAAGCGTTGCTATCATGAACACGGTATTATTCCAATCAATGAAAAACGGCTATACAAACATTGAATAGTTGTAGTGATCATGCTTTAACTATGCTTTTTTTCGTGTGTGTGTGTGTGTACTCTATGAGTCTTACGTTTATAATTGAAACAAGCGAGAATGTTATATTCGGTTTAGTCGGATATATATATATCCAAATTTTACGTTAAAAGGGAGGAGGGCGGTAAAGTGGGCGAAAGTTTACAGTGACCCTCGTACTATCCGTATACAATTTCGTTGTCGTACATGTTTTTATTTAAGAGTTATCAGCAGACAAATATGAAATGAAGGTACAATGGACACCCTGTGTTTCTAGTATTTAGTCCATAACTAGTTTGTTTATTAACCGATTTTGAGCATTTTCATTACCAAATAAACCTTATATAACAGAAAGACAGACGGACATCGGTCGACTCAGAATCTAACTTTATTGTATCCTTTAATATCCTAGGCAACGAGTTGATAAGTTTTATATCAAAATTCGGATATATTTTGGTTTACTCTTTCTGTAATGCCAGCTAGAGATGTTCACTGCAAATAATGGTACTTTTTCAAAGTTTTTGCCAATATGTTCCAACAGATGCCCGATTGGATTAAAGTCTGGGGATTTCAGAGCATTACAAATAGGTTTTGGGAGTACGATAAAGCAACCATTCCCTCACAATTTTGGAAAAATTCTTGGGATCTTTGTCATTTTGGAATAAGAAGTTGTGCAATAAGCTAAATTTTCGCACACTAGGATCCATATTATATTTAAAACTATTTATATGATCTTCTATTTCGTTATCGATTCTACAAATATAAAATTACTGATTCCTGAAGCCTCCAGACTTCCTCAGACCATTACCGAGTCTCGATCATGTTCAACTATCTCAACCACACATGTGACATTGGCGCCTTCATTCCATCTTTGCAATATTTTTCGTGCTTTTTTGGCGCCAAATATTTAAATTAACTTTCGTTATTGAGTAAAACGGTTTCTTGGAAGTTTTAACACTAATTTTTATACTTTTGGGCGAGATTCATACATTTAGTTTGGCTGGCTTACGATATGTATGGTTCTTACGTGGTGTTCTTCTATGGAAGCCTTTTCTGTATAGTGTTCCTAAAATGGTAATAGCCCTAAAATAATAAGCGAAAATTAACGTTACCTTTTCTGCTTTTTTTTACGTACTAGAAGAAGGACTTTCTTTGACTTCGCAAACTATAGCTGTTTTCTTTGTGTCTGTAAATGATTTGACCATCTTACCCGAGGAAAATTGTCTGCAGTATTTGTTATTCCGCAATAATTTCTTGAAACTATTTTTGCAATTTCACGCAAGGATTTTTCCTTTTTCATATAAATCTGATATTATTTTCGAGTTTGAATTGAAGTTTGTTTTTCTATTGTTAAACAATCACTTTTTTACTTCGATTTAAAGCAAGAAACACATTTAAGATTATAATTTGGTCCTTCCCTGAAACCTAAACTAAAAAATATATAAAATCTTCTCCTACTTTTACAATTTACTGACTTTTTTTTAAAAAAAAAAGGTGCAACTGTGTACTTTTTTTTTTTGGCGCGTAAAAATTGGTATATTTTCTTAAAAATTCAATTATATCGTTATTCCGATTTATTTTCGCAAATTGTTTTTAATGAGTTCAATTCCTTCCTAATTTCCAAATAATATTGGCATATCACTTTTTTATATCATTATTAATCTACATCTTACAAGGCTTAGTTTAAAATGGAATGAGCTGATTACTTTTTTTTGACTCTCACAGTATATCAACCCAATATGGGTATCAAATGAAAGCAATACAACAAAAGTTTTTATTTGAATGTAGCAGCACAAAATATTCAGAAAAAAAATCCTTATATAAGGACAATAATTAAATAGTAATATATAGTAAATATAGTATTAAAGAGTTAAGTTTTCAAAAAAACATTTTCTTAGCTTAAAAATATAAATATATTGCAGGTATTCTTAGCATTCATTTGACATTCATATTGGATCAATAAAATCTTTATAAATACTTTATATTATTCTTAAAAACTGTGCATTTATTTCGAAATTTTGTAGTCACTCTGAAAGGAAATTAGACATCCTGAATAAAAAGTCGGTATACAGTTGCTTTTTAGTGTTATCTATGTAGCGATTTTTTGACGAATGATTTTAGCATACTGTTATACATTTTAAAATAAATAGTAGAAAATATAAATAGTAAGTTATTGAGCTGCAACATTTAAATACTAAATATTATTATATTGCAGGGATTCTTAGCTTTCATTTGATATTTTAAATATATTTTAACAATGCGTATCCGTCGAAACTTCAAAGTCCTTTCAAAAATTTGATGTCCTTGAGAAAAACTGACACATGACTGTCACATGGTGTAATAAAACTGACATCAACAAAGATCTATTATTTTTATTTAAGGGAAGCATATACGCAAATTTCTTTTTAAATATTACTCATACTTCACAGTAGGCCAAAATCAATATTTTTGGTACATAAATCTGTAACTTTTAATCAGCTTTTTAGATTTACATGAAATTCCACAAAGGCATAGAAGAAGAGTGAAATATTTTAATTTTGTAACATGACTAAACCAATGACTAAACCAAAAATATTTCACACCCATTCAATTTAAAATATTTCCACTTTTCTTTGATTTAAAATGATAATAAGGCGATTTAATAAATAATAGAGTAATAATATTACAATTATGTGACACTGAGTGGCATTGTAATGTTAAGTAGTAATTGAATTTTTCCTTTTTAAATTGCATTTACTATACATGAAACAAGCGCCATCATAAATGCCACTAAAATAACTATAAGCTCGTGTAAGCTTAAGTGTGTATTGGCATGTGTATGTGTGTGTGTTTGGAATATGTGAAAATTGACTTCCGGAATTGACATGATGCGTTAAAATAGATGAAATGTCGCTGCTGATGTTACGGAAAACGAAAATAAATGCTAAACACGTTCAAACGCAACACAAGAAGGATGAGCTGGCGATAAAGGGTATTTTACAAGTGGGAACAGGATATAGTCAGAATGATGTTAAGTTAATAATGATGAACGTTTGAAATTTTGCCGCCACATATACGAGAAAAAAAAATAACAACAACGAAACAATGTCTGTAAATAGTGGTACTACATAAATTATACTCTTAGTTTATAAAGTACAGTACGGTATGAGTATAAACTAGGGTGATCGATACGGTTTTCCAACCGGCTTTTAAACCAGTTTTTTCTGTCAATGTGCTGTCGGTTTTTTCAAAATGTTCATTTTTCGAATGTCGAATAGACCGGTTTTTTAAATACAAAAAACCAGATTTAAAAAAAGCTTTTTATTTCCAAAAACATGTACTAAATACTGATATTTGAATCGAAATTTATTAATATTTTTAGAGTATTATTTGTAATGTTTTAAAAATATAGTTTAAGGTTAAAACGAAATTAATTATTGTAATATTAAATAAATTAGTAATAATTACTTCAAGTGTAACACCTATAATATTTTTACACTTAATTTGAATGTTTTAGTCTTTTTTTTATTCAATATTTTCTTCATTTTTCAAAGATTTTGTTTTAAAAAAGTTTCTCCTACAGAATAGTTTCAGTAAAAATCATATTAACCCATGGTTTCTGTTTTGTTTATTATTCGTTCGTTCATATGCTTTGTAACACCCAAAAATATTGGTTTAAGACCCACCTTAATTTGTACCAATCGTCTTTAAGTCGATTTGATGATGTTCGTCCGTCCGTCTGTCTGTTCATAAAAAAATAATTAATTAATTAAAATACAGGTCACAATTTTGAAGATGTATTAAATTTGAAATTTGGCACACAGGTTTCTTATAGTCTAAGAACGAAGCGTGTTGAAATTGGTTATGATCGTTCCATTATTTAAACTAGCGCCATGCAAATATCCTCACGGAAAAGGGGTTTAACGATCATAAATCTCTTAAATGTAGTAAGAATTTTTTTTTACACATGTAAGTTCCATATAAGTTAAAATCTGTTTTCCGAATTTCATGAAGATCGGTCCATAATTGAACATAGTATTGGCCCACAATTCCACAGGTTTAGAAAAGAAGACACTTCCCCGAATTTGGTGCATATAATTGAGTAGGATATTGTCGGACTTGACCGACTATTTCTTTCTCGTTCTTACTGGATTAATAGTTATTTCCAAAAATAATTATGTGTGATATATTTTAACTTGAACATCATAATATTTATTGATTTTTCTTTAAGAAATGTAGTCTTTTGGTAGAAATATTAACTTCTGCAAAAAACCGGTTAACCGGTTTTTTCTGAATTTAAAAAAGTGCAACCGGTTTCGGTTTTTTTCAAAATACCAACTATTCGAACTATACAAAAACCGGTTTCTCCAAAAAGTCGAATAATCGATCACCCTAGTATAAACCCCTTATACCAAAAAAAAAAAAAAAAAATATATAAGTACGACTGAATAGAGTTGGTATGTATATATTTAGTTAGATTTAAGTGTAATTTAAATGCATACAATGTGCGTATACATGTTTACTTGTCATTGATGTTGTTGTCATCATTGTAGTCGTAAAAAATAAAAAAATACAAAAAGGTGAAAAGACCGATGACTTCAAAAGAAATAAATCTGTGCGTATATTTTTTATCTGAATACAAGCAAATACACTTATGTACGCACACACTTGTACACATACACGTAATAAGAACACAACAACAACAACAAAAAATTGCTACGATTTAAAAAATTTGCATATTTATACACTTGTGATTTTTTTGTGTGTGAGGGAGTGTGTTTTATTTTTTTTTTTTTTTTTTCTTTATCATATTTTGTTTGCTTGCTTTGTATTTGCCTTGGAATATGCAACATTTAAAAAATAAATAAAAGAAACGCATACAAACGCACATAAATAAACAATGTAATAAACAACGCTTACACTTAGTTTGATGTGCGTGTGGGTATTTTACATCTTTTGATTTCTCTACTACAACTTCTATTTTATTCTGTATTTTTTTTTTGTTGTTGTTTTTGATTTCTTTTGATACGGCTCCTTTGAGAATAATGTGCGCTTCAGAAGTAACAAATACACACACAAACATACAAATATATTTATACACTCATATCCTGGATAAGAAACAAAAGCAACCAAAAGAATGTTTTATCATATTCTCAGCTATGGCGTTGATGAAAACCCGTTGCAATAAATATGTCGATAATGTTGCGTACAACATACGCAAATTTTTGCATGTTGATTAGAGAAACGCATCTCTTAGGCAACTTCAAATATTGCTTTTGTTCTAATCGCAGGGGATTAACAATGTAAAATTATATGGAAGTGTTCATCGTTTGATGTTAACTCTTATTTGGGAAGGAGAAAATATTTTAAGTTGTAACTTAAAGATAAATTAGATTATAGCTCCAGATTTTGTCTGTTTAGTATTCTTAAGTATACACTTAGGCAAGATAATTTATATTAATTGAAACTTTATTTAATTGATTAGTTGATTGGGTCATTGAATTAAATTGTTTTGTTGAAAATGAAAGCTAAAGTAAATTTAATATCTATAAAATAAATAAAAAAAAAAAAAAAATAGAATAATAAAATGTGTAGAATTTAAATTAATTCAGATCCAACAAAAAGTAGTACGTTCAACTAATGAATATAGAAAACCGTTTAGTACTCATTGAACTCCCTAACTCACTTAATATGGTAAATATTTTCTATACTACGAGTATTTATCCAATTGCAAGGATTGAGGTCTCAGTTAAAAGTTTTTAATGATGCATTTATAAAAATAAAATAAAATAAAATAAAAAGGATATAAAAGTTTCATTAACGCAACTTTTTTAAATATTTTGTAATTTCTAGTGCAAAAAAAAAAAAAAAAAAAAAAAAAACATGAAAACCTTTTTCTTAATAGCCGGCCTTTGGTTGGAGGGGAGGGTTCTTAATAGGGTGATCGACTCAGATTTCCAACCGGTTTGAAACCCAGTTTTTTTCAGTCAATGTGCTGTCGGTTTTTTCAAAATTTTAATTTTTCTTTAAAAAATTCATCATTAATAGTCAAGGAACACCCATGTCTCTAATCTGCAGCTGCTTTAATACTCTATATTAAAATCAATATGGCGTTCGAAAAAAGTACGATTTTGCATTCAATGCAACTTTAGAGATTTGACTAAGTTCAAATAAAAAATCATTATAAATGATATTGTCTTATGACTTATTAACAAAGACTAATTTTGCAATAAATTGTTGAATATGAATAAGACTACATCACTGATTAACTGGCCAACAAAAAAAAAAATGTTCGTGCTCTTTCAAAAAAAAAAAAAAAAAAAATATTTGAACTAGATGGAATTCCGCATGCTAAACTCGAATCTGCTTTCAGTTTTCTCCAATCAGGTCGAGATTTTTTTATGGGCGTTGGTAATTTTGGGCCCTAAATAAGCCAATTATTCGAGTATATTTCACTATAACTCGAGAACGGTATGCACGATTTATATACGGGATACACCAAAATATGCGCAATAAAATTGGCTTTAAGTCATTCCACTCAATAGTTTTGGAGATATTTTGAAATAAGTGTGCGAAAAAAATTTGTTCGTGCTAAATTCAAGATTTCTTTTTTTTACTAAAACTTCTTTTTAAAAGTGAAAAGATCAAAAATCTTTCAGTTTAATATCTTTATTTCAAAGCTGACAAAACTTCGAGTAAAAAAAGCCACATATCATAAAAATTGATGCACAAATCTTGATTGGATTCACAGTTAAGTTAGGATACCCATGCATATTTACAGCTAAGTGGAAATACACTAGTGGGCAAAAAAAAAAAAAATCAATTTATTTTGTCTTAAACAATAAAAAAAAAAAAAAAAAAATGGTGAATTAGATGGAATTTAACGTACTAAATAAGAATCAGCTTTTACTTTTTTTATATCACGTATTGATTTTTTTTTTATGGGCATGACTATCCCGCCTTTAGGTAGTCACACTTGTATAACTCGAGAACTGATTGTCCAATTAAGATAAATTAAACTCCAGTAGATAGTGATCTAAATTGTTTTTGCGCTGAATTTACATAATTTGTTTATCCAGTTATTATTTCCGTAGTTATTCGGTTATTAGTAGCAAAAATTTTTTTTTTTTTTTTGAAAAATCGTGAAAATTTTGATCCATAACTCAGAAATTCTTGAGCTAATAAAAAATATTGTTAACATTCCTTGAAGATAATTTTCATATGCATATTTTGATGTATCATTTATCAATATCGTGTAAACGGTTCTTGAGTTATAGTCTAAATTGGACAAACCATTTTCGAGTTTTATAGTGTGACCGCTGAATAAGGTAACAAGAAATCTGTACGTGATAGAAAAAAATGTGAATGCAGATTCTTGCTTAACTCGTCAATATCCACCTAGTCCAGCTATTTTTGTTTGCCCACCACTGTATTTCTACGCAATTGTATGTATACATGGGTATTTTTACTTAACTGTGAATAAAATCACGATTGTCCCATCAATTTCGAAGATGCATACCTTATTTTGTTCGCAGCTTTAAAATAAAGATGATAAACTGTAACATTTTTGATGTTTTCATTTATTAAATGAAATTTTATTAACAAAAAAATCTAAAATTTTGCATAAAAATGATTTTTTTTTTCAAAATATCTTCAAAATTATTGAGCACATAAAAAAAACCGTTTTTGAGTTATGAGGAAATATACTAAAGTAATGGCCTTAATATGGGCGAATCAAAATGAAAATACATCAAATACAACTATTCGTCTATGGGGGAGAATTTTTTTTTTCTTTGACCAGTGTTATTATTTGAAAAACTGAACTTTGCAAATTTTATAAGAAGGTTTTATAACACATACTGAAGATATCGCAATATTTGTACCCTACACCAACATACATAGGTGGTTGGGGTATTATGCGTTTGTGCTGATATATATCAACATCTACCTTAAAGTATACCAATTGACTCAGAATAACATTCTGAGTCTGGCTGGTTGTCTGTCTATATAAACCTTGTGCACAAAGTGCAGGTCGCTATTTTGAAAATAATTTGATGAAATTTTGCACATATATTCATTTTGATATAACGGAAGCTATTGTTCATGTTCGGTGCATTATTTCACTTCGCCCCCATATAAATACTCCCAAGAACAGGGTTTTAACGATAACAAATTCCTTATTTATGTCACTATTTCAATAAAATTCGAATAAGTTATAAATCGGATAAGATAAATCGGAGTGCAACATTTAAGGAAGATCGGTTCACAATTAGGCATAGTTCCCATATAAGGCCCACTTTCGAACATCAATTTAACTCACAATAATCGCACATAAATGACAGTATCATGGTAATATTACACACAAATAAGTTTAATATAAGCAGAATTCATATTAACTAATTTCATAAGGATCGATCCATAAATTGCCATAGGTCCGATATTAGGTCCATTTCCGAAAATTTCGGAAATCTTTTTAGTGCACAAACGCGTTGGTGTAGGGTATCAAATTAGATATCGGTAAACTCGCATAAATTGTTCGCTGGTATTCCACAAAGCAGCTGAAGAAAAAATTAGAGACAGTCGATAAGGATTACAAAATTTTAACCCTTCGTCATACAGATGTTTCACCAGACAGATGTCTGGCCAGACCAGCGCTATAATTTTATATATTTCAATGGAAATTTGGTGAATTTTTTATATTATTACATTTGTATAACTATATTCAAGCATCACTACTACATAGTTTTGCAAGATATTACATTTTTCCATCGATAAACTTCACGTTATTCTCATTGTGTAGAGCCTCCAAACGCACCCAATTTTACTTTTCAAACATTTAAGGTTTTATCGCTATTAAACTCATAACACAAAATATGAACGAATAGGTGGAAAATCATAAAATAACTTGTGTAAACCGATGATAGCTCAGTTTAAAAGTTTTTAATAAAATAAAATACAATAAAAAGGAACGAATAACATCGTCAAAACACATAATTTTCCACACAAATTATAACTGGTCCAGCCAGACCATATTTGGTACGAATGTGACACGTACACTAATTTATCCTCATAAATATTCTTGTGTTATGTTTATCGTTCTGGTTCTTTTACAGATCGTTAGAAAATAAAATTGTAGGAAGGTACCTGAAATTTCAAGTCTCTAGCTTAATTATAAATATGTGAAAACAACATTTAAATCTGCAATTGGTCTGGCCAGACCAGTTTGTAAGACGAAGGGTTAACTAGACTTTGACTAGTTGTCATAAACGCCGCAAAAAGGGACTTGCAACTTGAGTTTGTAATTAGCTAATGAATTTACTACCACAAAAAACAAAAATATGTATTGGAATTTTTCCCAATTCTTTTCAGTATTTAACAATCACAATATGTCATTAATTCGCAAGTAGTTAAACCACTTAGGTTTACATCTAACTTTAATAAGTGCTCATGAATATCTAAGACGATCTAATATTATCCATTTAGACATTTTGGAGTTTAAGTTTATTTAGATGTCTCCAAAATGCCGCTTTGTCTTTATCTTTTATTTTAATTAAGTATTATTTTAACCTGACAATTAAGGATTTATTTGTGCAGTTAAAAATACGACTCGAATTTTCCATCAACTTAAACCCAGCTGGCTGTATACCATTTTTTTTTTTTTTATTATTATTATTTTTATTTATTTCTCCTTTTTATTAATTTATTTTTAAAAATCTTTTTATAAATATTTCTTTACTTATTAGCTTTATTCACAAACAATACCTTCCATACTGTCTGCTTCTCGTATTAAAGGTTGTGCTCCTTTTTGTTTCTTATGTATACATGTAAACAACACCTTTTGTGTTGCATACTACTTACACAAAATATGTAGTCTCTTGCAAATCATATGTGTATCAAAATCATTGTTGCATGTTGTAATCTGTTTCATGTTAAGCATAACTCATGTTATCCTAGGTTATTATAATTAGTCAAATTCACCCTTAAATGTACTTTTAACTTCCTAACTCAACTTTTGTTACTTCTACTACTTGTATTTCTAATAATTTTGCAAGAGCTACGGTTATTTCTTCTTCTTGTGCGTCTTTAATAAGCCACTTCTTAAGGCTTTTTGAATAACTAAACAGGCATGCAACTGTAAAGGATATACACATTTGGAAATATGAAAGTAACACATTGTTTAGCTAATTTACAATTTACACAAATATAAACAAGTGTATGTGTGTAGAAATAGGTGTATACATTTAAAGTATATATATTTTATGTGTGTACTTGATATTAATGCTTATGTATTAATTTAGTTTTTTAATTAAAACTAACAAAATAAAAAAAAATAAATAAAAAATCTGCCATTTGAGTACCCTTAGATAATTTAAATAAATTATCTCAATTGATGTAATTCATGTAAATATCTTTTAACTGTAAAAAATATTTTAACTAACTTTAAACATTTTCAAAATTAAAATTCAAGTTCGTAAAATCACTTTTAAACATAATACTTTACAATATTTCTAAAACTCTATTACACTGAAACACTCACATATATATACATATACACAAATTATTATGAAACCTCTAATTTGTTGCACTCTCATATACATCATGTGTACATAGCAACAGCTAACTCAACGAAATTTGACCTTTCAAAAATAATAGTTTATAATTATTGGCTTTTAATCATACATCTCTTTAAATACATAATTAGAAAAATTTATGTCATTTTATCAAATCATTAAACTTGACCAATTACACACACACGTACCACGTTAAAAATAACGAATAATTTGGTATCCCTGTGTGTGTGTTTAAATACCAATATTAGATATTACGACAATATGTAATTGTTGTGTAAACTCACGTCACTAATTACAATATTAATAAGCATTTAATATTACTATCCACCTATACATATACACATATTCACGCACATGTACGCATACACCTTTAGGAATATAATCATATTAACACGATAGTGTAATTATATGTTAAGTATTGTTGTGAGAATACGTTATTTAAGTTTAAAATACGAAAATAAATTTAACTATAATAATTTTAATATGACACTGTGTAACAATTTCCCCCTCCCCCAATAAAAAAAAAAAAATTACACATAAAAAAATCGATATATATATATATATATATATATATATATATATATATATATATATATATATATATATATATATATATCAAACTAGAGCTCAAACATAATAAAACTGCGTACTCGTGCTGTTTTTGAAAAGGACTTCAAAGTTTCGAAAATACGCAACTTTAAAAAAAAATATATAAAATATTTACCAAAATCATATAAATCCAATATGGATGTCAAATGAAAGCTAAGAATCCCTGCAATATAAACGAAAAAAGCAGATATAGTCGGTCAAGCCCGACCATATGATACCCTACACCATTGTTTATATCAAAATTCGGGTAGGGATCTTTAATTGGACTTGGGGCCAATTGTGGACCGATACTCATATTAAGTGTAAAATAAAACACACGAATATAGAATATTACGTCGATACTTACATTTATAATTATTCACTTTGGGTGATTCCCGAAAGAGGGCCTTATATGGGTGCTAGGTGAAATTATGGACCGATCTTCGGTATTATTTGGCACTATCATTTAGATTTATATAAATCTTATTTGTGTCGAATATTAACTTGATACTAATATTTTAATGGGATTTATGCCCTTTAATGTGATTTGTTGAAAAGGGGTTTATATGGGAGCTATGATCAATTATGAACCGATCTTCCTGAAATTTGGCACACAAATTTAGACTTATATGTGCCAAATTTCATTAAAATATTGCTATATTTAATGGATTTATGATCGTTAAACCCTTTTCCGGGAGGACATTTGCATGGGGGCTACGTGAAATAATGGACCAATCATAACCAGTTTTAACTGGATTCGTCCTTGGCCTAATAGAAGATCGTGTACTAAATTTCATTAACTATCTTTAAAATTGCGACCTGTAGTTTGATTAAAAGGTTTACATGGACAGACGGTCAGACGGACTGACGGACATCGTTAAATCGACTTTGGAAGTGGTTCTGAGTCGAATGGTATACTATATAAACGGTCAGACGGACGGATGGACATCGTTAAATCGACTCAGAAAGTGGTTCTGAGTCGAATGGTATACTTTGAGGTGGTGTTCTGATGGTTATTTCTATGTGTTACAAACATCAGCACAAACGCATAATACCCCAACTACCTATGGTTGTGTAAGGTATAAAAAGTTTATATTTAAATGTTTGAGAACAAAATGTTATAAAAAAATCATTTATATAAGCAATAAATATAATATTGCCAGATTAATTTTTCAGAAAGATATTTTTTAAAATTTTTGCAACAGGATTCATAGCTTTCATTTGATATAATATTTGTAAATATTTTATAAATTTTTTTAAAAAATGTGTATCCTTTAAAATTTTGAGGTTCTTTTAAGAGAAAATTTGAGATCATAAAGAAAAACTGAGTATGCAGTTTTACTATGTATGGTCTCTAGTTTCATGCGTATATGGATTTTTTTCATGAGTGAGAATGGCTGTCACACAGTGTAATATTTAGAGGCAGTTAAAATTATAAAATACAGGTATGTATTTGATAAGCATTCGGAAATATATATGAAAAACCTCACATATGTGTATGTGTTACAAAATAATTAAAACTCGTTAGTAAAAGTTGTTTCTATAAATACTTACAAAGGGAAAAAATAATACTGTTTTTCAATTCAATTGATATCAATTTAAATTTTTATTTATTTTGCTAATCATCAAAATAACAATTAAAATTAAGTTAAGTTTTTTGAAAATTTGTCTTAATAATTCCAACGAAATATGAAAGCGTATTTCTGTGGACTTTTGAAATTTTATTTACAATAGGATTGGAAATAAAAAAAATATTTAAATAATTCAATCCACATATTAAATATCTGTGTAGCTTTAAATTAATTCGTACAAATGTATGAAAAATCGCTTAATTTAGCTAGAGGAGGCGAAGTTTCTATTAATTTTTAAGCAAAAGTGTAAACTTTTATTTGGTATCTAAAAAAAACGTTTGAATATGGAGATTGATAAAAAAAGTTAGTGGTATGTAATTTGATTGCGGAATTTCTTAAAGGACTTAAAATGTAGCATTTTTGGAGTTTTTTTAAAATATAAAATTAATATTTAAACTTTAATAAAATTTATTGAAATTTTAGTATGATATGTGCAAACTTGTTCTAAAATCAGGGAGTTAAAAAAATCCCACTTTTCTACATGAAAATACCAAAAATCCCAATCCGTATAAAACGTATTAAAAAATTTACTTTTTTTCATTGAAATGGTGACCCTATCGTTACAAAATACTTTCTGGGTGTTTATCTTACATGTAGAACTAAATAATTTGAAGTCGATCCCAGCTTTGCAGTTTGAGAACTTAACAAAAAAGGAAAAAAAAATTTTCAAAATTGACAAAATTCGGATAGAGCTTGTGGGCAGACCTTTGCCCCAAATTCCTTCGGATTTACTTTACACGCATTTGCATTAAAATTTCTTTTAAAAACATTAAAAAAAAATTATAAATCCCAGAACAAAAACCAAATTTTATCAGTGAATAAATATTGCCACCTTTTTGGAAAAAAAAAAACCCAAAAAATTAAAAATTTTTAAAGTTCCAAATTCTGATTAATATAAATTTTTAACGGATTCATATATTTATATGATTCTTGCAGCAATATTATTTAGAATTTTGTAAAGAATATAGGCAATATTTTAAAAAAAAGGGTACAAATTTATTTCGACCGGAATATCGCTTAAACTAAAAAACCTAAACTCTTTCAAATCAACTCGAAAATACCTTACCTCTGACCATGTGAAACTTTATTGAAATATCTCCAACGGTTCAAAAGTTATAGAATTATTTCAAAAAAAGCGTTTTGGAATCACTGTGCAGCGTATAATTAATACGAAACATCGCCTCTAGCAGCATTACGGTTGATAATTTTAAGAAAGTGTTCATAAAAAAGGTTTTAATAGAAAGTCCCCAAAAAAGAAATTTTAAAAAAGGGAACCCTAAAAAAAACTCCTTAAAAATTCATAGTTTTTTTTTTTATAAAAACAAAACCAACAAGTGAGAATGTTATATTCATCTTGACCGAATCTGTATAAAATTGTACCTTATATGATAGGTGGGCGGATTTACGATTTTACATTGGTCCTTGAGCAATTTATACAAAATTTCGTTGATAAAGTAAAGTGGGCGAATCACACCCATTTTTGCTTTCCGAGTTTATTTCTAACCTCAAACTATCTGTACAAAATTTCGTTTCGTTCCCCTAGGTGCTCCCCTCTGAGCCATCACCAGTTTCAACAGACAGTTGGACGGATATAGGATCCAGGATCCAGAAAATAATTACTTTATGGTAACTATCTTATTATCTTTCAAAAATTTCGTTGGCGTACATTCTTTTGTTTAAGAGATATCTGCAAAAAAGTACGAACTTGTGTTTCTATTATTTGGCCCATAACTTTTTTGTTTATTATCAATACCAAATAAACCTTATATAAGATAATATTTGAGCTATTTGAGCTTCAGTTTCTAACAATTTCAATTCATTTATAAATTATCCGGTTATTTTTTTTTATAACTTTTTGGTACAATTACAAAATAATAAATTCCTTCTTGAAATTAATATGTAATGGGTTGAGATACTCCAAAAAATATAGTCATTTGCCAGTTTAATACTTAAAAATATTTTTTTGCACAAGTGCAAACCCAGTATGTTATATATAAACTAATTAATACAAGTCACAAAAATATATTTGTTTAATTAATGTTCCTTATTTTAAAGTAGATACAAACAATTTTTTTAATTGTTGTTATTATTTTTCTGCAAGAAGAAAAAACAAACATTATGCTTTGCTTACGTTTTAGCTTACACAAATGGTTTAAATTTTATTGTTTATATCTGTAAATTAATACCTTTCAAATGGTATATTTTTTGTTGTAATTGGATATACACTTACTATGAGCATAAAAAGAATTACAAAAAATTTCTTACTTTATAGATAAAATAATCAATAGTTTATTTTTGCTATACTTACATTCCTGATAACATTTTCTATTAAATATACATACGTAGATTATGTTTCAACGAAACCCAAATGGATAAGACACCACGAATGCGAATGAAGTGTGTAGCATCATAGAAAACTCCACATCATCCACAAACTCTGCTTTGGTACCGTCAAACAGAGACAACAAGGCAATTTACGATTGCAAACCTGTTATTGGTCCTTCGAACCGGATGTCAGCTTACGAGAATATGTAAACACATCTTTAACAGCGTTTACGACATTACTCTCAAAAAGTATTGGATTTTAGAGGTTTATTGAAATGAGCTTAAATTGAATGGGAATTTTTATAAACTTTAGAAAATTAATTATATGGATTTAATGCTTTATACGGCCTACATAAAGGTGTCTAAGTTTTTAAACGTCAATGTATTTTATTATATTTTTTTCCAAACAATTTTACATTTAACCTCCCACAGGTAATAAAGACGTCACGTTTGTAATAATTGGCAAAGTATTGCCTTCCAAATACTTTGCAGGGAAACTTGATTGTAAAAATACAAAGGGAATAAATCTTTAACATCTACAACCTTCAGTAAAATTTCATGCAATGCATTGCAATGCAGTCAAATTATAATGCAATTGAGAGTATGTATGTGTCTGTGTATGTACTTATTTATGTGCGTGTATGTAACTTTATTTTTTGTTTTTCTTCGCAAAATCCTTTGTTGCTTTAATTTACGTGATTTTTTCTTTGTTTCCTTCATCGTGTGTAAGCGTGAATTAATAGTCACTAGAGTGGGAATAAGTTGTTACTAATTATGCTTTTGATATGTTTTTATTACATCAAATATTCATTCCATTTTAAAATTCCTTTAACTAAAAAGGGATTTCTTACCAACCAACCATAGCCTACACGAACAGTGTGTTGTTAGAGGAATAAAACTGTTGAAAATGTTATGAATCGCTATTATTAACAAAGAGCAAAATAATATTTGCTAAATAAATGTGGATTTTATAAACATTTTGATGAACACTTCTGTGACTTCTCTCTGTCACACTCTATCTACTCTATTTTAAATTATATACTCAGTTCTTTAACTCCAAATTAAATATTTCCATTTATTTACACCTTATATTTACGAAACTTAAAAATAGCTTAGCATTAACACAAACTCTTTTTGTGTTAATGCTACTTCCACTCAGCTCAACTCACACTGAGTAACTCTCTCGTTTGTCCAAACTGTCGGTCTTATATACCCACGTTTCCATTCCGCCTTATCCCGTCCTGACTAAACCCAACCCTTAACAAACGTCTCTGTCCAGCAAAACCTTGGTGATCTTCTCATCTCTTTCCTACATAAATATAAAAGTGTGTAAATTTTTAATAATAAAAATTTAATTTAAGTTTTTTTTTTTTTTTTTTTTCTTAATTTTTTTATTTTAGCTAATAATCTAAGTTATAGTCAATGCTGCTAGTTTTCCAATTATCGCTAAAGCTTTATAGCATGACAAAACACTGTGCTTTGTACTTCTTTTATAAATGCACACCTACACAATTACATTCGTAAATATGCATGTGTTGATGCAAGCTAAACTCCTTTGTGTATTTATTTGCTTGAATATAGAAGTTTACTATTTTAGCTTTATTAGGCTACAATAAAACAAGCGTTAATAAAGTAACTTTATAAAAGCAGTTCAGCAAGTAGTTTTGCTTGCAGCCTTTTTAAGACAACACCAACAAACACAACAAGTCTAACTAAAGTAGAGGTGATGTACAAATATTTAGTTAAGAATTTGTTTTACTTTAGCAGCGCTTAATATTCTGCTATGAAGAAATAATATTTACTTTGTACCATTTTAAAGTATTTGTTTTAATTTGTCATAATTTTTGTATAGACATTCATAATTATGAGACGGAAATTTTAAAGATGATATTATAAGGTAGCTGTAGTTCAAACAAGCGCGTATGTTATATTCGGCCCGGCCGAATCTATATACCCACCATCAACTTGTTCAAATTTTACATTTTATGGGAGGGGGCTGTAAAGTGGGCAGTAAAGTGGGCGGACCACGACCATTTTTTGTTACCGAGTTTACATTGGTCCTTGAGCTATTTGAAAACAATTTCACCTTATACGGAAGGTAGGCGGTAAAGGGGGCGGACCACACCTATTTTTGGTTTACGAGTTTATATCGACCCTGAACTATACGTACAAAATTTCGTTGTCGTACATGCTTTTATTGAAGAAATATCAGCAAAAATGTATGAAACGGACACCCTGTGTTTCTAACATTATCCTGCTTTCAACAGACAGACGGACATAGCTAGATCGACTCAGAATCTAACCAGGACCCAGAAAATATATACTTTGTGGGGTCTTAGATGATTCCTTCGACATATTATACATGGAATGACAAAATCAATATACCCCCCATATTTTTGATGGTGGGTATAATAAGGGACTTTAGTAGCATTAATGTTTAAATAAATTTAAAATTAAAATTAAAAATAAATAAATATTATTAGATTTATGTGAAAATATTTAGAACTCAAGTGTACTGAAATAATTATAAAAGAACACATTGTAAAAATTTATTGAAAACTCTAGACAGCCACGATCGTCCACAATACTCTTCAATGTTCTTACAATCTAGTAACTTAGTTTGTCACTAACATCACAACAATCATTGAGGAGAGTTTATAATAACCCAGCAGTCTTAGGTGGCTGTTGCAAACATGTTACTTAACCGATTACATTAGTACACCACTAGTCACTTTTTTAACATGGGCATGTCCTAGGAGGAAGTCTATTGCCATCTCCGCGACTAGGTGATGGCTCTTTTGTGACACACACAATTACCTTCACGGATACGAAGTGGCACAGTCACCTTACTGGTTACCTTGAGTCAGAAAACATTTTTTGTTTTATTTGCTGTTTTCATATGACACGCCTTATATATTTTTAAACAATTAAATAAACAGATTTTATTTGTTTTCTTTTTCTTTTGTTATTTGAATGCAAATAACAAGCCTTTTTGCAATCCTCCTGCCGTTAAAATCAAGCTGTCAAATAATGAACTTTACAAAATCACTTTTTGCCGCAATCACAAGAGAGAAAGTGAAGAAAACGACATTTGAGGATGCAGGACGAATATTAATTAACACAATTCATAACAAAATCGTAGCTTATATTATTCCATTTTTTGACAATATAGTTTTAAACATAGACATTGCACAGTGTGCGATTCAAAAAATGAAATGGAAATAATTATGAAACTTCGGAACGGCTGCTCCGATTTTTATAAAATTTCACATGGTCATACCAGAGGTGTAGGCAAATTTAAGTTTTGAGCTTGGACAATATAGACCTACATGAAGCGAGTCCACAGGGTCCCAAAAATAGGACACCTCGGGTATTTGTCTTCTTTTTAAATATGTATAAAAATTTTTATAATATTAAAATTTGTTGAAGACTTTTTGCAAAAAACACTGAGAAGGCATGGATTTGTGATTTTTTGCATATTTTTTATTTTTAGTTATTCAATAAAATTCTTGTTAGTGAGTTTTTTGAATGAGATTTCACACATAAGTAGAGTTTTTGGTGCTTAATTCAAAGCGCTATTCCCTTTTTTAGATTTGTCTACAAAAATCCCGTAATTCCCAAAAAACTTTAAAATATTTTTTTTTTTTAATTAAAAAATTACCAAAAGTGGGATTTTTTTTTTTTTTTTTGCTATATCTTTCCAACCGATAACGGGGAGAAAAAATTTCTATTGCGAAAAAAAATTAAAACACTTTAGACTAAATAAAAAGTAAAGCTTTTTTTTTTTTTTTTTTTTTTTGATTCCAGCTTTGCGATTTGAGAAATTAAGGCGAAAATTAGAAATTAGTTGAAAAAATTGGTAAAATTTCGGAAAACCTGGTTCTCGCAAAATTCAATTTTTAAAAGCTTTTTTTCCTTTAAAGTATTTTGTGTTTAATTATTAGGGTGATCGACGCGGTTTTCCAACCGGTTTTTTCAGTCAATGTGCTGTCGGTTTTTTTTTAAATGTTCATTTTTCGAATGTCGAATAGACCGGTTTTTTTAAACACAAAAAACCGGTTTCAAAAATAGCATTTAATTTCAGAGAACATGTACTAAATAGTGATAGTGATAGTGATATTTGAAAATTTAGGAATAATTTTTTAAATATTCATAAAGACTGATTTCTTATGTTTTTAAAATATAGTTTAAGTCTAAATTGGAATTTATTCTGTAATATTAAACAAATAAATAATTAATAATTATCCTGTATGACCCAATTTAATTTTTTTGATCCAATATTTCCTTTATTTTTTATAGGTGTTGTGTTAAAAAAGTTTCACCTGCAGAATCGTTTCAATTGAGACTTAATTAATATACTATCTCCATATTAAGCCATGGTTTCTGTTTATGCTAACTAAAATTTAGATGATTTTTTCTACAATTTTGAAACATAATTATCTTTTAGTCATCTAGATATATAATTTGCTTAGCATTTTTTCTCTTTCTAGAGCTTTCTGAAGCTACCAAACGACGTAGAAAATTAAAATTTGGCTTAATTATAAAACTTTTTGTCCAACAAATCCTAATGGAGCCATATTTTGAAACTTTTATCAGGAAGCGGATATAAGAGGATTTATGTGTCTTTTTCTAAGAATTTTTTCTCTTTCCAGAGCTTTCTAAAGCTCCCAGAAGATATAGAAAATTAAAATTCAGCTTAATTATAACCCTATTCGTCCTACAATTCCTAACGGAGACAGATATTGACATCTCTATCAGGGAGCGAAAATACGTGGATCTATATATATGGATTTAAATATATTTTTCCTAAGCAATGTTTCCTTTTCAAAGCTTTCTTCTGAAGCTCCCAGACGACGTAAGAAACTAAAAATAGGCATACTTATAAAACTATTCGTTTAACAAATTCTAACAGTGCCAGATGATTCTATCAGGGACCAAAAAGTCTGTTTTGGTATTAAGAACTTTTGAGTTGCTATACTTATTGTTTGCTCTCCAAATCCTATAAAACTGATTCTGTATTTCGGCCAGGGAGCGCATTTACGACGATTTTTTTTATTGTGAAAGGTTTACGAATTTAAAACTTTAATCAATATAATTCCAATAAATTTGAACGGCTTCAAATAATTGACTTCGATTAGGGAGAGGAAGGTGTCTAAATGTTGTTCATATTTTTTTCTTTTAATTTTCGGATTTGTTTGAGCATATTTTCATTATTATATTATTTTTCCTGACATTGTTGTGCTTTTACGCTTGTATTTAATAAATTATAACTTAATTATAAGAGTTGATTTTTTTAAAGAAATGTAGTCTTTTGATATAAATATTAACTTCTGCAAAAAACCGGTTAACCGGTTTTTTTCTGAATTTCAAAAAGTGCAACCGGTTTTTTTTTAAATACCAACTATTCGAACTATTCGAAAACCGGTTTCTCAAAAAAGTCGAATAATCGATCACCCTATTAGTTATCTTTCAAAATATATAAATATTATATATGTTACTTAAGAAAATTTTTATACAACAGAAAAAGAATGTTACCACTTTTTGGGCAAAAAAATGGAAAAAATTAAACCGCACAATATTTCTATTTGTTTTTAATGAAATAAAAAAATTTAAAAAAAATCGAGTGAAAATTGGGTTCGCTGTAGCGAAAAAACTCCACCAAGACAGGCTAAAAAGTACAAATTTTAATATTTGAAGCTCATCTTTGAAATCGGTTCAGATATAAGGTATCAGAATCGTTTTTTAGAAATTTGATACCCGAGGAGTCCAACTTTGGGACCCTGTGGACTCGCTCCATGTAGGTCTATATGGTTCAAGCTCAAAACTTAAACTCCATGTGAAATTTCATAAAAATCGGAGCAGCCGTTCTGAAGTTCCATAATTATTTCCATTTCATTTTTCGAATCGCACACTGTGCATTTTCGCGTTACATATACGTAACAGTGGGCATTAATTGGTTAATATTTGACACTGATGTGGTATCAAGTTGATATTAATTCGGTATCAAATCTTCGTTGTTAGTTTGACCACGCAGTGGAAAAAAGGAATAAATTTTTTTACTTCCATTATTTCAATAAAATAATTTTGAATTCCAATTAAACTGTTGAATTTGTCTAATTAATAATTTACACAAATTCCATTAATTTTGTAATTAGTTATTTATTTTGTAAACAATTATAATGCACAGAAAAACTCACCGGACCCCCACCTTAGCATTTTGTATATTTTATTTTGCACTTAGTTGGCCTATAATTGGCCCTAATATATGTCCCAATCCCGAATTTTTTGCTCATAGACAATGGTGTAGCGTATCAGACTCCGGAGCCCATAGCACTTTCTCATACAAAACACGAAGGTTCAAGAATCTTAAGAATTGAGAGCAAAATGAACCTGCTTTTTAGATTTCAATAAAGCAGGTTCATTTTGCATGGTTAAGCAAGAACATAAAAAAGAGCGCAAATAAACCAAATACACTAACACATTCAAATTTGTATATCCTCTCTTTGTGCCTATCGCTGTTTAAAAGTATCTTTATGGAGTCACGTTGCCGCAATAATGCAATATGTTTTGCGAATCATTTTCGTATAACATTATTTTTGTGATCAAACATACATTTACATATGTACATGACATGTATTTTATTTTGTACTTAGTTTATAAAAATAAAATCTTATAACTCAATAAAACTTTATATTGTACAAGTTTCATATTGTAGCTGATATTTTGACAGTTTTACATATTTTAAATTCTTTTCTTATTTATTTGTTTTAGAAATCTGAAAATAACTACGTATATTTTTTTGTATATTTGTTACACTTAAGATTTTCAACAGTTGTTTTTATTTGAACAAAAAAAAAAGTAAATAAATCTATTTTAAAAAAACTAATTTTACTTTCGATATAGATACTAGCAGTAAAATCTTACATATTCTTCTTTATAAAATATTTAGATTATTAAAAAGTTTTGGTGCACAAGTTTATCGAAAATTGCCTAGAGCTGTTTTATGCGTTTACATATTGTCATGTAAATAAAGTTGTAAATATTTTGTTTATTTCAGTTATTTTGGGAAGAAAATATATATCGTCCATTCCATGAAAGAACGCCCAAAAATATACCAAGTGTCCTCCGATTTTTATAAAATTTTATACGTATAAGGTCTATGGGTATCTATAAATATTTCCGTTTTCAGATTCGCTAAATTCAGAATTTTTCGCGATTTTATTTCGCTTTTTCACTTTTGAAAGAATCTAAAAAATCTCAAAAGTATACAAATTTAAATACAAATATTTTTGGGAAGGATTTGCAGAAATTTGTGATTTAAACGGCGTTTGAATTGTAATTATGTTAGCTTAAACACGAATATTTTATAAATAAAAAATATTTTTTAAAAATGCATTTTAATGCAATTGCATTTTTTAAATGCATTTTTCTTTAAATATGCTATTCAAAATTGTTAATTTTTTAATATAAATGAAAAGTTTGGAATCTTTACATTAAATTTTTGGGACGGACACTGTGCATAATTTTCCCTCTTCTTCAACTAGTTTAAATTTGTTCATATAAAAATTATATTTTTCTGGTATTTTGAGTATTTTGTTAAAAAAAAATTTATTGTGTTTTTTTTTTTTTTTTAAATACTGAAAAATAGTAAAACTTTATGTATCAGACTATTTATTGTTTTAAGTTATAATAAACAAAGCATTTTTAAATACACTTTTGAAAAATTAAAATTTAATAAATTCGCAACTAACAAAAATGCATCTAAAAACTGCATTTATATTTTTAAAATATTATGTATCGAAGACGTGGTTTTTGAAATGCTGACTAAATTACACAAAAAATATATAATGGCCTTTTAAACACTTCTTAAATTGCAGAAATCCATCAATAACTTCAAGAGATATGAATATTTAAAATTGCAAACTTTTTATATTTTGTTAACTTTTGTACAAATTTTAAAGGAAATTTCATAAACAAGAAAAAATTTTAATTTTATATGAAAAATTTGAAACATGTTTTTATAAAAATTGGATGAGCAATATAAGATTTTCGCGTCCCAAAAATTTTACACTTTTATTTTAATGTAAAGATTCCAAACTTTTCATTTATGTTAAAAAATTAACAATTTTGAATAGCATATTTAAAGAAAAATGCATTTGAAAAATGCAATTGCATTAAAATGCATTTTTAAAAAATCTTTTTTATTTTTAAAATGTTCGTCGTAAAGCCGCCATATGCGAAATTTTAAGGCCGTTTAAATCATTAAAATTCACAAAGTCTTTCCAGAGATATTGCTATTTAAAGTTACATACTTTTGATTTTTTTTTGGTTTTTGAGAAAATTAAAAAGCGAAATTTAATCGCGAGTTTTTGCAATTTTACAAAACTGAAATTGATAAAAGGCTTAATGGAGTTAATGTATACAAATTTTTATCGAAATTGAAAGCCATCAAGTAAAAAAATATACTTTTTCGGGCGTTCTTTCCTGGAATGGTCGATATATATATATATATATATATATATATATATATATATATATATATATATATATATATATATATATATATATATATATATATATATATGTATTTATTTATTTATTTTTTTTTGAAATTTATAAATATTATATAAAGTTTTAAAAAAATTATTATAAGATTATGGAATTTAAAATTATAATATAAATAAAAATGTTGCTAAAAGTCCTGATTAAATTTGTATTTTTTATGTATTAAATTTATACTTTGAAGTGCTTTTAAATAAACACTTTTTATATGTGTTTAGTCAATTTTTAAAACACCCAATCAAAATTTCAATAAGCAACGTGTCCTCTAAAAATCGTTCATCCTTTATATAAAATTTTCGCACTAAATTTAAACATAATCACCTAATAATAATTCTTTTCCATGAATTTTCCTCCTTTTATTTTAGTTAACTAACAAACACTTTATTGATTTTCAAAAAAGCACTCTGTTAGTTTGTCCATATTTTTAGTTCATAAAATATTTATGTATTAAATAGCCAATCGTAATGTTGGTGATTACAATGACACGGTTACAGTCTTTCGAATTGCGTACATAAAAGTGTGTTGAAAAATAATTAAGTATAGAGAGCGAGAGAAAGCTTATTAGCATAAATCGTTTTATATTATTGTATTTTTAGTTTTTATAAATTTTACTATTTTCTATTATGTACTTATATGTATATGTGACTATTATTGTTATAACAGTTTATATAAATGTAAATCGGTGCTAAAGCCAAATAGTCGTAAAATTGCATTTAACATATGCATGTGAAAATTACATTTTAATACAATTACTAATGTTAACAAAACACAAATGTTCTCACACTCCTATAAACTTTATTTTAAAAAAATTAGAAAAAAAAAAAAATTCACAATGAAATAGATGGAAGGAAAATTATAGCAGGAAAAATATTTTGAAAATACATAGAAAATTCTACATAAACAAGTTAGAGGGTTGTATAATATAAAATTTGCAACATTCATGGGTTTTCCGCTTCTTTTTAATTTTGGTGTTTTTTTTTGGTTTTTTGCAATTTTTTGTCGTTTTTTTTTTTTTTTTTTCTTTTTGTCGATTTGTTTTTATAATTTTTTGCATTTTTATACCCTTCACCACAGATGTAAAGGGTATATATAAGTTTATCGTTCCATTTATAATTTCCACAATTTTCATCGGAGATAGAAAGAGCTGATATTTTCGGGGTCGTTGTATGAAATTATGTCCATCCGTCTGTGTGTCGGTTGAAATGGTGTTCATGAAGCCCACCGATAACTACCATATATAATATGTATATTAAACAATCAGAAATCGAGAATTTTGCAATTAAAATTCAGCAAGATCGGTTCATAAATGGAGGAGATATGCTTAAAAAACCGGTTTTTAGAACCGATTTTCCAGTTATTGAAGCCTCTGTATATGTTAAGGACTTCGTTTTTTCAAAGAAAGCTCAGATATTTTTTTCTGAATTTTTCTGCTAAAAAAGTGAAATAAATCGGTTCAATACTAAATGAGATATCGGGCAAAACACATTTTTTATTTTTTGAAGCCCTTGTTTAAGCTACAGATATAAATCGGTCGTAAATATTTTTATAAAATTTCGATTTTTTTAGTCAACCAAATTCATTCATAAACAACCGAGTTATGGTCCACAAACTAAAAAAAGTCTGTTAATAATATAAACACACACACAATCTAGCCTTTTTATTTTGCTTTTAGCCTCAAAATTTTCGTTTTAGCTTCTAGCTTTTTTTCTAGCCTTTTCTATTCCTAACATGGCCTTAAAAAGGCTAAAAATTTACTAATTTTATTTTTACAGAATCACCAATTTAAGGATTTTTGTGTATCGCACAAAAATATCGAAATTATTTACATTTTATGAACATTTTCGCCTGCGGCGCTTCATTCTACAAAAATATTATAATTATTTCTTATTACCCATAGAAACTAATTTATATTATATTTACAAATTCAATAAAATGTCTTTAAAAATTACCAAAAGCTAATGAGAACAAAAAAATAAATGCGTTTTTAAATAAAACTATATATTAGCTTTCTCAAAAAAAATTTCATCAAAATGCCTTAAAAAGTCTTGAGCGAAACAAAATCCCATAAATTTTTTTTATATTTTTTCCATAACCAGCATAAAATTAAAAAAATTTTCATACCCATTTTGATTAAAAAATCGACTTTTTTTTACAAAAATGTATGGGAACCATGATTTTTCAATCGCTGGTAGGGCACTGAAGAGCAAATTTAAAAATTTTTTAAATAATTTTTTCGTATTAAGCTAATTTTTACGGATCGTTTGTGGGGTCTTCCTACATCGAAATCCCGAAAAAGGCTTTCCTCGGGACACTCTAATGTACATACATACAAAAATATATAAATATGGAATTGTTGTTGTTTATTTTTTTAAGGCAATGCTTGCTATGATTGTTTATTTATTATTATTTTTTTTTTTTTGCATTAAAATTTTCGTAGTTTGAAAAAAATGTAGATTTATAAATGTGAAAGTATGAAAGTATACGTTAAGGTGAAAAGATGGTGAAGGGTATCAAAGATTCGGCACAGCCGAATCTTTTTTAAATTTCATTATTTTTTATTTCGACTCTTTTAATGTTAAAATTTTGTTTTTATATAGATACGTAAAGAAACGAAGTACGTGTCTTTTATAGTGTTATTTTTTTAGTTTCAGTAATTTTAATTTTTTAGTTTTGATTTCGCAATTTTTTCCATTATGTCGTTTTTTATTTTATTTTTTTTTCCAGAGATGTGTGTAGAAACGAAATATAGGGGCTTTAAAAAGTAGAAAATAAGATAAAATTATAATTTTTACCATTTTTTTTTTTTTTTTTTTTCAATTTTTGACTTTTTTTTTTTATTTTAACGTTTTTTTTTTTTTGTGTTTTATTGTTTATAGATCCATGAAGAAACTTTTTTTAATAGGGACTTCAAAAAGTCAAAATATTGAAAAAATTGGATTTTTCGCTTCATATTTTTATTTTTTTATATAGAGATATTCTTAGTTTTGGTATTTTGTGGACGATTTTGTATTTTTGGCGATTTTTATACCCTACGCTACCATAGTTGGTTGAGGTATTAGACGTTTGTGCTGATATTTGTGGCTCATAGAAAAAGTTATTCAACACCCACCTTAAAGTATACCAATTGACTCAGACGGACGGACATTGACCTAACGATGTTCGTCCGTCCGTCTGGTTGGACGGATGGCTGGCTGTCCATGTAAACCTTGTGCACAAAATACAGGTCACAATTTTGAAGATATTTCAATAAAATTTGGCACGTGAGAAGTTTATTATACAAAAACAAAGTCTCTTGAAATTGGTTGTGATTTAACCATTGTTTCACCTAGCACCCATACAAATGTCCTCCCGAAATGGTCAAAAATGCCATAAAAATAAGAATATTTTATTAAAATTCAGTGAAAAAAAGTTTTGTATAAAAATCAATCTTAGTATCAAAGTTAATGAAAACCGGTTCAAAATTTACCATAGCTCCCAACTAAACCGCTCTTCCAAAAATCACTTTAACCTGCATAAATCCCATACAAATGCTAGTATAAAGTTAATATTCGACACAAGTAAGTTATATATAAATCATAGTACTAAATTTTATAAAGATCGATATATAATTTACCATAACTACCATTTTAGTATTAACGTAATATTATGTATGTATTCGTATATTTTATTTACACTTAGTAAAAGTATCGGTCCATAATTGGCAATAGTTGTAATATAAGTCCCCTTACGGAGATTTGATGTACATATACAATGGTGTAGGGTATCATATGGTCGGGCTTGACCGATTTTATCTTTTTGTTCTCGTTTTTTTATTTTGGATTTTTTTTTTTCTTTCTATTTTGATGCTTCTGTCGATTTGTTTTTTAAAAACAGAGATTGAAAAAATCAAACAAAATTATCAATTCCTTATATTTTTTTTTTTTTTTTTTGTATTTCGGGCGTTTTTTTATTTTTTTTTTTTTTATTTTGGCGATTTTCTTATTTTTGTGCCTTAGTCGATTTTTTCACAGATACAGTACCGAGCATAAAAAATGCAACGCTAGGCTATATGATTTCTGATCGTATTGATTAGGGCTATAAAGTTATTAAATTAGTCAATTCTGTTCTGATTTTATTCTTTGCGATCATAGCCAACTTGTATATGTCATTTTATTCCAAATTGCTACGCATACGAATAGTTATTACATTAAAAGAAAAAAAAGTTGTAAATTTCGGGGAGCAAAAAAAAAATGCAACCCGTAAAAAATCAACGGAATTTTTTAAATTTTTATAAAAATAATTATTGAAATATGCTGAAAACTAATTTTTTGGTAGTATTACCACCAATACACATAAATTTAAGGTAATTTTAACTAAAAAGGATATTAATAATATTAAAAAACTCCTATCTCCATTCCTTTTTAGAAATTAGGAATATTTTTGAACACCATTCTTATAATGGCACTGAAATAATATTAGTATGTAGTTCTAATATGAAAATTCTTAAAAATTATCTTAAAGACACAATATTGAAACGATCATGCCCGTAAAAATTTATACAAGTCATGTAACAGTAGATATTTGATATTATCCGAATGAACACATGTGGCCATTTAAAGCTACTAGTGCCACCAATCGTCGGTTTAATGATGTAAATATGGTAACTGGAAACCCTTCTAACATAACACGTATTATTTACTAAAATCAAATTTACCACCTTCACCTTTAGAGGCAGGTCCTTTATTATTTTTATGAGTACTGTATAATGGAAATGAGAGCCTATTACGACAACTTGAATTAATTTGACTCTAAAATCATCATTTCGTTTTTAGACTTCCTAGGTACACATACTTACTTAAGTATTAATTTCTAATAGCAAAAAAGGTGCAACAGTCCATAATCACGAAGTATGAAATTTTAATTATTTAACAAAGGAAGTGTGTCAAAATAGGTATATTTCTTAACTGGTTTACCCTGTGTTAGAATTTGTTCCAGAACCAAAATCAAGGGATATTTGAATATTATTGTGTTGATCCCATCACAATAACTATCGAAACTGGTTACGATACTTCAGTCGAAAACATTTACTCAATTATAAATTATCAAGTTAAGCCAAACTATCTTGAATATTTGATCACTTTTTTTATAGAGAATTTTTATGAAATATAAAATAAATAAAAAAATAAATAATAATTCCAAAAATATCAATCTTTATTGAAAAATTTCCCAAAAAGGTTTAGAAAAATACAAAAATTTAGAAGAAATTGGAATTTATTACTAATAGTTATATTATCTGCAGATTTCGTGTGTTTTATTCTATATACAAGAATAGAAAATCATGTTATTTAACAATACTATAGTTTCCAACCTTTTCCAATAAACATTTTTATCAAAATTTGAAAAATCATTGTTGAATTGTTTAGAGTTTTTTTTTTTTTTTTTTTTTGACCTTTCGCTCAAATTTAGAACTGCTTTTACTAAACGTTTAATTATTTTCCTTACGTACCAAAATATTCAACAAAATTATATGCAACAGGTGCCTATGCCCATTAATAATAAAACCATAATAGTACTGTTACATCGGGTCTCGCTATAAGCAAAAAATATGCGAACAAAGATAATATCACATAGCGTTGCATTTTTTATGCTCGGTACTGTATATGAAGAAACAAGACAAAGGGTCCTAAAAATGTCAAAGAATAGGATAAAAATTTCATTTTCCATTTTTTTTAGTTTTGTTATTTTTAATTTTGAAAATAGTATAAAATTTATAACTCCATTTTGAAGACTTAAGTGGTTATTTTTTCTTTTATAATCCCCACAACACATTTTATCTAAATTATAGTTACTGTAAATAGAAAAATTTTTCCCAAAACTGTAAACACACATAAAGCATATAATCAACCTAACACATACTGTTCACACTTAAGCCATGCACAAAATATAATAATAACAACAACAACTGCCACAAAAAGATATACAAAACAACAACTACAATAGAATAGAAATAACAACAACTACAAATAAAATAACCAAAATTACATACAATAGCCATTTGGTATAATTTTAGAAAATCACTAACTTTCAACAACAGACACGCACGATTTTGCCACTATTTTAAAATCCCCCAACGTGTTTGGATGCGTTTGATGGTTTTGAATGAATCTCAGTGATTGGATGTAAAATGGTTATTTAAATAAAATATACAATACTTTCGATACTAAATAAACTATACAAATGCACGTGTTAATGCAATTGTTTAAGGGGGGTAAAATTCATACAATATTGTACGTCCCCCAGAAAAAAATAAAAACACCTTAAATATTTCATTGTTGGTTTATTGAAAATTAACTGTGGTCTCACATTGAGGGGACATTATTGAAATACCAATGAAGCGTAAATGACAAAAACAATATAATTAAGAAAAAAAAGTGAAGTGCATAATTGTATCATTATTAAGGAGTTAAAGGAAGGGGGGATGGAAAATTATTAAATTTAATTTTGGAGTTAGGGAATGATTTGGAAGTAATGTTAAACTTTAGAAAGTTAAATAATTATAATGACTTTTAAATAGGAAATTTTTATAGTTTTTATTATATTATTTAAATCAAAAAGATTTAATTGAAATTGTGTATTTTTTTATACGCTGAAGAAATAGTATATGGGCCCATCAAAAAAAAAAAAAAAAAAATTGATGGCACATTAAAATCTTTTTGTATGCATATAAAGTGACTCGAATGCATATAGAATCAGTTCGCGTTACTCATTTCATATGAGAAGCGCTAAAGTTATGGCGGTTATAAGTTGAACATATAAACATTTTTACAAACTAAAAGTTTATGTATAATTTTGGTCAAAATTACAAAAAAAAAACTACTGAGTTATTCAAATAAAATTTATAATATTTTTAATGTTTGATGGTATTAGTGCAGCATATTTTAGGGTTTCCTAGTAAAATTATATATTTTTTTTTTTTTAATAAAAATCGCGATTTTTTAAAATTTTGCGAAAAAATTGGGATCGAATCTATGTTATTTTTCCATATATTGAATGAAAATATATTTTGTTAGAGGTTATTACAAAGAAATGTTATTTAATATTTTCCGTGACTTAATAAACTTTAAAGTGGCATAGTTTCGGTTCTATAAAAGATATTGATTTCAATCTTTTTCTGTATAACGAAAAATTATGTCAGCTAAGTAATGTGTTTTAAAAGAAAAAAATCGAGTTTATACTTTTTTTGATTTTTGCAATTAAAATAATATTTTTGTTAAAAAGTGTTTTTTTTTTTGAGAAATTATAAATATTTTATCTGTAATAAAATCTTTGTTATTAAAGATATCTTTACGAGATTTTCTGTGGATGTAGACTTTAGCGTGTAAAATGGGAGTATAAAAAACTTTAAGATTGTTGTAAAAAGAATCCCACAATTCCCAAAAAAACGCCGAAAATCCCAGAAATGGGGTTTTTCACATTTTCTGCTACAAAATCCACATTTTTCCGAAGTTCCGTAGATTTTGATTGAAAACTCTTAACAATATATTATAGATTCTTAAACTGCATTCCGTTTGCCGATTCGTGCTTTGGGATTTTAGAAAATATAGACTAACATCAAAACTTTCATATAAAATGGGTCAAATTCGAGAGGGTGTGTACCTTGACCATTTGAGTTATTGGACTTGCTTTTTATTTTAGAATCTTCTCTGTTAAGATACCTTTCAGAAACGTATAAAATTATTGTATGTTGTTAAAGAAAATTTTATTTTAGAGAAAAAAGAGTGTAGATTCTTTTTCGGACAAAAAAACACAAAAAGTCGTCATTTTTGTATTGTTCAAAATCGTTTATTTTTGGGCTCGGTGAATATATCGACTTAAAATTTTTTTTTATTCTATAGATAATTTTTTTCTTTAATCAGCTAAAGAAAAAACAAATAAAATCGGTCGGAAACACTAAGATATATATGAAAAAAACCAAGAACATTCAAAATTGAGGTACTTAAAAATTCAAACGCAAATAACTCAAAAACTATAAGAGATAAATAGGACAATTAAGCATGTTTTTTGTAGGTCTTATCAGTGCCTATAATAATGTATAAAAAATTTTAAATCGGACGAGAAACAAAAATTTGGCAAGCGATTAAAAAAAACGAGGTACTCAAATTTGAGCCTTTTTAGCACCGCCCCTAAGGAGTCTGTTCGGTCCCCCTTCCAAACTTAACATTGCACACTCCTCTGCTACGCTTATACCAAATTTCATGTAAATTTAATCAGTCGATCAATAGTAACAAATTCGATTCTGCCCCACTGTGCAATGATGTATCTTAAGTAAAAATAAAAAATATCAAATATATTATTAATTATTAATCCTTCATATAAAATTTTGCAAAGTTTAGTCATACTCATCCATTTATTTGCAAAATTCGTCGTTCTTTTTTTAATAAGTTATAAGACAATTTCATTTATATAACTTTTTTTTTTTTTTATTTACACTTAATTAAATCTCTAAAGTTGCGTTAAATGTGAAATCTTACTTTTCTTCAGACGTCATATTGATTTTGATACAGGGTATTAAAACAGCTACAGATTGTCAATTTTAATTAATGCCTTGAGTGTGCCTCAATGATTAATGTTAAATTAAAAACATCATGAAAAAAACTGCAACTGGTTAACGGCACGCTAATTAAATCCATGCAGGCCTTTTTCTACAAGTGTTTATAGCCTACATTAGAAGAATTGGAAACTTATGCTAAAATCCGCGATTACAACAATCAAAAGAAAGAAAACAAGCGCGAATATTATATTCGGCCCGGTCGAATCTATATACCCACCATCAACTTTTTCAAATTTTACGTTATATGGGAGGGGGCGGGAAAGTGGGCAGTAAAGTGGGCGAACTATGCCCATTTTTTGTTTCCGAGTTTACATTGGTCCTTGAACTATTTGAACACATAAAATTTCGTTGTCGTATCAGCAGAAAAGTATAAAACGGACACCCTGTGTTTCCAGTTTTTAGCCCATAACTTTTGTGTTTATTAACCGATTTTGCCCATTATCAATCCTAAACAAACCTTATATAAGACAAACATTTGTGCCAAATTTCGTCTCCCTACGCTTTTCCGTTCGAGCCCTATCCTGCTTTCAACAGACGGACTGATGGACAGAGGGACAGACGGACGGACATAGCTAGATCGACTCAGAATCTAACCAGGACGCAGAAAATATGTGCTTTGTGGGGTCAATATATAAACTTCTTAGTTTCAAACACATTTTTTATATTTTTTGACTTTGAGAACTTGTCGACCACATAGAATCGTTTCAGGTCTTGAATTTTTATTCTGTTACATCACCAAGTGTTGTTATCAGCGTTGCCAGTTTAGCATTTTTAAGGCTAAATCTAGCCTTTTTATTTTAATTTTAGCCTTAAAATTTTCGTTTTAGCTTCTAGCTTTTTTTGTATCCTTTTTTGATTCTTAACATAGCCTACAAATTGTGTATTAATTTGTAAAAAAAAAATCTAAATATTTATATTTATATTCTACAATATTATTATTTTTTAGCAAACTATATAGCCATAAAACCTACTTATGTTATATTTATAAATTCACTAAAATATCTTTCAGAAATCCCAAAAACTAATGACAATAAAAAAATAAATGCGTTTTTATATAAAACAATATATTAGCTTTTTTCTAGCTTTATTTTTTGGGATATTTAGCCTTTTCTGACCTTTTCTAAAGACTAATTAAGCTTATTTTTTTCTCAAGTTCTGGCAACACTGATTGTTGTCATAATTGCATCAAAGGTTATTTAAAAAATCTTAATAGAAAAGTTAAGGTTAAAGGTCGGTTTCATAATGGTGAACGTAAAAAGAGAATTGCCCATAGGTAATATAACAATATATAAAAAACTATTCTGGGAATATTACTAATGAATTGCAAAAAATAATAACAAAGGTCAACACTATAAAAGTATCTTGAAAATCATGTAGCAGATATTGTAGGTATAGTTATTCCAATCATCAGGAACATTTCGGTTTTTCTCCATCACGTCACATTTTAGACCCACTTAGGATCAAAGAAAATATGCAAAATTCGGGGAGGAGTCATATATTAGACTTGTGTCCAATATTGAATCGATACTTTTACTACTTAAGTGTAAAATAAGGACTGCGTTCGAAAAAAATCTTAACATATATAATGCTCAATAACTTAGAAATGGTTGCTCTAAGAGTTTTCATTCTTTTTTTATTTAATTGATAATTTATTACAGATCACAGAAAAATATAACTTTTATAGTTTTAACCACTACTTATGAACTTGTGGACCATTTTTGATAACCCTTCCGTTAGAGATTTTTGTAACAGTGTGTACATCTTCTTTTAAAATCTTCAGTATTTTGATGTTTTGTGCTCTTCAATTCAATTTTCACAAGAGCTCAATATCTCTCCACTGGTCTAAGCTATGGACAATTTTTAAAATTGACCTCTCTTTGTACAAGAACTATGTTATTATTTTGGTACCACTCCAGAGCTTTCTTACCGTAGTGACATGATATTAAATGGGTCCAAAAATATGAGGACACGCTGTGCTCTCTTACGAAAGGAAGAAGTCTTTTTTGCAAATATTCCTTTATTCATATTTTGGTATTGATAGATCCGAATGTATCAAATGATTTTCTTGTTTTGCCTCAACTGCAAAAAGCTTGTTATACCAGTAATTTTGTAAGAAATTTTTTCTGCTTTTGGATCCTAAACTTATATTCAACATTGCCTCGAGCATTAACAATAAAAAGTTTTGACACATCAGCTGCGAAAATTCTGCCAGCACATACGTTTCTTCGTCAATTATACAACTTGAGTATTTTTGTTTGAAAATTGGTTTTAATTTCCGTGTACTATTCTTGGCTTCTAAATTTTTTGCAGCATTCCTGTTTGGAATTTTTTGGACTTTATATGTTATCAACTCTGCATTAGCTTTAAATTTTCGCACCAAATAATCGAAGCACTGAGATAAGCATTTTTTTTTTTTGTCGCTCAAAACGGAGATTTGATCTTTTGTGGACGCAGAGAATAATATTAGATTTATTATACGAAAAAGTCTCTTAATATTCAAGCAAACCAATATCATAATTATTATTATTTAAAATTACCTTAATTTTACATAACATTTTTTCTGATTTTTAAAATAGTCAAAGTTGTAGTGGGTCGCGCTTCCATTGCAATGTCAAAAGGGGGTCGCGAAGTGAGGTCTTGTGAGAACCCCTGTCCTAAACTATTGATCGGATAAAAATTTGTTAGAAGAACGATTTAAAGCTAATTTGGTGTATTAATAAATAATACACCAAGTATTATTTATTAGGGTATCCAATTATTCGGATTTTCATGTTATTCAGTTTATTCGACAAATAATTATTCGAGGTTAAAAGCTGATCTGTTAATAACCGATTATTGGTAAATTATTCGATTAACCGAATAATCTTTGTTATACATATAAAACTTATAAACTACACTCATTATAGCATTCAATCTATTGAAATAGTTACTTAGAAATATAATATAGATCAAATTCTTTCACATTTTATCACATTTGATAAACTTTTCAACCTATTTGTATGAAAAAATTGCATTTTTAGCTAATACTAATTCCGCTTTATTTAATGAATTTTTCATGTAGGTAAGTCTATTTTCTGTGTAAGAATATTTTTTTGTTAAAAGAGTCAAATTAATATTGATGTTTTTTGCGTAAATTTTGGAGTCGGAAATTAAATTTTTTTAACTTCTTTTAACTTTTTTTAACTTTGAATTTACTTTATTCAAATCTATGTTTTAAAAATTTCTATTATCACAAGTTTAAATATTTATGAAGATATAATATTATTGCATTTTCATGTCGATTTTTATAAAACATTCTATCCCAACAAAAAATAGCATCCAAAAAAGTCAGTAAGATTCTGAACTTATATTGATATACTGTTTGTATTACTTCTTAAGCATAAGAAAAGTACTAAAAATAATTGTTATTTATTTTTACTGGGATGTTACAGACCTCATAAAAAAGATGTAGACATAAATTTATCATAAAAATAAAAAAACAAAATATAATTTATAACTCCAGAAAACTACAATTCGATAACCGGTTATTCGACACAAACTATTCGGTTTATTCGTTATTCGAAAATAGACATGCGGAATTCTATCTAGTCTATATATTTTTTTTTTTTTTAAGGAGAACGAAAACATTTTTTTTTTTTTTTTTTTTGTTGACCAGTGTTATTAAACAAAATGTTTTTAATACTAATAATACTAAATACTTAAAAGTGTATCTTAAATGTTTTCCTTACGTAGTTTCATTAACATTTTGTAAAGTTATTTAAAGAAAAAATTTCCCACCGTTGCATACAAGAAAGAATCTGGTTGTGTTCTGTTCTTTTTACAATTTAATCCCAAAGAATTCAATTTTCATGTCAATCGATTGAGCTGCAAAAGTTGCACGAATGCACGCACAATTGATATTATTACTATTAAATATGTTTTTGTTATTTTTTTCTTGTTGTTATTATTGTCACAATTACTGGTAAATTTGTTGGCAATTGCAATATCATATTGCCATTGTTATGTTGTTGTTGTTAATGTTAATATTGTTTTTGTTAATTCATGAAAACGAGCAAGAAAATTAAATGCAAACCTCTAGTAAATCACATTTAAATCAACATCATCAACAACACAAGCATTATTTTACTCAGAAAACATTTCTGGTCACTTTGCCGTCAACCACTAGCCACGTGTCACCAAATTGATGATGTATTTACCAGTCACCACATACTTACCATATGGCTCTGTAATATATCTCAGACATTTTCCAAATATACCACACACATACATACATACATACACATATACATGCATATACAACATAATAACAAAATCAATGTGCATTTTTACAAATAAAATCAATGTTGGAATTTATTTTGTTTTTTCTTGCTTTTTTCGTTTTAAAACGAGGGAGTTTATTTATGTTTTTATTTATTTTATTATTACTATTAAAAACATATAAAAGTAAATATAATTGGATATGTGAAGTAGAATATGTATATGTGTGTGTATCATAGGGTAATCCTGCCTATGGCAAATAAAAAGTAGAACCCTCTATCAGGGGAAAATATTCTCAGATCCCTTAAAATATTGATAAGGCTAAAATTAAATAATCTTGTATTAATATATAAAAAATAAATTTTTAATATTAATAAAAAGAATATTTTTATTTGGAACCACCCTAATGTATTTATTACTAACAAACACATAAATTGCATTAAAGTGTGAGTATTGCATTTCATTTGTTGGCCATTTGAATTTCTGTTGGTTTATATGTATGTTTTCGTGTATATTTATCGAAGTATTTATAATTTAACAAAAATTACAAAAAAAACACCTACACAATTAATTTCACTCAATCAATTTATAAAGTAATTGAAAACGAAAACGATTTATTTTTCATAAAAATTTTTACATACATATAGATGTTTTTAAATAAATTGATTTCAATTGTATACACCAAGAGAAAAATAGTGGTTATTGTGTTTATAAGTGTTAAATTTATTAAAAATTGGGGTTTAAACCCAAACGTATGAAGATGCAATGTTTAATGCAAACTTAATTATACAATCCTATAGATGAAGCTTTTTATATCCAACTCACTACAATAAATTTCTGTCGGTACAAAAGAAACTTAATATCGCCCGATCTTATTATCATCTCCTACATTCTTGTAATCACCCCGTGATAACATGAAATAAGGTACTGGGTATAGATTAACATATTCCGTGTGTTACATGTCGAATGAATTACACTGGTCAAGAAAAAAATCCTCCTCCATAGAGGAATAGTTGGACTTGATGTATTTTGATGTGCTAAACACGAATCTGCTTTCAGTTTTTTTCCATCAGGTCTGGATTTTTATACCCTACACCATCATAGGTCGGGAGGGTATTATGCGTTTGTGCTGATGCTTGTAACACCCAAAAATATTGATCCAAGACCCACCTTAATTTATACCATTCGGCTTAGAATCATTTTCTGAGTCGATTTAACGATGTCCGTCCGTCCGTCTGTCCGTCTGTCCGTCCATGTAAACCTTGTAATCAAACTACAGGTCGCCATTTTGAACCAAAATTTATGAAATTTGGTACACAGGTTTCTTATAGCCCAGGGACAAAGCCTATTGAAATTGGTTATGATCGGTCCATTATTTCACCTAGCCCCATACATATGTCCTCCCGGAAAAGGGTTTAACGATTATAAATCCCTTAAATATATCAATATTTTAATGAAATTTGGCACATATAAGTTTCATGTAAGTCTAAATAAGTGTGCCGATTTTTAAAAAGATTGGTCCATTATTAACCATAGCTCCTATATAAACCCATTTTCAGAAAATCACTTTAACGGGCATAAATCCCATTCAAGTGTTAGTATCAAGTTAATATTCGATACAAATAAGTTTTATATGAACATAAATAACATACAAAGATCGTTCCATAATTTACCATAGCTCCCATATAAGGCCCTCTTTCGGGAATCACCCAAAAGTGAATAAATTCATATAAATGTCAGCATCAACGTAATATTTTATATTTGTATGTTTTATTTTACACTTATGAGTATCAGTTCACATTTGACTCCAATTCTAATAAAAGACCCCTCCCCGAATTATAATGTACACAATGGTGTAGGGTATCATATGGTCGGGCTTGACCGACTATATCTTTTTCTCTCGTTTTATTTATATTTCGCCCATAGTAAGGCCCACGGCAAATTTATTTATCAGGTAAAGTCAGTTCTACAACAAATACAACAATACAAAAACAACAGCCACTTTTTAAATGGTTTGCTGGTTAGTTGTGTCAAAATCGGCTGACTAAAAACAAAGCGAATTTGTAAACATAACAAAAAATAAAGTAAGTATCAGAGAACCAAGCCGACTCAAAATTGTCGGCGGCTGTGTATCCTATTATGGTCAGCGGCGGCGACTTACACAAGGTCATATCGGCGGCAGCTTATTTGTCAGCTCAAAATGTTTTTTATATTATATTACATAAATTAAGTTCATTTCTTATGTTTATTACTAAAAACTAATATTTCCGTTTAACATATGCAATTTTAAGTAAATTTTTATTTGTATTTTGTTCAGCCTTTCTAGCCGGTATGAGTCAGCGGCGGCGACGGCTAGAAAAATTATGCGGCGACTGGCTGCCGGTCCGCTTTGTTCTCTGGTAAACGTAAACAAAGTTTAACACACGTAATATCCAAAACAAAGTAAAAAAAAATCAGCTGATTGACTGACTTTACCTGATAAATAAATTTGCCTTGGTAAGGCCATTACTCTAGCATATTTCCTCATAACTCAAGAATATCTTCAAATCATTCCAACTTAATTTTTTTATGTGCTCAATAGTTTCGGAGTTATTTTGAAATAAGTGTCCGAAAAAAATAATTTTCATGCCAAATTTTTGATTTTTTTGTTATTTAAATTTCTCTTAATAAATGAAGACATCTAAAATATTACAGTTTATCATTTTTATCTTAAAGCTGATAATGCTGCGAATAAAATAAGGCATGTATTTTCAAAATTTATGCAGAAATCTAAATTTTATTCACAGTTAAGTAAAAATACCCATATTACATACAATTGAGTAGAAATACAGTGGTGGCCAAAAAGAAATTTTTTCTATTTTTTCTTGAAACAAAAATAGGTGGACTAGGTGGATTCTGACGAGTTAAACAAGAATCTGCATTAACTTTTTTTCTATCGGGTACTGATTTTTTTTTATGTGCATGACTAATATCATCACCTTATTCAGCGGTCACACTATAAAATTCGAGTAAGGTTTGTCAAACTTATAACTTAAGAACCCTTTTTAACCGATTTTTATAAGTGATACATCAAAAGAAGCATACGAAAATTGTCTTCAAGGTATGTCAACGAATTTCAGAGTTAAAACTGAAAAAAACTGAAAGTAGATTCGAGTTTAGCATGCGGAATTTTATATAGTCTACATATTTTATTAATTTTTTTTTTTTTTTTTTTTTTGTAAGGAGCTCGAAAAAAAAATTTTTGTCGATCAGTGTTATATAAATAGCTGCTTATAAACTTTATTATTATTTTTAGTTACTAACAGTTTCAGTTCATTTATAAATACTCCGCGGTTTTTTACATCACTATGCTGTGAAACAAGCTCAAAATAATTAATTTAATTTATTTCAAACAACTTAGTTCCTCGTCATATTTAGTTGAAAAACGGGCAATTAGCGACTAAAGTCGCCAAACGATATTGGCAGTAAAATAGTAGTAGTAGTAGTAGTAAAAAATACTAAATATTTTACCTGCAAATTTTATTTTGTGTCTCTTTGCACCCAATTTAAATTTTCTCGTTTAAGGAAAACTAATTTAAATAAAATTATCTCTCTAAATTACATAGTTAATCTTAATTTCACAACAACGTTTACGTAATTGTCTTTTTTTAAAACAAAAGCTCTTAACTGTATTGAGTCTTCATCGATTAAAATATCGTAATTGCATTTACTTTTCTTTGTTACTGAGAAAATTAAAATTTTTGTAATTTACACCACACATTAGGCTAGGGCTTAATAAAACCAACTAAGATTTAATTTTTGAAATATGTATATTAAGAAACATGAATTTGGCTCCAACTTTATCACAAATGTTTAACTTAAACGAAAACTTGTTTAAATGTAAATATTTAATAAAGAAATTTTTTTATTTAAATGATATCTAAAATTTAATACCACCTTAATAAAAATTTGTTCTCATATTTGATTATATGTCTGCTACATTTTTAAATTCATTTACCATCAATACTAACCTGGTCTTAATAGTTCTCTTTGTCGTTTTTTACAAATAAACAAAAATTTAAACTTTAACTACCAAATGCATGTAAACTTAAACCAACAATTCCCATTATGATACTTCAATATGCCAATTTTTTTTCTTCTTTTTTATTTGCTTGGCACAACACTCCTACAATAAACAAGCAACAATCACAATAGGAAACAGAAGAGCAGTATAACCAAACAAACGTATGCAAAACAATTTGCCTGAAAAAAATATTGTAACGTATTCGAGAAATTAACACCATAAAAATTTCAATATGGAAAGGTAACAAAAATTTTACGATACCTCTTTAGCATTTCTTTATTTCTATTTGTTCGTGTTGCATCTGATTAAAAAATTTTGAAAGAATTCATATGTTTTAAGAGGTGTTTACAAGAATGTATTAGGGATTTGTGGCATATTTTTAACAGAACGTGATCTTAAAGGTAATAGAAAAGTTTTAATCTACACGCAAAGAAAAAAATATGGTTCCTGTGACCATAAACTAAGAGCACCATACTATGATTGTAATATATGATTCCAGATTACAATAAGTATATTTGTACGTAATCATTATTATGATTTTAATTTATAATTTATTAGTAAGGTTCATAACCTTATTAATAACTTTTAGTAAGTTTTATAACCTTTTCTTAAGTATTGCTTTCAATTTCATTATGTTTTTATCATATATATAATTCCATTTTATCATATATATAAACTAATTTCATCATATATATAATTTCATTTTATCATATATATTATTCCATTCTATCATACATATGAACTAATTCCTAATGTTATCATATATATAATTCCATTTTATTATATATATGAACTAATTTCATCATATATATAATCCCATTTTATCATATATATAATCCCATATTTTCATATTTATATTCATTTGTACCACGATATGTGGTACATTCATCATACTGAATAAAAACCAAACTTGTCAATTTATATTTGTTCATATATAAACAAAATGAGAATTATAACTACTGGACTGATACACAAAAATGTGTATTCAAAAGGCATTAAAAGTTAATGGCTTAGTGGTTGTAGAATTAACCAAATTTTTAAAATGAAATGAATGGTTATGTAATTAACTAAATTGTTGTAGAATTGACTAAATGATTGGATTTATTCATAAATATGATTTCATATAAACATATTTAAGTACATATTATAATTCAGTGAACCATATTAAAATTTTGATTGTGGGTAATCATTAAATGATTAAACAGAATCATAAACGTTGCTATCATGAACACAGTATATTTAAATCAATGAAAAACGGCTATATAATCATTGAATAGTTGTGGTGATCATGCTGTAACTATGTTTTTCCTCTGTGTGTATATATATAAAAGAGTAACGTGACTGACTGGCTGATTCATCATGCCACAGCCCAAATGCCTGAAGCTAGAGAGACAAAATTTGGATCATAGTTAGGTCTCTCTCCATATACATAGATCCACTAAGATGGGATTTTTGGAAATTCAAATGTTTAGAGGGTAAAATCGGTAACATTATATCTCCCAAACTAATAAAGATATAAAATAGTTATCGTTTTTCATTTAAAAAATAATCGGATAGGTGTCTGGTACTTTAATGAAAGTTGGCCCTTCTAGGGATAAAACGGGTAAAAACTGTATTTTGGTTCTTTCTTTGAAACCAATCAACATACAGATAAAATTTATATCGTATTCATAACTTATCAAAAAATTACAAATACAAATTTGGTATTTTTTTGAAATTCGAACCTTTAAGGGGTAAAAATCTTACATATTTTGGTACTTTTTTTATAAAGCATTTTTTTATATCTATCGACATAAACATATGCGTATTTTAATATGGGATCCCACATGAATTTAGAGATTCATTAGAATACATTTCTTGTTATATCCATGGGGGAAAAGGTACAAAAAATAGGGTAAAATCGGGAAATTACATTTTCCGCACAGAATATTATGTTTATAATATTATTTGCATATTATATTTTATAATGTTTATATAAGAATTTAAATCAACAGTTTTATGTTTTCTTTGATAATGCAAATATAGCCAATAAAATTTGATTATAAAATTTTATTGGCTATAGAATAGATATTAAAAAATAAAAATCCTCATAATCCTGCTGAAAGGCTTGAAAATGTGAGTTAAATACATGGTTTGAAAGCCTTTGACCGCAAAGATAGTAAGATTCATTAGAGCAATATATGTGGTTTATATGACCAAATAATGGAACGTCATTTTCATACATTTCAATATGGAAAACCATTCCTGCATATCTCAGAATACGACATATTTTTCATTTATTCTTTTATTTCGTGGTTTTATTACACAATTTTTTAAACTTAGAACACAAATAAATTGAACACTTTTCTAAAAACACACAACTATACCGTTTGCCTTCTAACAAACTACTGAACTTATACACAAAAATGTGTATTCAATAGTTATGTAGAAAATAAATATGATTAACGATAAAAATACAATAGTTGTGTGAAATCAAATTATAGTCCAAAACAAATATTTTATATTTGAGAAAAACATAAACATTTTCAAATACAAACATTCAACAGTTGTGCAAAACAAAGTATGACTTAAAATCAAATAAAAATGTTAGCTAAATGGTTGTAGAATTTACTAAATTTGTAAAATTAACCTAATGATTATAGAATTAACTAAATAATTGTAGAATTGACTTAATGATTGTATTTATTCATAAATATGATTTCATATAAACATATTTAAAAACATATTATAATTCAGTGAACCATATTAAAATTTTGATAGTGGGTAATCATTAAATGATAAAACAGAATCATAAAAGTTGCTATGATGATCACAGTATATTTAAATCAACGAGAAAACGGCTATATAATCATTGAATAGTTGGGGTGATCATGCTGTAACCATGTTTTTTCTCTGCGTGTGGACTATAATAACATTGTATGCAAAATTTCATTCAAAATGACGACCTATAATTTGATTACAAGGTTTGATGGACAGACATCGTTAAATCGACTCAGAAAATGATTCTAAGCCGATTGATATAAATTAAGGTGGGTCTTAGACCAATATTGTTGGGTGTTACAAACATCAGCACATATGCTGGTGTAGGGTATAATAAAAGTAATAAACTTGTTAGTCTTAAAATGCTTAAGTAACAGTTAGGAAATAATGATTTAATACTGTGCCAAAAACTGCAATGGTAACGAAAACACTACAGCTCTACACTATTTGCAACAATAAAGGAAAAATTGGAGTCAATAAAAATGTACACAAAAACAAAAAATCGCCAAACTACACTGCACAGAGGGGGCAAATGCAAAATAAATGAATTTTACAATTCAAATTTATTTACATGGAACATTGCAAACACAAAGTAGACATATTATATATCATTATTAAAAAATTTTATCTTCTTTAAAACAATGTAGTACAAATATTTCTTAAAATAAAAAAAAAAAAAAAATTAAATTATGTTTACAGGAACATATTTTGTAAATTTTAGCCTGAATATTTTCTAAGTGCTTTAATACACAAAGAAAAAATATGGTTCCAGTGGCCATAAACTAAGAGCAACATACTATGATTGTAATATATGACTCCAGGTTACAATAAGTATATTTGTACGTAATCATTATTATGATTCCAATTTATAATTTATTAGTAAGGTTCATAACCTTATTAATAACTTTTAGTAAGTTTTATAACCTTTTCTTAAGTATTGCTTTCACTTTCATCATGTTTTTATCATTTAATAATTCCATGTTATCATATATATAAAATAATTTCATCATATATATAATTCCATTTTATCATGTATATTTTTCCATTCTATCATACATATGAACTAATTCCATCATAAGTATAATTCCATTTTATCATATATATAATCCCATGTTATCATATATATGATTCCATTTTATCATATATATGAACTAATTTCATCATATATATAATCCCATTTTATCATATATATAATCCCATGTTTTCATATTTATATTCATTTGTACCACGATATGTGGTACATTCATCATACTGAATAAAAACAAACCTTGTCAATTTATATTTGTTCATATATAAACTAAATGAGAATTAATATACTAACAAACTACTGGACTGATACACATAAATTTGTATTCAAAAGTTAATGACTTAATGGTTGTAGAATTAACCAAATTTGTAAAATGAACTGAATGGTTATACATATAATTAACTAAGTTGTTGTAGAATTGACTAAATTAGTGGATTTATCATATATGTTATTATTTCATATAAACATATTTAAATACATATTATAATTCAGTGAACCGTGTTAAAATTTTGATTGTGGGTAATCATTAAATGATTAAACAGAATCATAAACGTTGCTATCATGAACGCAGTATATTTAAAACAATGAAAAACGGCTATATAATCATTGAACAGCTGTGGTGATCATGCTGTAACCATGTTTTTTCTCTTCGTGTATCAAAATAATTTTTGCATATATTATAAAATAGAAAAAAATTCATATATATTAAGATCATAACAATACATATGTATATAATTTTACTATATATTTTTAAAAGTCAAAATTTTCTTTATTGAAACTGGTTTTTTTCCAAAATTTGTCTCGCGTGACCAAATTTACCGGTAGAGTATCACTATTTTTCGTAAAACTTTTAAAAACAAATAAAACCATCTAATATAATTCACAGAAGTACAGAAATCAACAACCATTTTTTTACAAACTCAACAAGTTTAACTAGACATCTAAACTTTATAATTTTTAACCACTGCTGGATGTAGGGTGAACTTTCAAAACTTTTCAAAATTACACTTAAACGTTTTGTTATTTTCTTTTTTGGAACTTTATTTTAAAAATTATTAACAATGAAAAATTTAATTTTTGAAGTCAAATAACCTTTAAATCATAAGAGTTAATTTAGCACAGCAAGCATGTCTTTCTTTGTATTACAAGAATTTAAAATAATTTAAAAATGTTAAAATATTTCAAATCGGTTCATATTTGTAAAAGTTACAAACTACAATATGTTTTTCACATTCGATGTGGTCAACTTTGGCCCACTGAGACGCCGTCCGTGCTAATTCTACATAATCCAGCCAACAATATTCTGAAAGCCTAAATCCTCCTCTAACGATGATTTTAGTTTCATTAAAATCAGTTCATCGGTCAGACTTACTAGCATTTATTTTGCAATTCACCCACTGTGCACGATACCAAAGAAATTATTGTTTGAGTGTGCTTGTGTGTGCATTTATGAGAATGTGTTTCCTAAGTGTGTGTGTATTTGTATTCTTTTTTTAAGAAACCGAAACAAAAACAAAAAAGTTCCAAGTTGGAATTTCCAATGTACACGGAAATATCGCAAACGAACCAAAACGGAAACTTAACTTATTCATTTGTAGTTGTGTACAAAAAGAAAAAAAAAAACATCTATACAATTACACTCAAAATATGGTGTTAGTTCTAAACTACTGCTCGGATCGAGTTTAAGTGTATGGAAGAGTTCTATAATTGAAGAATTGTCAAAAATTTGAGAAACAATTTAGTGTCCAATCAACATAAATACGAGGGCGGATCAATAAGTTCGTGACTTTTTGAATGAAACACAGTGTTTTTTGCAAAACAAAAATTTATTTTTCAACATAATCTCCTTTTAACTCAATACACTTAGTCCAACGTATCTCCAGTTTTTGTATAGGCATTTGTTTGGTCATTAATTTCGTCGTTGGAGCTGAATCTCTTTCCACCGAGCCATTTCTTTAGGTTTGGAAATAGGAAGTAGTCACTAGGGGCTAAATCCGGAGAATATGGCGGATAATGTACCAATTCGTAGCCCAATTCATAGAGTTTTGCCATTGAGACTGCATCTAAAAGAACTATTTTCTTGGCCATATGGGGTCGTTTAATTTTTAAATCCGATGGTTATCGAGCTTTTTCTTAGTTTGATTGAGTTTTTTTTTTTTTTTTTTTGCAAAAAATAATGTTTAATGAGCACTCGAAATTCACTTTTTTCCATTTTTAGAAAAATACACGAGGTTGTATGTTTTGAACAGCTGTTAAACGCAAAGTAAATGACGACACTTGCTCAAAGTTTGAGAGTAGTCTATTAACAGGTGGTACTTGATGGGAACAGTGTTGCATTTCATATAGTATATTTCATAAGTATATTTTCTAATTAAATGTCATCAATAAATTTAAAAACTAACCATTTATTGAGCTTTGTTTTTTGAAATATGTAAAGAAAATAATTCTTTTATTTTTATTAAAAAAAAAAAAAAAAAAAACTTTGAGAAAAAAGTAAAAGGATAGTACCAAAAGGATTTTTGTAAACAAATAGTAATTTTTCGTACTAAGGACTGCGTATTAAAAAATCCGTTCATACAAATCTGCCTTTAGCAACTAAACCAATTTTATTATCCCCCTTATTTCGCAAATCCCTTCAACATACTTTAAACAATTTTTCATACAAATTTTTGAAAAACAAAAACATATTATATGAAAAATTTTTCAAAGTGATGTCAAGTGTTTTACAAAATTAGGCCCTATATTTTTATTAATGACTGTTATGTTCAAGTTCTAAACGTAAAATAATAAATTATTTCCTATTGGTTTTTAATGAAATATCTGATCCTTTCCAGAATTCCTCCCATTAAAGCTTTTATTGTGTTTCGGTCACTTTTTTGCTCCAATAAGTCCACTTATTTTTAATTTTTTGTTAAGCTTTTAGTATCGGACGGATACATTGTATTTTCTTAGAAAAGGGAAAGTTTTTTCCAAAGGAACTCATTATGTCTATTTCTGTGTTAATGGAACTATTTGTTATGAATGATGTGTTTCTTTCTCGCACATGCAAATGATTTACCAAACTAAAAACTTTCTTTGGGATTTTTATTTTTTTGGTACACGATATTTTTCTGCTACTTTCCCTCTAGCATCTCATGACTTCAATTGTTTTATATGACTGGATGTGAGTTTTCATTAAAGGGTTTTTTTTTTCAATTTCCATTTTAAGAAAAACTAGTTTTGCTATTACCATGAAACTTAGCACATGGCTACTGAGTATAATGAAAAATGTAAACTATTTAACAGAATTATTTATTTTTTGCCACATCAAAAGTTATAAGCCTAAAAGTATGCACAGATTTTTATTTACAAAAAATGTTTCATTCTATTTCGGAATATATTACAAATTATACAATTTTCAAGAACAAAAATCCCTATGACTTATTTCCGAAAAACAAAATAAAGTCGAGGCAAAAAATCAAAAATTTAAAATTCAGGCGTCAATATCTTTTTAGCTGTAAGAGGTAAATTAAGTGAGTAAACTTTCCACAAATACAATGAAATCTTTTACACCCTTCACCATCTTACCAACAAATAATAAAATATTCGCCTTAAAGTATGCTTTCATACTTTCACATTTATAAATCTACATTTCTTTTCCATTTGTAAAATTAAGGAGGTTGCACTATATATTGAAACATATCTCGAAAACGACTTGTCTGATTTTGTTCAAAAAAATATTAAAAAATTCCAATTAAAATTATCTTCAAGTCGTTCTTACATTACTTTTAATACTATCAACAGTTATGGAAATACTAAGCCCATCTTCTGAGAAAAAATAAAATTTTATACAAAATTTCAAGAAAATTTTTTTTCAAAAAACCATAAAAATTTGAAATTGTCAAAAATTTAAATCTTTTGTTCTTTATTCATAGAGATAAATTTGTTGCAAATAAAACAAGACATACTTTATTAAAATCAATGCTTATGTTTTGATTTTATTCTTAAATTTGTAAAAATACTCATTTACAAGTTACATAGAAAGATTACAAAAAATTAAAAAAAAAATTTGTTTGATTCAATAAATAATAGATGATAAGATGGCATAGTTTCAGTTCTGTAAAACACATTGATTTCAATATTTTTCTTTATAACAAAGACTAATGTCAGCTAAGCAATTATTAATTTATATAAATGATAATTATATAAATTAATAAATTATTTAAATTATGTTTTTTTTGCATTTGCAGTTACTTTTATTGTTGGATTGGATCCACTTACTTTTAAATTCTATTTTATTTTTAGTCAGAAAACCCAAAAAAATTATTTATTTAATCATATTAAATATTTGCTATTTTAATCTAAGTATTTTCAATTAGTTCTACTATTATTTCACTTTCGGTGTAACTTCACTCATATATTTACATAAGTATGTATGTATATCTTCATATGAATTTATGTATGTGTAAAGATATTTATGCTATTTCATGAACTGATGTTTCCTCAACCACAATAAACTCGAACTAGTAGTAGTGATAGTAACTCATATAACAAAACAACAAGATAAAAATATAAAAAACCAACAAAAAAAACTTAAAAGCAACACGCACAAGTTTGAATATTGAATACATTTACTTGCATATTTTTGTGCGCTTCTAGGTCTAAAGTATGAATGTATGTGTTAAGTTATGTACATCCTATGTATGCATGTGAAAATGTTTTGTACTTTTTAACACTTCTTCTTTAATTTTTTTTTTCGGTTTGGTGTGAATAACTTGGCGAAATGGAAATAATCTTGTTGAATATTAGTGCATATCACTATGTGTGATTATGTGGAGAGAGATAGAGAGAGGAGTATAAGTTGGATAGTGCTTGTTTATATGGTTTGTAAAGTGACTAGGAAATGTGTGTTAATGAAAGTATATACATATAAGTACAAGCTAAAGAATTAGTTAGTTGTCATAAAGCAACGTCTCTGTTAGTACAACATGTTGTTGCTGAATAGCAACAATACATGTTTGGTAAATAACAAAAAAAAACAGAGTGAAAAAAGGAAAACGTAACAAAATCATTGATAAATATTGTCCACAAAAACACACATAAACAAGCATGTAAATTCATGAAGTTGTAAAAAAGAAGGAAAATTTCAAAACCAACATTTGAAAAGTGAACTGCGAAAAACTACATGGCTCTTGTTGCTGTTGTTTAAGAAATATTACCGCAGGGACTTTACAAGTCTTTCGTAATAGTTACATATCCGTGGCATTTGTTGCTTTTGTTCATACATTGTTGTTGCTATTGTTTGCTGTTCAAAATTGTATTTATGTTAACCTGTGGCTTTATTAAGCTTCGTTTTTGTAACTGAATGTTATTATGTGTTTGAATGAGTGTTATATTTTTGTGTTGAGTTATCAACTAAAACATATGTTAGATGGATTGGTATCCGTCTAAATTACAAGGGATTTTTAACTAACAGGTTAATGTTAGCAAATACTTAAATGATATTGTTTTCTAATTTATTGTTTAAAGGGATTTTGGAAAAACAATAGTAAATTCCTCTTGCTTTGATTTAATATTTTCATTGAAATAAAGAATAATATTACTATCATATTAGGAAAAATATACTACTAAAAATTGGTTCTAAATATTTTTCAAATTCAAGCAATAGTTTTTATAATATGCACATTAGGGTGGCCCACTTTTATATGGAGAAAAAAGAAGGTCTTTAAATTTTCAGTCTCACCCCCTAGAAATATTCGAATATCCCAAAAGCCATATGATACAAAGTTTTATTTTTTTTATTCTATTCATCTACGAGTAATTCATTAGAACGTTTTCAGTTTTTTGAATTCCTCAGTTTATTACCTTTCTAAAATGTCCAAAATGAATAAAATTGAACAACTAATAAGGCGAGAGATCGAAAAATTCTTAACATACATAATATTCAATAACTTGGAAACGGTTGATCTTAGAGTTTTCATTATTTTTTAATTATTTGATAATTTAGCACAGATCACAGACATATATAATTTTTATGGTTCTAACCACTAATTATAAAATTGTGGACCATTTTTAAAAATCCTTTCTTTGTAGATTTGATAGTTGCTTCAGTCACTTTTTTGGAATAGTGTTCACATCTTCTGTTAAAATCTTCGGTATTTTGAGACACCTTTTTTGTGCTCTTAAATTCACTTTTCACAAGAGCTCAATATCTCTCCACTGGTCTAAGCTATGGACAATTTTTAAAATTGACCTCTCTTGGTACTAAAACTATGTTATTGATTTGGTACCACTCCAGAGCTTTCTTACCGTAGTGACATGATATCAAATCGGGCCAAAAATATGTGGACACGCTGTGCTCTCTTACGAAAAGAAGAAGTCTTTTTTGCAAATATTCCTTTATGCATATTTTGGTATTTATAGATCCGAATGTATCAAATGACTTTCCTGTTTTGCTGTAACTGCAAAAAGCTTGTTATACCAGTAATTTTGTAAGAAATTTTTGCTGTTTTTGGGTCTTAAACTTATCTCCAACATTGCTTCGAGCATTAGCAATACAAATTTTTGAGACACAAGCTGCGAAGATTCTGCCAGCAGTTACGTCTCTTCGTCAATTATACAGCTTGAGTATTTCTGTATGAAATTTGGTTTTAAATTCCGAGTCCTATTTTTGGCTTGTAATATTTTGCAGAATTCCAGTTTGGAATTTTTTCAACTTTATATGTTATCAACTTTCCCATTAGCTTTAAATTTTCGCACCAAATAGTCGAAGCACTGAGAAAACTGAGCTGATTTTCTACCAGATGTGTTTGGAGTTCCTTTCAATATGCCTTCAATTTTCTGGCCTTCCCAATATCATGTGGTCCTTTTTTCTTACCGAACTAGATTTCACATCAATAGTCAAATTCTCCTGATACTGTTTAATAACATTAGAAACGGTTTTACGGACGACATTTAATTCTGTGGCCAATTATTTGTAAGACCTATTTGGATTTTTTGAAATTTTTTAATAACTTGTAGGACGTAAATCTTTTTCGTCACTTATTTTGATGAAAATAAGGACAAATTAACATGGTTGTTATTAAAAATAATAACTGAAGTATTTTTCCATGATAACTAGATCAAAAAAAATTTTGAATATTGATTCCGAAAAAAGTTATGAGGCAAAATGTGTGTTAAGAATTTTTCGATCTCACTCCTTAATATCATAGTTATTAAAATCAATTTGCGTAAAATGCTTAATTTTCCACCAAATACACCCCAGTAAAATAAGTTTTCATCCAAAACTTTAGGGAAAGGAACCAAACTCGGCATATAGTTTTGTCTTGGTATCTTATACATCATGTGTAAATTTTTCGGTAATCACTTGCGATCTGCGTAAGATATTCATGATCAAAATTTACAAAATATTTTTTGCTATTACAACAATTTTGGATAATGAAATTATTTACAGGATATATAAAACGTCAATAGGGAACTACATGCCAAGTTTCGTTTCTCTCCTTCATATTCTGGTTGAAATCTTATTTTTCGGGGTCTATTTGCCCGAAAATTACATATTTTACGTTCATTTTATTTTAATAACTATTATGTTATTAACTATCCAATCTTACTGATTTTAGGCGTTTCTGAAAGCTAATAATTTTTGAAGTTCAACAAGATATAAACCTAGAAAATAGCATTTAAAATTAATTATTTATGATCGGTGAAAGGAAATAATTTTTCAAAAGTCAGCATTTTTAGGAATTTGATCGCGTTGAGCCACCTCTAAATTTTCTACAATCAGTTCAAAACTTGGCATATCGACTTTTTCGACTATTCAAATATTTCCAGGGTGTGAGAACTAACATCTGGACACTTTTTGTAATGAGGGCTATCCTAATGCACATAGTAAGCTATGCTAAGCTAAATATTTAACTCCAATTTTTAAATTTCCATTGCTTATTCAAACATTGTATTAATTTTCATGTGCCCTCAACACTTGCTATTGTTAATGATCAGAAAAATATTCTAATTGCTTCTATTGTATACATATTGTGGTTAAAATTTATTTTTAAAGTCATTGATATTGGCTGCAAGTGCAATCAAGTGCATGTAAGCGTGTAAAAAGCAAATTTACATTTTTGCACAAAATCCTTCAACAATACTTTTCATACGATTAAATTTTTCTTTTTGTTTGTATTTTATAAAACTCATAATAATAAAAATAATAATAATACTAAATATTGGTGATAAAAATGTTTTGCTATAGTAAAAAGAATAAGAGCAGTATATATTTGTTATATACAATGTTTCTTTTTTTTTTTTAATCATAAAAGGAGTACAGTTTCTTCTGGGGAGTGTTTAGGCACGAGGCATTTAATATGTTCTGAACTTGGTATAAGAATTCTAATTTAAAACAAACAAAACAATTATTATTCGCTTTTCTGCACATTGATTCTGATATGATTCCACTGATCTAAAGTCCAACAGTTTAGAGTTATTCTTTTTTCTATTTGTATTAAAGAATTTCAGAATGCCAGCCAATAAATAAAGATTCAAACAATTATTATATAGATCACCAAATGTGGAGAGGGTATAATCTGTTTTTGTTCATATGTATAACACTCAAAAAAAAAAAAAAAAAAAAAAAAAAAATTCAAAACTAACCTTAAGCCTGCCACATTCACATACTAAAACAAGTCTGAAATATAGATGGTAAAGCCCAACCATATGATACCCTACACTACAATATATTTGATGTAGGATATAACTTGGAGAGGATTTCAGTATTAAGTCTAATGTATATTTTTATAAAATATACGTATACATAATACTACCTTCATAATAACAATGGCATTTTTACATTTAAGGTAATTCCCGGAGGAAGGTCTTATATGGGAGCTATGGTCAATTATGGGCCGATCATGTAAAATTTAGCGCTGTAGCTTTTACTTTAATATACCTTATTTAATACATAATACTATCATTTCAGTGGGATTTGTGAACGTTTGTACTTATATAAAATTTATCTGTGCCAAATTTCATTAAAATATTTCTATTTTGAAGACGCCTATGAGTGTGTAAACAAAAAAAAAACAAAAAAACAACTTTAACCATAAAATTTCAATCATAATGTTGGAAAGTGCTGGTTAAGGTTATGGATCCTAACCTAATGCTAAACATGAACGCATTCATGTTTCATTTGTCTACCTTTAGGTGCTCCTCTCAAGTGATATCCTCTTATTTCACCTGATACATTTGATTCTGCTTTTAAAATTTTGATAATACTAGGATCCAGCGTTTCCATTGTGAATTTTTAAAAAGTGTCCAAAAATGGGGATTTCAAAATTAAAAGTCGCCAAAAAGGGGATTTCGTGAAAATAGGAGCCAACTGCTTCAAAACATAAAAAAAAATCCTTAAAATTTGTTTTCTTATAACAAATAATAATATAAATTAGGATATAAGTATTGATCGAATCTGTTTTGTTAATTTCCTCAATCCGGTTCAAAAACATTCGGCGTATGATGATTTAAATAGCTATACAGTGGAGCAATCTCAGTATAATTTATTTATTTCTTGGAATCAATATAAAATGGGTCGATATATGTAGTTTTGAATTTCCATACTACATCACACATATTTTCAATACCAAACATTTTGACCTTTAAAAGTGTAAGTAAAATTATATGTATTTTTCAAATTTTTACACTTGTCAATTCTTTATTAAATACTTTATAACATCTATTTTGTTCCAATTATTTTTATTCCAATACATAAGAATTTGGAAAATATTTAGGCTAAAATTTTTGAAATATGTATATCCCCGTATTTTTAGAAAACTGTGCTAAAGATGTTAAAATAATAAAATTTTGTTATACACGATTTTAAAGATGACACAATTTCCTTTACAATGATATATAATATGACTAGTAATTGGAAGCGTAACAAACTCAACAAAAAATAAAAAAAAAAAAAAAAAAAATTAATACTTTTTCGTGGGATTTAAATGAAACAAACTCTTGGTGATTTAAACCTGGAAGGGCTTCGTTAGTCGTTTCGCCTAACAACAATGCTATCTTGAGTAATATTTCTTTATTCGTTGCATATTTTTTTGGGAATTTTGCTAAAACACCTGCACAGAAAAAAGTAATAATGGACTTCAATTCGAAATTGCTTATATTAAATAATTTTTAATTGATTTTGCTCCAATCATCAAAATGATAATATTAATAACTAGAATAATTGATTTTATTATTTCTGCTTTTTCTTAAATAGATATAATGGACTGAACATTTTTAGAAATTGTCTTAAATTTATATTATATTTTGTATTTTTATAGACAAATCTTTAATTTTTCTTTATATTTTATTAACAGCTGTCAATTTATTAAAAAAAAAAATTGTAAACCAATTAGAAAATTAATTATATTAATAAATAATATAAATAAAGCTAGCTAATAAATTTATTAAAAAATAATTTGAAATATTTTTTTCTGTATGCTGTAAATAAGATCTTGAAGTGTCCAAACGTATGTTGCTATGAACAGTCTAGAAGTTAGTATTTTGAGCAACCATGTTAGTCGAAATGACAAACGAAGCACTTAAGGCTCAACTACATAGAATACTTTCGCTTCAACTTGTACTGACAGCTACGCAACACATAAATGATATTAACCCAGTCGTTGCATTATTTTGTTATTAAAATTATATATAATAAAATATAAAGATGTAAAAATTCTATTATGTTCTCAGTTGAAATAATGAATGGCAAATTAAAGTTTCCGACTTAACGAAAAAATATTAAAATAAGAATAAAACAACCGACAAAATATATTTACGTACTTTGGCACTTCAAAGTTGAACATTTTTCATCTTTGAAGTACTTCACGCAGAAGTTTGGCGTACTGATTTGGTTCCGCTCAATATAAATGCATGTATTTAACTTAGCTGTCAGTCGCTGTTGAAGCGAAAGTATTTTATGTAGTTGAGCCTTTAGTGTGACTTTTTGAACTTTTAGCGATACAATAATTTAGTAAATATAGTAACACTGGGTCTCCACGTAATATTTTTATATCATAATATGCAACAAAGAGTGTCAAATCCGCTCTGAGAGAATTATCTCACGTGTAAACTAAAATATTAGTATTATAAGAAATATTATGAGACTGTTGTGATAAGATTTTTCTACACAACTATCTTATAAGATTTACTCTCAAAAAATACACACATATTTTTAAAAGTACTTAAAAACAATGTTTTTTTGTAAAATTATTTTATTTTAATGGTTATTCTACATTCAGAAATATATTTTCATTAAAATTGTGCTAAAAAATTTCAAATTTCTTAAATAAAAATTACATGTTTACTCTGTGACTGAATGAAAATAATGAAATATTATGAGATTTATTTGAATACATTTACCCCTTGTTTAAGATTTAACATAATATTAACAAAATGTTTATTCTCTTCTGTCGGCGTTATCTTACATATTATATCAATGTGGAGACAGTATGTAATATTTGTTCCTATAGTGTGAAATTTATTTCTGGCTGAAAAATAAATGCAATGTGACAGAAATAATTTTAGCACCACATAAGCACATTTTTTTAATATGTATGATGAGGAAGCTCTATTTCCTATATCAAATAGAAAAGCCATATTATAAAGCACTAACAATTACAGATCGACTTCATCTTATGACTTTTATTATGAAACCTAAGGACGCAATTGATATTTTCGACAAATATGCAGTGAAATATGATCCTAACATAAGACTTACAGGTGCTGCTCTACATTTTCTGCATCAAAATAAATATAAATTATATTAATAGTTTATTTCAAAAATATGTTAAAAGCAATTAAAGAATTATTTTTGTATAAAATTTCCTTAACAACTGCATAAGGATCTAATTTAGCGACAAATGTCTTATTAGAAGTGTTCTAATCCCAATATAACAACCAAGCATCGTAAAAATGTCGAAAATCTCAAGGTAAATTTATAACAATGTAAATTGTAGAAAAATAAGATTTGTGGCTTCTGCGGCTAAAAAAAAACACTGAACTACTGAGGGATAATGTAAAAAAATGCAAAAAAGTATCAAAAATTTTAAATATGCAAAGAGTATGCAAAAATATTTGTTTTTAAACTCATTTTTGGTTATAATAATTATACGATGGATACTTTTAAAAAAACATATATTGCCTGTTCAAAATTTTTTATACAACTAACACAAAAGGTACTTACGTAGCACCATCTCTGAAAAGGTACAAATATTGAAGTATTTTCAGTTTTTGCTTAATATTTTGAAAATAACGAAAATTATTTAGGAACTTTTGCTGTTATTTTATTTAAATGAATACATCAACTAAAAATCAGTTGATTTATTTTTCATTTTAATGATACGTCTTGAAATATTTTGAATAAAAGTCAGTGATAGTCGTTTCAATTTTAAGATTTTTTGTCTTCGATTTGTTACTGCATATTTTATTCCCAACAGTATACTTTTCATATTTTAGGCTTAATAGAATACTTTTTTCATAGAAAATTATTATTTAGGAATATATTTTAACAATTTTAATTAAAAATGTTTGTATATTTTATACTTAAAAGCATAATTTTACATATTTTACATTAAGAGAAAACTTTTTCATATTTTGACCCAATAGAATTTTTTACATAATTTACAATTAGTCATTCCATTTAAAACCAACCAACTGATTTTCTCTAAGACTTATTCAAAATAATTCAGATAATTTCATCAAGTGGTTCGCGAAATATCGCGATTGGAAAGTGCAAAATAGCTCAAAATGCGTACAAAGTTGCATACACAAAATTGCAAATATCTTTCGAAGTATTTATTATATAATATTTATTGAGACGTCATATTAAAGATATCAAAATAACCTTTAATATGATGTATAATATGATTTTTTTCTCAACATCAAAATGGTCCATATTTCGCGATTTTTCATTCGCGGTCAAATATATCGAAAAGTGGTCTTTTTAAAAATTTAAAAAAAAATATATGTTAATAATGAAAATGTTTTCTACAAGCGTGGTAAGTGGCATTTTGGGACTCGCAATATTTTTGAAGTTATTACAATAAATGTCATAATAAATACGAAATAATTGTTGCAACTGATATTGTTTTGTTTGTAATAAAATTGAAAAATCGCAAATTTTTTCCAAAAATCATCCGAATTTAATGAAATTCCGTAAGAATATTAATATTGACGTTGGTAACGCAAATGCCGAGCTTAAGTTTGATAACCGCAATATTTCGCGATTTGTAATATCTCAAAAATGAGGAAAATTGTGTTTTTAAAAATACAAATATCATCCAAAATATCTACGTTACAACGTTCATTAAAGTAAATATTTAAAGCTAAGGAAATTACCTTTAAAATGATACCTGAAACATGTTTTCATGTTGATTTTTTTTTGGCGGAAAATTCTCGAATTAAATTTCGCGGTCGCGTATTTCAAAAAGTGGTATTTTTAAATTCGTGAAAAATATATATGTAGATGATTTAGCCTTTCTGAGTGCTCTCTGTAAGTATCGTTCTGGAACTATAAATAGCTTCTGAATTATTGCAAAAACTATAACGCAATGTAAAACATAAAAATAAATATTTTGAAATTTCAAACATAAATTTGTTCACTTTATTAGGCGAGTGTTTTTCCAATAACTCATAAACTATTTAAAAAGACCACTTTTCGAGATATTTGCCCGCGAATGAAAAATCGCGAGATATGGACCATTTTGATGTTGCGAAAAAAATCATATTATATAGGTAATTTTGATACCTTTAATATGACATCTCAATTAATCTTATATAATAAATACTTCGAAAGATATTTGTAATTTTGTGTATGCAACCTTGTACATATTTTGAGCTATTTTGCACTTTAAAACCGCGATATTTCGCGAACCACTTGACAAAATTATCTGAAATTTTTAATAAGTCTTAGTTTGGACAAGGTGGTAAAGTCAAAAATTGTAATTTATCGTGTTGGTTTTAAATGGAATGACTCATTATTAAAATTTTCTTTTTGCAGTCAAATCCGATTCCCTAATATTTTTCATATCAGAAATTTTGTAATTTGTATTAATTTTGAATGTTTTTATGTGCAAAAATAAAATATATTTTAGCAATTAAATTAATTTATTTTTAGCATAAATAGTAGATAGTTTTAAATTTAGCGAAAAAATAATAATATTTATTGCATATTTTTTTTAATTTTAAGGACTTATTTTACAATTTTTTGGGAATTATTTATTTTTTTCGAGTATATTTTTGGCTTTTCTGCTTTGAACATTACATAAAGCTTACAAATAACTTAAAAAACAAGTTTTAGTTTAAGTTTCTCACTGTAAAAAAGAGCTGTAATAAATTATTTCTTGCGAAAGCTACCTTTAGCAGTGACCAGAGCTTTAAGATAATCGAGATAAATAAATAAACGTTACAAACCAGAAAATTCAAAATTCTTAAATTTAAATTAATAAAATTAAAATCGCAATATTTTTTACTTTTGTGTAACTAATTTTCGTAGTATACAAAAGAAAATGAAAACACGAATTTGATGTAAAAAGAAATTCGAATAACAAACAAATCCTTTTAAAAACAAAAATCTCTTTTATATAACGTTCATGCCCCAAAGGGTTAAAAGCGTTTTGGTAAGCTCAACTAATACAAAAAGTTTCATCCTCTAAATAAAATTTATGAAATTTTAAGGCGATAAAACAATTCATTATACCTCTTAATAGATACAGATATTCTTTTCTAAAGAAATAATAGTGTAACACCAAAAGAAACAAAAGAATTTTGCTGTTTTTTTTTAAGTTATATTTTAATATAAAAGGCCAAACAGACAAGCAACCATATATTAAATTAAATTTTAACTTTAAACATGAAGGAAATATAAAAAAGAATATTTAAGGAAAAAAAGACATAAAAGAAAATTCTAAATTAGACTAAATCTATACCCTTAGAATTTTGCAGTTCTTTTTTTTTCAATTTTGTCCAGTCTTTAGCTGCTGGAATAAAGAAGAATTTGAAGTAAAAATATATATGTATATATACATACATATATTTACTAGCAGAGCGATTCCATATCAAAACGGACAAAAAATTTATTGCTTTGAATTTTTATTAGAAAATTTGAAAGAAAATCTAGCCCGATTTAATTTGGAGGTGAAAAAATAACGTGAAAGTTCTTCAGACAATGAAACGTTCATACAGTCTAACTTTTTTCAACTTCTTAGCCAGGAATTCTATGTTGCAGATGCTAGAGAGAATATAGCAGAAAAATATCGCGTATCAAAGAAATCAAAATTCCCAAGAATATTTTTGTTTTGGAAAGCCAAATGCATATGCGGGAAAGAAGGACTTCATTAATAAAAAAAATGGTTCCACTAACACAGAAATATACGTGAATAAGTGCCTTTGGAAAAGAATTCTTCCTTTCCTAAGAAAATACTGTGTATCCCCTTTTTTCCTTTCCTATTCTCGCTTCTTCTCATTACAGCAACTAGAGATCTGCATAAATATATTTGTATATGTAGAGTATACGTGTACTGCCGAAGCATGTACACTTACTCGAAGCATCGCAAACAAAAGATGTACACATATTTGTGAACAACAAAACTTTCGAATAACTATTTGTTGCTATTTGACTGTGCTCGCTAACAACGAACACTGCCGACAAGTTCAATTTTATTCGAAGATACCAAGATAGATCATGTCGAGTATGATGCGAAAGTAAAACTGAACGTAGTACTACATGTACAATGTTCAGTTTGGTTTTTTTGTTATTTATAATTAATAAACAACAATATAATAAAATAGAAAATATATGGGAGTTATATGCATGAATTTTAAATTAAAACGGAAAAAAGCAACAATATTTTTAAATTAAATAATAAAAAAAAAGAAAATATTTAAACTTTAGTTCTCCTTTCATTAATTTTATAAGTAAAAAAATTAATTCTGATTTTATGCCTATAATTTATATATTTTGGTTCTATTTTTATTTCTGCTTTCTCAAATTTAAAAATCCTTGGTATCCGATTTTTTCCTATTGCATATATAAATTAAAAAAAAAAAAAAAAACAATATTATTTAAAAAAATAATTTTTAAATAACTTATTTGTTCTAAAAAACATAAACAAAACAGTACAATGAAACCATAACATACATTTTATTATAATAAAATAGTTCAGTTTATTTATTACTTCCCGTAAAATGATATTTCAGCTTTGCCCTTTAATATGAAAATACTCGTGGTACCATGTGAAGTGAACAATATACTTGTAGTACTTTTTGTTTGTTCATTCCATTTGTTTGTGTTCAATTTTTTCCGAACAAGTTTTTCAGTTGCTACTTACTCGTAGTTATTCGACGAACAACGGTTAACTACACTTCAGTACTTCTGCTCTGAGAGAGAGAGTACGATTAGTAATTATATTCGATGTCGGTCTTCACATATGCAGCGAAAACTTATTCGTTGCAGACCTCTAACAGCAACAAAACAATGGAGTGATAATAAAGAAATCGTTAGTGTTTGCACCGAAAGATGCTAATCCATCAAATTGTCCGGAACTCCGAACAATTGAAAGATATTAGGCTCTAGTAAAAAATAATTTAAAAAGCATTAAAAGCTTAGCTTAAAATGAAGCGGAGTTTAAAAATAAGTGGACTTATTCGAGCAAAAAAGTGACGAAAAACTTTTAATTGGAAGAATTTTGGAAAATATCAGATATTTTCTTAAAAACCAATAGAAAATAATTTATTTTTTTATGTTTAGAACTTAAACATAACAGTCATTAATAAAAATATAATTTAAAAAAATTCGCCTATTGGTTTAGATTCCATAAGCAAATTTGCATGCACGGATTTTTTCGTGCGTAGTCCTAAAGATCAAAATCGATAATATAAAGATCAGAGCTTAATATCTCAAAAAACGGTATTTTAAAATTCTTAAAAATATATATATATATTTTGATAATGTAACTCCACTGTATATATGTGCCAAATTTCAAATTGGAGCCTCTTTTAGTTTGGGAGTTATGAAGCAAAGTACGGTAAAAGCACATTTTTGTATGTAAAATTTAAAATATTTACAAAAATTGTTTTGAAATTATTTTTTTCTACGAGCACATAAAATTTTATATACAAATTTGGCTTTAGTTTATATTTTATAGCAGAGATGCGCAATTTGCAAATTTCCTGACTCGTGAGATTAGACTACAAATGCTGCTTACGTAACGTTGCTTCACACGTACACTATAAACTACATCTTTCGATTGCTGCTCTATCATTAACAAATTAAGCAAATCAGGTTAAGTTTTTTGCTGCTTCACACACACAAGCGCAAATGTATAGTAGTGTGTGTGCGCATCTCTGTTTTATAGTATAACTTCTAAACTAAAGGAGTGTCTAACCAGGGCTGTCAGATGTGGCGATTTTTCGCCAAACGTGGCGATTTTTAATTGCTCTTGGCGACTGAATTTTCCGTTTTGCGACATGGCGTATTTTTTGGCGACTTTAAACAAGGTGTCGATTTATTTGGCTAATTTTTAAAATTTTATTAAATATGTATTCGCATAGTAAAACTATTACGTTTTCTTACTAGCCAACGTCTATTTTTAGTATTTTTCTATCCAAAACGGCGATTCTTAAATGGGACTCCGCGGTTCTCAATAAGAGGTCCGTATAAAGATTTTTAGATGGTCGCTAAGACCGTTTTCTTGAACATAATATTAAAAATATTTCTTTAAACAGATAACACACATATGTTTATTAATTTCTCTATACTTATAAAATAAAGTTGCAAAAAATATAGAGTAAAAAGTACAAAACTATTGCAAGACATTTATTAGCAATTTTAAAATCCATTTTTAAATACAAAGGTTTTATCTTAAATTTATAATTAATTGAAATCAAACGTTTTTACTATTTTCTTACATATAGTCTGATTTAACAAAAGCATTTGGTATCAAATTGAGAATATCCCAACAAACCAAATGATATCGTAATGATATTATTACGATGTCATTTCGGTGATATAGAAACCCGAGAATGATATAATTTATAATTCTAAAATGATATAAGTTGCTTTCTAAAAGGTACACTTGAAAACGATATCATAATTTTTGAAAATATCGAAATTAGTAATGATATCGTTAAATTTAAGCAGCGCGATAATTTAGCAATATATTGCAGAATATATACATACATATATGCTAAGATTAGGTCAATATATAATATTCTAAATGTTTTATCAAAAATAAATAAAATAAACATAATAGACTAAAGTTCATCCTGCTCCAAATCATTTTATTGTAAACGAAACTTTTGTAATTCCCCTTTAAATCCGGGCTGATATTATTTTCTTATCCTCTTTTATTTTTTGCGATTCCACTAAATTTAGCTGTAAAAATATAATTTTCATATTATGCATAACATATGTAAAATATTCTTTTAATAAAAATATTTTCAATTTAATTTTATTTTCCTGAAAAAGTTTGTTCTTTTTCTAAGGAAAAAATAATTTCGATATTTTATCATATAATTTTAAAATTATGATATCATTGATGATACTGTATCGTTTCTTGGTTTGTTGGGATGCCATTTATTTTTATCTTTATTAATTTATTTTTTGCTTGAGAATTATTTAGAAATAAAATTTGATATGAAATTGAGAAAGTATCACTTTTTCTTCAAATGAATATTCATTTTTTTTCCAACTTGAAATTCAACATACGTATTTTCAGAAATACCTTTAAATTATCAAATTTAAAGGCACGAAGCATTAGTTTGTAAAAACCCCTGATCTAAGTCGGGGATCACACACAGCAATTTTCAATGCTGCAATTCTGAGTTCCTAAGAGAGAGAAGAGAAGGGAATACTAAACATTTACATTGACTTTACCTCTCTCGACTACGAATTGCAACAAGAAAAATTGATGGTTATGAAACCCGATTAACAAAATAAATATCCTTAATTTATAAATATCGTCAATAAATGTTTGACAATTTGTTTTCCATCATCTTTTAAATATGAATATTAATGAATAGAAAACGTTCATGAATAAATTAATTTTTCGAAACAATTTATAAGTTTAATAGAACAATTATATAAATTTAGAATTATTCTGTTAAAAAAAATATAATCATTTTTAATAAGTTTTTAAAATTGTTGACCTAAAATTGAGCTATGTATGTCAGAAAAGTGTATTGAAATTAATATTTTTTTTTTCAATTATTATTAGCTACTGAAATTATCATTGTCTTTGTTGATGCTGAATTTACATTATAAAATTTGAAGCACTAAATATTTTGTTTTTAGTTTTTCTTAAAAAAATATATAGAATTTAATTTTGGCAATTTTTGGCGATTTCTGATTAACAATTTGGCGACAGACGCTCAAAAAAATCTGACAACCCTGTGTCTAACATGAAATTTTGCACAAGTATAAAGAAGAGTGTATTGACATTATGTAATTTTTTTTAGCATTTTAAAGATATCGTTTTCGGAGATATTTATTTTTGTAAGTCTTATTTTGACCTTTGAACTTTCGATCTAAAGGAAAGCATTATATATAATTTTTAAGGTAATGTCTTTGTTTTTAAAATCGAACTAAAATTAACATTTTATTTTCTATTGCTTAGGAGTTATTAATAATTGGATTTTATGGATTTTATTAACTTGAAACTTTATATCCATATGGGGAAGAGTTATGTTAATAATATATAACTTTTTAAGAATTTAAAAAATACCGGTTTCTGAGATATAACAGTTTGAATTTTTTTAATGTCCAACTTTGACCTTTGAATTTTTGATGTAAAAAACTTTGTTATATAGTTATGAAGTTAATATCTTTGTCTTTAATATGCAGAAACAATTAGAGATCTACCATGTATATTTAAGAAATTATTAATTTTTAAAGTTTTTAAAATTTTTTCGTTTTTTAAACCGTTATATTTCCGGACCGGAAACAAACATAGATCTGAAATTTCATATTTTCGGAAACACTTCCAACGGTCAATGCTTGTATTGAATTTCATTGAAATCGAAGATGTCAAATCTGATTGCTGTTCGTTTTGACATGGAATCACTCAGTATATAAGTATGCAAGCAATGCTAAAGGAAATCAGATCATCCGAAAACTGTTGCAGAAAAAAAAAGCATCATGAATTACTGTTGTTTTTCATCTTTCCTTCTACTCTTGTTTTGCCCTTTATCGTATAAGAAAAAAATTGTTATCTTTTTTTCGTTTATATTTTAAATTTTTTTTGCAGGATGGTCTACAAAAATAACATTGGTTTACCAAAAGCAAAAAAAGATTCGAAAAAAAAGTTTAAACTAAAATTATTTTAAAGCCATCATGTCATGACCAGTACAAACAATGTAGCTAAAAGTTATTGGTTAACTTTGGTACCAGGGAAAGAATTACAGTGAGGGTTAAAATTGAAAGAAAACTTAAAACGAATTAAGTTAGAAGGCAGTTTCAAATTACAAGTTTCTAGCCCATTAATTATTATTATAGGTAAGAGATTTGATATAATAATGTAAGACTGTCTGCTGAATATAACTTTTAAGAAACCTCCAGATAAGCAATTGAGATATGTAACATTTATTTCATTTATGAGCTTTAATTCATGGATATTCTGAGACAGATATTTTTAATTTATTATGCAATTTTAATAAAGACACACCGAGTAATATTGCAACTTTATTAGGTAATATTCCCAAGTTTTCCTTCTCTCAAGTTTAATAAAAATCTTTTCAAGGAATTATAAATATTTATTTTTTGTAATCTATGAGTTTACGTGCAAAAGTTTCACTAATTTGAAGGTCATTTTTATTACTAACTCTTTTTTTTTTAATTTTTTTCTTCCAACTTTAAATACTCACTGTTGTTAAAAAAATATTTATATTCTTTAAAATTTCTTCTCTTTAAATCTGCTCAATAAGAAAAATAATTTATTTTATTATTTAAAATAGAAAACCTCTTGCATAAATACTTACTTGCAGCGCAGTCATTGATTTATTTGCTAAGAATTGATTATCTTAAGATTTTCTTCTTTTTTATCCACTTGTACATTTGATAATATTATTTTACATTAGTTGTAGATTTTCCTTGAGCTTGGTTTAGAGATGATGTCTATGCCGATGATGATAGGGCTGATGTAGATAAATAGAAATATTTTATCTGTTATTACGTTTATACGCGCGATTATTGCAAATAAAAATAACTTGCAAATAAATAATTCACTGTTTATACGCAAATTGCACAAAGAAGTATATTTTCTTATTTGTCGTGCCAGATCGGAAAAATGAAACTATTATAATCGAAAACTCTATGAGCGTAAATGGAAGTGGCAACGCTGTATGTTTTATTTGCAATTAGCTTCACTAATCACGATTATTTTTTGTGAGTTACTAACTTACAAATATAATACTAACTCACTGTTTATACAGCAAAATTTTCATATCGCAATATTTTTAATTGCGAGTAAATAGTACGTATAAACGTAATATGTATTTGAGTCAAATTTAAAGTGTTTTCTTTTTGATTTTTTTTTTTTTTTTAACTTACACTAATTGTTCGGTTTAAAATAAATATTTAAGTAAATATTTGGAAATTAGGGTACCAAAAATATTCAGCTAAATGAAATATAAATTTTATGTTGAAGAGTGTTCCTAAGAGTTTATCTTTGGTGACATTAGTCTAGTAAATACAATCTTCCAAACACCAAGGTTAATTGTAATAAATATTAAGATTATGATACTCATATCCAGCATTTAGCCTATCAAATTTATAATTTTCCTTGATAAATCGCGGTAAAATATTTTTTTCTTTCTGTTCTGATTACGTATTACAACTGATTTATTAAACATCTTTTGATATGCGGTTGATATTTACAATTTGTAACAGTTTTTTTTAACGCACATGCTCTTTAAAAGAATCGGGAAGGCAATTTCTCGAGTCTTTTTAAAATTGTAAAGTATTTTATGCATACAGATGTTACATATTTATTAGACAAACAAACGTTTCATATATCAAATTTAAGTTTTTCTCGAGGCACATTCACATTTTCATATGGAATTGCTTTGATTACTGCAATTTCTTTTCACCCAAAGAAATACCGACAACATCCGTGTACGAAATGAAACCATTTAGTGATTTAGTTTATTTATCTAGTATATGATCAAATTTTAATACTCCGTGGCACATTGGTTCCAATTAGGGTGATCGACGCGGTTTTCCAACCGGTTTTAAAACCGGATTTTTCAGTCAATGTGCTGTCGGTTTTTTCAAAATGTTCATTTTTCGAATGTCGAATAGACCGTTTTTTTAAACACAAAAAACCGGTTTCAAAAATAGCATTTAATTTCAGAGAACATGTACTAAATAGTGATAGTGATATTTGAAAATTTAGGAATAATTTTTTAAATATTCATAAAGACTGATTTCTTATGTTTTTAAAATATAGTTTAAGTCTAAATTGGAATTTATTCTGTAATATTAAACAAATAAATAATTAATAATTATCCTGTATGACCCAATTTAATTTTTTTGATCCAATATTTCCTTTATTTTTTATAGGTGTTGTGTTAAAAAAGTTTCACCTGCAGAATCGTTTCAATTGAGACTTAATTAATATACTATCTCCATATTAAGCCATGATTTCTGTTTATGCTAACTAAAATTTAGATGATTTTTTCTACAATTTTGAAACATAATTATCTTTTAGTCATCTAGATATATAATTTGCTTAGCATTTTTTCCCTTTCCAGAGCTTTCTGAAGCTACCAAACGACGTAGAAAATTAAAATTTGGCTTAATTATAAAACTTTTTGTCCAACAAATCCTAATGGAGCCATATTTTGATACTTTTATCAGGGAGCGGATATAAGAGGATTCATGTGTCTTTTTCTAAGAATTTTTTCTCTTTAAATATATTTTTCCTAGGCAATGTTTCCTTTCCAGAGCTTTCTGAAGCTCCCAGACGACGTAAGAAACTAAAAGTCGGCATACTTATAATACTATTCGTTCAACAAATTCTAACAGTGCCAGATGTTTCTATCAGGGACCAAAAAGACTGTTTTGGTATTAAGAACTTTTGAGTTGCTATACTTATTATTTGCTCTTCAAATTCTATAAAAAACTAATTCTGTATTTCGGCCAGGGAGCGCATTTACGACGATTTTTTTATTTTGAAAGGTTTACGAATTTAAAACTTTAATCAATATAATTCGGTTATCCGGTTTTTTCTTAATTTCAAAAAGTGCAACCGGTTTTTTTAAAATACCAACAATTCGAAAACCGGTTTCTCAAAAAAGTCGAATAATCGATCACCATAGTTCCAAAGCACAGTGTGTGATTTTGACAATTTAGCTGATCAAAATCCCTAAAATTTTTTTTCGCGTATTGAAAAAAAAAATTTTATTATTCTCGTTAAAAACCTTCCAACTAAATGAAAAATAAAGAAAATATTAAAAAAATGTTAACCGTTATTAAGTAACGGAACCATAAACAGGACTGTTGTTGAAGATAAATTTAATACAAAATATTTTTTTGGTGAGAATTTTAATTTTGAATATTTTTATGAATCTTTTTTGGTTTTAAAGATTGATAAAAACAATAATTTGAAAAAGGTTAATAACAAAAAAGCTTGGAAGTTTTGACGTCTTCAACTTTTTTTGGGTTTTTTTTTATATTAATTTTTATTGGAATTAAACTAAAATGTTCAACAAGGAACCTTTATCTTAATGGCACTTTTGTAATTGCTGATAAGTGGTCTTTCAAAATCAGTAATAAAATTTTGCTCCAATTTGCTCCTTTTCAATTCGCAAAGCAATTACTGATCATGTGTCAACGTCACCAAAAAATTTTTGATATTTGGTTAATTGCATCAAGAACATGAAAAGTTCACAGAAAAAAGTAAAAATGGACTTCAATTACGAAATTTGTAATATTAATTAATTTTTAATTGATTTTGCTCCAATCATCAAAATGATAATATTAATAACTGGAATAATTGATATTATTATTACTTCTTTTCCTTAAATAGATGCAATGAGCTGAACATTTTTGAAAATTTACTTAAATTTATTTTATTTCTGTACTTTTATAGACAAATATTAAATTTTTCTTTATATTTTATTAACAGCTGTCAATTTATTAAATTTATTTTGTTTAAATTTATTAAACAAAATAGTTAATAAAGTTTAAGGTGGATGTTAGCGAGAATAATATCATTTATGAAAAAATTGCTTAAATTAGAAATCTAAATATATTGATGAAATATTGACTATTTTGAGTTTTAGATTTTCGTCATTAAGGCTCGATATGTCCGCTACACTACATGTGATTTAATTCCAATAATGTATCGAATAACGTATTGTTCCATTTGGTAAATTATCTGAAGAAGAGCAGGAGGCAAGAAATTAGGATTGTAAAAACTTTTGAGAACATTTAGTAAGAAAAACATTTAGAGGGGATTCCAATACATATTTGATTCATAGATTATTAATATCATCAGATTCATTAATTTGGAGCATACAATAACCACCAAAAACTAATGGATCAAATGTAACAACCGAAATTTCGTTTCTGTTAAAAAGCCGTATATATCAGATGAATGATTTTTATTAATTAAGATTTGTGTAGAAGTTATATTTGCTATAGTTTATCATTTAAAAACACATACCATGCGTGCACATTCTATACAAAATTGCATAGAGTTATATGAAAAGTAGGCGTGGCAGTGGTCCGATCACGCCCAGTTTTTCACGAAACCAGTCTAGTGTTTAAAAAATGGTTTATGCCAAATTTCATCAATATAGTTTTCTTAATTACGACAAGCGCGAATGTTATATTCGGCTCGGCCGAATCTATATACCCACCATCAACTTTTTCAAATTTTACATTTTATGTAAAGTGGGCGGATCACGCCCATTCTTTGTTTCCGAATATACATTGGTCCTTGAACTATTTGAACACAATTTCGATGAAATTTCACCTTATATGGGAGGTGGGTTTCCGAGTTTATATCTACTCTGAAACTATTTATAAAAAATTTCGTTGTCATACATGCTTTTGTTTAACAGATATCATCAGAAAAGTATGAAACAGACACCCTGTGTTTTTGTTTATTAACCGATTTTGCACATTTTCAATCCCAAATAAACCTTATATAAGATAAATATTTATGCCAAATTTCGTCCCCCTACGTTGTCCCGTTCTAGCCCTATTCTGCTTTCAACAGACGGACAGACAGACGGACGGACATAGCTAGATCGACTCAGAATCTTTTTGATGGTGGGTATAAAAATATAGACTTTTGACCACTCAGAATACGAAAATCGCCCACTGTGCAATGGCATATCAAATGACGCTTAGTTCAGGAAATGATAAAAATAACTTACTTTATATATTGATTTATTAATTTGGACAAAAAAAGTTTGTCCGTTGTTAATTAACAGCAAGATAAATTAACCAAATTTTGCATATATGAGCAATTCTATTTTTACGTTTACCTTTACGAAACCGACATTAAACCTCTAATATTTTGTTAACTTCTGACTTTTTTAAATAACTTTTGATGCAATTATGTTAACAACACTTGGTGGTGTAACAGAACAAAAATTCAAGACCTGAAACGGTTCCGTTTGGTGTCGACAAGCATGACGAGCATTTTATAAAAATTATATTTTTATTAATGACTGTTATGATCAAGTTCTAAACGTATAAAAATAAACTATTTTCTGGTTTTTAAGGAATTATCTGATATTTTCAGAATTCTTCTAATTAAAGGTTTTATTGAGTTTCGGTCACTTTTTGCTCGAATAAGTCCACTTATTTTTAAACTCCGCTTCATTTTAAAATGAGCTTTTAATGTTCTTTAAATTATTTTTTACTAGAGCCCAATATCTTTCAATTGCTCGGAGTTCCGGTCAATTTTATGGACTAGCGTTTTTCGGTATAAACACTAGCAATTTCTTTTTTACCACTCCATTGTTTTGTTGCTGTAATGAAAAGAAGCAAGAACAGGCCAGAAAAAAGTGGATACGCTGTATTTTTTTTTTTTTACCACTCCATTGTTTTTTTGCTGTAATGAAAAGAAGCAAGAACAGGCCAGAAAAAAGTGGATACACTGTATTTTCTTAGAAAAGGGAGAAGTCTTTTCCGAAGGCACCTATTCACGTATATTTCTGTGTTAATGGAATCATTTTTTATGAATTAAGTTTTAAAGCAATTAACTTTTTGTAACACTTTTCTTCTAGAGATTCTCTGAAAATCCTTCCTATTTTGTCTGAGTCCTACAGCCTGAAGATAATATTTTTCTTCCACTACCAGGTTTCCATTCAGTCACCACGACTTCTTTGTATAATATTGTGAGCCAAGAAACGTTACTTTTTAATACAACTGCCTTCCTAGCAATTATTTAATATGACCGATGTAAGATTTTATGAAAAAGTTCTATTATGTATTTTGGTATTTTTTGTTCAATATCCATTTTAAGAAAATCTAGTTTGGCTATAACCATGAAACTTAGCACATGACTAGTGAGCATAGTGACAAATGTAAACTAGTTAACAGAATTATTTAGTTTTCACCACATTAGAAGTCCAAGAGCATGCACGGATTTTTTTCTGCGCAGTCCTCAGCTCTTGAAATTATGCATCATTTGACATATATCTCGTTTATGTGACCCCAACAGAAATGATATAGGAGGTACCCAAACTTGGAGCGAAAAATCGTGAATGGCTCTAAGAGGTGCCTTTTTCGCTACACAGAAAAAGTAAAAATGGACTTCAATTACGAAATTTGTAATATTAATTACTTTTTAATTGATTTTGTTCCAATCATCAAAATTATAATATTAATAACTGGAATAATTGATATTATTATTACTTCTTTTACTTAAATAGATGTAATGAGCTGAACATTTTTGAAAATTTACTTAAATTTATTTTATTTCTGTACTTTTATAGACCAATATTTAATTTTACTTTATATTTTATTAACAGCTGTCACTTTATTAAAAAACAAAATTGTAAACCAATTAGAAAATTAATTATATTAATAAATCATATAATTAAATTCCAATAAAAAGTTAAATAATAATTTTATTAAAAAATTATTTGAAATATTTTTTTCTGTGTAGGCACACTCGCAACGTTATTTCAGTTAAGCTAAATTATCGCGTGATCAAAGCTGATTTCCAAATTACATTTTAAAATCATTTTGGCATTTTAAAATAATAATTTGCTAAACGTGTATAGATATTTTAAAAAAATCTGAAGTTTTCAATATTTTTTTATAACGTATTTTGACGTTATAAATCAATTTTAATATGAAATAAAATCTTGTGATAACTTTTACTTACGCAAAAAAATATGATTTCACTAAAAATATTCAACAACGGTTTTCATGAGATAAAAACGCGATATTTTTAATTTAATATTAATTGTCGAGGCACACTCAAGGCGCTGATGTATGTCAATTTGCAGCTGCTTTAATACCCTATATCAAAATCAATATGGCGTTCGAAAAAAAAGTACGATTTATATAAATGAAATTTCCTTATGACTTATTAAAAAAAAAAAAAACGACGAATTTTGCAATAAATGGATGAATATGAATAAGACTAAACATCACTAAAAGCTGAACTTTGCAAATTGTATAAAAAGGTTTAATAATTATTAAATTGCTAATATATCCACGCATACATATCACAATATTTATACCCTACACCACCATAGGTGATTGGGGTATTATGTGTTTGTGCAGAAATTGTAACGCAGAGAAAAAATCTTCTTACCCCCACATTAAAGTATATCGTTCGACTCATAATCACTTTCTGAGTCGATTTAACGATGTCCGTCCGTCCGTCTGGTCGGCTGGCTGGCTGGCTGGTTGGCTGTCCATGTAAAGCTTGTGCGCACATGTACATATGCTTTCTTTAACACAAGGATGAAATTGGTTACGATCGGTGCATTATTTCTAGCCCCATACAAATGTCCTCCCGGAATAGAGTTTTATCACTTATATATAGCCTTAATAATAGGAATATTTTAATGAAATTTAGCGCAAACAATTATTATATAAGCACAAATCTATTTGCCGAATTTCATGAAGATCGGCCCATAAATGACCATAGCTCCCATATAAACCCCTCTCCCGAAAATCACTTTAACGTGCATAAATCCCATACAAATGTTAGTATTATGTTAATATTTAACACAAGTAAGTTATATATAAGTAAAAACAAAATTATGTGAATCGAAATGGTGTAGGGTATCATATGGTCAGGCTTGACCGACTATATCTTCTTCTATCATTTTAATTTGTATTTAAGATACATCAATGTAGAATACATAAATGCAATAATTTTTGATTTAGGACTATAAATAGAATTTTGGCAATTTCTTTTTTATAAATTTGTATCTTAAACCACCATAACATTGACGCCGTTCGCTAAAAGTCATTTACGCGAACAGATCTTGGTACTAAAAAGCGTTGATGTGCCATTAAAAATTTTTCGAAATTTTTTTGAATCCCAAAAGTAAATGAGCCCATATGTTTATATTAATTTAGTCATTCATTGTAGTAAATTTTATTCAAATTGGTTCATTATTTTAAATAGCTCCCATACAAAGATGTCGATATAGAGAAAAAATGTTTAAAAAGTTGTATAGCCCTACAGCCAATATAAGACATACACCTAAGGACTTCCTTTTAACTTATTGATTTCTTAAATATGTGAATGTAAATTAAAAAGTAAAATATTTTTAAGATAAAATTATTTATTTGAATAATTATAAATTAAATTTAAAGAAAAATAAATAAAAAACTATTTAAATATATCGAACGATTTTTTGCATATTTCTCACACAAGTGGTCTGAGACACATTAATGGTCGGGGGAATTTGTAATAACTTTAAAATTGTTAAAGCGATTTTTCTGATAGATACTCGTAATTATGCGTTGATTACAATTTTGCTATAATAAAATGGAAGAATTTGGGTTCAATAAATAGATTTTTGAAGAAACTGTAAAAAAAGCTTTAAAATGCTTTAAGAGTCATATAAATGGATTTATAAATTTCAGATATGATTCGGAACTGTTTCGATATAGCCGATCACTCTAATAATTTGTAAAATTCATTTATAAAACCGAAAAAAAAAAAAAATATTTCATAGGAAATTGAGGTAAAAATTTCATATTTTCTAACTTCTGAAATATGTAGTCAGTTATACAATGTTTTTGCTATATAATTTCCTTTAGAAGTTTGAATTTTTACAAATAAGTGGATATATCTAAAAATAATACCGCCCAATATAAAAGATCTGGTATGAAAATATATATAGAACTACCATGGGCAAGTCCACAGGGTCACAAAAATAAGAAACCTCTGGTATGATAATTCTTAAAAACGATCCTGATTCGTTATATCTGAATCAATGTGAAAGATTTTTATAGAACTTACTGGCCAAGATATATAAAAAACATCATCGTGTGTAAATCTTATCTCATTTAGTTTACGAGATATTGGCCTCGTTTTTAAAAATTTGCATATCCGAGTTGTACAACTTTGGACCCCTGTGAAAAGAAATTTACAATAACTATCTTTATGTAAAACATTTTTATATTCAAGTCATAAATGAACTTTTGACTAATTTTTGGTTTGCAAGGAGCTATGGTCAATTATGGACTGATCTTCATGGAATTTGGGGAACATATTTGTGATTATATAAAACTTATTTGTACTAAATTTCATTAAAATAATCCTATTATAAAAGCATCTATAAGTGTTAAGACTCTATTCCGGGAGGACATTTTTACGGGGGTGAGATGAAATAATGGACCGATCATGACCAATTTCAATAGGGTTCGTCGCCATTCCAAAATAAACATATGTGCCAAATTTCATCAAATTATCCTGTACTTTGTGCACAAGGTTTACATGGACAGACAACCAGCCAGCCAACCAGACTGACGGACATCGTTAAATCAACTCAGAAAGTGATTCTAACTCGCTAAGGTGGGTGTTGGGATACTGCGCTTTACAAACATCAGCATAAACGCATAATACCCCAACCACCTTTGGTGGTGTAGGGTATAAATACTAATACAGAATATTACATCGATACCTATATTCACATGTATTTATGCACTTTTGGGTGATTCCCAAAATTAGGTCTTATATGGGAGCTATGGTAAATTATGAACCGATCTTCATAAAATTTTGCACTGTCACTTATACTTATAAAAATTTTATTTGTGTCGAATATTAAGTTGATACTAAAATTTTTATGTGATTTATACACGTTAAAGTGATTTTCGAAATAAGGGTTCATATGGGAGTCAATTATAGACCGATCTTGGCATACGGATTTATATTTATATAAAACTTATTTGTGCCAAATTTCATTAAAATATTTCTATTTTTAAGGTATTTATGAGTGTTAAAACTCTATTCCGGGAGGATATTTTTATGGGGGTCAGGTGAAATATTGGGCCGATCAGTACCAAATTCTATAGTCCTTGTACAAAAAAAAAAATCATATGCACCAAATTTCATCAAATTATCTTGCGACCTGTAAAAGCTTTACATGGACAGCCAGCCAGCCGACCAGACGGACGGATATGGTTAAATCGACTCTGAAAGTGATTCTGAGTCGAACGGTATACTTTAAGGGGTAGTCGCATAGTGATTCGTTTCTTTGGCAAAAATACAAAAGTAATAATTTTAAGAAAGTGTACATTTATCTTATAGCTAATAATATAAGCTTTTTAAAAATGCATGTCCCATATTTTTAGAAAACACAATCATGCCACTAGAGGGAGCCAAAATCAACTGATATTTAGTAGATATGTGTGTATTGAAAAAAAAATGAATTTCGATAGCTCTACTCTCCTTCTTTTTTTGTACAGTCGTTATATGGGAACGAATCACTGTGGGTCGGAAGATTTTTTCTCTGCGTTACAATATTTGCACAAACACATAATACCCCAACCACCAATGGTGGTGTAGGGTATAAAAAAAAAAACGATTTTGGGACCACTGTGAGGCGTTGATTGAGATATCAAAACTTTTACGTTTTTGGTTGCCGTGAGTCGCTTCAATGAGCTGTGATATCTTCGAAAATATTCTTCTCTAAAAAATAATTATTGATCTGTTTAACAACCATGTAAGAAGATTTTTCTATGTATTTATATATAGGATCATTTAAAATGTTTTTCACCTTTAAAACCAATTAAAAAAATTACATTTTGTTTTATTTTCTACCTTAAAAAGTTCACCATGTATTTATTTATATAAAAACAATTTTCAATAATTGTTAACTGTCCCACTTTTCAATTCATTTACTTATTACTATTAATTTTTTTTTTCTACCAATTGAAGCAGCAAACATTGAACTCAATTGATTATCAAATACAAAATTTTACACAAATATAATTTTTCCATTTTCTTATTTTCTTGCTAAGAAAATAAAAACAAAAAAAAAGTAAAGGGAAATATAACACAACAGCACTGAATTTAATTGTTGTCATCCCTTAAGCGGAAACATTTCAAAATCGTTTGTTCATGGATTTTTTCTTTTTTTTTTTTTTTTTTGCTTTCCCTTCTAACAGTTAATTTCATTTATGCAGTTTAAACAGTTTTTCTGTTATGTAAGGGATTTTTTTCTCTCCAGCATTCTATTGCAAAATGTTGCTTGATAAAAAGAAAAGAAAAAAAAGGACAAGTTTAAAGAAAGAAAAACAGAATCTTATTTGATTTTATTTCTTTTGCTTTGGATCTTTCCTGCTGGCGTTGCCTTTAATAGTTTTTTTTTTCTCCTTTTTCTACTTTCATTTGTGGTTTAACGCTTCAACTTCTCTATAAATCTAATTTGTAAATCTCAATGTAATAATAGTTTAACACGATTTTAAGTTAAAACACTTGAAAAACTGTAAAAGTGTACATGAGGTAAGAAGAAGAAAAAAAATAAAAAATATTGAAGTTAAAAAGAAAAGAAAAATATTCATTAATTTATGGGTTTGTGTCATTGTTTTTTCAAGCTGACTGCGTAGATTCTTTTTTTTTTTTTTTGACTAGGATGACGTAGTTATGTAAGTTGTTACTTGCTGTATAGAAATTTTATTTCTTGCTGAAGTTTTGAAATAACACTTCAATTTATTATGATGAAAAAGTTTGTGATTTTTTTTTTTTGTGTGTGTGCATTGCCTTTCAGTACTAGGATTAAGTTGACAGCACGCACTGTAAAGATTTTTTGTGTTAAACTAAATTTTCTAGGGATATAAGAGGGTAAATTAGAAAACTAAATGTAGAACAATTTGCTAAGTTAATCAAATATTAATGATACTTTTTCTAAGACCATTATTGAATGCAATCTATATATAATTAATAGGCAAACACTTTTCCTGTAATGTCTTTTACGTTTATATCCGATTTTAATAAAGAAATATATTGTTAGAAAGGCATTTTCTCATAGCAATAAAAATCAGTTCAGTGTGTTAGAAGTTATAAGCGGAAAGAATTGTAATTAAAACGTATACAAAACCTCAAACCAAAGGGCTAAACTTTTCTCTACTTCATTTCTTATATATATCATACAACTCTTTCAATTCAAAGTCATTGTATTTATTTATTAAAACAAACATGATAAGTTATAATGATATAATGAATTAGAGTTTTTTATAACATTTTTAATTGAGAAAGATTTATGGGAGGAGTGTTAAACGCCATAGATTAAGAGTATCATACTTTGAATTGCATAGCACTCTCTGCTTTGTAGATTTTTAAGAGAGTAAAAGTGTTGGATTGTTTAAACTCGTAAGAGTTTTGTTTTGTATTTAATTCAGTGTTGCCAAAACTTTGAGGCCATGTCCCACCAGATTGAATTTCAAAAACCGCTAGAAACCACCTACAGTTAAAATAAAATCGCCGATTTTTACCGCTAAAATATTTCATCTCTTCAAACATGTTTAAAATTGATAGCTAATCCTTTAAAAATTTAATTTTGGGTACCTAAATGCAAATTTAAAAACTTATAATATATTTTTTGCTTATATTTTACTGAGAGCATTTGCAGGCAAAATCAATTTCTAATTCTTTAAAAAATCAGTTTCAGTTGCATCTTCATACTGCAAAACATCAGACCGAGGGGCTTATTGTATATTTCGATTCTATTTTAAATACATTTTCGAAAACGTTTTCTTTCGAATCGAATTACCCAATAATACTCCAAGGTTTGAAGGATATTTCCATACTATAATGTAATGGTGATTTAACATTTGAAAAAAAAAATTAATTTCAATATCTTTTTATAGAAAAACAGTAGATTTTATGTACAATTTTTGAGTTTCTGGTAATTTCATATTTTAGATAAATTAGAAGTAAAAGTAGAAGTATAATAATAAATTAATGTTTCTTATTTGAGGTCCACACGAGACTTTTTCATGCTCGCACATTGAAAAAAGTACACATGCATTTGGATAGTGTGGACCGAATTTGTTCTTGTTCGCACACCGTTGTTCGCACAATTGTTCGAGCAACCATATCTGCCATCAAACGTCATTTTGTATGCGGAAGAAGTGGCGCTGCATGTAAAAGTATCGAAGCGACACTGACGGCAAACAAAAAATTATGATTTGTTAGACAAATGTTCTGCCCACTGAAAACAAAATGAACAAAATTGTGTGTGTTGCTCTGCCGACGTTTTGTTCTTGTCGTCGAGTCTATATTAGAGAAATTTCTATCAAGACAAACGTCAAATTTTTGTTTGAGTTGCAGATAATTTTTTATCTCTGTCTATTATAGGGGAAAACGTATGTCATAATAAGCCATGAAAAAAGTACCAACCACAATCAAGATGGCGTCTTTTACTAAGCATTATCAAGACAAAGTTGTCAGAGCTCGAGCGCTGACAATTTTCTTTTAACGCTGCAATAATACTGACAAATTCAGTCTACATTAGACAAATCTTTATCTTGATAAAATTTTGACGTTTGTCTTGATAAAAATTTGTCTAATGTAGACTCAAAGTGTGCGAACAAGAAAAAGGCTAGTGTGGATGTAGCGTTATTTTTGCTTTAAAACATGTTTTTACAATAAAGAAAAATCGCTAGAAACCGCCAGCTAGAAAAATGTTGCAACCAGAAAATCCACTTAGCGGTTTTTTATGGAAAGTACCCGCTATGCACAACAAAATACCGCCAGATCTAGCGGGAAAACCGCCGTTTTGGCAACACTGGTTTAATTGCTGCTTGTAGGATGCAAAGGAAAATATTAAAAAAACAAATAAAATTAAAAAAATAAATTATGCGGAAAAAACGCCAAAAAAGTTTTTCAACAAAAAATATATCATGTTGGTTATTTTATTCTTCACAAAAATCGCCAAAATAGAAAAAATTACCAAAATGTAAAAATTAAAAAAAAAAAATCGCCAAAAAGAAATCAAAAAAAGCATAATAGCAAACCCAAAATTGCAACGCAAAAAAAACTCCAACAAGAAATCAACAAAATGAAAGAAAAAAGACTAAATGGAAACGAAACAAACAAATACTAAAACGAAAAAAAATCAAAATTAAAAAAAAAAACAATCTCCAATCGGTTTTAAGGAGAGAAAAATATTGTTGAATTCTTTAAACTTTAGTGTTTTATTTTTGTTTTTAACTTATTTTTATGACAGCTATTTTATTTTTTACTTTAAAAAAAAAAATGCCTAAACAGAAAAAAAAAAAACGCCAAAATAACAAAATCTCAAAAAATATAAAAAAAAAAATAGCTAAAAGGAAAAAAAATCAACAAAATGAAAAACAATCGCCAAAACGAAAAAAACCACCAAAACTAAAATAAAAGTATTAATCGCCCAATTAAAAAAAAAAAAAAAAAACACCCAAAGTTTTATTTGCCCCCCCTGTTTTAGGGATTCTTAAGAGAGAAAAATATTGTTGAATTCTTTACTTTAGTGATTTATTTTGTTTTTGTTTTTAAATTATTCTTAAGTTGATTATTTTAAGAAGAAAGAAATCTTAAAAACTATAAATTATAAAAAAAAAAAAAAGCGAAATAAATAGCTAAAACGAAAAAAAAACCACCAAATTAAAAAAAAAAAAAAAAAAAAACAATTCCAAATTAAAAAAATTGCTAAACGCTAAAATAAACAAGTAAAAGCGCTATATTCGGCTGTGCCGAATCTTATATACTCAATTAGATTTGGTTTTATCTATATATAGTAATGTCTGAGTGATTAATGACTGATTTACTTGGTGATTCATCATCGCAAAGCCCAAGCGGCTAAAGCTAGAAATATGAAGATTGGTCTCCAACCGAATAGATGCACTAAGGCGAGATTTTTGTAAATTCGAATGTTTAGGGGGTAACAAAGAGTAAAAACCGGTAAAATCGGTAACCTCATATCTCCTAAACTAATAGAGATACAATAAATAATAAATTAAATAGTTTGAATGTTTAATAATTCTATGACAATATTAAATTAAAAAAAAAGGTATCGTGAACGAAGTCTATAGCTCAAATAATACCTGAAAAAATCGTAATAATGCGTTTTGGCCTATAACTCGGTAAATACTGGACCGACTTAGTTAACTTTTTTAATACAAAAAATGTTAAAAAAATTCCAAATTTTCAGTGAAAAAACGAAGCCTCTAGCTTATATAGTTCGATATTATATGCCGATATTATATGGCATAGTTCATTGTTGTTGTTGTTTTTCAGCATCCATGAAAACAACAACTATAAGGAAAACACGCATTAAATAAATTAAAATAAGATTTGCCAATAACTCGGTTGTTTATTAAACGACTTGGTTGAATCAAAAACCGAAATTCCAGAAAAATATTTGTGACCTAAGAAGAAGAATAACTAAGTCCGTAGCTTATATAAGATCGAAAATTGGTAAAAAAATATATTTTGGCCAATATCTCGGTGAATAATTGAGTTCATTTTTTCTACGCTAAAATTCAGAAACAAATTTCTGATCTTTTATCGTAAAAACGAAGCCAATAGCTTATATAGGGGATTCATTTTCATTCATAGATATTTTTATTTTTTTTTTTGTTTAATATCTCGGCCATCCTTGAACCGATTTTTTTTTAAATTCAATAGAAAAGTTTTAGAAGAAATTTCTGATCTTCTGATATATAGACCATGCATCTATGTTATAGGAAGGCTTCATAAACGCCATTTACAGCATTTTTAATCCAAAAAAACGAAAAAAAAAGCGCGAATTATATTCTGACCGGCCGAATCTATATACCCACCATCAACTTTTTAAAATTTTACGTTATATGGGAGGGGGCGGTAAACTGGGCAGTAAAGTAGGCGGACCACGCCCATTTTTGGTTTCCGAGTTTATATCAATCCCCGAACTATACATACAAAATTTCGTTGTCGTAAATGCTTTTGTTGAAGAAATATCAGCAGAAAAGTATGAAACGGACACCCTGTGTTTTTAGTTTTTAGCCCATAACTTTTTTATTTATTAACCGATTTTGCCCATTTTCAATCCCAAATAAACCTTATATAAGACAAATAATAATGTGCCAAATTTCGTCCCTCTACGTTGCCCCGTTCGAGCCCTATCCTGCTTTCAACAGACGGACAGACGGACGGACGGACATAGCTAGATCGAATCAGAATCGAACCAGGACCCAGAAAATATATACTTTGTGGGGTCGTAGATGATTTCTTCGACATGTTACACACGGATGGACAAATTCAATATACCCCCCATCTTTTTGATGGTGGGTATAAAAAGGTTTTTTAGACACATCTTATCCGTTTATGTTGAATTTCAATAGCAAAATTTTCCATAGAATTTCCAATCGTTTGATATATATATTATATATGGCAGTTGTCAGTGGGTTTTATAAACACCATTTCAACCGACACACGGACGGAGGGACGGATGGACATGGTCATATCATCATTTCTTACAAGGATCCAGAAAATGTAAAAATGTTTTCTCTCCGACGAAAATTGTGGAAATTACAAACGGAATGACAAACTTATATATACCCTTTGCACCTGTGGTGAAGGGTATAAAAATCGAATAAATGTAAAAACTAAATGGCAAAACTGAAATCGGCAAAAATATAAACGAAAAATTGCAAAAAAAAAAAAAAAAATACCTAAATGAAAAAGAAATCGAAACAATGAAAAAAAGGAAGAAATCACCTAAATGGAAAAAACGTCAAGATAAAAACATTACTTAAATAAAAAAATCGCAAAAATTAAAAAAAAAAAAAATAAAAAAAAAATGATAAAAAAATCGACAGAAGGGGAAAAATTATAAAAAATTACTTCTGTTACTTAGAGTTTAATTCGCCTTATTTACTTTAAACATTTTTAAGAGAGACAAAATTTTGAAATTGTAGAAAAAATTGCCAAAGCTAAAAAAATCGGCAAAAAAAAAAAACATTATCTAAAGGAAAAAAGGACAAAAATAAAAATCTGTTAAATTTATCGACCTATTTTAAAATTGTTAAAAAAAACATTCAAAAGAATATTAGAAAGCTTTTTATGTACTTTACAGATTACAATTATTTCAGTATTTGATTAGTTTCCATCATTAAACGTTTCTACTTAAGGTTTTTATTAGATTGTTAATAAGTGGGTTGTTTGTGCTGTAAAATATTGTATACCAAAGTTTATTTACACTAAACTTAATTACAATCGAGAAAATGTTTCAATGTATTGGTTTATTAACCAATTTCAATACAAAAGTCGGTTCCTATATAACCTAAGAAATTTATTATTATAAAGTTATTGTAATCCTTCTTAAACACCTTCATCAATTAAACTATAAATCTAACCAATTAACCAAATAATTGTGGGATTCACAAAGTGTGCTATCATGTCGTATTGTCATAATGTCATAAAATTTTACAAAGGAAAAGCAATAACAATATTTTTTATACATTGAAATATTTTAGGGCATATGACAATATGACATGATAGCACACCTTGTGAATCCCCCAAATGATTTATATTTTATCACACCATTAAAGAACGAGTCAAATTTATAAGAAAAATATTTGCTTTATTAAAGGTTAAAATCTAGACTTTAACAAAAAACTGTAAGCAAAAGAAAAACAGCACAATTAAAAATATTGTTTTTAGGCGCAAAAACTAACAACTCAAAGGTAAATTAAAGACATAATAAGAAAAAAGGGTGAAATAAAAAACAGAAAAATAAAGTTGTTACAAAATAGTTTGCTGCATTAAAATGAAGAAATAAATCTGTAAAAAAATCACGAACTTAGAAATCTGCATACAGCAACAACAAAGCAACGGCTGGAATAGCTTTTAACATTTACTAAAGAGAGAGAGGAGAAACAAAGGCAAAGACGGCCAAAAATACAAAAAAAAAAAAAAAAAGTTCAAAACAGTTGTATAATTATTACGGTCCACATAAATTTAATGATTTCAAGATTGTAATTAATTTGATGCAATTTAAAAGTCCTTTTTACTATTCATCTTTATCTTTTTGGTCTTCTTGTTTGTCGTCGTTCTGAGAGTTGTTGTTTCTGTATGTATGTGAATGTTTGTCGTCTTGAAGGTTTATTTTCTTTAGTATTTTTTTTTTTTTTTTCAAAGGATTTTATACAGTTATAATTCTTTAAGTTTAGCTTTAGGTTTATTATTATTATTTTTTTTTTTTTTTTTTTGCATTGTTTATTTTTTTCATTTTTTCTTAGAAGCCGCCTTTGCTAAAGAAAGATTTACTTTTTTTCTCTTTAAAGTTACAGACTTTTTTCGTAGTTGATGACATTATTTTTTTCAAGGGCCTACTGATTAAACTAGGAATTTCTTTTACTTAGGCTGTTTTTTTTTTGCTTTATGTTGCTTAACATATTTGCGCTGAAGAAAAAAATGGAAGTGTAATAGAAAAATGTCCTTGCAGGCATATTTTGTCTGTGATATATATTTAAATAGTTGTATGAAATATTAAAGTAAGTAGATCATTTGTTTTTCAAATGTTATTGTTAAAAAAAAAAAATAATAATAATAATAATTCCTAGAATAATCCTTTAAAAAATATCATTCATGAGGTCTGAATAATTCGTGATAAGTTTTCCTATGACTGCATTAAGATAGAAGGAGTCATATTAAACTTGATTTATTTACTTAGTCAATTTAGTTTTGGGACCAGCACACGGTGATCCCAATAATTTTGTATTATTTATCTTTTTTTGAGTTATCTGAGATAAAAAGTTTTGTCTACCATAGAAATATCGTTTGGAGGGCTTATTTCACTCATCAGATACTATCAATTACAGATGGAATGATGCCACTATCAGTTGATTATCCTCAGTTTATCGCATATGTACTTCAGGAACAATCTTCCGCCTGGCTGTCTATCTGTCATGTGCAACTTGGAACAAAAAACTGGTTAAATTTTTGAAAATATCTTCATGAAATTTAAATATATTATACAGTATAAAAAATATCTTTTTTTTTTTAGTTTATTGTGGAAAAACAAATTTTTGAAATTTTTGGGACTTTTGCCCTTCAGGGGATCTTTTACTTCATTTCAAAACAACTTTTTCATAATTTGTTCGTTATAGACGTAGTTCGTTATAGCCGTAAAATTCCATAAAAAATATTTGTTAACAAAATATAGGTACGTATTTGATTACGATACTAATATTTTTAATTAAAGCGTATTACTTTTAAAATGGGTTGTAATTATGTTTTAAATATCAATGATTTTAATATACATATCAAGAAGAATATTTTTTTAGCATTCATCAGTCATTGTCCAAGAGGAAACTGAGATTAATTATATTTATTTATACTGATTCAGGTTTTGACATTGCCATATTTTGAGATCTATACTCTTTAAGGAATAACGTTTTTCTAATATTTTAATTTGTAATCTTCTTATAATTTCAGTTTTATTTTGGCTACTATCGTTTGTCGAATAATTTAAATTGAAATAAATAAATGAAAAAATAAATAAAAGTTAATTAGTTTTTACATTTTTAAAACATTTTGAATGTGCAATTTAATTTATGTAAAATTTGTATTTGTGTGAGTTCGTTATAAACGTAGTTTTTATATGAAATATTCATCTTGGGACCATGTACGTTATAACCGTGTTCGTTATAAACGTAGTTATTTGTATGGAAATTTTATATAAAATCAATGGGACTGAAGAAAAGTGTTCGCTATAGCCATAGTTCGTTATAACCGGTATTCGTTATAAACGTGTTCGACTGTATTTTGCAAAGAAATATGTATATCGAGATTTCATTCATGATGTAAAAAAATATTTTGTAACACATTCCGGAAGAAAACTTTGAAAACTTCCTAAAAAAAATTTCAACGGAAAACGCCACTGCGCTTTACCAAAATACCTACTAGTTTCCAAAAATGCTCTAATTTGAATACGGGATTAGTTCTCCGTGCAACAATACGTATGAGTGATAATTAAAGTTAAAAAAAAATATACATAAACACACGATACCATGTACATATGTATATACATTACAGTGCACAGTGGGACAATTTCGAAATTTTTTGGAAATAAATCTGTAACTTCTGATCGGAAGGAGGACCGAACAGACCCCTCAGGGGCGGAGCTAAGGGGGCTCAAAGTTGGGTACCTCCGATATAAAATTTTTTTAATTGCGTGCCAAATTTCTCGTCCAATTTTAAATATATTTATACATTATTGTAGGAACTGATAAGATCTACAAAAAACATGCTTGCATGTCCTATTTATCTTTTATAGTTATTGAGTTATTTGCATTTGAATTTTTAAGTACCTCAATTTTACATGTTCTTGGTACAGTTTTTGTTGTATATATCCTATTGTTTCCGACCAATTTCATTTGTCTTTTTTTAGCTAATTAAAGAATAAAATTATCTATTGAATAAAATAAATTTTAGGTCGATGTCTTTACCGAGACTAAAAATAAGCGATTCTGAGTTTGAAAATTGCAAAAATTACGACTTTTTGTGTTATTTTGGCTGAAAAAGTATCTTCACTCTTCTTTCTCTAAAATAAAATTTTCTTTAACAACATATAATAATTTTATACTTTCCTGAAAGGTATCTTCATAGAGAAGACTCTAAAATAAAAAACAAGCCCAATGACTTAAGTGGTCAAGGTACAAACCCTCCCGAATTGGACCCATTTTATGTGAAAGTTTTGATTTTAGTCTATATTTTCTCAAATCCCAAAGCACGAATCGGCAAGCGGAATGCAGTTTAAGAATCTGTAGTATGTTGTTAAAAGTCTTTAATCAAAATCTGCGGGACTTCGGCAAAATGTAGATTTTATAGCTTTAAATGTGAAAAAAATCATTTTTAGGATTTTCGGCGATTTTTTTGAGAATTGTGGGATTCCTTTCCCAAAAATCTTAAAGTTTTTTTCTTTTTCTCATTTTGTGCAATGAAATCTTCATCCACCGAAAATTTCGTTGAGATATCTTTAATAACAAAGATTTTATTACAGATAAAATATTTAGAGTTTCTCAAAAAAACACTTTTTTACAAAAATTTTACTTTACTTAAAAAATCAGAAAAAGTATAAACTCGATTTTTTCATCTAAATTACATTGCTTAGCTGACATAATTCTTCGTTATGCAGAAAAATATTGAAAAATTTACAATAAATTTGACCATTAAATAGAGAAAAGTACTTAGTTCTTACTATATGTATATTTTATATTTCTAACTAATTGTATATTTGACTAATTTATTATATAAATTTATAGACTTTATATCGAATTTCTTATATTTTTATACGGATATTGTTAAGAAATTAATAGTTACAAAACATTTTGCACAAAATTGAACTAAAATTTAAATATGAGATCAATATAATACAAATAAGAGTAAATTATCTTAAAAACTGTATATATTTTTATAATATTAATTTTTTTTTTTTTTTTTTAAGAAGCTATTAACTTTTATCTTGTAGTTTTGATACTAAAGATGTTGAGATATGTTTTCGCTATAACTAAACCATTTAATGACATATTATGCTTAATATAAATCTGGGTTTAGTTGATCTTCGATACTTAAAAATATTGTACATTTTAATATAACTCAAAACCTCTGTGTAGCACATAGGTTAATATGTGTCCAAATTATGAGGTTATGAGATAAAATCGCTAATTATTCCAAAGTGGATAAAAACTCGTCATTAAATTTAATTTTTATCAAAAATATTGATAACACAGGGAAAAACTGATTCTGCGACACGGGATTACTTAGTCAATTCGGATACACGGTATTAATAAGTACTCTAATCCACTTTTTTGAAATTGACTCCAGTTCTAGAGATAAATCGCGATTTGTAAATTTAAGGAGGTTGCACAATATATTGAAGCATATCTCGAAAGCGACTTGTCTGATTTTGTTCAAAATAATATCAACAAATTTTAATTAAAATTTTGTATAAAATTAAATTTTTTCTCAAAAGCTAGGCTCAATATCTCCATAACTGTTAACCTATTAAAAAATTATGCAGTTTTACACTTGAAGAAAATTTTAATAAAAATTGCTTGATATTCTTTTGAACAAAATCAAACAAGTCGTTTTGTTTTAGTGCAACCTCCTTAAATTTACAAATCGCGATTTATCGCGAGAAATAGAGTCAATTAAAAAAAAGTGGATTGGAGGCTTAATAGTTATTAATACCATGTATCCGAATTGACTGAGAAACCTCAAGCTGCAGAAGTTTTTTCTCATTTAGTAACTCTCTGTAATCACTTTTAATTGGGTATCATTAGTTTTTTCACAGTGTAAAAGCTAGTCATTTTACAGTTTGGTTCGAATTGATAGATCAAATTTTTGTGACCTATTTTTTAACTATTAATAATTATATATTAAATATAGAGAAACATCGGCATTATGAAAGAAGTAGAGACAAATATTAATAAATATTTACGCAAATTTTAATTATATATTATTTTTTAAAGATTATTTCTTATTTAAGCTATATTTTTGTTTTATTTTTTAATAAACATCGAAAAAATCAGCAAAATTTAAAGATATGTATAATTTAAGCGAATAATTCGAGTAACTTAAAAGATTTACTCGATTATACGATTAATTAAAAAACTTTATTTTCGTGTTATCTGATTATTCGCTGATTAATACTTAAAAATCATTTCTTGTTTTATTTAAAATTTCATGTAATTATATTGACAAAACATTTCTAATCTTATAATTGTTATAATTTATTTTTATCTTTTGTAAAAATATTACAATAAAAATGTTTATGTAAATTTTCAAATGAATTTTCAATGAAAAGCTTTATATGAGGAAAATCAAAAAATTTCGAAATTTCGTAAAGTGTCTTGTATTTTCAAAGTTTCTTTTAAAATTAGGAAAAGTGTTAATGGCATTTTGTAGGTGTTACTCGCATAAAATCTCACGGAAATTCTAAAACTTAAAAAAAAAAAAACATTCGAGAATTTTTGGATTCATTTGCTGTATAATAAGTATACGGTTTACTTATTATCCGTTGAAAAGTTATGCGGTGATAAAAAATGAAACCAAAAATATACGGTTTTTGAATTTTGCAGTTTTTTTAATTTAGTGAATTCTAAACAATGAATTTTAAAGATAAACTTATTACCTACAATTTAATGTATATCTCGTTGATGTCAGGAAACCAGACATAGGGTAGCATCTTCACAAACTTTCATATAATTTTCGTAAATATTTGTAAAAGTATATTTTTCGCTACTAAAAAATTCCGCTTTAATAGAATTTGAAAAGAAGAAAAAAATTATATATAATAAGTATATTTTAATTGTCTAACGGATCTAATAGAAGGATGTGAATTTAGCACTATGCTGAAAAAATTAAAACATTGACCTTTATTAAAATATTTCTTGTTGCGGCATTATCATGAGCGGCATTACCATACAATTAAATATGAGTCAAAATTGGCCAAATTATTTGAAACCATAAATTTATAATCCTTCAATTGCAAACGCAAAAATACCAATAATTATTTGTTGTACATCAATGTTTAGGAAATTTTGTCTTCTTTTCAAATATGTATACAAATTTTTACAATACGAACATTTATTGAATACTTTTTGCAAAAAACACTGAGAAAGCATAGATTTGTGATTTTTTGCATATTTTTAATTTTTCATTATGCAATAAAATTCTTGTTAGTTAATAGTTTTGAATGATATTTTACACTTAAGTAGATTTTTTGATGCTTAATTCAATGCGCTCTTCACTTTTTTAGATTTGTCTAAAAAAATCTCGTAATTCCCAAAAAACTTAAAAAAATTCCAAAAATGGGATTTTTTTTTTACTATATCTTTTCAACCGATACAGAAGAGCAAAAATTTCTATTGCAAAACAATTACAAATACATTAGACTATATAAAAAGTATAACTCTTTTTTTATTCCAGCTTTGCGATTTGAGAAATTCAGGCGGAAATTCGAAATTTGTTGCAAAAATAAGTCATATTTGGGAAACCCTGGTTCTCGCAAAAATCAATTTTGAAAAGTTTTCTTTCCTTTAAGGTATTTTCTGTTTAGCTATCATTCAGAAAAAAGTAAAAATTATATATGTTACTTAAGAAAATGTTTATATAACAAAAAAAAGAATATGACCACTTTTTGGCAAAAAAAAAAAAAAAAAAAACGGGAAAAAATTTACTTTTTTTCAAAGTTCAAATTTAAATGCCTGTAACTTTTGACTCCGTAAATATTTTTACAAAATTCTTTCTTTGCACAATTTTTCTATTTATTGTTAATGAAATAAAATTGAAAAAAATTAAGTGAATGTTGGACCCGCTGTAGCGAAAGAACTTCACCAAGACAGGCTAAAAAGTAAAAATTTTAATTTTTGAAGCTTAATATCTCTTAAACTAAAAGAATATATGCATACGTCAATATTTTTTTTATAGATCTCAACTAGCAAAATACTCCTATATAAAAATCTTTCAAATCGGTTCAGATATAACTTTGGGACCCTGTGGACCCGCCCCCTGTAAGTCTATATGGTCCATGTTCAAAACTTAAACTCGCCTACACCTCTACTATCATTTCATGGAAATCGGAACAGCCGTTCCGAAGTTCCATAATTATTTCCATTTCATTTTTTGAATCGCACACTATGCGTGGTCTGCTCACCTCCCATATAACGTTAAATTTGAAAAAGTTGATGGTGCGTATATAGATTAGGCTGAGCCAAATATAACATTCGCGCTTGTTAAGATTTTTTTTAAGTTTCAAATTAAAACCTCCACAACTTTTGCACGCATTGATAAATATGATTAACGCAAATAGATTTTGTATGCATAAATAGTAAGGTGATCGATTATTCCACTTTTTGGAGAAACCGGTTTTCGAATAGTTCGAATAGTTGGTATTTTGAAAAAACCGGTTGCACTTTTTTAAATTCAGAAAAAACCGGTTAACTGCTTTTTTTTGCAGAAGTTAATGTTTCTACCAAAAGACTACATTTCTTAAAGAAAAAATCAATAAATATTATGATGTTCAAGTTAAAATATATTACACATAATTATTTTTGGAAATAACTATTAATCCAATAAGAACGAGAAAGAAATAGTCGGTCAAGTCCGACAATACCCTACTCTATTATGTGCACCAAATTCGGGGAAGTGTCTTCTTTTCTAAACCTGTGGAATTGTGGGCCAATACTATGTTCAATTATGGACCGATCTTCATGAAATTCGGAACACAGATAACTTATATGGAACTTACATGTGTAAAAAAAAATTCTTACTACATTTAAGGGATTTATGATCGTTAAACCCCTTTTCCGGGAGGATATTTGCATGGCGCTAGTTTAAATAATGGAACGGTCGTAACCAATTTCAACACGCTTCGTTCTTAGACTATAAGAAACCTGTGTGCCAAATTTCAAAATTTAATACATGTTCAAAATTGTGACCTGTATTTTAATTAATTAATTAATTAAAAAAAAAAATAGTTTAAGGTTAAAACGAAATTAATTATTGTAATATTAAATAAATAAATTAGTAATAATTACTTCAATTGTAACACCTGTAATATTTTTACACTTAATTTGAATGTTTTAGTCTTTTTTTTATTCAATATTTTCTTCATTTTTCAAAGATTTTGTTTTAAAAAAGTTTCTCTAAAACATTCAAATTAAGTGTAAAAATATTACAGGTGTTACAATTGAAGTAATTATTACTAATTTATTTATTTAATATTACAATAATTAATTTCGTTTTAACCTCAAACTATATTTTAAAAACATTACAAATAATACTCTAAAAAATATTCATAAATTTCGATTCAAATATCAGTATTTAGTACATATTTTTTGAAATAAAAAGCTATTTTTAAAACCGGTTTTTTGTGTTGAAAAAACCGGTCTATTCGATATTCGAAAAATTAACATTTTGAAAAAACCGACAGCACATTAACAAAAAAAAAACCGGTTTAAAAACCGGTTGGAAAACCGTATCGATCACCCTAATAAATAGTCATTAATAAAACTTCAAATCGACGTTAGTGTCAGAAGAAAGCAAATTTTGAAAATATTTTTACTTAAAATTTTAAAATTTTTGGATTTTCCTTTTATACATATATATTTATTTTCAATATAATTTTATTCATTAATGATTTTATCCCATTAAATCCCTTTCATATTCACTACCTTCTTTAGTGTTAAATATTAAAGACCATATTTTTAAAAGCTTTTTAGGTAAGAAATAAAATTATTCAAACTTTTTGTTTACCTTTTTGGGATATACTCATATAAATCGTCTGTATTTATTATATAATTGTTAGAAAAAATATTCCATTTAGCCGTGAGACAAATCATTGTGATTGCATGTTTTAATAAAAATCCAAATTAAAATTGTATTGTAAATGTTATTGATGAATTTAAATAAAATATTTGAATGTGAAAAAAATAAAAACTAAAAAAATTATAAACAGATTTTATTATTTTATGTGGGAAGTATACCATGAACAGAAATGAGGAATTTAAAAAACGAAAGAATTTTTATGATAAAATTTAAATTATGTATATAATATATAATATTTTTAAATTTAAATGACTCAACCTGATTTCCTTCTTTAAGAAAGACTTCTCTCATTGAAATATTCATATGACTGGACATGTGACAAACTCTAAAACAATTTAGAATAAAACTGTCTGCTTTGTGTATATAAACAATATTGTTTTGTATTATTTGAAAATGTTCAAAATGTTTGTTTTTTTTTTTTTTTTTTTTTTTTTTTTGTTTATTTCTGCGGTCATAGATTTTAATATTTATTACACAGAATTTTGATAAACACAACCAAAATCTCATGAAATGTTAGGCCAAATGAAAAAAGCAATAAAAGCTATAAAAACCAATTTATAACAATAATTTTACAAATTTCAATGTTTACGATATCGATGACGTTGTTGATGATGGAGAATGGATGATTATGAGAATATAGGCGGAGGAAATCATAATGCCAATGATAATGAAAATGGTGTTGATGATGACGTTTATGGTGTTTATGTGTTATAATCGAATTTAACTACAACTGGTCTATGTTTATTTTAGGAAAAAATAAATTAAATAATAAATATATGATTTACAAGCGCTAGGAGATTACAGGGTTTTAATAAATATTTTGCTTGTTTAAAATACCATTAAATAAGGACTGCGCACGAAAAAATCCGTGCATGCTCTTGGACTTATAACTTTTGATGTGTTGAAAAATAAATAATTATGTTAACTGATTTACATTTGCCATTGTGCTCACTAGCTCTGTGCTAATTTTCATGGTTATAGCGAGACTAGTTTTTCTTAAAATGGAAATTGAACAAAAAACACCAAAACACATAATTGAAAATATTCATGAAATCTTACATCGGTTATATAAAACAATTGCTAGGAAGGCAGTTGTGTCAAAAAATACAGTTTCTTGGGTCACAATATTATACAAAGAAGTCATGGTCACTGAATGAAAATCTGGTAGTGGAAGAAAAATAGTATGTTAAGGCTATAGGAGCCAGACAATATAGAAAGGATTTTCAGAGAAAACCCACTCATCTCTGGAAGAAAAGTGTCACAAAAAGTTAATTGCTTTGAATTTTTATCAGAAAAGTTGAAAGGAAATCTTTCCTGAAGACGTATAAAGTACAAAAAATCCTAATAGAAATGCAAAACAAGAATTTGGAAGTGAAAAAATAACGTGTAAGTTCTTCAGACTAATTTTTTCCGTAATTATGATTAGTGTATAATAGCCGATGAAACGTTCGTATAGGCTTTTTTCAACTTCCTGGCCAGGAATTCTATGTTACAGATGCTAGAAGGAATATGGCAGAAAAATATCGTGTATCAAAGAAATCAAAATCCCAAGAATGTTTTTATTTTGGGAAGCAATATAATATGCGGAAAAGAAGCACTTCATTCATAAAAACTGATTCCGTTAACACAGAAATATACGTGAATGAGTGCCCTTGGAAAATATTTCTCCCTTTGCTAAGAAAATACAATATATCCACTTTTTTCTGACCTGTTCTCGGTTCTTCTCATTACAGCAACAAAACAATGGAGTGGTAAAAAAGAAATTGTTAGTGTTTATGCCAAAAGACGCTAGTCCATAAAATTGACCGGAACTCTTAGCAATTGAAAGATATTGGCCTCTAGTAAAAAATAATTTAAAGAACATGAAAAGCTCAGCTTAAAATGAAGTGGAGTTTAAAAATAAGTGGATTTATTCGTGAAAAAAAGTGACCGAAACACAATAAAGCCTTTAATTGGAAGAATTCTGGAAAATGTCAGATATTTCCTTAAAAATCAACAGAAAATAATTTATTCTTTTATGTTTAGAACTTGAACATAAGAGTCATTAATAAAAATATAATTTAAAAAAAAATCGTCTATTGGTTTGGTTTCTATAAGCAGATTTGCATGCACGGATTTTTTCGTGCGCAATCCTTAAATACAATTTTAAGCTAAACATTTGTACATGTTTTTTGTAAAGTTTAACACGATATTTTATTTTAGTTTAAAACGATATTTTATTTTAGCGTTACTTTACTCTTTAAAAATACAAATGAAATTAGTTTAACACATACGTACATCTGCTGCAATATTTTAATTTCTTTATTTTTTTAATACTCGTATCACCTCTATTTCGTTTACTTTAAAATTTGATTAAACATTTTCAAATCAAACTAATATCCACCACCAAGTAATGCTATTTGTGTGTTTCATATTAAAATTGAAAATAAGTTTTCATTTAACTGCACACCTGCATACAATTTTACCATAAATGAAAAACTTATATTTATTTTCCAAAAATATGCTCCACATGTGATTGCCTATTTGCCTAGTTTAAATATGCCAAAAATGCCAGCTTAAAAACTACCCACATAGTTTTGGATAAAAACAACTTTTTAACTTTTATTACTTTTCATAATTTTTTTTTTTTTAGAGAAAATGATTAAAATCAAAAGGTAATAAATTTTTCACTTTACGTTTTTGTGCAAATATTTTAGGAAGAAAAAAGAAAAAAAAAAAAAAAACGAAACGAAACGAGTGTAACCACAATGGCCAGCCAGGTGTTTGTATGATGAGTACTTTATACATTAAAAAAAAGCCTTTTTGGTTATAAAAGTCTATATTTCGTTCCATCTATATTTCATACACATAGAAATTGTATAAATATAGTTTTTTGTTTAATACTAAATATGTAAATTAGTTTTTTCTGTATTCTATGAATGTGTCATAGAATTTACTTTGTTTGTTTGCATATTTTTTTAAATGTACCCTATATAGTAGTTTGTAGAATGGATGAGAATTTTGCAAATTTTAAATAATGATATGGAGTTTGAAGAAAATTAAGTTTAAATAAAAGAATAAATTAAAAAAAAAAAGAAACATCTAATTTGAAGTCTTAACTTTCTTTAAACCAAAATAGACTATTTTTACACAATTTTCAAAAAGTTCATAAAATGTTTTTTTTTTTTTTTTTTTTTTAATTTATTTTTAATGCTTATTCGATATCATTTTATATAATTAAAAAAAACTAAGTTCACACAGTAATCCAAGCCATATGAAACTGTGAATGTACCTCGCGAAAAACCGTCTTTCATGTTCAAACTTTGGGACTATATACTACGTTGACTATTTCGGGCACATCAAAGAGATATAGCGTAAAATACGCATAATTACAACAGGAAGAAATACTTATCCCAAATCTTTTATTCGGTTGAGGAATGCACAGACCCAGCCCAAAAAACCAAATATTTTAAAAATTTAAAAAATTTTGTTATCAAAACTCGATTACCCTGTATGTAACTGCTGAAAGTCTGCAAAATAAAAGAAATGGTGCAGAATCTATCCACAAAGTCCGGTTAGTTAATATATGATAGAGTGAGATCAAAAAGTATAAACGCACAAACAAAAAGTGTAGACAAATGGGAAAAACTTAAGTAATTTTTAGACATCTTCCCAAATTTTTTGACTTTGAACAACAATTATGACTAAAAAGAATCACTATATTAGTTTCAAGTCTTGTGAGTTCAGAGTTCAGAATCAATTTCTTTAAAATATTATTTAAAAGTAGTTAAGGAGTGCGTTCGAAAAAATCTTAACATGTATAATATAAAATAACTTGAAAATGGTTGATCTCAGTGTTTCAATTCTTTTTTTATTTAATTGATAATTTATTACAGATCACAGAAAAATATAACCTCTAACCACTACCTATGAACTTGTCGATCATTTTGGGTAACCCTTCCGTTAGAGATTTGATAGTTGCTTTAGTCACTTTTTTGAACAGTGTGCACATCTTCTTTTAAAATCTTCGGTATTTTCTGACAACTTTTTTGTGCCCTTTAATTCAATTTTCACAAGAGCTCAATATCTCTCCACTGGTCTAAGCTATGGACAATTTTTAAAATTGACCTCTCTTGGTACAAAAACTATATTATTGTTTTGGTACCACTCCAGACCTTTCTTAACGTAGTAACATGATACCAAATGGGTCTAAAAATATGTGGACACGTTGTGCTCTCTCACGAAAGGAAGAAGTCTTTTTTGCAAATATTACTTTGTGCATATTTTGGTATTTATAGATCCGAATGTATCAAATGACTTTCCTGTTTTGCTGCAACTGCAAAAAACTTGTTATACCAGGAATTTTGTAAGAAATTTTTTCTGCTTTTGGGTCCTAAACTTATCTTTAACATTGTCTCGAGCATTAACCATAAAAAGTTTTGACACATAAGCTGCGAAAATTCTGACAGCACATACGTTTCTTCGTCAAAAATACAATTTGAGTATTTTTGTATGAAATTTGGTTTTAATTTCCGTTTCTTCGTCAATAATACAACTTGAGTATTTTTGTATGAAATTTGGTTTTAATTTCCGTGTCCTATTCTGGGGTTCTAAATTTTTTGCAGCATTCCTGTTTGGAACTTTTTGGATTTTATATGTTATCAACTCTCAATTAGTTTTAAATTTTAGCACCAAATAGTCAAAGCACTGAGATAACTGAGCTGCTTTTCTACCAGATGTGTTTGGTGTTCCTTTCAATATGACTTAAATTTTCTGGCCTTCCCAATGTCATGTGATCCTTTTTTTCTTTCCGAACCAGATTTCATATCAATGGCCAAATTCTCCTGATACTGTTTAATAATATTAGAAACAGTTTGACCGCAGAAATTTTATTATTTTATTATTTTTTGTAGGACCTATTAGGATTTTTTTTTTAAATTCTTTAATAATTTGTAGCACGTAAGTCTTTTCCTTCACTCATTTTGATGAAAATCACTACAAATCAACATAGTTGTTATTAAAAATAATAATTGACGAATTTTTGCATGATAACTAGAAAAAAAAAAAAATGTTCAATATTGATTCCGAAAAAAGTTATGAGGCAAAACGTGTGTTAAGATTTTTTCGATCGCACTACTTATTTTGACTCCAAGTTGTAATATTGTTACCATTCACTCTCTTCTAATTTAAAAATTTTTTAAAAAGTATTTATACATTTGTGAAAGATAAATTTACAGAAATTATTGTAGGTAAAAAAACTATCCGATGTTTTTAATAGGGGTCAGTCTACAGCCTTCAGAATTTTACATTTTCCCTGGTATGTTGATTGTATGGATGTGTATAATTTTATATATCCATACAGTGCGTATAACCGTATGGATAAAATTTCCTTTATCATGGAGTTCTAAATCCTGAAACTACTTTATTTTTCTTGAAACTGAATTCTATTTGTAACGTGAGAGCTGATTAACATTTCTCTTAGTTTAATATGCATAATTTTGAAAACGTCAAAAAATGCTTATTGTTCTGAATTATCATAAATTTTAATATAATTCCTGTAAAAATATTAATGTGCTATTTATCCCTTAAAATTTTAGAGTTATTTGCATTTAAAATTTCAACTGCCTCAATTTTGCAAAATCTTGATCCAGTTTTTTCCATATAAAGATTCCGGCCGATATTGTGAGAATTTTCCATTAAATACAACGTTGTCTATCGAATACAGAAAATTTAAAGTAAAAATATTTATCGAGTCCAAAGTTAACAATCTTGAATTTAACATGCGCGAATGTTATATTCATATATTTTTGTATCAGAGTTTACATTGGTCCTTGAACTATTTGTAAAAAATTTCGTTGACGTTTCACCTTATATGGGAGGTGGGTGGAACACGCCCATTTCCAAGTTTATATCGACGACCGAACTATCCGTACAAAATTTCGTTGTCGTACTTGCTTTTGTTTAAAAGATATCAGAAGAAAAGTATGAAATGAAGCAACAAGAGGCACCCTGTGTTTCTAGTTTTTAGCCCATAACTTTTTTGTTTATTAACTGATTTTGCTCGTTTTCAATAACAAACAAACCTTATATAAGATAAATATTTGAGCCAAATTTCCCCCTACGTTGTCCCGTTCGAGCCCAATCCTGCTTTCAATAGACAGGCAAACGGACAGACGGACGGACATAGCTAGATCGACTCAGAATCGAACCAGGACCCAGAAAATATATACTTTAGGGGGACTTAAATAATTCTTTTGACATAAAACACACGGAATGACAAAATCAATATACCCCCCGTCTTTTTGATGGTGGGTATAAAAATTGCAATAACTAGGATTTTTTTTTTTTTTTTATTTTTTGGTCAAAACATTGTTTACAATTTTTTTTTTTACTCAACTAAAAGTCGTTAAAAAAACATATTATTTTATACTTTTCTAAAAGACTTTTTCACCAAGACGATTTCATAATTAAATAAGTGAGAATATTACATTCGGCTTGGCTGAATCTATTTCTTCTTATATGGCAGTTAGAGTGGGCGGTCTACGCCTATTTTTGTTTTCGACTTTAGAATGATTCTCGAACTACCTTTACAAAAGTTCCTTGTCGTACATGCCATTTTTAATAAATCAGCAGAAAAGTATAAACTGAAGTAACAATGAACACTAGGGTGGTCAAGAATTCCTTTTTGCAAGCTACATTTAAACGTACTTAAAATTATGAAAGGGGATATCATTTAGATGACGGACATTTACGTCGATAATCCTAGTACAAATCTTAAAAATTTTTATCACCAATATTAATGATTTATACATCAAACGATAGCTAAAGAAAAACAAATATACCCATATTTTTTTAATTTCTCCAAAATGGCTAATGAGAAGGACAAAATGGACATGTTAATAAAAATAACTCATACTATAAAATTACGTAGAAATAAAAAGTATAATTGTTGATGTTTACTTTTTTCCAAAAATTACAAAATATGGGTATAATAGTTTTTTATTTGCTATCGTTTGATGTACATATCATTAATTTTTGTTAAGCTTAATTTTTTTATGATTTGTTCTGGATTCATCAACTTAAATAGTCGTGTTGCATCATGTTCCAATCATCGGAGGAAGTTGAAATTTGGCAAATAATTTCTAAATGAAATGCCTTTTCATAATTTTAGGTACGTTTAAGAATTCTATACACTTCGGTTATCTTTATACAATGTTGGACCACACTAATGGACACCCTATGTTTCTAGTATTTATTTAGCCCACAACTTTGCTTTGCCATAAACCCTGCTTTCAACAGACAGATAGACGAACCTACGGACAGATGGGCAGACATAAGAGTAATTCCATATCAAAACGGACAAAAAACAGTCATTTTCGGATTTCATGTCTCCGATTTCAATGAAATTCGCTACAGTTATTACGTATTACAAGTGTTGCTCAAATTGCAAACTTTCAGACTTAAGACCTTTTCCGGTCTAAAAATATGACGTTTTAAAAATTTAAAAGCTATCAAATTTTATCCAAAAGTGTACATAGTTCATTGCTCATAACTTCTAAACTATACATTATAAAATTCTAATTTGTATCTCATTTAGTAGAAATAGATAAAGGCTTTAAAGTTACGCATATAAAATTTATTTACTTCGAAAGTTTAAATGTCAAAATATATAATATAATATTAAAAGATGAATATCTCAAAAAACGGTATTTTAAAATTCTTAAACAAATTATATATTGATAACTTAACTCCATTCTATATTCGTGCCAAAATTCAAGTTGGAGTCTGTTTTGGTTTAGGATTTATGAAGCAAAATATAGTAAAAAGCTATTTTTTTGTATGTAAAAACTTAAAATATTTACAAAAATTAATTTAAATTATTATTTTTTATTTAAAAAATATGAAATTTTATATACAAAATTTGACTTTGGTTTATATTTTGTTACATAACTTCTAAACTAAATGAGTGTCCAATATGAAATTTTGCACGGGTATGGACAAGAGTTGTGTTAACATTATATAATTTTTTAAGAATTTTAAAAATGTCGTTTTTGGAAATATAAAGATTTAATTTTTATAAATTTAAATTTGACCTTTGAACTTTCAAACTAAATAAATTTACATTACATAATTTTGAAGACAATATCTTAATCTTTAAAATGATTAATGAATTTAAATTTTATTGTGTATAGTTTAGAACTTATAAGTAATTAAATTTTATTTTGGTCCATAACTTCTAAACTAAATGAGACTCCACTTACGTCAACATTATATATTTTTTTCAGAATTTTTAAAATACCGTTTTTTGAAATATAAAAATATAATGATTTGATTATTATAAGTCCAACTTTGACCTTTGAACTTTTGATTTAAAAAAAAATTTATAAATATCTTTATAAAGGTAATATTACTACCGTTTATAGTTTAGAAGTTATTAGCAATTAAACAAATGCACCTTTGTAAATTTTTTAGGTTTTTCTCGTTTTTCAAACCGTCATATTTTTGGACCGGAAAGGGGCATGAGTCTAAAATTTGATGATTTGGGAAACACTTCCAATTGCCAATATCTGTAGTGAATTTCATTGACATCGGAGATGTCAAGTCCGATTGCTGTCCGTTTTGACATGGAATCACTCATAAGTAAATCGACTCAGAATTTAATTAGAATCCAGATTTTAACCCCTAAATGCTCAAGGTCAGCGATTTTTATGAAAAAATATATTATATGTAAAATGTCGCAAAAATCATAACTACGTTTTTAGTTTTTCCAAAAAAAAATTTTAAAGAAGTTATTTAAAAAAAAGATACTCTCCAAAAAAAAAAAATTATTAAGAATAATTGATAAACAGAAGAAGTAGCTTTATAAATTGTAGTATAAAATGTAATAAAATGATCGGAAATAAAATATATTAATCCAATGATTAACAAGTATTCAATAAGTATGATATTTATGAAGCATTTATGTACTTTTTGAATTTAAAAATGAATTTATTTTGAATTAAATGCTGTCAAATCTGGCATCAGGCGGGCGTACAAAATATACATTCGGTATTTGAAGATTTTTTCTTATTTATGCTTGAAGATGTGGACACTCTTCTTGGAGAGAATGTTGTGCATCGCAGGATAATCCAGGTTTGTGTTGATGTATCCTTTTGTACAATTGCCAGTTATTAACAATTGTTAATTGTTAAAGATACTTTATATGTCTAACTTTGTCTTTTCATTAGAATTTTATGAAGCCTCATTGAACTATTCATTAATTCAACTCCACCCATGTGACAATTGTAGTCCGTTATAATTTAAGGACACAGACTAAATCTAACGGTTTTATTGAGTCGTTAAGTAACTCTTGATTAAGGAACAACTCTCGTATCTTAAGTGCAGTCAGGCGGATGTTTTTTGTTTGAACTTGCGTCTGACTTTCGCATTGGCTAGGGTTTGTCGTCGAGTGAATATACATTCACATCTTTCGAGGCTTTTCTTTTGTCATATCCATTCGGATTATATAAAACTCAAGAACTGAATTCGGGAATTCTTACTTTCTATACGAAAGTATAGATTGGCGACTTAGCTTGTTTTTATTGTATATTTATAAAACAAATTAAGGCATTTTATATTCGTATTCGACACAATATCTCTTTATTTTTTCTATTAAATTTAGTATGAATAGCATTTGTATCATAAATTTATCGCATCTATATGAATGAATATGAAAAATATGAGGATAAAACTAAAAACCTAAAACCAACAAAACACTAAAAAATAGCAATATTAAAAATATAGTTGTTCATAAACTGCCTTCTGTGTGAATTTTTTAGGTATATTTGCATTCTTACATGATGCCGTTTTATTAATCAATTAAAAATGTGAACAACAAAAGTAAAAAAATAAAAATATGTTTTTTGCAAAAAAAAAAAAAAAAAAAACAATTTTATTAGATATAAATTCGATAAACGAAAAGTAAAAACAATTTTAATAAAAATGACATAAAGAAACAATATTAAAATTTTGTAAACTAAAGACATAAAAAGCTTAAACTGTACACAGAAGAAAAATTGTGAAAAATTTCAATCAAATTGTTAATCAGAATTTTAAAATTATTTCAATTACTTTTATAATTAAAAAAAAAAAAAAAAAATACTCAAAATCAAACTATTCTAAAGCAGGGACACGCAAAATGGTGCACACGTGCAAATGATCTCTTAATTTTGTCACATCTATATGCTCTTACATGTGGAGAAGAGAATAATTATTTATTAATTTTATATATTTTTAATACTTTTTTAAGCAAATTGTTTTAATATTCCATGATAGTTTTTATTACAGACCATAAATTGTTTAAAAGCAACAGATATTATGAAATTATAAGCTTAAAAATTGATTTCTTGCACAATATAAGTGCAGGAGAGTTATACAGACCATACACAAAAAGAGAATGTAAAATTTAAGAGCGCCGATCCCTGTTCTAAAGGCACGTTCAGACTAGTCAAATATTTGACCAAAATGACGCACATTGGGGTAAAAGGGGTCGAAAATGGCGATTAATTCAGGGAAAAGTGATATCTATATTTTAATGATCGCGTTTGATTTATTGATTACTAGTAAAAAAATTCAGCTTTCGAATTTTAAGATTTTTTTAGCAGAACGGTAATGTCTGTCCGTCCGTCTATACATTAGATTATTAGTTAAATAGATCGACAATTATGCATAATTCAGAGAAGGGTGATATTAACACTTTAACGATCACGTTTAATTTTTCTATTTATTAGTAAGTAAAAAAAAATGCATTTTTAGAATTATAAGATGTTTTTTGGCTGAATGGAAATGTCCGTCCTTCTGTACACTTGGGTTAAATGAGACGAAAATGACGTTTAATAAAGAAAAGGTGATATCCAAATTTTAATGATCACGTTCTATTTTTTTCTAATTATTATTTAGTAAAAAAATGCATTTTTAGAATTCTAAAATACTTTTTGGCAGCATGGCAATGTCGGTCCGTCTATACATTTGGGTTAAATGGGTCGAAAATGCCACTCAATTCAGGGAAAGGTGATATCAGAATTTTAATACTTATATTTGGTTTTCTTATAAGTCGGCAAGTGGAAAAAATATTTTTTGAATTTTAAGATTTTTTTTTTTTTTGAAAGAATTTTAATGTCCGTCCATCTGTCCGTACGTTTGTTAATTTTTGCAGACTTTCCAATTCAAAATCGTTTAACTTTTGACTCAATAAAGATAACAACTAAAAATTTTTTTTGTTCGATAGATAATTTTGCTTTTTAACCAACTAAATAAAATATAGTAAAATCCGTTGAAAATATTTGACTATGTATGACAAAATGTTAAACAAGATCTTGTAAAATTTAGATTTTTGAGATTTCAAATGTATATAACTTGAAAAATATATAAGATAAGTAGTACATGCAAGCATGTTTTCTCAAGGATTTATCAAGGACATAAGGGAGATATATAAATCTTGGAAATCGGATAAGGAATAAAAATTCGCTAGTGGTTAAACTTTTTCCATGACACTAGTACCCTATTTTGAAACCCCATAGTTCCGCTCTTGATGCGTATATGGGATCCTGCTTCTAAACTCAATGATACTGTCCTCTGCTATGCCTATGTCAAATTTCATGCAAATCCAACCAGCCGATTAAAAGTTACAGATTTATTTCGAATCTTCCTCACTGTTTAATGTTTGATAAAGCAAAGAAAATGTCTGCACTTAAGCTGTTTTTTGTATGAAATCTACTGGAGTTTTTTTGAAAAAAAAAAAATTTCTCAAATCGGGCTATATATGCGCACGATTTTTTTCCATAATATTAAAGTGGACAACATATACTATTTTCAGAAAATTTTCAGAACAAACATCCTGTAACATTTTAAGTTGCATTCCATGAAAATTGAAAATTGGTGTATTTTAGGACAACCCAGGAAAAATTTTATTAGTTCTACAACTAGTTCCAGAACACATGAAAATAGCCTGTACTTGTTCTACTTTGGTGTTGCGACCAATGATTTTTGTTTGAAATTGTCAACTCCAGAACTGGTTCTGTGGAAGTGTTAGCTATCCAGTACCCATTCTATGGAACGGTTCCAGAACTAGTTCTTTAATCAGTGATTTTTGTTTGAAATTGTCACATTCGGAACTAGTTCCATGGAAACGTTAGGGAATGGTTTCAGAATCTGTTTTTTATTTTTTATTTTAATGGGCTATTTCCTAAAGGCCATTTTCAAAATCAATTTTACCCAGGAAAAATTTTAGAACATGTTCTAAAATTATTAGTTCTAGAACTGGTGTAATCAGAACCACTTCAGATTCTTTAATATCATCATCAGAACTAGTGATATCACAACCAATTCCGATACTAATGGAGTAGAACAGTGATGCGCACATACACTAATAACCATTTGCGCTTGTGTGTGTAAAGCAGCAAAAGACTTGACTTGATTTGCATTGATCTTAACGAGAGAGCAGCAGTCAAACGTAGTAGTTTATAGTGTACGCATCTCTGGAGTAGAACCTTATTCTGGTTCTGAATTCATTTTAAAGAATGTTTTAGAGAACTAGTGCTTAAGAACTAATTCTGTATGACCTCTGCACATTACTTCTGAGAACAAATTACTGGTTCTCGAATGACTGCCTAGTACTATTTAAAAAGCTTGTATAAACAATTCCAAAAATTAAAAAAAAAAGAAAAAAGAGTATTTACATAAATGGATTTTAAAACTTGCTTTTAAAAAAAAGCCAATTAGAATAAAAAACAGGTTCTGAAATCGTGCTCTTACGCTTCTATAGAACTAGTTCTGAATGTGATAATTTCGAACAAAATTCATTGATTAAAGAACTAGTTCTAGAACTGTTCCATAGAACGGGTACTGGCTAGCTAACACTTTCACAGAACTAGTTCTGGAGGTGACAATTTCAAACAAAAATCATTGGTCGTAACGCCAAAGTAGAACAAGTACAAGCTATTTTCATGTATTCTGGAACTAGTTGTAGAACTAATACAATTTTTCCTGGGTATTTTGTAAATACTCTTGTTTTACAAAACTTTAAATTTCAAAATTCAACTAAGCGCCACTTTTTACACATTTTACCCCAACATTTGACGTAACCATTATATCAAATATTTTTTAACTTCTCCATTTTAATGGGAAAATGTTTTTTACTTATCATTAATCATAGCTAACATTTATTGAATCTTGTTTAACGCTATTTTCTCTTACAAAACAGTTGCAAGATCAAACAACATAAAACAATTTTTTTGTAAAACTAGTGGTTATGCAAATTTGCTCAAGTATTTGACAAATGTGAACATAGCTTAACAAATTAAAGTAAAATTTTACATAGAAAAACAAAATATACAATTTCAATTAAGAATAATAAATATTAAATTATTTTATAAATCGAAATTAAACCTATGAAAAAAGTTATATATTTAATTATACAAATTGTCACTAATTTTTTTTTTTTATATCTGATTAATTTATTAATTAAAACAATTAGACAAAAAACTGAAAGTCGATAAATTGTTTTATTTTTAGAAACAAATATTAGAAAATTTTAATTTTGATAAATTTAACAATTGATACAATTAAAAAAGTAATTGGAATAGTTTTTATCTTTGATAAATCGTTAGTAGGCCATATATTTTCAATGTAGAAAGATTTCAAGATTTCTAATCACATATTATTTTTTTTTAATCTTTCTAGATTTAAATCAATATAATTGATATTAAAACGCAATGATGACGACTTCACATAATTTCTTCAGTAACCCGTATGCAATATTTCATGGTCCACCTTCAAAAATGGGACCACCCGAATCACCGATCAACAATTTCGCCCTCGATTTACATACCACACCAAAACCACGAAATTTAGAAAGAGATGAAAGACCACCGCCATATACGCCGCCGCCACCACCCACACCTCCTAGGTAAGGTTTATATTACCAAAAAAAAAAAACTTTTCAAAACAACATTCAACATACCATTTTAATGAAAAAGCATATAAATATATATATGTACCAAAAAAGTTGTTGGACCAACCGAAAAAAAATAAATATTTTCTTCAATCAACAAAAGTAACTACAATCAACATGGTTCGCTAAATTTAAAAGAAATATTAAAAAATATCTAAATTTATAAAAGAAAATAAATATTCGACCAATTTTTGAAATCAAAAAAATTAATAAAAGAAAGACTCTTGAAATTAAATAAAAATTTGAAAAAATTAAAAAATTTTAATAAATATTTTAAAGTAATTTGGTAATTAAATTTTTTTAAAAAAATTATCTCTTTAAAAATTTTATTTTTCCATCAATATTTTATGTGGCTTATGTATGTTTATCTTACAAACAAAATTTATGCATAATTTTATTAAAATAAATTCCAGCAAATATTTATCTGTAATAATTTTGATTTATTTATATGAGTATAAAAAAAAAAAAGAATTAAACAAAAAAAAAAAAAAAAAATATTGATTATGTTTATTAAAAAAATAAAATAAATCAAAAACATTTTATTTAATATTTATTTATACATGTAATTTTGATTGGTTTGATTGGATTATTTTATATGTAAATTAAGTTTATGTAAAATCTTATTAGAAATTAATTTAATTTATTCATTTTATTTAAGTAAATATTGAAAAAGAAACATTAACTTTATATGTTTAAAAAGAGTACAAAAATACCCTTTAATATGAAAATTAATATTATTACATTTCAAATTTTTGACATCATATTTATAAAGCTTCAACTTTAAGTTACTTTACTTTATCTGTCCCTTATACTACGTTTATACGTGAGTTTTATTTTCAAATAGTTTGCAAATAACTTACTTAGGTAAACATTTACTGATTTTTGTAATCATTTGCAAACCATTTTCAGAATAAAGAAATAAATATATATCTGTTTTCCGTTAGCCTTATGGACAGTGAGTTAAGTTTTTACAATTTATTTTTATTAAAAATAAACTGCCGTATAAACCTATTACATTATTAAAGTATTTATTATTCTTCAATATTGATTAAATTAAATAAATTATTTTCGCATCAATTGACGTTTATGTACCCTTAGTAATTGAAGAACTCAATCTAAAGAATACTTGACTAGCTCTAAGATAAGTTCCTGTTAAAATAACTAGCTAAACAGTTTGAAATATTATATAATAAGTATGTCTCAAAATATCTAGCAAAGTTGCAAGTGCATAGCCGTCATCATAAATGCAACAAAAAATCTATTTTGATGGATTTAAATAGAGTGATTTCTTTTCATACGCCATTTAATTTTTAACTTATTCCGATGCATGTTGGGGTAAAATGTGTCAAAAGTGGTGCTTAATTGAATTTTAAAATTTAAATTTTTGTAATAAAGTTGGCTACCGAAGAAAAATAGACAAAATTATGTATCAATATCAATTAAAACCTTTAAGCTATGTTGCGTTGTTTTCTTATAAGTAGATGTCAAAATTAAGAATTTTTTTACATATTTGAAAAATAGTAAAAAATTAAATTTGTATCAATTATCATTGTATTTATTTTAAATAAAAAGTCTTTTAAGGTAAAATTAAAAAAAAAAAAAAAAACATAAACTTCAGATGCTTGAAAGTACTTTTCTTCAAGTATTTGTAAATTATATTTTGTTCTAATATTTTTGTTATTTTTTTGAAAATTGTCCTAAAATACAAAAATTTTCAAATTTCATGGAATGCAACTTAAAATGTTACAGGACGTTCGTTCTGAAAATTTTCTGAAAAATAGTCTTTATTGTTCACCTTGATATTATGAAAAAAAAAAATCGTGCGCATATGTAGCCCGATTTGAGAAAATAATTTTTTTCCGAAAAAAAAATACTCCAGTAGATTTCATACAAACAGCTTAGCAAAGGATAGTAGCATTTTTAATTTAGAAGTAAGATCCAATATACGCATCAAGAGCAGAACTATGGGGATTCAAAATGGGGTTCTAGTTTCATTGAAAAGGTTTAACCACCAGCGAATTTTTGTTCCTTATCTGATTTCCAAGATTTTTATATTAACATAAAGTCCTTAATAAATACTTAAACATGCTTGCATGTACTACTTATCTTATATATTTTTCGAGTTATACACATTTGAAATTCCCAAAATCTCAATTTTACAAGATCTTGGTTAAGATTTTCCAAATATAGCCAAATATTTTCAACCGATTTTATTATATTTTATGTAGTTGGTTAAGAGCAAAATTATCTATTGAACAAATAAAGTTTTGAGTCGTTATCTTTATTGAGTCAAAAGTTAAACGATTTTGAATTGGAAAGTTTTAAAAATTAACAAACAGACGGACAGATCGACAGACATTATAATTCTTCCAAAAGAATCTTAAAATTCGAAAAGTATTTTTTTTTCCATGTCTTGATTAATATGAAAATCAAATGAAAGTATTAGAATTTTGATATCACCTTTCCCTGAATTAAGTACCATTTTCGACCCATTAAACCCAAATGTATAGACGGACGGACGGACATTGCCATGTTGCCAAAAAATATTTTAGAATTCTAAAAATGCATTTGTTTACTAACTAATAAACAGAAAAAATAGAATGTGGTCTTTAAAATTTGGATATCACTTCTTCCTGAAGTAAGCGTCATTTTCGTACCATTTAACCGAAATGTACAGACGGACGGACATAACCATTCAGCCGAAAAGCTTCTTATAATTCTAAAAATCCATTTCTACTTAAATAAAAAAATAAAACGTGATCAATAAAGTGTTAAAACCAACCTTCTCTGAATTATAAAATAAAACGTGATCATTAAAATATTGATATCAACTTTCCCTGAATTAAACGCCATTTTCGACCCCCTTTTATCACAATGTGCGATGGTTAATTTCTTGTACATTTTAATAAATTTTCTCTATGTAATCCAGCTTCAAATAAGTATTAGGTGTATACATTAATTTCCATCCTTTTTTTTTAATGAAAAAAAAAGGTAAACCCTTATATTCGGCTGTGGCGAAACTTTTATGCTCTTTACCACCTTATCAATAAGTAATAAAAATAATAACTTAAAATATGCTTTAATATTTTCACATATGTATATACATTGAAAGCTCTCATATGCGGACAGCAAACGTCACGTTGATTTTATTCGTTAATGGGAAATGTTCGTCTAAGGGATATGGTACATAATATTTTTTTTTTACAAGGGGTAATTCAGTATCATATCTTTTTATTTCAACATTTAAGATTGATTGTAATGAATTAACTTATAAATACACATATTCTTATTTATTTATATAGTATATCGTCAACTAAATTGCAAAAAGTCGTAACCACTAAAAAAACAGTGTTGGTTTTATTCTACATCTACACAAAAAATTTCCTGTTCATATCTTCAAAAATGACATCAATATTGACAAAAGTCAAAAGTTCGAAACAGAAAGGAAACAGTTGTCAAATTTGCTCCATTTAAGAAAAATTTTATTTGAAAGGTGTTTTATGATTTGCCTATTTTCGAATAAAGGGAACGTTTGAAAAATTTTACTTAATTTAAAATTTTACTTTTACAATTTCATTTAAACATTATTTGCAACAAATTATGGTTTTAAGAAATTTATTTTATGGAATTTATGGATTTGTCTAAAAGTTGTTTGAATTCAGTTTTGCTTCTCACCGTTAAAATTCCATTTTCTTAAAATTATTTTCTAAATTGTCCGTACGCGAAAAAATCATCTTTTAATGGCTAAGGGTCAGACTTCTTTCAACAACATTTTTTCTAACGATTTCTGCAGGAAATTTTTAAAATAAAAAGCATGTTTAGGACAAGTTTTTATAAAATTCTCTATATAAAAAAATTTCTATGGCCTTTGTTCAAAAAAGTTGTCAAGATTTGTAGGAATGTGTCGCCATTATGTTGTATGAAAAGTCATAGACCCATCATCAAGACTGTCTTCAGGACATAGATAGCATCTGTTTTTAGGGATCAAGTTAAATTTTCTCTTTTCTACTATGAATGATTTGTTTTAATCAAGTATCAAAGATAAATCCAAAATTTAAAACCAACAAAAACTTAAGTAAAAAAGGAATGGTGAACTATTTAACTTCAAAAAATATAAGTAAAGATGAACAAACACGGATAAAAATTAGAATGAGATACATCTCATTACACAATATTCGGTACATTTCTTTTACCGTTAACGAATATGGTAATGTTTTGATTATTTTTGTGAAAGAATGAAGTCCCTAGCTTATACAGGGGCATCAAAAAGTCTAGTCTTTTTGAGATATCTCCGCCTATTTTGATATATATTATATATTGCAGTAATCGGTGGTCTTCATAGACGACATAAGAACCGACGGACGGAAATAATTATTTTGACATTGTATCTTACAAAGTTCCAGATTCAGCTTTCAACAATTACAAACGGAATGACAAACTTATATACACCTGTGGTAAAGGGTGTAATAAAGGCAACTCTATTTTTTTTATTTTTTTATTTTTTCGAAGTATTTTCCTTTTTTCCAACTTTCGAGCAATTTATGGATTTAGTACCAAAATTATTTTTCATTTTTGAGGGCAGAAATGAATCAAGCCATTTTTTGAAATAAACAACAAGCGCGAATGTTACATTCGGCTCAGCCGAATCTATATACCCACCATGAACTTTTTCAAATTTTTCATTAAGATGGGCGGTAAAGTAGGCGGACCACATCCATTTTTTGGTTTCCAAGTTTATATCGACCCCCGAACTTACCATACAAAATTTCGTTGTAGTAAATACTTTTGTTTAAGAGATATCAGCAGAAAAGTTTAGCCTATATCTGTTTTGTTTAACCGATTTTGCCTATTTTCAATATCTAACAAACCTTATATAAGATAAATATTTGAACCAAATTTCGTCCCCCTACGTTGACCCGTTCGAGCCCTATCCTGCTTTCAACAGACAGACAGACGGACGGACATAGCTTAGTCGACTCAAAATCGAACCAGGACCCAGAAAATATATACTTTATATTTATATATTTTTATTAAATAATTCTTTTGACATGTTACACACCGAATGACAAATCAATATACCCCCCATCTTTTTGATGGTGGGTATAAACAGAGGGGCTAATATATACAGAAACAGAAGGGCTAATATATACAGAAATTCTTAGTTTTTCCATTTCAGTTCTAAATAAGTCCTAGCGCTATCATGCTTTCGACTCGTATCTTGTGGCATACTCTGTTATCTTTTTGCTTAGTGCTCTCATCTAATGGATTAATTGTATTCGGTACAGGTATCCTGTGATCAGTAATATCAGACGCAGGGAATTTTCCCTTCTTGAGAGAATTTTTAAGACAAATTTTAGCCGAAGGGAAAAAGGAAGAGAATTTTAGTTTTTGTCGAATAAAAGGAATTCTTAATACTTATAAATTTACCTCAAAAAAATACATAATTTTTAAATAAATAAGCAAAAAATTGCAATATTATCATATTCATTGAAAAATAAAAATCTTAATTTGCCGAATGGATATTTTCAGTTTTCTCGTTGTTTGTTTAAAATACTTTTTGTTTATTTTTTAGTGAATTATACTACATTTATGTAAATTTCAATGCATTTTTTACTAAAAATTAGTAGTTATTGTTAAAATTAGCGTTTTTAAGGAGGAGGGAAAAATAAAGGGAAATTTGTTTCTAAAAAGAGGGAAACGAGAAAATTTTTCAACTAAACAGAGGTATTTTTCTTCAATTTTATCTTGCATAACTGCCTGTGATCGTTTAACCCGATTTTAATGGTTCAAAATAACTGATAAATTGCTACAGAGCTATTAAACTTTGGTGTCGATTTTCCTCTTTGTCTGGTTTTTTACACTTTGCATTATTGTAATGAATCAACTATACTATGAAGCGTCATTTCAAATATGGTATAGTTGTAGAAATGGAAATCTTAAAAAAATATAATGTACTTAAAATGATGGAAATTGATGCATACACCCAATAATTAAACGTAAATTTGTTTCAAAATTAATTATCTTTACTCTGTTACAGAATGTTGAAAAAATAATTTAATATTTAGAATAAAGCATTGAAATTTAAAGGATACGATGTTAAGGATTTCCAATTAATTTCTTAACCTTTCATAGAGATTCTGTTGTGATGTGCGTTTTCAGGAGGTGAAAAAGGAGATATAAAGATTTATTTTTTATCGCTCTTACTAATTTTTTAAAATTTGTTAATATAATAAAATTATGAATTAAAGGCAGCCAGCAAAATGACATAGTGAAAAATCGTCCATAAAATGCATTTGCAAATTTTAGTTAATTACACCCTACACCACCATAGGTGGTTGGGGTATTATGCGTTTGTGCTGATGTTTGTAACGCATAGAAAACGTTATCCAACACCCACCTTAAAGTATACCAATCGACTCAGAATCACTTTTAAAATCGATCTAACGATGTCCGTCCGTCTGGCTGGCTGGACGGCTGTCTGTCCATGTAAACCTTGTGCACAAAGTACAGGTCGCAATTTTGAAGATAATTGAATGAAATTCGGCACGTGGGACTTTTATAATACAGGGACGAAGACTATTGAAATTGGTTGTGATCGGTGCATTATTTCACCTAGCCCCCCTACAAATGTCATCCCGGAATTGAGTTTTAACACTCAAAAATTACTTAAAAATAATAATATTTTAATGAAATTCGGTACAAAGAAGTTTTGTACAAGTATCAATCTTTGTACGAAATTTTTTGAAGATCGGTCCACGATTAACCATAGCTACCATATAAACAACTGTTCCGAAAATAACTTTAACGTGCATAAATCCCATACTAATGTTAGTATAAAGTTAATATTCGACATAAATAAGTTTTATATAAGTAGAAACAGCATTGCCAAATTGTATTCGAATCGGTCCATAATTTACCATAGCTCCCATATAAAACCACTTCCGAGAATCGCCCTAAAGTACATAAAATCAAGTAGATGTTAGTATCTGTATTTGTATATTTTATTTTACATTAAGTAAAAGTATTAGTCTAATATAAGTCCCCTTCCCGAAATTTTATGGTCATACATAATGGTGTAGGGTATTATATGGTCGGTCTTGACCAACTATACCTTTTCTTCTCGTTTTTTTAATGCTAACAACTAGATGGCTAATTTGACAACACTGTTTGTGATGATATCAAATGTAGTAAGGGATTTGATTTTGGGAATTTTATATGGACTCTAATAATCATTTTCCACTAAACTCCTCTGCAAAGAATGCTATTCATTGAAATAAGAAGAGAAATATTTTGCAGAATACTGATGTGAGAGAATGTTTTTTTGTGAATCAATGATATTGATCTTATATATGTATTACGGTAGCATTCGTCTATCGAAGCGGACCAATTATATCTGAAATTATTGCTATCAAAGATTACGAGTATGAGAATCAAATGATGTAATTAGTCCTTACTTCCCTCCTGCCAGTAAGTTTTAAACCTTTAGTTATGATATATTTTAAAACTTTGCTTCATTGAAAATTTGATAACTTGTTCTTCCTTTTTCATAAATTTTAGTTGAAATTTCGAACTTATTGATCGTGAATTTTATGTTTTTCATCTTAATAATAGTTAATGATATTGGAAATATAAAATATATCCTTTTAAATAATTTTGATGATCTAAAATCATTGATGAATGAAATTTTTTTTGCTAAATAATAAAAAATCTCAGAAAACACATATATAAGTGTAGTTTGGTCATTAAAAGGTTAAATATTAATATACAATTATATTTTTTTTTTATTATTTTTCTTAATTTCTTTTTAATCGATATTTAAAAAAAATAAAAGATTTCAAATTCGTTTAATTATTTCCTTAATAATATTATTAACAAAGGGTATTGGTGTTGTCAGTAAATATTTTTTATTTAAATTAACTTTATATATTTTCAATTTAATTAGATTTAAATTATTCAAAAATATCAATTAGATATTATTTATTTTCCAAAAAATTATTAGAGTAGTATTAAGTATTCGTTAAGTAGTATGAAAATCAAAACAAAGGACTTTTATCCCAACTAAATTTGAAATGTAATTTTTATGTTTAAAAAATAATAAAAATTCAAAGTAGTGATATATGAAAAATCAAACTAAATATATAAAAATAAATATGCTTTTGTTAAGATTTTCAAGTAGTGATATTTATTTTAAATTTTTATTTAAAATGCAGTAAAGAAATATTAATTTAAATAAAAATAAAAAAATTTCAATCACAGTGTAAGATATAACGCCAAATTAAAGATTTTATTAAAACAATAAATAGAACTTAATTTTTTCAGAATACTAATTAAAATATAAACTTTTAAATTCTCAATATCCAATTTAAAAATAATAATAGCAAAAAATATTGTATACGTAAATCAAAAAAAAAATTAAGTGAATTATAGTGCTAATAATAATAATAATTAAAAGTTTATTTATACAGTATTAAACTCATATTAAGTAGATAACCTATAAATAATATATTTAAACAAAAACAGTAGTTGTTACCTAAAATTTTTAATAATTAAAATATTCTTTAGTATTACGTAATAATAATTAATTTTAAGAAAACTAAAAAAAGAAGCTATTGCAGAGCTTGTTTTATTATATAATAAGTACTTAAGTTAAGAAAATATTTAATAAGTAATTATATTAAATATTAAGATAACTAAAACTGTAAGCAGATACTTTAGCTAATTATGGGTACAATGTAGTTTTTAATTAAAATTATGAACTATTTTTCATAGTTTTATAGATATAATAAAATAAACATTTCAATAGAAAAATCTTCATATCATAATTAAAACATTAGTAGTGAAAAATAAATCTGATAACATATACGAGTAGTTTTAGTTAAACATCAATGACTTTATTTTAGGGAATAAGGTAGGTTTTTTTCGAAAGAACTTAATTAATGATAATAATATTTACTAGTAAGTTTAAAGAATATAATTTATAAAATATATCGAGGGCTTATATTCAAAACGGGCCACATGCAAAGACCCAATTGTTCAAGAGAATATAAAAACTGTTTATTTCCCTCATTTTTCAACATTTTGCAATTCGTTCTTCTAGGAGTTATTAATATTACGTCTACTAAACCTCATACTGAAAAATAAATCTTTTAATTCCATTATCCGCGAAGTTATGGTAGATAGCACGTTTTGTCTTAATTATTTTTAATGTTTGTTATAAAATATTCATATAATCCGTTTTTAAGAGGTAAAAGATAATATTTTTGGAAAAAATATTTACAATATGTTAAATCTATTATATCATATCAATCAGGAGATAAAAAAAACGAAATTTTGTGGTTGGCAGTACCATTTTTAAACGTTAGAAATTTCAAATAACAGGTATCAATTTTTATTTTTACATTTCTTTGAAAATCACACAAAAATTTGCAGATAGCCCGTTTTTTTCCTTAAAAAAAAAATATACTGTTTGTCGATAGTCCAAAAACAAAAAGTGAAAAACATAGTGTTAGAATTAACTTTTGGCTCCAAAATTAACACCATATATAAAAAACAGAAAACTAAAGAGTCTGACGCAAAAAAATAAAAATTTGTAAATCTGCATGAGGCCCATTTTGAATATAAGCCCTCGATATATATTTTTTAATTAAATCAACAATTTAAAGTTAACATTCTAATACGTATTTATTGAAATATTAAATATTAATCAAAAATTTGCAAATAATAATTTGAGTTGAAGAGTAGGATTTTGAGTAAAAATTTTAATAAAATATAAAGCAATTTATAATTTTCTTAAATTATAATAGTACTTAAATTAAAATCCTTAAGGTAAAAATGCATGTCACTTCATAATGGACTCATAATCTCTATTATATCCCAGTTGAGCATTAAAGTACCCTTAAATATTTTGAGATCAGCTTTCAGGATGATCTCAGAGTTCTCTCTCTAACCGACTTACATCGTTGTAGCCTTTGAATGGACCCTGACAGTTATTATGCATCCCGAAACTGCCTTCCGACTAATGATCGTAGGTAGAAGTTTCCTTCTAACATATATACTTATACTTTGATGGTACTGAAATTTACCATTTACATTCTATTTGGTACGAACATTCTATTGATCAAAACTAATAATTTTTCTATAGCATAGGTCGTCAACTTTCTATATTTTCTTATTTTATTTATATATTTTTTTGAACACCGGCATCGATTTAATTTCAGGTTACCCTCATTCCCTAGTTTGGTGATAGAAGTGGTACCTTCAATATCAAGATTGGTGTCCAAATATTAATGATTAAAATATTGGAAAGTTAGCTTAAATTAAATTGAGAATATTATATCAAACATTTGCCAAATTATCTGGGCTTGTGATCGACTAACTATGTATACAGCCTGAATTAGGCTGTTTTCAACAAAACTCTTAGTTAGTTTGTTAAACCAGTGGAAAATTATTATTGGCAAGAGAATGCCGGCAATAAATTAAATGCTTCGATTCACCTCCTCAAGTGTAACTTAAATTTCTAAAATTTAAATTATAAAAATTTTAAATTATACGCATATCCCTAGTCATTTCTTCTCAAACAATCTATAGCTTCAATAAAGTAGCTTTAATTTTTCATGTGGAAAATAAGCTATTAGAATATTAGGGTCAAAGTCATTAACATAAGTAAGTCGTTAAATCTGTTCAGCACATATGATTCTGGATTATCCTATTTATTTCCTTCAGGCATAAAGATATAAAAAGTTTCTGTAAAACACCAGATTTTTATTTAATTTAAATATATTCCTTAAGTATTTTCTAAAACACTTACAAAAAATATATCCCCCCCATTTAGACTCAAAATCTCTACTTAATAGTATATATATGTATATGTATGTTAGTTGCTTAGTAGTTATAACATAGGGAAAAAAAAAATAAAAATTTCTTAATACGAAAATTTGACTGCCCTACAATGTCATAAAGTTGTGATCTTTTTAATAAGCTTCAATAATTAATTAATAATATTGATTAAATAACAAATAATATATTTTTTTTTTTTAATTAAAGTAATTAAAGCTAAACAATTATTTATTTAATTAAAGACGAATAAAAAATAAACTCTCCAAACAAAAGCGAATATTCTAACTAAAAGAAATAAACGAACAAGACTACATAGAACATAAGAGAAAAAACTAAAATTAAAAAAAAAAAAAAAAACAATAATTCATAAAAGCTATAAACTAATTATTATTTAAAAGAGGTCTTAATATAGCCCACTGAAAAGAAGATAACTATTTAAAAATAATATAAAATATCTTAAATATAAAAAATAATAAATATTCATATAAGAAAGGCTTTAAATTTAAAACAATAGTATACGTCTTTATTATAACAAATATACGAATATAACTATTATAGAGGTAGAAAAAGTAGTGATATTTTTTAATAGATTAAAACAAAAATAAAAAATAATCCTTGTATATTTGTAAGTATATTGTAATTATAAATATAATACAAATAGGCCCCCTTTATGTTAAAACTCCCATAAAGATTTCTATATATAAAAAACCAAAAAAAAAAAAAATTTCATTTTCAAAAACTTTTACATACATCCCCCCAAAAAGCACCCTGTAAAATGCATTTTTTGACCGAGAGTACAAAAGACAAATAAGAAAAAAACATAAAACAATATGAACAAACAAAATTTTTTGAAAAAATTAAGTAATTTCAATATTGAAAAATCAAAGCTTAAATAACTTATTAATGAAAAATCATAAAGAAAATAAAATAAAATGCATTTCTTTTTAAATTATTGGAAATTATATAGAAATTTATTAACAAAAAAAAAATATTTTATTAATTATTAAATACTCATAACTATAGAAATTGTAAAGTTTGCTTAAATAGAGAGGAAATAGGAAGTATTTATCAAACATCCATCCGTTAAATATCAAAATGTGTTGTCGACAAATAATTACACTTAAAAATATAGAAACCACAAACCACTATAAAATAAAAAAAATATTTGTAAATTTTAATAAAATATTTTAAATAGTTATAAACATAAATAAGAGTTTACCTACTAAACATATAAATTATGAAAGCATTAAATAACAAACATAAAGTCTATTTCGTAGGTATTTAGCTTATAACTAAATATTTATATTCTAAAAAAAAAAAAATAATAATAAATATTTGTAATATAGAAAAAATAATCATTTTAAACCAAAAAAAAAAAGTTATTTAATTAAATTTAATCTAAACTTTTTTTATTTGCCTAAAATGAAAAAAAAAAAAACTAATTGTTGATAACAGATATGAGTTAAAGTTAAATTTTTCCATACCGAAATATAATATAGAAACTAAATTATTTAAATGTGTAATTAGAAATTATGCAGTAATTAAATACAATTTAACCACAGAATAGAACACAGAGCAACAAAAAATTTATTTAAAAAAAATAAATAAAAAATTATCCCGTTTTCAATAAAAAGAATTTGAAATGAGAGAATTTATGAAAAATTTTCTCTTAAAAAAGAATTTATAAACAATTTTTTCTAGCATAATTTATATAATTCAATTTATATACTAAAAATTACACCAAATAAAAAGAAATTATGAAAAAAAAAAAATTCTGCAAAGAGAATTTATAAAACGTGTTCTCCAAAAATATTTTATAGAAAATATTTTCTAAAATTTCGTATAAAAAGTGAATTTATTGAAAATTTACTATAAAACGAAAATTTATTGAAAATTTCCTACAAAAAAGATAATTTATCGAAAATTTCCTATAAAAAGATAATTTATCGAAAATTTCCTAAAAAAAGATAATTTAAAGAAAATTTATCGGACAATTTTCTACAAAAGGAAAATTTATCGAAAATTTCCTATAAAAAGAAAATTTATTGAAAATTTCCTATGAAAAGATAATTTATCGAAAATTTCCTAAAAAGATAATTTATCGAAAATTTCCTATAAAAATAAAATTCATCGCAAATTTATCGCAGATATTCTATAAAAAGAATATTAATCGAAAATTTTCCATAAAAGAAAATTTATCGAAAATTTCCTGTAAAAAGAAAATTTATCGAAAATTTCCTATAAAAAGAAAATTTATTGAAAATTTCCTATAAAAAGATAATTTATCGAAAATTTCCTATAAAAATAAAATTTATCGGAAATTTCCTATAAAAAGAAAATTAATCGAAAATTTCCTATAAAAAGAAAATTTATCGGAGATGTATTTCCTATAAAAAGAAAATTTATCGAAAATATTCTACAAAGAGAAAATTTATCGAAAATATTCTATAAAGAGAAAATTTATCGAAAATTTCCTATAAAGGGGTAATTAATGGCAAATTTCCTATAAAAGGAAAATTTATGGAAAATTTCATATAAAAAGAAAATTTAAAAAAAATCTTTTATAAAAAGAAAATTTATCGAAGATTTTCTATAAAAAAAAATTTATCGCAGATATTCTATAGGGATCAAATTTATCGAATATTTTCTATAAAAAGAAAATTTATGGAAAATTTCCTACAGAAAGAAAATTTATCGAAGATTTTCTATAAAAAGAAAACTTATCGCAGATATTCTATAAAGAGAAAATTTATCGAAAATTTCCTATAAAAAGATAATTTATCGAAATTTCCTATAAAAAGAAAATTTATTGAAAATTTTTTATAAAAAAAAAAATTATCGAAAGTCCTATAAAAAGAAATTTTATCAAAAATATTTTATAGAAAGAAAATTTATCGAAAATTTCCTATAAAGGAATAATTTATGGAAAATCTTTTATAAAAAGAAAATTTATCGTAAATTTTTTATAAAAAAAAAATTTATCGAAGATTTTCTATAAAAAAAAATTTATTAAAAATTTCCTATAAAGAGAAAATTTATCGAAAATATTCTATAGGGAAAATTTATCGAAAATTTCCTATAAAGGGGTAATTTATGGAGATTTTTCTATAAAAAGAAAATTTATCGAAGATTTTCTATAAAAAGAAAATTTATCGCAGATATTCTATAAAAAAAAAATTATCGAAAATTTCCTATAAGGGAATAATTTATGGAAAATTTCCTATAAAGGAATAATTTATGGAAAATTTCCTATAAAAGGAAAATGTATGGAAAATTTTCTATAAAAAGAAAATTTATCGAAAATCTTTTATAAAAAAAATTTTATCGAAGATTTTCTATAAAAAGAAAATTTATCGGAGACGTATTTGCTATAAAATTAAAATTTATTGAAAATTTCCTATAAAGGAGTAATTAATGGAAAATTTCCTATAAAAGGAAAATTTATGTAAAATTTCGAATAAAAAAAAAAAGAAAATTTATCGAAGATTTTGTATGAAAGGAAAATTTATCGAATATATTCTATAAAAAAAAAAATTATAGATTTTTTTTTTTTCAAAGAAACTATCAAAAATTTTCTATAAAAATAAAATTTATCGGAGATTTTATATAAAAACTAAATTTATCGGAGATTTCCTGTAAAAAGAAAATTCATAGAAAATATTCTATAATAAGGAAATTTTATATAAAAAGATAAGTAATCGAAAATTTTCTATGAAAAAAAGTAATCGAAAATTTATCGAAAATCTTCTGTAAATAGAAAATTTATCAAAAATTTTCCATAAAAAGAAAATTATCGAAATTTTTCTATAAAAAGAAAATTTTTTAAAAAATTTGCTATAAAAAATAATAGAAAATTTTTATAAAAAGAAAATTTATCGCAAAACTTTCTATAACAGAAACATTTATTGAAGTTTTCTATAACAGAAAAATTATTCGAAAATGTTCTCTCAAAAGGGAATTTATTGAAAAAAGAAAATTTATAATTTTTATTATTTTTTTATTAAATTTTTTTCTAAATTTCTAATTGTGTTTTATCTTATTGTTGCCCTGTGTTTAAATGCAAACAATTAAATATTTAACTAGACAAGTTGCACTAACTAAATATCCATATAAACATTTTTAATATTATAGTAGTAATTTAAGCAAATAACTAACTAAATATTAAATTACTTAAAAAAAATAAAACTAATATATATACTTAGGGGTTTTTTAACGCTTGTAGTAAAATAAGTTTTAAATGCCAACAAAAGTAAATAAAAACCAATCAAAACTATTAAATTCTCTTAAAAAAAATACCTGTAATTTATAATAAAATTAAACAATAAAATTAAAAAGTTAATATAAAAACATACATACGTAAGCTCATAAAGTTAACTACTTAATTGCTAATTATTTTTTCTAAAATATTTATAACAATATAAAATCACTTAACATTTTTTTAAATTTATACAAATTAAATTTTTTTATATATAAAATTTAAATTTTTGCTCTTTAAATTTTTTAAATTAAATTTTAAATTCTTAACTATGTATAAGTATGTTTAAGAAAAAAAATTACCCATAAGAAATCATCAATCAACATACTCTACTCTATCATCATGATAAAGAATGACACTATCTCTCTTTAACAACTTTGGTAAGTGCTAGATAAATAAGTTTTTAAGTTAATATTTCTAGACAATATTTAACAACAAACAATAAACAAATAGTGAACAATATTAAATAAATTAGAGGTTATGTGTTTTAAACACCTTTTAAACTAAAGAATTGTTATTGATTCTTTTAAAATCAATAAACACAATCACAAACAATTCTAACACTTGATTGTATGCTGCTTTAAAGGATGTTCCATTGTCTTGTGTCATCTACAGGATTGTAACGGCGTTTGTGATGCATGTGTGATTGTAGTGATAAAATGATTAAGATAAAATTATACAAATGGATGCTGATAATTGTATATATTTAAATACATATATAGAAAAAAAATATATATATCTACATTATATTTCTGATAAAAACCATATTTACAATTTTATGTTTTTTACATTTCAAAACAAAATTTTTTTCAGAATATCCTAAATAATAGGCCACAAAAGCTTACAAGCTTTATTGTATCGTTTTATCGATGTATGTCATAAATAGTTTTTAAACAAAATTTTTGAAAATCAAAAACAAATTAATTAAAATATATGTTGATACAACAAAGCTTGTGCATTGGGTTAATATTTTAACACAAAACCAAACTTGGAAATAAAAAACGGTTACGTATTTTTAAAATTTTACATAGGGAATAATGAGAAACAAATTCCTTAGATTAAGGCCCGTTATTATAACTTTCCAATAACTAAAGTTAGGATGTTATCGTTCACTTTAACTGTTTTTGGTTGTTATAAGTATAAGTTAAGCCAAAAGTGACCAATAAGCTAAATGTAAGAACATCTGACCATTAACTTTTATCGGACGGTTTATGTATTCAGAGCTGCCATATTTTCTGCTTTATAAAAGAAATAAATAAAATCATATTTATTCCGCTGTAGTTTTTAGTAATTTGTCTGTCTATATTTATATTAGCTCTGGCGTTGTCTTTTAGTTAGCTTAAACTCATTTATTTTAAAAATTTCTTTGTTTTTTATTTGTTTATATTTCCGTTAGTGGCAGCTACGTTCATATAGTACATGTTGCCACTACGTAAAGTGGCCAAAAGTAATCGGTTTTTGCTTTGATGTTGCCGTATTATAAAAATTATATGGAATTATGCAGAACACATACAAAAACGAAATGTGAATTTAGGAACGAGTACCAAAATACAGCATCTTCAACTCAACGGTAGATGTACCTATGATCTTAAAATCATAAAACTAACTTTTGTCGTTTGGGCTGTCAATAATAAAATAGTCAGTCAATCAATAAATAACGTTAGTCTTTTAATTATATACATATGGATTTATTGCTTATACCTTCAAAATGATAGAACATAGTTCAAATAGTACCATTAGAAGATATAAACATTACTACAAAGTTCCCATTTTAAGGTGTCTTTTACTTCATATTCCTATATTCTATTTCTATTTCAATATCGTAAAAAATTCAAAAGAACTAATGAGTATTAATTTTTTTCATTTAGTTAGGGCTGCGTAAATATAACTTCATATTTCTTTGTTTATAGTATACAAAGTAAAGAAAGTTCCATTAAAATGATGAAAAAGTACCAATAAACCCCCTTTGGGTTCTAACTCACTCCTTTATTTGATACCATTAGAGGGAAAGAACTAACCATTAAGCACCATTAAGTGATTTCTTATTCACTTAGATCCAAGTTGAAAGGGGTCAAAAATGTCGCTTAATTCAGGGAAAGACGATATCAATATTTTAAAGATCACGTTTTATTTTTTTTTATTGATTATTAGTTAAAAAAATTCAGTCTTAGTATTTTAAGATTTTTTTTAGCAGAACGGTAATGTCTGTCCGTCCATCTATACATTAGGGTGGTATTAACACTTTAATGATCAGTTTAACTTTTCTATTTATAAGTAAAAATGTATTTTTAGAATTATAAGAGGTTTTTTGGCAGAACAGTAACGTCCGTCCTTCCGTCTATACATTTGGGTTAAATAGGTCAAAAATGACGCTTAATTCAAGAAAAGGTGAAAAATAGATGATTATTTTCTATTTTTTCTATTTATTAGTTAGTAAACAAATGCATTTTTAGAATCCTAAAATATTTTTTGGCAGCATGGCAATGTCCGTCCGTCTATACATTTGAGTTAAATGTGTCGAAAATTCCACTTAAAAATTTTAATACCTTCATTTGGTTTTCATATTAATCAAGAAGTAGAAAAACGTTATTTTTCGAATTTAAAGTTTTTTTTGAAAGAATTCCAATGTCCGTCTGTTTGTTAATTTTTGCAAACTTTCCAATTCAAAATCCTTTAACTTTTGACTCAATAAAGATAATGACTAAAGACTTTCTTTGTTCGATAGATAATTTTGCGTTTTAACCAACTATATAAATATAGTAAAATCGGTTAAAAATATTTGGCTATATATGGAAAAATCTTAGCAAAGATCTTGTAAAATTGAAATTTTAAATGTATATAACTCGAAAAATATATAAGATAAGTAGTACATGCAATCATGTTTTCTAAAGAGAATTCAACAAGGACTTTAATGTGATATAAAAATCTTGGAAATCCGGTAAGGAACAAAAACTCGATAGTGGTTACACATTTTCCATGACACTAGTACTATATTTTGAACCCCTATAGTTCCGCTCCTGATGCGAATATTGGACCCCGCTTCCAAATTCAAAATACTATTGTCCTCTGCTATGGCAATGTGAAATTTCATACAAATCCAATCAGCTGATTAGAAGTTACAGATTTATTTCTATTCTTCCCCACTGTTTAATGTTTGATAAAGCAAAGAAAATGTCTGCACTTAAGCTGTTTTTGTATGAAATCTACAGTATTTTTTTTTTTTTTTTTAAATATATATATATATATATATATATATATATATATATATATATATATATATATATATATATATATATATATATATATATATATATATATATATATATATATATATTTTCTCAAATCGGGCGCACGATTTTTTTCATAGTATTATTATAGTTGCATTCCATGAAAGTTGAAAATTAGTGTATTTTAGTATAATTTTCAAAAAAATAACAAAAATATTAAGACAAAATATAATTTACAAGTACTTGAAGAAAAGTATACTCAGGCATCTGAAGTTGATGGTTTCATTTAAAATTTTTACATTAAAAGATTTTTATTTAAAATAAATACACTGAAATCTAATGAAAATTATTTTTTTTACTATTTTTCAAAGTGTAAAATAATTCTTAATTTTGAAAGCTTCTTATAAGAAAACAACACAACCTAGCTTAAAGATTTTAATTGATGTTGATACATAATTTTGTCTAATTTTATTCGGTACCCAACTTTATTACAAAACTTTAAATTCAATTAAGTGCCACTTTTGACACATTTTACCCCAACGTGCGCCGGTATGTTTAGTTTCATTTTCCACCTAGTAAAGATTCACTGAACTTGGATTTTTAAAATGCTCACTATGTTTTAATTTTCATACTAAATATATGTATGATTCCAACGATTAAAATATGCCCTCAATTACTTAAAATAATATTTATTGTTTATAAATAGTACCAAATTATTTCCTCGATTTTGGTCCCCATATTCATTCTTGTACCGGAGTTCCAAATAACGTTCCATTAGCTTATTTTGTGTAACTAAATAAGCCATCCAATACTTAAAATTTAGTAAAATATTGATAATGAGTTTGAATAAAATGTTATTTCTCGTTTTTACTCTTTTGAAGTACTTTTTTTCTCCCAAAAATTGTATTCCAATAAATTTCAAAATTTTAGGGAGTTCCTATTCATATGGAACTTATTTTTAAGAGAAGTACTTACTTCAAAAGAAGAAGTATGGTTAAAAAAGAACTCTTGCAGCTCTTTTTCACCACTAAGTACTTCCTTCCAATAACAACACAATGTAGACTTCTTTAGACATGTACCCAGTAAAAAAGGAACTGAGAAATCCTTTTTGTTTTAAGAGAATAAAAATTGTTTATATCTACTTTAGTTAAGGAAATATAAGATTACCGAATTTACCTGTTTTACCCTTTTTTTTTTTTTTGCCTCCTAAACTTACGAGTTTCTGAAAACCCCTCCTCAGTTGATATCTACAATAGAGGACAAACTTAAAGCCTGAGTTTTATATCTCTACCTTTTGGGCAGGGCGATGTTGAATTTGTCAGTCGCTCAGTAACGTTACTCTTTTATATATAATATATATGTATATAAAAATTACCATAATCTTCTTATTTGATTTTTTTGTATAAATTTTTTTTATTGTTTAATCTTACGATATTTCTACACTTCTTCAATTCCTTTAGTCTTTCAATTTCAATCTAAACATCATAATTCTAAATATTTAAATATATCCGTTGAATGACTTTTGGTAATTTTTAATTCTTACCTTATCCTTGTAATCATGTAAACTACAAATACAACCATGAAAAATACCAAAATAAAACTGACCGAATTATGCAAAATTACCATAATTTCCTGGCGTGTTAGTAGACCTCTAACGTTGGCATTAAAAATTCAATAAAAATATAAACTCGAATTAAGTTTTCTTCTTTATAGAATTAATTTTTATTTTTATTCTAGGCACAAGTTGTGTGTTGGCTTTTTAAACATATTAATTTATTGAGAGAAAAAAACTGTTTATATTCTTGTCGTTTAACGTGACCATTTAAATTTGTTTAGCCAAAGCGGAAAAGGAAGTAACTGAATGCAGTTGTTTTAAATCTTTTACCAGTGTTGTAAAAGAAAAGTTGTAGTAATATTACAACAACTAGGAAAGAGAAATATTAAAAAATATAATAATATATAAACATGATTTAAAGGGAAAATGGAAGATTTTTATGACTTTAAAAAATTAAAGTCTTACGTATTGTTTGTTGAGTCATGTAACTTTGTCCTTTATACTATTTATTACACATTTACATGCGTTTAAATTCTATGTACAAAAAATTTATGTGAAAAATTTGTTTCAAAATTATTGTATATTTTAAAATCACTGACATTAAAATATTTTCCTGTCTTTAAATGGTGTTTGTTCCTTTCAAGTTTTTATTTGTTTTATATTTAGTATGTCCTTTTAGATCTATCTATAGTCTTTGAGTATTATAAGTAACTGTATAAAGTAAATAAACTATGCAATTTACTTTATACAGTTACTTATTTATTTTATTTTGTTCATAAATTCTACAAAGTCTTGAAATATTTGAAACATAATATCATGTTTTGGATTTGGCTAAAAATTGCACAGGTTAAGATTGAAGGCAAGGAATTTCTTACTCATTTTATATACAAGATATAAAGGAGTTTTGAGCCTATTAATCACAAATGAAATTACTTAAACATATCGAAATATATCTCAAGATTTGGCTGATAAAAAATTTAATTAAAATTATCTCCAAATACTCCTACGCAACTCATAATCTGCTTAATAGCTTAGAATATATTAAAGAAATTATTTCGAGAAAAAATTCTACAATCGAATTATAAAAATTTCAGTTTTTTTCCCCTTTATATGAAAAATCAATATTTTAATAACAAAATAAGATACATTTGATTAGTTAAAATATAATTTAAGGACATAATCTTTTTCCCATTTCCGTGCCTAAATAGAATCTTGTATCCAAAACATACAAACCTAATCGACGAAGGCAAGTATTAAAGGAAATCCATGGGAAAATCCTGCAGAATGAATTCTGGGAATTCAAAATGGCTTTCTTACATGATGCTTAAATCGACGATTAAATATCGGCTATTCTAAAACCAGCACTTGAAATGAAAAATACAATTTTATTGAATAACTGGACTTAGAAGTAATGTCAAGTTGACAGCGATGCGGTAACAATTTCTATTAATGATTTGAACACACAGTGTACAATTTGAACATACATTATGACATTAAATGGTGCTATTTTATACACGTATATGATCGATATATCTTACGGTGCACAGTGGGGTCAAACGCAAATTTTTTGGTAATAAATCTGTATCTCCAAAACTACTGATCGGATTACATAAAAATGTATGGAAGAGTTGTAGAGGAGGACCTAAGCTTTCAGAAAAATCATCTTGTGGTCACCCTGTGATATCACAAGATAAGCTACAGGGTGTCAAAACTGACTACCTCGAGTATGTAAAAGTTTAAAAAAATCGTAACTTCTTCAAATGAAGTCCGATTTTAAAGATTTTTATATTTTTGTAAAGTGCTTGGTAAGCTAAAAAAAAAATGGGCTTTTACATACTCGAGGTAGTCAATTTTGACACCCTGTAGATTTTCTTGTGTTATCACAGGGTGACAGCAAGCTTAGGTCCTCCTCTGCAACTCTTCCATACATTTCCATTTAATCCGAGCAGTAGTTTAGGAGATACAGATTTATTACCAAAAAATTTGCGTTTGACCCCACTGTGCGGTGTTGTTCAGCGCTGAACAGTGGGTGCAGTCGGAAAAAGTTTGGTATTAAATCTGTTTCCCCTAAACTAATGGTCGTATTGAAATGAAGTACACACAAAATTTTAAGAGGAAGACCTAAGCTTTCAGAAAAATTATCCTGTACAGAATGTCAGGACAAGATGTCACCTCGAGTATGTAAAGAATTTAACAAATCATAACTTCTTCAAATTTACTCAGATTTCAAAAATTTGTATAAAGTCCTTGGCGAAATAATGAAAAATAACCTGGTTCGGGAAAATGAAAGGTCGACATGATATAAGTTAGACTAGAAAATTAAAAGTATATTGAAAAGAACTCCAAACACATCTGGTAGAAAAGCAGCCCGCACGCAGAAAAAAAACGTGGTTACAGTATGATCACTACAACTATTCAATGTTTGTATAGCTGTTTTTCATTGATTTTAATAATACCGTGTTCATGATAGCAATGTTTATGTTTCTGTTTGATAGTTTAATGATTAGCCACAATCAAAATTTTAATATGGTTGACTGCAATTATAATATGTATTTAAATATTTTTATATGAAACCATATTTATGAAAAATCCAAACATTTAATCCATTCTACAACTATTTAGTGAATTCTACAACCATTCAGTTAATTTACAAATTTGGTTAATTCTACAACCATAAAGCTAATATTTTTATTTACTTTTAATAACTATTGAATACAAATGTTTGTATATCAGTCCAGTAGTTTGTTATTTAGTATATTAATTCTCATTTAGTTTATATATGAACAAATATAAGTTGACAAGGTTTGTTTATATTCAGTATGAATGTACCACACATGCAGTGTTGCCACTTCATGTGTAATTACACATATCGTGTGTAATTTTTATTTACATGTGTAGCCTATGTGCAATTAGTTTCATGTGTAATTTTATGTCTCGGTGTTTTAATTTTTTATAAGTTTGTCATTCCGTTTGAAATTTCCACAATTTTCGTGGGAGAGCAAAAAAGTTGATATTTTTTGGATCCTTGTAAGAAATGATGACGATAGGACCATGTATATATATCAAACGATCGGAAGATCGGTTCATAAGTGGCGGAGATATGCTTCAAAACCGGGTTTTAGAACCGGTTTTCCAGTTTCTGAAGCCTCTGTATATACTAAGGACTTCGTTTTTGCAAAGAAGGCTCGGAGATTTTTTTTTTTTTTTGACTTTTTTTTGCTAAAAAAATTAAATAAATCGTTTCATAATAACTTAGATATCGGGCAAAATGCATTTTTGATTTTTTGAAGCCCTTGTTTAAACTATAGATTTCTATTTTTATATAGATCAGTCATAAATATTTTTATAAAATTTCGGCTTTTTTAATAAACCAAATTCGTTCATCATCAACAGAGTTATGGGCCAAAAACTAAAACAAATCTGTTAAGAATATAAATACACACACAAACATATATATTAAGCATTGTAATGACTATTAGTGACGTTTTTGTTTTTGGTATAGGCAAGTAGTTTAGTTAGCAACAGCAGTAATATAATGAATAACAGTGTTGTTGTTGTTCTTTGTATGTACAGTCAGGAATTTTTATTGTTGTTTATTTTTTTTCGTATTCAAATTGTCGTAGTTTGAAAAAAATTTAGATCTATAAATGTGAAATAATGAAAGCATACGTTAAGCGAAAATTAAATTATTTGTCCTTAAGATGGTGAAGGGTATCAAAGATCTTTTTTAATTTAATTTATTCTATAAATGCGTGAATTATTTATTTTTTACATGTTACATTGTATATAAAAAAGTTTATGATACATTTTTTATGTTTAATGGATAAAATAAACCTGAAATAAATTAATGTGTAATTTTTCTTCAGATGTGTAATTTAGACATCGGTTATGTGTAGTTAGTAACATTCTTGGTGGAAATACTGCACACATGGTACACATGTGGTTCAAATCAATATAAATATGAATACATGGGATTATATATATGATAAAATGGAATTATATGTATAATAAAAACATGATGAAATTGGAAGCAATATTTAAGAAAATGTTATAAACCTTACTAAAAACTATTAGTAAAGTTACAAACCTTACAAAAAATTATAAAATAGAATCATAATATACTTATTTTTAACTGTAATCATAAATCCTTGTATGACAAGTTTTATACAGTTGAAGCAAAACAAGAAAGTTATTTGTTACAGTCGACTCTTTAAATACTTATTTAAATATACATCAAAAATGTTTGCAAAAAATGCTTATTTCTTATATGGAGGAATAGCTTTTTCTAAATACTCTGTAATTTGTAATACACTCAGATATAATAATATTCAATAAATTTTTAATTATTTAAATTCTTGTAGCCGTGAGAAGTTTTCAAAATCAGCCAACTTAAATTTGTAAATAAAAAAAAAAATCTCATTCCTTATTAAGTTGGCTATCACTACCAGTTTTAAGTCCACTTTCATTAAGTCAATTTTACTAATTTCTTTAAAATACTAAGACAATTCACGTAAAAGTTGACACACACAATGAATTGAAAATATTGTGTAATATAAAATTTAATCTGTATGTGTGCCACGCCTCTTATTCATCCACTGTTATTACACTGTGTAATGGGCGTAAAAAAGGAGTGACATCTAACAAAAATCTAGTATAATAATGCTAGTAGTCTTGAAAACAACAACATATAATATTTGAATTTAAATGATTTTTATATCTTCAAGAGACCATAAAACCAAAATTCGAACTAAATTTTAAACACCTTTTGGGGTAGGTTTGCCAGATTCAAATTGTGATATAACTTGACATTCCTGATAAACGAACTTGATTTCCAAAAAGAAACTTGACAGCCGACTTACACTAAAAATCTTTTACTTTTTATATGAAACATTTATATAAGTGGTATATAAATATGTCGGTACAATAAGTATAAGTCTTTAAAAAATTTTGCGAATATACATAATTAGCATATCAGTTTAGGCCATGAAAAAAATATCAAGAAATACTGTATTAGATTTTTACAATTGTTATTTGAAAAATTAATTAAAACATATTGCACAGCTTCTTATAAATATTTCAATATCTATTAATATTGCTTTTGTATCGGGAAAACTGTAGTCAATAATATCATAATCAGTTTGTTATACAAATTTTTTGTTTAAGAAAGTCATCCTTTTTTAAATGCTTTGTATATATCATATATATACGCGGACCGCTAGGGATCCATAGCAACTATTTAGGGGGTCCGTGAAGTGGTCTAAAAAGGGTATAAATTTGTTTGCTTTTTTTTGTCGGAATAAGATATCAAATAAGACATCGAAGCCGATCAAAGAACCAATTGATGTATTTTAATATCTAATAAAATCACTTAGTTCTTGTGTATATTGTCTAATACTCGTGTGTATTTCTTTAGAAAATGGAAGATAAAACAAACAACGTTATTCTATTCCATACATACTTCACTAAAGAAATTTTTCATTCAGTCGTACTGAACGATAATGAACGATTCACCAAAATGAAATATTATTTCCAACTCTATATGATATCATTAAAAATATAAACTCTGAAAGTATTAATTAACTACTTTACAGTATTGAGAACCAAAAAAAAAACTCGATACTTAATACTTGCACATCACTAGTTTAGATTTAAAAGTGGCGATTTCGATTAGTGAAAAAGTTTGATAATTAAGATTTGAAAGCTTTAAGAGAAATACATTCATAATAATTGGGGGTAGGAAAGCAAGAAGTTCTCGGTTTAAAAGGCATTTGAATTTATCAAAAGCATCGAATTGTTACAGATGAGGAAAAGTTCACCCATGTAATATTCTGTATTTAATCGGATCTATTATGCGCTGTTAAAGCATGGTGAAACGATAAGAAGAGTCCTGAATACAATTGATCAAAATACAAATACAAAAAAAAAAAGACCCAGAATATGCAGATAGGCACGAGCCCATGGCTATCTCATGACCAAACTCGGCGTCATGTTACGCGACCAGTTAGAAAATTAATGCATTTATTGATATATTTTCTTGGAGACTCAGAAAACAGTTTTTAAATAATTTTGCATTGGTTTCAGATTAGTATGGTGTCCGCGAGAAAATGAAAAATTCCTGAAAGGGTCCGCGAGATGAGTTATCTTGGCAACCTCTGCATTAGAAAAAATTTTTTTGGTACAAAAAAATGTTTTGAATTTTGCCTCGAAATGGGTATCAAAAAATTCCTAATTTTAAGTCAGTATTTTTAGTACATCATGCGAAAAAAAAGTTCAATATTTTATATTGCTAACTAGATAAAATTTTAAAAATTTTTTTCCTGACGTGTACCAGACATTAGATTTTCATATGCTGCACGTAGGGGTAAAAGGGGTTGAAAATGGCGCTTAATTCAGGGAAAGGTGATGTCAATATTTTAATAATCACGTTTTATTTTTTTATTGATTAGTAGTTAAAAAAATTCAGTCTTAGAATTTTAAGATTTTTTTTTTTTTTTAGCAGAACGGAAATGTCTGTCCGTCCGTCTATACATTAGCGTTAAATGGGTTGAAAATTATGGATAATTCAGAGAAGGGTTCTATCAACACTTTAATGATCACGTTTAATTTTTTTTATTTATTAGTAAGTAAAAAAAAAAAATATTTTTAGAATTATAACATGTTTTTTGCTGAATGGTAATGTCCGGCCTTCCGTCTATACATTTGAGTTAAATGGGACAAAAATGACGCTTAATTCGGGAAAAGGTTAAATCCAAATTTTAATGATCACTTTCTATTTATTAGTTAGTAAACAAATGCATTTTTAGAATTCTAAAATATTTTTTGGCAGCATGGCAATGTCCGTCCGTCTACATATTTGGGTTAAATGTGTCGAAAATGCCACTTAATTCGGGGAAAGGTGATATCAAAAGATTAATACTTTCATTTGGTTTTCATATTAATCGAGAAGTGAAAGAAAATATCTTTTGAATTTGAGGATTTTTTTTTTTTTAAATTCTAATGTCCGTCCATCTGTCCGTCAGTTTGTTAACTTTTGCAAACTTTCCAGTTCAAAATCGTTTAACTTTTGACTCAATAAAGATAATGACTAAAAATTTTCTTTGTTCGATAGAAAATTTTGCTTTTAACCAACCACATAAAATATAATAAAATCGGTTGAAAATATTTGGCTATATATGGAAAAATCTTAACCAAGATCTTGTAAAATTGAGATTTTTGATATTTTAAATGTATATAACTCGAAAAATATATAAGATAAGTAGTACATACAAGCATGATTTCTTAAGGATTTACCAAGGACTTTAAGGTGATATAAAAATCTTGGAATTCGGGTAAGGAACAAAAATTCGGTAGTTTCAATGACACTAGTTGTCTATTTTGAATCTCTATAGTTCCGCTCCTGCTGCGAATATTAGACCCCGCTTCTAAACTCAAAATGCTACTGTTCTCTACTGTACGCTACTGTACGCTTGAATGAAATTTAATGCAAATCCAACTAGCCGATTAGAACTTACAGATTTATTTCGATTCTTCCCCACTGTTTAATGTTTGATAAAGCAAATGTCTGGCACTTAAGTTTTTCTTTTTTGTATGAAATTTACTGGAGTTTTTTCACAAAAATGCACGATTTTTTCAGAATATTATAGTAGACAATATGTTATATTTTTCAGACAATTTTCAGAACAAACATCCTGTAACATTTTTAGTTGCACTCCATGAAAATTGAAAATTAATGTATTTTTGGACAATTTTCAAAAAAATAACAAAAATATTAGGACAAATTATAATTTGCAAATTCTTGAAAAAAAGTAAACTCAAATACCTGAAGTTATTGGTTCCATTTTAAATTTTTCCTTCAAAACACTTTTTATTAAAAAAAAAAAAATTCACCGAAAGTTAATGAAAATTGAATTTTTTTGCTCTTTTTCCAAAATATAAAAAAATGTTGAACTTTGACAGCTCAGTACACAAAAACAACGCAACCTAGGCTAATGACTTTTATTGTTATTGATACATAATTTTGTCTATTTTTATTCGGTATCCAATTTTATTACAAAAAGTTAATTTTCAGAATTCATTTAAACGCACTTTCGACCCCTTTTACCCCAAAGGGCGCTGGTAGGGATATTTTTTCCGTGTCCATGAAAAGTAAGGAATTAAATTTTGTATTCACTGATTTTAAAATTATTTTAATTTGGACATCTTTCTCAGGAAAAAAAATTAAGTACATATTATTTGCATAATGACAAACATAGACTTTTTGGTAAAAAAAAAAGTACGCGAGAAAACTAAAATTGTCGTTATTACCCCATACGCCACAATATTCCAGGTTCGCCTACCATTCTTTACTTTTTTTCCTAAAATTTTTCAAAGCTAATGGTTAACAACGATATTTAAAGATTTATAAATATTTAATTTTTCCAGTAATCATATGAAAAGCTTTAATAACCAATTTTTTTAAATTTTTAAAATTCTCTAAAATGAAATCCTTAGATATAAGATCATACCCATGAAGGATATACAAATCAGCCAGCTTAAATAAAGCTAATTTTCCAGCAAAACTCTTAGATGAAAAACAATAATTTTAAGCTTTAATATAAGTTTTAAAAATTTTATTATAAAATTTACTTGTCAAAATAATCAATTTCAAAGTAAAATATTTTCTATATTATTATTATCTTTAAAGTATCACATTTATTACTTTGTGTTTGCTACTTTTATTTTTTACATTTATTTAAATTAACTTTTATTATTATCAAATAATCTGCTAATTGTTATATCTAATCGTTTAACATGCATCAAAATACCTTTGACACTTCTATGCCATGGCAAGTGTGAAAGTATATTTGTAAAAATTCATGTTTAGAATAAAAAAATGTTTGTAAAAAAAAATCACTATAAATTCCATTATACTTTAACTTAAACACGAATATCATGTCGCAATAAAATAAAAAAATCAAAAAGCCCACTTAAAAATGTTGTCACACAAATACACACAAAAGGAAAAGGAAAAAAGAGAATTAAGATAATAATCATTTTTAATAAACACGCTTAAAGTTTAATGTAAAGTTAACATGAAAAATAGAGAATAAACAAAAAAATAAAACCTTTATTGTAAAATTAAAATCGTGAATAAAAAAATTAACCAATTTATTAACTTATTACAGATATAGAGAGCCAAGAAACGTTTATTTTGATTTTTAACATACTTAAGGGTTTATGCTCACAGTGAGCAAAATTTAAGGGTTTATTATATTAAAAATTTAAAAAGAAATAATAATTTAAAGTAATCCCTTTAAATAGGTATTATTTAAAAATTTAAATACTTATTGGAATAATTCAATGCGTATGATTGATTGATACGTAAATTATTTTCCTTAATTTCCATTTATTTATTTATTTATTTATTCTTTAACTTCTTTAATTCTATTTATTTCTTCTATAACAAAATAATTATTTCATTTTAAAGTTTTAAATTTCTATTTAATTTTTTCCCCCATTTTTACTTAATAAACATAAACATTTACTTTGCTTATGTAAAATTTCCTGCCTTAGGCAAATGCATTTAAGAAAACAAAAATTAAAAACAAAAACCTGTATCAAAAGTTTACGAAAAAAAACTACAAATGAAAAACATAAAAAGGAAGCAAAGAAAATAAAAAAAAGAAGAAAATAAAATAAAATATTATTTGCCATATAAATTACAAAACAGAACATAATCATGAACAATTAAAGTAACAATATTTAGAGTAACAATAACTTAGTTAAGGACAATAAAATGTTGGTGTTTTGTTTTGCATACTATAACCTTAAAAGGGTTTTTAATTCTTGAGAATTTAAAAGTGTTGCCATAGTCAAGAAATTTTCTAAAGCCAATTAATTAAACAGTTTGCAATACAGAAAAAAATATTTTTAATCAAAAACAACTGCTGCCACTTTTTTCTAAACAGATTTAAATGCTACTTTTTAGAGATAAATCATTATCTCTTAAACTATTGAACGAATTGAAATGTATGAAAGAGATGTAAAGGATGACTTAAGCTTTCAAAAAAAACTTAACTTGTGAATACGACATAAGATACAGAGTGTCAAAGTTGACCACCGCACAAAGCGGCATTTATCCTGAAAAGCTGGCCAAAAAGGCAAAAATGAATTTAAAGAAATTTAAATTGAGAATGTAGTTCGATAGACAACAAAATTCTGCATTCACGACTTTAAGTTGAGATTTGTCAGAAAAGTGAAGAAAATTAAATTCGTTTTTGGTATTTTTTTGAAATTTTAACAGGTTTATATGATATTTTTTTGTGGTTAAACGTTGCCTTTTCGTCATACCTTTCAAATAAAAAAGGTATGAGCAACGTTTAACTGCAACTGGTACTTTCAGTTTTATAGATATATATATACATATATATATATATAAATATATATATATATATATATATATATATATATATATATATATATATATATATATATATATATATATATATATATATATATATATATATATATATATATATATATATATATATATATATATATATATATATATATATATATATATATATATATATATATATATATATATATATATATCTATATATATATATATATATATATATATTAATGTTAAAATTATTCGTTTAAAATTTAAATAAAAACTTCACATTTGTGCAATTATTTCTGCCAATTTTTCGAAATTTTTTTTTAAAAAATTACCCTTTTTCTACCAAAAAACAAAACACACAAGATTTTTAAAACTGAAAGTAGCAAGTTTTCAAAAATTGTTATATATGGTAAAAAAAATATGAAATCTCTACTTTTGGAAATAATGAAAAAAGTTTGACCAAATTTGCTCAGTTATTTTTGGCGATTTTTTGAAATATGAAATCTCTATTCACATTCATTTTAAACATGTTCATGTCGAATTTCATCGAGGTAATAAAATTTTTAAGCCAATTATAATTGCTAAACAAATTTTCTTAAGGGGCCTTATTTTGGACCTAGGGGCAATTATGGACCGACCATAACAAAATTTGGTAATATGATTTAGATTTACATAATACACGTTTTCATCACGATACCGATGTTTTTAAGCCATTTATAAGCGTAAACGTGAATTTTTAAAGGGGACTTTATATGGGGACTAGGGTCAAATGTGATCCGATTTTCACCAAACTTTACACAGAACTGATCCATGCAAAATTTTATTATGATTGTTGCTTAATTATATCGAGGGGAATTTGTATGGGGGCTAGGCGAAATCACGGACCGATTTGAACCGAAATCAGTTGGGTTTATCCTTGGGCCAAATCAACACTAACACTATCAAAAAATTCCAGCCGTTAACTCAAAAAACACTTCTAATAATTTTGGCCAGGTTTTCAGCCAAAATGCCTGTCTGTGCACCGTGAAAAATAATCAAAGCCACGACTTTAAATTGGTTACGAAAAGTTTCTACTTACATAAAACTTATTTCTGTTGAATATCAACTTGATACTAACATTTGTTATTCACGTTAAAGTGATTTCCGGAAGAGGAGTTAATATGGGAGCTATATTCAATTATGAACCAATCCTTATGAAATTTGGTACACAGATTTTATATAAGACTTCTTTGTGGCAAATTTAATCAAATTATTTGCTATATTAAAGGTATTTATGAGCGTTAAGCCCTATTTCGTGAGGACATTTGTATGGAGGCTAGGTGAAACAATAGACCGATCATAACCAGTTTCAACGTCTTTGTGCCAAAATAACTATTCATGCCAAATTTCATCAAGATATCTTCAAAATTACAACCTGTACTTTGTTCACAAGGTTTACATAGACAAAGGGAATTTCACCAATTTTAAGCTTAAATGTTTCTAGAAAAAACTAAATTATTTGCTGCGCTGCAAGTGGCTGCAAAACAATTCAGTATGACTTGAAGCCTTTCCATTACCTTAAACAAATGCAACCAACATAAGTTCTACTCCACAGAAGACAAAAAACTTTTTCACAACTTTACTTTATCGCAAACATTTAGTAACATATTTCATCTTTTTTTTAATGTACTCACCTCCAGTAATCCATTTTGGTAAAATTTTAGTTATAGCTGTTTTCCATACTGAAATGTTTCACCACTCAACAGTTTGAAAACTTCATTTAAAAAAGTGTTAACATTCACAGCTGTTTATATAAGGAGTGCGATCGAAAAAGTCTTAACACACGTTTTGCCTTACAACTTTTTTCGGAATCAATATTGACAATTTCTTTTGATCTAGTTATCATCCCAGCAAAAACTTTTTGGTTTTCGATAATGACGACTACTTATTAAAGTACTTTCCTGGAAAGTAGGCGTCATTATTATTTGCCTTCTCTACATTACATAAATAAGTACTCAATAGTAAATTTGCAGAGTAAGTTACAATCACATGGATCAGTTGTCTAGAGCGCAGGATTAGCAATCAGAAGGTTGCCGGTTCAACCCCATTCTGATGCTATTTGTTTTTTTAACAAAATGTTTTAAAAATATATTTTATGCTAAAACAAGTTTTTTAGCTTTGAATATTAAGTACGATATGGTGTACTAAGTAAGACGTTAGTCATTAAAAACGAATAGTAATTGGAGTCCCAAGTTCAAACCTCACTGACGGCAAAATTTTTTCGTTTTTTTTTTTTTTTATTTTTATTTTTGTTTATGTACATATTTTTAGTATCAGTAGAGTCTAAAAATAACTACTAGAATTCATGGACAACTCGAACAAAAATAACTAGTTATTGAGACAAAAAATAAGTAGTTTATTTTTATTTCCAATTATACCTGCTAGCTTACCAGGAAAGCAAAGTTTTTGCTGGGATGGAAAAATACGTCAGTTACTATTTTTACTAACAACCATGTTGATTTGTTGCGTTTTTCATCAAAATGAGTGACGAAAAGATTTACGTGCCTACAAATCCTACAAATAATTGGCCACAGAATAAAATTTCTGCTGTCAAACTGTTTCTAATGTTATTAAACAGTATCAGGAGAATTTAACCATTGATATGAAACCTGGTTCGGAATGCAAAATAGGATCACATGATATTGGGAAGGCCAGAAAATTTAAAGCATATTTAAAAGAACTCCAAACACATCTGGTAGAAAAGCAGCTCAGTTATCTCAGTGCTTCAACTATTTGGTGCGAAAATTTAAAGCTAATGCAGAGTTCATAACATATAAAGTCCAAAAAGTTCAAACAAGAATGCTGCAAAAAATTTAGAAGCCAAGAATAGGACACGGAAATTAAAACCAAATTTCATACAAAAATACTCAAGTTGTATAATTGACGAAGAAACGTATGAGCTGGTAGAATTTTCGCAGCTTATGTGTCAAAACTCTTATATTGTTAATGCTCGAGGCAATGTTAGAGATAATTTTAGGACTCAAAAGCAGAAAAAATTTCCTGCAAAATTCCTGGTATAACAAGCTTTTTGCATTTGCAGCAAAACAGGAAAGTCATTTGATACATTCGGATCTATAAATACCAAAATATGAACAAAGGAATATTTGCAAAAATTACTTCTTCCTTTCGTAAGAGAGCTCAACATGTCCGCATATTCAAGAGCACAAAAAAGGTGCCCCAAAAAACCGAAGATTTTAAAAGAAGATGTACACACTATTCCAAAAAAGTGACTGAAGCAAGTATCAAATCTCTAACGGAAGGGTTACCAAAAATGATCCACAATTTCATAAGTAATGGTTAGAGCTATCAAAGTTATATTTTTCTGTGATCTGTAATAAATTATCAATTAAATAAAAAAAAATGAAAACTCTAAGATCAACTATTTCCAAGTTATGGAATATTATATATGTTAAGATTTTTTCGAACGTATAATTGTTGGGAATTGAACTGGGATTCTTTTTTTTTTTTCAAAAAGCGAAAGTCGAAAATTTGGGTTTTTGCCTCTAAAATTGAAAAATGAACACATAGTGTATTGTATTAAAAAGACAAAAATTTGTTCATGTACCAAAAATCATTTTAACCCATTAATGCCCACGGCGATCTAGTCAACTTAGAGATTTAAAATTTTTAACATCATGTCAAATGAGGAAAATAAACACATTGACGGTGAACATTTTTTTATATTTGGTTTAGTAAGGTAACATATACGTAACAGTGGGCATTACTCAATCATTTTTGGACCTTGTATTTTCTATATAAGTCTCATGGGCTATATAAGCAAAACCTAAAAAATGTTAAATTTTTTGAAAAAAATCACAACTAAATATATTAAACAAGTTTTACAATATTAATAATAATTTATCATTTAATTTTATTTCTAAATTCATATATGGAACGAAGTCACTACTTCCGTTTACTGGAAATGCCTTCCTCTGCTTGATGTAGAATCGCGACGTCCTCATGATCGGCGTTTTCATACATATATGTGGCACAAGAATAAAAATGTTCAAAAATAAATATGACTGGGTGCCTAGGGCGAAATTTTCCGTAGGCCCCCTACTTATTAATACCCACAATATTTATCAAACTTTTATTGTTTAAACAATTTATCATGTTTACTGCTCAAATAGTATATTTAATTTAAAAAATTTTCGTCATTTAGTCCTTTTTGTATAGAAAATGGAAGGGACCAAAAAGTACTGAGAATTACCCAGTGTTACATGTACGTAACACTTTCTTTTTCGCTTTCTAATTTTTATCGAACACGCCTTATACATTTTTAAACAATCAAATAAATAGATTTGATGTGTTTTCTTTTAGTATACAAAAAATTTTTTCGTTAAAATATGTTGAACGTAAATAATACGCCTTTTTGCAAACCTCCTGCCGTTAAAATCGAGTTTTTGCAAGCTTTCATATAATGAACTTTACAAAATCACTTATTGCCACAATAAAAGGAGAGAAACTGAAAGAAAAAACAATTGAGGATGCAGGACGAATATTAAATTACACAATACGTAATGGGTTAATAGCTTTAGCGGGTATTTTTTTTTATAAATTGTTAAATATACATAACAATATGCCAAAATCGACTTTTTGCGAAACATAACATTTTTATTGTTGAAAATGGTTCTTTAGGGTTTCAGCAGCAACTTTTGTTTCGGTTATTAAAGGAAATCAAAATTTTGACCTTTAAATTTCCAGAATTCCACCAAATGATGTTTGGCAACTTTGTACAAAATCCTTTGACGAGTACTTTTGCTAAACATATGAACTCATAATATTTGCAAATACAGGGTGTTTTGTTTCTTTTTTCAATATAAATGAATTTTACACCATCTAGCGGCAATAATTTGTACTAACTATGTTCAGCAATTAGAAAGGTAATTTGAATAACTTTCCAAAAAAAATAAAAAAAAATCTGTTGAAAAATAAAGAAGCTTTACAAATTATATACATTTTTAAACGATTTTTTAACCCATTTCCAACCACTGTTGCGTTTTCGCATCAGTAAATTTACCTACACCGTAACTAATTAAATTTAAAATAAATGATAATGTTTTATATATGGAATTTTAACTAAATAAATTGGTAAAAAAAAATTAATTCCAACGAATTTTTACCCCCGGTAGAGCGGATCAAAAAAAGGTCTATAAAAAAATAAAGGTCCCAAAAATTGGTGTTGCGAAAACGGATCAATGGTCAATTAGGGGTAGTGTGATTTAGCTAGGTGGCGCACTGAAAATATGGAAATTTTTAAGGTAATATAGTACCTTAAAATTATGCAAAATAATTAAGAAAACCTTTATAGATGAACGAATATATAATTTTTTGAATTAAGACTTCATGTGCAATTGAATTTTTTACTCTAGCCTTAAAAAATTTGTATTCTATATTATTTATGGCTTATGTAGTAAAAAAAATAAGCAATTGTCAGCAAATTAGAAATTGTTATATTTTTTACAATTATTGAGAACAAATGTAAGAAAAAGTATTTTGTGAAGGATGCTATTATATTGAATATGATCACAAAAATTCAAGGAGTTACCTGAAAAATTTCGAAAACTGATGAATGAAACCAATAAAATGATGTAATTTGTTGCTAAATTTGTTCAATTGTCTTAAAAAAGGGATAATAAATGTTCCTCAAAGGTCATAAGATTTGCTAAAGAAAAACATAATATTTGCAATTTTTATGATTACACATTATTATTTTTAATTAAAAGTATTAAAAATTTTAAAAACCAATATGAATAGGTAAAATTTCATAATTTTCGAAACAGCCTTTTTCTACAAAAGTGATAGTTCATTTTGGGTTTCCAATTAAATGAGATTAAGAGGATATCAAAATATAAACAAAATAAAATCTCCGAGGATATTCAAGGTATAATAAAGGAAAAATCTGTGAATATATGTGCACGGAGAAATGAAAGCAAACTAATTTTTTTTTTCTTAGTCATTTGAAAGTTGGTCATTACCCCAATTTTCAAATACTGTTTCAATTGGAATGCATCATATTATGAGCCACTGCATTTGGTACATTACCAGGATTTACGATTTTACAAACTCGGGAATATTCTGCAAGAATAACAGAATCGATTTACGTAAAATTTGTGTTTGAAGCACAACGTGGTTAGGCTGCTTGTAGGAAGGACCAAAATGCTTTCCTGACCACCGTATTGAAATCCTAATCGAGATGATGCGCAAACTGATAATCGAATGCAATGTACATTATATTCCAAATGCTTTAACGTGTAACATATTTTATTTAATATATAATCTATTTTATACATTATATGAAATTATTTAGTCTTACACCGTTAGTTATTTAACGTTTTCACTTCATTATTTAGTTACCTTTAATTTCAATTGGAATGGTCCATCTCCAATTTTTTTGTTCACACTTAACATATTTATCATACAATTTGTAAAATAATCACAAAACTAAATTTAAATGACAAATAAAACTCATTTTGCCATACAATTTGTTTAAACGTCTACTTCTTATATGAGCGAAACAACATACCCCTAATTGGCCATTGATGCGTTTTCGCAACACCCAATATCTCGGAAACTAAAATAGCTAGGATTACAAATCTTTCTATTTTATGATCACAATCACTAAGATACACCCCATACCAAATTTTATTAATTTATCTCAACGGGATCGGGTAGTTGTAAGAAATGGGTTAAATAAAATGCAAACGAAAAAAAAAAAATAAAAAACCACTGCCGTTTTACTTGACTTTCAGTTAATCAATAAAATTTAGAATAAATTATAAAAGAAATTAACAAATTAATATCGTTTCACCTATGCAATTATTAACATGCATTGCTGATATTATTTATAACACTAATAGAGATGCTCTTATCAATTATTAGTATATACTAAGAGAGTAAATAAGAGTAAATCAGTAAAAAAAAAAATAAAAATAATAACATTACAAATGTAAAAAATTAAAATATTATAACGGACTTTTTACACTGAAATAATTTGAGGAAAACAATTTTTAAGTCATTAAAAACTGTGTTGAATGGCAAGACATAATATTCAGTCCAATTTGTGCTGAATTTGTGACCAATACCCGAAAATGGAAGATTATTACCCACACTAACTATCCAACAAATAAAAACATTGATTTTGTAGCTGCTAACATAAATAATGCGTTAAATTCATAAAAAGTTTAAAAATCCAAGTTTTAAAGGCCACCCGGAAGCATTAAAAATCATTCGGCATTCTCAGCTTGAATACGAAAAAGTACATATTTTTGGCTTATTACTAAAGAAATATATTTAGCATTGAGAAATTTAACAATGTGCTTTCCTAGGAAACCTAATGATTGATTAAATTGTTTACATAATTGGACTCTGAAATTTAAAAATGGCAACACTGAAGTGTACTTAATAGGAGAAGAGAAATAAGTCTTTACCATGTAATAGAATTGGTCACAAACATTACGATAAATCCTTTCAAAAGTACACAAATGTAGGCAGACTCTAGCACTTTTACTTTACATGCAAATACAACAACTGTAAATAAACTATTTTATTTTTCTTTTGTGTATGGATGGGTATTTTTTTTTTTCTAAGTAACAAGCGACCATTTAGAAGAAAAAAAAACAAATTATTATATTTATTATTTTTATTTCTTTTCTTCACACATTTCTTGTAATTTAATTTAATTTTTTTTTTTTTTTTTTGAGTCCTTTCAAAAAGACAACAAAGTAATATTGTTTTAACTGATAGTTTGTAACATAAAATTTTAAATGTCCCGATTGAATCAAATAGAAAAAAGTTAAATGAACAAGTAAAACTATGTTAAATATAAGGAGATAAATATGAGAAACTATTCATCAAAATTTATTAAAACATTTAATTTAGAAATAAAGCAGGGTTTAAATATAATGCATACTTTTCTATAGGATTTTTTTCTAATATAATTCATAAGTATATAATTTTGTTTTTCAAACAACTTGTTAAACTTTGTAATAAACTAATAACATTTAGCAAATTTTTGTAGAGTATTAATAAAGGACACTTTAACATTTTTACCACTAACTGTTACTTAAGTGTAATGCAGTAAAACTCGTAAGGAGTGCGTTCGAAAAAATCTTAACATATATAATATTCAATAACTTGGAAATGGTTCATCTTAGAGTTTTCATTCTTTTTTATTTAATTGATAATTTAATAGAGATTACAGAAAAATATAACTTTTATTGTTCTAACCACTACTTATAAACTTGTGGACCATTTTTGGTAACCCTTCCGTTAGAGATTTGATAGTTGCTTCAGTCACTTTTTTAGAACAGTGTGTAAAAATTCTTTTAAAATCTGTCGTATTTTGGGACACCTATTTTGTACTCTTCAATTCACTTTTTACAAGAGTTCAATATCTCTCCACTAGTCTAAGCTATGGACAATTTGGAAAATTAACCTCTCTTGGTACAAAAACTATGTTATTGTTTTGGTACCACACCAGAGCTTTTTTACCGTGGTGACATAATACCAAATCGAGTCAAAAATGTGTGAACACGTTAAGCTCTTTTATGAAAGGAAGAAGTCTTTTTTGCAAATATTCATTTATGCATATTTTGGTATTTATAAATCCGAATGTATCAAATGACTTTCGTGTTTTGCCGCAACTGCAAAAAGCTTGTTATACCAGGAATTTTGTAAGAAATTGTTACTGCTTTTGGTCCCTAAACTTATCTTTAACATTGCCTCGAGCATTAGCAGTAAAAAGTTTTGAAACAGAAGCTCCGAAAATTCTGCCAGCACATAGGTTTCTTCGTCAATTATACAACTTGAGTATTTTTGTATGAAATTTGGTTTTAATTTCCGTGTCCTATTCTTGGCTTCTAAATGTTTGGCAGCATTCCTGTTTGGAAAATTTTTAGACTTTATATGTTATCAACTCTCAATTAGCTTTAAATTTTCGCACCAAATAGTCGAAGCACTGAGAAAACTGAGCTGCATTTCTACCAGATGTGTTTGGAGTTCCTTTCAATATGCTTTCAATTGTCTGGCCTTCCCAATATCATGTGGACCTTTTTTCCTTCCGAACCAGGTTTCATATCAATTGCTAAATTCTCCTGATACTGTTTAATAACATTAGAAACAGTTTAACAGCAGAAATTTAATTCTGTGGCCAATTATTTGTAGGACCTATTTCGATTTTTTTGAATTTTTTGAATAATTTGTAGCACGTAAATCTTTTTCGTCACTCATTTTGATGAAAATCACAACAAATCAACATAGTTGTTATTAAAAATATTAACAGACGTATTTTTCCATGGTAACTAGATCAAAAAAAAATTGTCAATATTGATTCCGAAAAAAATTATGAGGCAAAACGTGTGTTAAGATTTTTTCAATCGCACTCCTTAAATTGACATACATAAATATACAAACATATATGTATCTATATGTATATTTTACACAATAAACAAACATATGCCATATATGATTTTTTTTTATTTATATATGACCATTTGTTTATTTCTTTTAACTGCAATTTCCTTTTAAAATTATTATTATTGTTGTTTTTTAATTCTATTGTTGCTGTTGTTGTTTTTGTTTCATTTATAATTTAAGTCCATTTGAATAAGATTTTCTAATTTGTCACTTGTGTGTTTTATATATTCAATGTTTTATATTTTTGTTTTTCTTAGTTGTATATGTGTTGATATTTCTGTTCACAATTGCATACTTTAAGGCATTTAAGGATTTTACAGGAAATTATTTCCCTAAGATGTTGTTGTTATTGTTTTTCTTTCATTTAAGTTTGTATTTAAAATTTTAATATTAAATGTTTCTTAAGAAATATCAACATAAATATTTGGTATTAATTACTTATTAATTAATTGTTAAATAGATACTAAAATTTAAATACATACTTAAAATTTTGTTTGTTTTTTCCTACCACAAATTATTTTAATATTAACAATATAAGTAAGTACATAAGTAGTTGAGTTTATTAAGTATCATTTTGCAAAAGCTTCACACTAGTGTAGATTTAAATTAAACACTTGATTTAAGATTAAGTATTAAAATCAATAAATTGAATGTAAGTAGATACTTATTTCAGTAAGGAATTTTATTTTCAAATTAGAATATATGCATAATATGTTGTATCTAGATTTTGTTAAGCAAAATTTCTTAGGTTTTTTTTTCCATATATGATGAAAAATCTGAATGTATCAAGTGTCTCTTTTAACTACTTCACACTATACAAATTTTCATTAGACACTTGCGAAACGATTTTTTATCCTTGAGAAAACAAGCAGAAGTGTAGTGATTGGACGGACAGACATAGATAGGTCGACTTAGAATATAACCAGGAAAATTATTTTTTCGACAGGTTAAACACGGAATGACAAACTCAATATATTCCCATATTTTTTATGGTGGATATAAAAAAATTTTTAATAAATTTCTGGCGGCCATGCTGTTCATTAAATTGGTGAGTTGCACCAATATTACAGTAGTAACGGTGGACCATCATAGACGACCATATTGGTAAACAATTAGCCTTAGATACACCCGTAACCGTACATTTGTCCTATGCACGTACGATATGTAACTGTACAGTGGGACCTTTTTTATAATAAATGCTAATAAATCTGGATATTTTAAATAGCTGGACTAACTTTGATAAAATTTGGAATTTCGATAAACAGTGTGTGATTCAAAAAATTAAATGGAAATGATTATAGAATTTTGTAAAGTCTATATCGATTTTAATGAAATTTCACACAGTGATAGCAAAAGTGTAGGCGAGTTTAAGTCTTAAGCCTAGATCATATAGATCTGCTGAGGGCGGGTACACATGGTCGCAAAGTTGGACACCTCGGTTATGAACATTTTTAAAAACGATCCTGATTCGTTACATCTGAATCAATTTCAAAGACAATTATATTGGTTGAGGTCTAAGAAAAAGTATCCTTTTAGTTTACGAGAAATTGGGCTTCAAATATTCAAATTTTTTTCTTTTGAACGTATATTGGTGAAGTCTTTTCATGAAGAGCAGTTCAAAATTGAATCTTATTGTGTATCGGTTAATATAATGTACACAATGGTGTAGGGTATCATATGGTCGGGCTTGACCGACTACAACTTTTTCTCTCGTTTTTTTTTTCTTTTTAATGAAATCAGACAAGTCGTTTTCGAGACATGCTTCAATATAAGGCACAACCTCCTTATTTTTACAAATCGCGAGAAACCAGTGCCGCAGAATCAGTGTTTTTCTATGTTATACTTCATAGTTCCAACATTAAAATAAAGTCATAATAAAATGTTATTATAAGTATTTATAAAACAATATAAAATATGAATTATTTGTGCATTGAATTAGAACACAATTAATAACTTTATAAATTAAAGTCATAAAACTTTTACAATAAACTTAAGTCTTTAGATACAGCAAAACAAGTAATTTAATTTAATAAAATAACAACAAATTAATATGAACAAATTTGTTAAATGCACTTAATAAACATATCGCAAACACATGTTTCCTATAAATAAATACACAACAATTGACCCCTGCAAACATTTTTTATTGCGGAAGTGGCTAAGAAGAGTCTTCCAGAAGTTGAAACTCATCGCCACGACTATTGCCAAAGTATCATTAAAATCATCTTCCGTCGGGAAGAACTGTTCCTCGTGGAAGTGTCTTCCAGACGACTCGAAGAAGACACTTCTGAAAGTGTTGAAGAAGACTCTTCCTGACGCCACCCGGAAGATAATCAGAGAAGTGTCGTCTTAGTCTCTTCTAGAAGATTATTTTTAGTTTTTTTATTTCTGTATTTATAATTAAAATTATTTTTTTATATTTCATTATTATCTTTATTTCACAATTATTATACATATAAAACTACAAAATAAATAATTTACATATAAATTAATTTAACATTTAAAATAAAATCACCATGGGAAACATCTGGTCAAATCCGGTACCTTTAAAAGAAGAAAAGAAGATTAGTAATAATTTTAATTGTTAAATTGTATTTAGATTACCTTTTGTATGAAGAATTCGGCAAGGCACTATTACAGGCAAAGTTTTGGACTTCTTTAAAAATGCAAATACTTGTTCGTTCGATGAAATTTTTCCTAAAATTAATATAAATTGTGAGTAAAATCTGATATTACTAAATAAAAGTTTAAGAAGATTTACTTACCTTTTAAAAATGTCCTTTATTAGTAATTTCCAAATTATTAACAATAAAAAAACACTTATGTAATTATCAGGAACACTTTTTTTTATATTTATTATTGCTGCCGAACTGTACCAAAGATAAATTGTTACTGAAAACATGATTCTATCTGCTTCTTTATTGTGTTATTTTCTTTTCATAAATTATCCAACAATCTTCCCAACACACGTCCAGAAGATTATTGCGCAATAGTAATGTATTTTGTTTTTGTTAAATTCGAATTATCATCTTATTATCTTCCAGAAATGACTTCAAAGTATACTTCTGGAAGATCAAAGGACGATAGTAATGTATTTTGTTTTTGTGAATTTCGTACACACTTCTCACAATCATCTGGAAGTCACTAAGAAGTGACGTCTGGACGATTAATGCGCAATAGCAATGTATTTTGTTTTTGTATTTTTCGAAAAATCTTCCGACAATCTTCTAGAAGACACTAAGAAGTGGCGTCTGGAAGATTAGCAACAAATTTATCTTCCAAATGTTTGAAGGGACATTTTATTATAAATGTATGTAAACACACTTAAATAAAAGTATATGTAGTATGTATGTATATGTGTGATAGTGTGTGTGAATTTAACCATAAATGAGTAAAAGAGTAGAACCAATATATTTAAAATATTTTTGGTTTAATCATATCAGACCATGTTTTCTACTGGTATTAACTATTATTATTTGTTTGTTATTAAGTATTTTAATAATGATGATAAAGTCATTTTATTATATGAATTCTCTTCTAGCCTTCTCTCTCTCTCTCTTTTTTTTTTTTAATACTACTATAAACAAAACAACCATTAATTTCATAACAACCAGTCACAGATATTTATTTATACCAATACTAATGTATAGTAACTATATACCCAGTGGTAAAAAGAAGGGGTAAAGAGCCCTTCTAGAAGGCCTTTTTTATGTCCAGAAGACCTTCTCCCTGCATTCAATGTTCATTTCATTTTTACACGCGATGTCATTGGAAGGTAGACCTTACACATTCGCGACCCGATACAGCCCTTCTAGAAGACCTTTTTATTGAAAACTGCAAGCAGGCCTTCTATAGAAGTACTAAAAAGAGTCCTTCTACAGAAAGCCTTCTACAGGTCTACACTATTTAATCAAATATTTTTCTATTTATATAAAATATATATATTTTTTATTTTAAATTATTGTAAAATGTTTAAAACTTAAAAAAACAAAATTCAATACTAAAAAAACATTTCTGTTAACTTTTGACAAAACATCTTAAGTCGTTATAAGACAAATTATTTGAAAATGACATTTGTATAGAAATTGTTGATTTTTTATTTAATATTCCTGAAAAAAATTTAAATTTTTGTTAAATTATTTTGGCAAAAATATAAAGATATAATATAAACAATTAAGTTTTTAATAAAATACTTATAATAAAAACCTGAATAAAAAATATAATTAACTTAGAAAATCACATCCTATTCAAACAAAGAATTGGAGACAACTAAATTATATATCATTCTTTTTTTGAAATTTCTGCTTTGAATTTTGATATTGTTTTTGTAACGGTTTCTGCACGGTTTTGTTTTTTCAAATACTGTAGTCTTTCTTTCCTTCTAAGAGAAGGGAATTAAAACAATGTACTTTTTATAAATAGATTTGTTGTTGTTTAAAACAAGATATATTTAAAAAAATACAACTCTTACGGTCCTTCCAAGAGAAGCGAAGTCGGAAGGTCTGTCTAATCTTTTAGAAGGCAGGGATGAGGCATTCATGAAGGCCTTATTAGAGAAGGCATGTTAGCATGAGCAACTGCCTCATGAAAAAAGGCCTTCTAGGAGGCCTGTGCGGTAGAGGCCTCGCAAATTTTACCGCTGGGTAGTACTTGTTTAAAATAGGTGAGCTATTTTTTTGTGAAATGAGTATGGTTGTATTTAAAATTGTGTTGGCGAATAAACATGTGTACATGTATTAAAAATTCATTATTATTATTGTTATTGAATAGTTAAATGCTGGCATTTAATTCATACATATAGCATCATCAGGCTGAGACACAATGGTCATACTAAATAAAACAAAATGTTAAATACAGATGATGACGAGAATTTTCCACAAATTATATTTGTCACAATTAACAATAAATTGTAAACCAATTTGTCATTACAGTCTGTGTTAAATAAGTAGCAAAAGTATTGGTTAACAAAATATTTAGGTATGAATGTATGTATGTAGCATTGTATATATGTATATATGGGCCATTATCAAAAATTTTTGATTTTAGCCCTTCAAAAAATTTTTTTTTTTCGATGGCACATTAAAATCCTTTTGTATACATATAAAGTGACTCAAATGCATTTAGAATCAGTTCGCGCTAATCATTTCATGTGAGGGGCGCGAAAGTTATGGCGGTTTTAAGTTGAACATATAAAAATTTGTACAAACTAGAAGTTTATGTACAATTCTGGTCAAAATTGCACGTAATATTAAAACCTACTAAGTTATTCAAATAAAATGTATGATATTTTTAATGTTTGATGGTATTAGTGCAGCATATTTTAGGGTTTCCTAGTAAAATTTTAAAAATTTTCTTTTCAATAAAAATCGCGATTTTTAAAAATTTTGTGTAAAATTTGGATTGAATCTAAATTTCTCCATAAATTGATTTAAAATATATTTTGTTAGGGTATATTACAAAGAAATGCTTATTAATATTGTGATCCTTTTTAAACACAAGTAAATATTTTTTGATCCATAAAATGTTTATCCTTCCAAATTTTTTGATGCGCCTCCGAATTTTTATTAAGCATAACAAACACCTACTAATTATGTCAATTATAGTTAATTTCATGCTGTCCACACGATGTGCCTTAGCGAAATGTATTTTGACAAAAGTGTCCCGTTTTCAACTATCAACGACATTTGACTTAAATTTATGATCCCAATCAATTATATTTATCGCCATTCTTATATCTATATATCCAATATTTGGCAATTTTCTATATAAAAATACAAAAACAAAAAGTGCAATTTTTGCATAATTTTCAAAAAGTCCATAAAATTCTTGTATTAAATTTATTTTTAATGCTTCTCTGATTTTGTAAAGTAAAAAAAAAAAAAAATTAATTTTGACATGTTTGAGTATTTTAGGGATGTCCGACCGTCTGTCTGGTCGTCCATGTTAAGCTTTTAATGAAGCTACAAATCGCAACTATTTTAATATTGCTTTATTATTGCTTATCTATAGCTCCCATATAAAGCCTATTTCCGAAAATCATCATAAAGTGTATAAATTAGTGTAGGTAAACATTACGTTTTTTTTTTTTTTTTTTTTTTAACAAGAGATTGTAAAAAGTTTACATTTTAATTTAAAATTTTACAACAAGGCTTGATCTATAATGAAACACACGTTCCGTACAAATTCTCTGAGAAAATCGACTAAGATAGACTATAACGTTCTTACAGTCCTAAAAAATGTTAAAAAATGACTTCATACACAATTAAGCATAGGATGCATATAATATTCTCACCAAAAATATGTCACGTTAGAGAATAACTTTATTTACAATACTGCACAATGGGGCAGAATCGAATTTTTTTGTAAATAAATCTGTAACTTCTGACCGGCTGGTTGAGGTACTTAAAAATTCAAGTGCAAATAACTCAAAAACTATAAGAGGTAAATAGAAAATGCAAACAGGTCTTATCAGTGGCTACAATAATGTATAAAAATATTTGAAATTGGACGAGAAACAAAAATTTGGCAAGTGATTAAAAAATTTGTATATCAGAGGTACCCAACTTTGAGCCCCCTTAGCTTCGCCCCTGAGAGGTCTGTTCGGTCCCCCTTCCAAACTTAACATTTTACACTCTTTTGCTATGCCTGTACCAAATTTCATGCAAATCCAATCAGCCGATCAGAAGTTACAGATTTATATCCAAACAAATTCGATTCTGCCCCACTGTGCACTGAGGAATGTTGCCACTGTTGTCATAGCATCCTATCAAGTTTGGAGCTACAATACGGAAAGTGTTTGTTCCTTAGCACGAGTATAGGAAATAATTTCAATATCTTGAGCTTTTGAAGGATATTTTGGAGTAGAAGCTGTGGACATTACTACATGATATTGAAAAAATTAAAATTCAAATGCGGAGAATGATGTAAAAATGGCTAAAATGTGCGCTAATATTGTCATATTCATAAATACTGGCTCAAAAGAGCGATAATTCGATTAGTTTTTAAATTTTCATATCTTCAACTTTATTTCTTTTTCTAAAATTCCTAAATAACCTAGAAATTTCAAAAAAAAATAAAATTATTTCTGAAACTAGTTCTCCTTTAAATCCTAATGGAGTCATTACCTATAATTTGGTAACTTTGCCTGGCATGGACATGATTATTCCCAAGATTAAGCTGAAAATTACTAACTCTATATGAATCCAAGGACAATAAATATATAGTGAAACGAGAGAAAAAGATATAATCGGTCAAGCCCGACCATATGATACCCTACACCATTGTATCCATTATTATTTGGAGAGGGGCCTTTTATAAGACTTGGAGCCAATTGTGGACCAATACTCATATTAGGTGTAAAATGAAACATACGAATACAGAATATTACGTCGATACTAACATTTATATGAATTTATTCACTTTTGTGTGATTCCCGAAAGAGGGCCTTATATGGGAGCTATGGTAAATTATGGACCTATCTTTGTAAAATTTAGCACTATCATTAATGTTTATTTAAAACTTATATGTGTCGAATATTAACTTGATACTAACATTTTAATGGGATTTATGGGAGCTATGGTTAATTATGGACCGATCTTCCGGAAATTTGGCACACAGATTTAGACTATACGTGCCAAATTATTAAATCATTAAAATATTTTTATATTTAAGGGATTTATGATCGTTAAACCCTTTTCCGGGAGGACATTTGTATGGGGGCTAGTTGAAATAATGAACCGATCATAACCAATTTCAATAAGCTTCGTTTCTGAACCGTAAGAAATCGGTGTGCCAAATTTCATTAATTTTTAATCAAAATTGCGACCTGTAGTTTGATTACAAATTTTACATGGATGGACAGACGGACGGACATCGTTAAATCGACTCAGAAAGTGATTCTAAGCCGATTGCTATAAATTAAGGTGGGTCTTAGACCAATATTTTTGGGTGTTACAAACATCAGTACAAATGCATAATACCCTCCCCACCTATGGTGTTGTAAGGTATAAAAAGAAGTTAATTCTAGTGCATAATACAGAAATTATATGGGGCTACCCGGGTACCATGGGTATTGACTCCCGTAGGTGTTAACTTTAAAGCCGTTTTACATATAGACCAATTTAACAAAATTTAGTTTTTTTTTCAGTTTTTATATTGCATAAACACATTAATCACTACGATCTGAAGTTTCGTGGCTATATCTTTATTAACAAAGAAATGCGAACACTTTAAAGTTAAAAATGGTACCCGGGTATGTACCGTAGGGTTAATATGAAACTGTGAATGTGCGTCGTGAAAAACTGACTTTTTGAAAAATGCTTGCACTTGTTTTCCAAACTTTGAGACTATCTACTACGTTGACTATTTTGGGCACATCAACGGGATATAGCGCAAAATACGCACAATTACAACAAGTATCAAGTCCTATCCCAAATTTTGTATTCGGAGATCAAAAAGTATAAAAGTGCGAACAAAAATTGTAGAAGAATGGGAAAAACTGAAGTTATTTTTAGCCATTTTTCTATGTTCTTGAACTTTGAACAACAATCATGATTATAAAAAGAAACCTGTTGTGCTAAAGTTTTGCACTCTATTAGTTTCAAGTCTTGTGAGTTCAGATCTGTAACCAATTTGTTTCAAGTATCATTACCACAAAACTTATTAAGGATTTAAGTCAGTTTCAGCCAGGTTAAAATTTTTTGATAATGGCCCATATGTATGTTTCAAATAAATACTCAAATACTTATACGAACAAAAAATGTTATATAAAAAAGTGGTAATAATTTGGTTAATTTTATGTAGTTTTTATAAACGGGGTAACTGACAAATAATTGGGATTAAAAATAAATATATTAAATATTTTAAATTTTATATCAGCAGTATTTTTAGAAATCATATTAACTATTTATTATATTGGAATGGAAAAGTTGATACTATAGTACTCTTTTTTTATACTATTTAACATTCAAAAGTACCGTAGTACACCCTCGAGTCATTCGATACTGATAAACGATTCGATACTATCAAACGATTGATATTCTACAGTTCGAATCTATATAGAAAAAACTATTTTCAAAAAAGTTTTACTCAAAATTGAATTATTTTAACGTATTAATTGAAATTTTACATAAAAAATTATAAAAAACAATTTCAATTACGAACAACACTTAATTAATAAATATTAAAAAATTATATAGGGTAAGTGTACCGGTGGTAGACAGTTTAACTTTTTTTCTGTCTTTCAAGATTTATATTTCCGAAAAGTGATCATGATATTTGGATAACAAACATATGCACCACTTTATTAAAGGATACTTTTTCAGATTTTGTTAGAGAAAAAAAAAATAAATGTTTAATTGGCCATTTTATTGCAATTTATAAAATACATCGAATTTACCTATGGTCGGCATATTTTGCCAGTGTTCGGCATGTAATGATCCAATAGTCGGCATAAAATTCATTGACACATTTTGTATGTAAATGCCCTAAACTATGCTCTGAAATATAACATAATTTTAAAACATAAAAAAAATTTTGAACAAAATACTTGATAAATTTTATAGTTTATCTTTTTTTTTTTTTGGAAAAATTGTCCAAAAGATACAATTTTACATTTCAGCGACCCATAATAAAATTTTACGTAGAAAAATTCTGTAGAACATTTTTATGTATGAATCTTAAGTTTTAATTCACTTTTCACACATTTTTTACAAACATAATCGAAATGACCCCTTATAATAACAGATAAATCATTACATAGTTTCGACGAAATATTTCTAATAATAGGGTCTAAATGAATTTGCAAGAAAAATTTAGGTCCGAAGTACTAATTACATTATTATCTCTCAATCAACATGACATGCCGTCTATAGAAAATTATGAAATTTTTTTGTTTTTAAGGTCGCACAGTGTTTGATTTTCAAATTTAGGTGGCCGAAATTAATTACACAAAAACTATAAATCGTACAAAAGTGATTTTTGGCATAGTAATTACGTACATATTGAAGAATTATTGGACAAAAAATTAGACAAATGCGCCTACCGCCACGCCCACTATTAATTACCCAATTATGAAAAATAGTCAAAATTTAAAAATAGCTTCTTTTATAATTCTTTTTCATTTGAAAATAAGTTTAATTAAAAATACAAAATAAAGATTACATAATTCATCATAATTTTTTAATGAAAGTATAAAAAAGTTTAGTAAAAAAAAAACAAAATCATGTGGAATCTGCACCAATATCACTGTCATTTTCACTATCAGACTCTTGTATATTATAACATGCGTTTTTTAGTAGGATCTGATGATATTAATAGCCTTTTTATTAAATCTGCATTAGTCTCGGTCCGTGAAGTTTTCTGCGTGAACTGCAGTCTATAACGTCTATTGTCTTTATTCCTGGATTCTTGAGCTTCTTCAGATAATTGACCAATAGGAAGGATGCAATGTTCAATTATAGCTTTTCCGTGCCAAAGAACTTTGTGAACACTGACAGGCATGTAATACCAGGGATATAGTTTCAAATAAAGATTTCTTGTTTCAAATGTATAACTTTCGAATGCTTCTACGTTTATAGTATACCCAGATGCTAAGCATTCCAATATAACATGAAAACGTTTAATAAGTTCTAAACTTAACCCAGTTATTTGCGCAGATATTTCCGCATTTCTAAAAAATCGCCTGGCTGCATTGCCATCGTTAGTATTTCCCGATATCTGTTTAGGCATGTCTATCAATAAAAAATAATCAGAGGACACACTTAAAAGTTTCTGTTTAAAATGCAGTTTAATTTACACAAAACAGAATAAAAAATAAAAAATATATTGCATTATTACATTTTCCAACAACAATACAGCATAAATTTATTTACCTAAACCAAAACTTCGCTTACAAAGCTAGAATTAATGATTCTATTAATAACTTACGATGTAATTAGTAAAGTCTAAAAATAAACAATAAAATAATATGCAAATTTTTATTTTTAGAAAAAAAGAAAAGAAAACGGGACTTCTTTGTGAAAACCATTGATGCACTTTAAAATAACTAGGCAGTACACTGCAGTGGTATAGTGGGTAGAGCAATTGGCTAGCATCCGGATGGTTGTGGGTTCAACTCCTGGCTCCGACTATTTTTTTTTTTTTTTTAATTTTTTAATTCTTGTAAATCGTTCTATAAATAAAGAATTACTTTTGTGACATCTTAAACAAAAATAAGTTCCTTTTCTAGCAAAGAAAAGTTCGACTTTATAACGGTTAATTGCTAGATGGAATTATTCACCCACGATCTTGTAAGCTCACAACTTAAACAAAGGTATTCATTTAAAAAATACATTCTTTAAAAGCAACTTACAAATAAAATGGTATTCAATTTTTTGTTCCACTTAGAAGGATGGTGTATCTTTGTTTTGAATACTTTGTTCGGCAGGGACAGTTTCGGGCAAAAAATCTTTTTAGTTTCTATTAAAGGAGAATCCCTAGTTCCAAAAACAATCAAAAGTTGGACCCCAGCTGATAACAGAAAAAAGTATTCGTCTATGCATTTTTGTTTTTGACTTTTTTTTTTAAGAGCTTCCCTATTATATCTTTCAATATCTAAAACTATCTTCATTCAAATATACACAAAATACCTGTTTTATATTTCAAAGGAATTATATTTTCATATACAAAAAGAATTTTTTTAAAATATGCCATAGAAAATTTTTTATTCATGTTCAAAGTTTGACTAATTTTCGAGCAAAAAAAAATATTTTTCTTTTGTATATTTGACCAATCATTCATGTTATCGTTAGAAGCATTCATTGATCGATTTCAGTTAAAATGAGTACGGAAATGTCTTAACTGAATAGTCTATTTTAATACCCGAATATAATTTTTTTTCTCCTTTAAAGTTCATTTTTGGGGTTTTGGCCAGCTAAATTTGAAAATCGAACACTGTGGGTCGGCAGCCATCAAACCACGAATTGGAATTCTTTACGCAAAATTTTGTTGTCTATCTTCTGAATAATTTTCTGTTAAAATACAACTTGGATTATTATAATTAATATCATCTTAGAAATTGGTCTCTCTTTAATTTTTTTTATAAAAACTGATATCAAAAATGTGTTGTTTAAGAACTGAGTAAATTGCGAAAAAAAACTGCTAATATTAGTATATTTTGAATATTTGCAATAAAAATATAAATATATTTTCATGGCAAAATGTATCTTACATCAATAATTAGTATTCACTATTTTTAATTATTTCGGGTTAAATTCAAAAATGCCGACTACTGGTACATGCCGATATTAGGTGCACCTACCCCAACAATTATTAATTTTTTTTAACACCTTTGATTAGGGGTTTCGAGTTCCCAAAAAATTTTACAAAAAGGTATATAGGGCAAACAAACTTCATTATAAAAACATTTCTGTGGCAAAAAATAAAAACTACATAAAAGATTTTTATTACTTTTCAGGAAATTATTTAGGTTTTATATTGAGCTGTAAACTCAAAAAGATATGTACCATCATTACTAAAAACTAAAATAAAGTTTCTGTGCTCTGTGAATCAAATTAGATGTGAAAATGTTCGGAATTTATACATTTATTAAGATCTTCATATTTTACTATAAGTAATAATCAGGGCAAGTTTTTATATGCACAAAAAAAAATTTAAATATGCGCTTGAAAAAGCACAAAAAAATGGTGTTATATCCCTGCGGGAAATTTGTGGCAATTGCAGTAATGGTCCGGTTCCTCTGTACCAGTTGAGTACCAATTGACACCTAACTCGTCACCAAAGTTCCAATTGAGAACCAGTTGACACAAACACACTCACTATTTAACAGTTGAGAGCTAATTTATAACATGCTCGTTAAGTGTGCAATTAGCAACTCGCGCGCAATAACAATCAGTGGCTGAGTGGTAAGCGTTGAAGACTATAAAACATAACATACGTCAGATGAACATGGGTTCGAGCCGGGGTCCCGTCATCGACATTAACGAAAAATTATAAAATTAAAATAAACATAATTTAATAAAGATAATAATAAAAAAATAATGTTTAAAAAGTAAACAATTAACGAATTCTTATAAAATTTTTATTACATTAATCGTTACTGAACCTGTCCTCTTGAACCAGTCCTAGGACCTATCCTGTGACCTGTCCCATGGGGCTAATTAGCCACCTCCAATGACAACCCCATGTAAAAGTGACAGGTTCTTCTCATATAAAGTTCCGGAACTGGGACCGGTCACTAGCCCTGAGAACCTGTCACGTGATTAGTTTTGAACCGGTTCTCTTTACTCTAGGGATGCACAGAAATATGCAAAAATAGCATGAATATGTATATAAAAACCGACCAATTTATGCATTCTTATAAATTAATGTGTAGAAAATATGCACAAATATGCATTTTTTAACTTTCAATCTCTAATAGATTTCGATGTTTATAAAATTATAACTATTTAAATTTTAAGTATCATAGTTGACGCTTCCGAATTTTTTTTTTCTTTACAATATTTACAATGTACTCTAAATGCTCACCAAAAATTGTTTAGAAATCATTTGATTGAACTCTAAAAAATTACCAAAAAATTGTGTTTTTATTAAGAAAACTAACTTTTGTATCCATTATATGCAAATTTATGCAAAGATTTAAAATATAAGCATTTTTTGTGAAATTCTTTTTAAATATGCAAATGTTTACTTTCCAAGCGAAAAGCTTTAAAAACTTGCCCTGGTAATAATTAATCTGAATAAATTTATTTAATGATTTGGTATCGTATTAATTCCTTCGTTTTAGATATAACTGTCAAAAATTTTGGTATTCTGAGTATGGATAAAGTACTACTTGAAATTAATTTTGATATTGAAAAATATTTTCACACATATTTCACACACACAAAAAAATATTTTCGAAAAAATCCAATTAAATGAGTAATCAGAATTTGTATATGATTTCAAATATAAATTACTCAAAATCGAAATCTTTTAATAAATTAAATTAAAATTTTACAAAGAGAAATCTAAAATCCAATTTCAATTACGAGTAATTAATATTAAATTAATTTGTTAACTGAAATTCAACTTATTAAAAAAATGTTAATTGCAATCCTTAAACTTCTTTTTCACCCACCACTTTGTTATCAAAGTAACAAATTACTCTCTTACATTTGTGATATACATACATATATAGTAGTAATATATTGACAGCTACAACAAAATGCGAATAACTGCAAGTATAGCAAATGCAGCAGCAAAAACAACAAAAACATTTAACAAATTATTGTGTAAAGTCAGTTATATAAATCCTGTAATGAAGAAGGTTCTCATTTAATGGGGTGCCAACAAAATAAACGTAATTAAATTTTAACAAAGAGTATTATTGTTTTAAAACTCTTGTAATACAATACTTAAAAAAATTACAATTATTGCATTAAGTAATGAGCTTAAATTACAGGCAATGTATTAAGTATGTATGTGAAATTGTAGCATTGTTTGAAATAATAGCACTACGTAAAATAAATTGTATGTTATCAAATACATATATGGTTTCCTACAATAATATTTATGTGTAAACACAAAATACACCATTATTTATTTTAAAATGTATATAAATCTACTGAACGTACTTATAAGTAATATTAACATGGAAAATATTTGAATATTACTTATACTTTTCAAAGTGGAGCAAATCGCAAAAATTTGCTTATCTAATATTATCACAGAATAAAGTCCTCCTCTACAACTTGTTCACACATTTTAATTCGATCGTATTAGTATTTTAAGAGATACATATGAAGATCCACTGTGAGTTTGTATTAAACAGCCTTGAATAATTACTGTTAAGGAGTGCAATCGAAAAAATCTTAACACACGTTTTGCCTCATAACTTTTTTCGCAATAAATATTGAAATTTTTTTTTTTTTTTTTTGATCTAGTTATCATGGAAAATTACTTCAGTTATTATTTTTAATAACAACCATATAGAATTGTCGTGATTTTCATCAAAATGAGTGACGAAAAAAGATTTACGTGCTACAAGTTATTAAAAAATTTCAAAAAAATCCAAATAGGTCCTACAAATAATTGGCCACAGAATTAAATTTCTGCCGTCAAACTGTTTCTAATGTTATTAAGCAGGAGAATTTGACCATTGATACGAAACCTGGTTCTGAAAGAAAAAAAAGGACCACATGATATTGGGAAGGCCAGAAAATTGAAGGCATATTAAAACGAACTCCAAACACATCTGGTAGAAAAGCAGCCCAGTTAGCTCAGTGCTTTGACTATTTGGCGCAAAAATTTGGAGCCAATGCAGAGTTGATAACATATAAAGTCCAAAAATGTCCAAACAGGAATACTGCAAAAAATTTAGAAGCCAAGAATAGGACACGGAAATTAAAACCAAATTTCATATAAAAATACTCAAGTTTTATAATTGACGAAGAAACGTATGTGCTGGTAGAATTTTCGCAGCTTATGTGTCAAAACTCTTATATTGTTAATGCTCGAGGCAATGTTGAAGATAAGTTTAGGACCCAAAAGCAAAACAAATTTCTTACAAAATTCCTGCTATAACAAGCTTTTTGCAGTTGCGGCAAAACAGGAAAGTCATTTGATACATTTGGATCTATAAATGCCAAAATATGCAAAATGGAATATTTGCAGAAAAAGATATCTTCCTTTCGTAAGAGAACACAACGTGTCTACATATTTTTGAAGCATTTAGTATCATCTCACTACGGTAAGAAAACTTTGGAGTGGTACCAAAACAATAACATAGTTTTTGTACCAAAAGAGGTCAATTTTCAAAATTGTTCATAGCTTAGACCAGTGGAGAGATATTGAGCTCTTGTGAAAAGTGAATTGAAGAGCACAAAAAAGGTGTCCCAAAATACCAAAGATTTTAAAAGAAAATGTGCACACTGTTCCAAAGAAATGACTGAAACAACTATCAAATCTCTAACGGAAGGGTTATCAAAAATCGTCCTCAAGTTTGTAAGTACACTAAGGGAAAAAATTCGATTCAAATTCAACAACGGTTGTTGTCACATTGGTAATTTACGGTAACAGCTTTTTAATACCTTTCGTTAACAAATTTAATAGAAAATATATGTAATTTAACAATTTGATACCGAAATGGTTTCAACTTGGTGCCAATTAGGTATCGATTTTCAATAAGAATTGAACACGCAGTGTTTAATTTAAACACATACGGTGTAGATTCACTATTGACACAGAATGGTATCGTTTTCAACACGTATGTGATTGATATTTCTCTGGGTGTAGTGGTTAGAACTATAAAAGTTATGTTTTTCTGTAATCTATAATAAATTATCAATTAAATAAAAAAATAATGAAAACTCTAAATCAACCATTTCCAAGTTATTGAATATTATATATGTTAAGATTTTTTCGAACGCACTCCTTAGATTAATATGTTTTTGATATAAAAATAATACAAATTTTAAAGGTTTTTATAACAGTAGTATTTAATTCCTTTGAATATTTCCCAACTCTGATTCATAGCAAATTCCTGTAATGTAACTTTGTAACTTATTTACCTCAAATACATAAATTATTTTACATTGTTAATATACACATTTACATATATTAATGAATATTTTATTAAATATTGATTTAAAACTGTTATGTTGATATAATTATAGAAAGTTAAACATAGTTAACTGCATATATATAAAACTTGTATACCTATGTATAAAGTTACAACTAAAATACAATTGTAATAATTAAATAAAGGTAAATGTAATTTGTTACTATAATTTTAATGATGGTTTAAAATATTACATAACAATCATGTTTTAGTGAGAGTTTAAGGAAGATTATAATATATATTTTTGCAAATATTTTTCGAAAAGACAAAATAGTAAATACTTAAGAGGGTACATTACGTTAATTAAAAAATTAACGTAATGTAATTTTCGTTGATTTTATTGAAAAGAATATATAATTTTATACAAATTATTTACTTCAACCATTTAACTGGTTATAGATCTTAAAGAAAATTGATAAATACATATAGATAAACATGTTTGAGTTTTTTAGCGATGTCCGTCCGTCTGTCTGGTAGTCAATAATAAACTTTTAATGAAGCTACAAATTGCAGTTTTTGAAATAATTTTATGAATTTTAGCTTTATATGATGCAGAAAGGAGCTCGGTTAAAATTAGTTTATAATGGTTACCTATTATAGCCAATGGACGTTAGAAACACTATATAGTTTTATAAAATAATTTTTATAAATGTAAAAACTAATCTATAAAATTTTTTATCAAGTTCGCACCTCAAAAATCCATAGCTCCCATATAAAGCCTATTTCCGAAAATCATCATAAAGTTCTCCTTCAAATTCTAATGGAGTCATTACTAATAATTTGGTAATTTTGCCTGGCATGGACATGTTTATTCCTTAGTTTAAGCAAAAAATTAGTAAAATTTTAACTTTATGTGAACCAAAGGACAATAAAAATAAGATTTTCAATAATTAATAGTGCAAAAAAAATTTTAATTGTAGTGCAAAATACAGAAATTATAAGGGGGTACCCGGATACTATGGGTATTGACTACCGTAGGAATCAACTTTAAAGCCAGTTTACATATAGACCAAGTTAATAAAATTTATGTTTTTTTAGTTTTTATACTGTATAGAGACCTAAATCACGACGATCTTCATTAATAAAGCAACACGAGCAGTTTAAAGTTAAAAATGGTACCCGGGTAGGCACCGTAGGGTTAAGCACACAGATTATTTAAATTGTTCACAGACGGTGCTAAAGTTGACCACCTTGAGAGTAAAAACTATATCGGAACAAGTTACTTTTACAAATATGAACCGATTTTTACATATCTCAATTCTTTTAAGCAAGAAAAAATAAACAACATACTGCGCTAAATTATTCCTTATGGTTCAAAAGACTTCAAAACTTAATTTTTAATTTTTGGCCATAACTTTATTGCGATTTTGTCTCATAAGAAAATAAATTTTGTTTTAAAAAATTCAGTTAAATTCTCAAAAAATGTTTCCATTAAGCTAAATATTATTATTTTTTTTTCAATCCGATAACAAAAACAAAAAAAAAAAAAAAAAAACATTCATAGTCAAAATTTTAAAACAATTCAGTTTAAAAAGTTCAATATTATTTGGCATTATATATATAAGGAGTGCGTTCGAAAAAATCTTAACATATAAATTATTCAATAACTTGGTAACGGTTGATCTTAGAGCTTTCATTCTTTTCTTATTTAATTGATGATTTATTACTGGTCGCACAAAAATATAGCTTTATAGTTATAACCACTACTTATGAATTTGTGGACCATTTTTTGTAACCCTTCCGTTAGAGATTTGTCACAGTCACATTTTTGGAACAGTGTGCACATCTTCTTTTAAAATCTTCGATATATTGGGACACCTTTTTTGTGCTTTTCAATTCATTTTTCATAAGAGCTAAATATCTCTCCACTGGTCTAAGCTATGGACAATTTGGAAAATTAACCTCTCTTGGTACAAAAACTATGTTATTGTTTTGGTACCACTCCAGAGCTTTTTTACCGTAGTAACATGATACCAAATCGAGTCAAAAATGTGTGAACACGTTAAGCTTTTTTATGAAAGGAAGAAGTCTTTTTTGCAAATATTCCTTTATGCATATTTTAGTATTTATAGATCCGAATGTATCAAATGTCTTTCCTGTTTTGCCGCAACTGCAAAAAGCTTGTTATACCAGGAATTTCGTAAGAATTTTTTTCTGCTTTTGGATCCTAAACATATCTTTAACATTGCCTCGAGCATTTACAATACAAAAGTTTTGACACAGAAGCTGCCTATTCCGTGTCCTATTCTGGGATTCTAAATTTTTTTCAGCATTCCTGTTTAGAACTTTTTCGACTTTATATGTTATTAACTCTGCATTAGCTTTAAATTTTCGCACCAAATAGTCAAAGCATTGAGCTAACTGGGCTGCTTTTGTACCAGATGTGTTAGGAGTTCCTTTCAATATGCTTTCAATTTTCAGGCTTTCCCAATATCATGTGGACCTTTTTTCCTTTCCTAACCAGGTTTTCTATCAATGGTAAAATTTTTGTGATACTGTTTAATAACAGTAGAAACAGTTTGACAGCAGAAATTTAATTCTGTGGCCAATTATTTGTAGGACCTATTTGGATTTATGGAAATTTTTTAATAATTTGTAGCACGTACATCTTTTTCGTCACTCATTTTGATGAAAATCACGAAAAATCAACATAGTTGTTATTATATATAATAACTGACATATTTTTCCATGATAATTAGATCAAAAAAAAAAATTCTTTAATATTGATTCCAAAAAAAGTATGAGGCAAAACGTGCTAAGATGTTTTCGTTCGCACTCCTTATTTAGAAAATGATAATAACAATTATTATCGTGCCACGTGTTTTTCTTTCTATCGTAAAAATACTTGGAAACATTACAGTGTCAAATATTTCATACAAAAAATGTGATATACACAGGTATGTTGCTTTTAAAGATACGTATAAATTATTGGCTATAGGCATAAAGGTTAAGATAATTCTTTACAGATATTTTTCGATAGTCTAAAGTCGTATCTTGTATTGAAAATAATCCGAACAAAATTTTTAAATTTGATCAATATTTTCCAAATAGCCTAAAATTTCAAAAACATTTAATGCCATTTTGAGTCAGACATGTCATTTGTTAATAAATTATGTGATATTTTAGAAATTTTCAACAAAAGCGTTAAATGTTAGTAGCGAAAAACATAAATTTTACTAATATTTACGCCAACTATATGCAAGTTTGTGATGATGCTATCTCATGTTTGGTTTCTTGAAATCAACAAAATATACATCAAACTGTAGGTAATCACTTCGTCTTTAAAATTATGTAAATTTCCAATGTTTTGTTTTTGGACTGGTTAAGTGGTAAAAGATGTAAAATGTCCGTGCAAAACTAAAATTAAACAAAAATTCTCGAAAGTTTCAACTTATATATATATATATATATATATATATATATATATATATATATATATATATATATATATATATATATATATATATATATATATATATATATATATATATATATATATATATTTGTTTTAGATGCCTGTAGATCCGTGAAATTTTACGAGAATTTAGAATTTCCATTAACAGTTTTCCTACTTTTAAAACGAACTGCGGCAATACAAAACACTTAAAGTAGGTTTCGAAGAGTTTTGAACTTGTTTTAAATTCCTCATATAATATTAAACTTCTGCTGTTCTCGATGTCAGTAGTTTTATCAAAATCTTTTTAGAGGTTTAAAAGATGCAGACTTATTACCATATTGACCTCACAGTGCAGTATACCACCAGTGTTGCCAGTTTAGCCTTTTTAAGGCTAAATCTAGCCTTTTTATTTTTCTTTTAGCCTCAAAATTATTGTTTTAGCTTCTAGCTTTTTTCCTAGCCTTTTTTGATTCTTAACATAGCCTTAAAAAGGCTAAAAATTTACTAATTTTATTTTTACAGAATCATTAATTTAAGCATTTTTGTATATTATATCGCACAAAAAACCGAAATTATTTATTTTTAACGAAAATTTTTGCCTGCGGCGCTTCATTCTAGAAAAATATTATAATTATTTTTTAACAAATTTTATTACCCATAGAAACTATTTATGTTATATTTAAAAATTCACTAAAGTACCATTAACAAATACCAAAAACTAATGAGAACAAAAAAAAAAAAAAATAAATGCTTTTTTTTGATAAAAAAAATATATTAGCTTTTTTCTGGCTTTATTTTTTGGGACATTTAGCTTTTTCTAACTTTTTTTAAAGTCTAATTTAGCTTCTTTTTTTCTAAAGTCCTGGCAACGCTGTATATCTTCACCATCAGATGTATTAGTAATAATAATTACAAATAAATATAACTCATACACTTTTTAATTGCAATTAAAGTGCTAATGACATAAAATATAAACAATTGGGGGATTCACAAAGTGTGCTATCATGTCCTTGTAAAATGTCATAAAATTTTACAAAGGAAAAGCAATAACAATATTTTTTATACATTGAAATATTTTAGGACATATGACAATACGACATGATAGCATACCTTGTGAATCCCCCAAATATAAATTTTAAAACTTTAAACCTTAAAATTTAAATACGATATATTTTTACTTTACATTTAACCTAATGGTGGTCACAAACGTATACGTGATATTAATTAGAAATAAATATTACTTATACTTTTATGCAATTGATATATAAACAAGATATTTATTGGTTTATTTAAAACAATTTTTTTTACATCAACATATATACTTTACAGTCAATACCTTAATTTCATTCTCCCCCCAACTCACACAAACATACGTATAAGTAATATTGATTATAAATAAATATTACTCATACGCTTCCTTAACTGCAATTACTATATAAACAACTTAAATGCAAATGACATTAAAATAAAAATTATATGTATATAAATTATAAAGATTTTACTCCAACAGCTGCTAAAGATTTTTAACATAATGCATATAATTTACAATAAGTAAGACAATTAAATCATATACTCATGCGGATATAAGAAAATATTTAAAATATTTTCCTAAGATTTATTTATTTACTTATAAAGCAATTACCTGTAAAACAATTTATAAGGAAATACATTTATCACTTTATCTCTAAAAACACATCTATATATAATGTATATTAGAGTGTAAATATATATAATATGTCTTTTGTATTTATATTATAATTTAAACTATGACAAATCACATAATGATTTGTGCTTATATTTATTTAAAACTAAATATTAAAATCTGCATACACCTGTCTAACTATTCATTTCTCATATTTTTGCGGACAAAAATCATATATATTTGTAAACTTAATAATTTATATTATGTAGAAATAAAAGACACAGTAAATTAAATAAACATTTTTAAAACAAACACATACATTCATACATATATAATATGTATATACCTATCTGCAATAAAATCTGTTTGTCATAATTATATTTATCTAACAGTTCATTTGTTATTATTATTATTGTTGTGTGTATATGTGTTAAATAGCCTTGAGTAAAATAAATTTTTGAAATACACAAAAACAATGTAAAGTAAAGAATATATGAAGAAAAACATAAGTTGAAAATTTTTGAAGTTATTGGAAGATTTAGTAGAAATATATATGATAGTATTGGTGAAAGAAAAAAGGAAATTTCTAAAACATTTTAGCAGAACATTTTTCGAGCTCCTTTAAAAAAAGCTACGTGGACTAGATGGAATTCCGTATGCTAAACTCGAATCTGCTTTCAGTTTTTACCCATCAGGTCGATATTTTTTTTTATGGGCGCGTTTAATATTGCGCCCTAAATAAGCCGTTTACTCGAGTATATTTCACTATAACTCGAGAACAGTATGCACGATTTAAATAAATAATACACCAAATTATGCGGCATAAAATTGGCTTTAAGTCGTTTTACTACAAATTTTTTATCCGCTCAACAGTTTAGGAGATATTTCGAAATAAATGGCCGAAAAAAATTTTCATGCTATTCATGATTTCTTTTTTTTTACTAAAACTACTTTTTAAAAGTGAAAACATCAAAAATGTTTCAGTTTATCATCTTTATCTCAAAGCTGGTAAAACTATGAGTTAACAAACCCACGTATCATAAAAATTGATTCACAAATTTTTATTGCATTCACAGTTAAGTTAGGATACACATGCATGCCTACAGTTAAGTGGAGATACACTAGTGGGCAAAAAAAATCGTCTTAAATAAAAAACCAGGTAGATTAGATGGAATTTAACGCGCTAAATAAGAATCAGCTTTTACATTTTTTTCACGTAATGACTTTTTTTTTTTTTTTTTTTTGGCATGACTACTATGACCCTGCCCTTGAATAACTCGAGAACGGTTTGTTCTATTAAGATAAATTAAACTGCAATATATATCGACTTAAATTGTCTTTAAACTTAATTTACACAATCTTTTGTTCAGTTAACATTTCCGTAGTTATTCGGTAATTAATAGCAAAAAAAATTAATTTTTTTGAAAAATGGTGAAAATTTTTATCCATAACTCTGAAAATCATGAGCGAATAAAAAACGTTTTTAACATATCTTGAAGACAATTTTCGTATGCACCTTTTGGTTTATCACATATCAAAATCGAGTAAACAGTTCTTGAGTTATAGTCTAAATTTTACAAACCATTCTCGAATTTTATAGTGTGAACGCTGAATAAGGTGATGATATTAGTCATTCACCTAAAAAAAAGCAGTACGTGATAGAAAAAAAGTAAACGCAGATCCTTGTTTAACTCGTCAAAATTCACTTAGTTCAACTTTTTTTTGTTTCAAGAAAAGATAAAAAATATTTTTTTTTTGCACACCACTGTATTTCTACTCATTTGTATGTAACATGAGTATTTTTACTTAACTGTGAATAAAATCAAGATTTGTGCATTAATTTTGAAGAAACATATCTTATTTTATTCGCAGCATTACCAGCTTTAAAACAAAGATGATTTACTTTAACATTTTTGATCTTTTCATTTATTAAAAGAAATTTTAATAACAAAAAAATTTAAAATTTTGCATGAAAAAGATTTTTTTTGGACACTTATTTCAAAATAACTTCAAAACTGTTAAGCACATACAAAAATAAAGTTCAGGTAATTTATATTATGAAGATATTTTTAGTACGCTTATTTTGGTGTATCACTTAAGTCAATCGTACATACCGTTCTTGAGTTATGAGAAAATATACTAGAGTAATGGCCTTACTATGGGCGAAATATTAGACACGCCCATAAAAAAAATCCAGAACTGAAAGCAGATTTGTGTTTAGCACATCAAAATGCATCAAGTTCAACTATTCGTTTTTGGGGCAGGATTTTTTTTGTCGACCAGTGATATTAGTAGATTTCAAAGGGAAAAGTAGAAAGCTATATAATTTTTCCCCTGCCCAATATCTTATTACAAGTAACTTATGTCTGTAATAGTTTATTTATCTGCACACATATGTGTTTACACATATACAAATAATAATCATGCAAACAAATAAAAGTAATACTTATATAAAATATTCTAGTTTTCTCTTAAGAAGTTTCAATAAACTAAAAATGAAATACCTTGAGCTTTTTAGTAAATAAATCCTAAGAAGTGAATGTGCTAGACAGTTTGAGCATATATTTTCTTGAAGATTATCCAAAGAGTCAATTTATAGATATAACTTAAGATTTACAGTTGTAAATAAAATTTTTAAATATTTGTAGATTTTATTAATAAATTTATGAAGCTGATTATGTATGTGTATGCTGTGAGATTCATACATCATGATATTAGCTACCGGCATTTTATTATTAAAGAAAATTTAAATTTTAACACCTATTGTTTATTTTAACACATAAACAAATTCACACTTTTAAGTGTAATTTCATAAAGGCACAGTGGTAATGAAAGGACCCTAATTCAAATACTTTATATGAATAGAATTCGACTCACTAGGGTGCTCTTGGTTTGTTTGTGTAAGTTAAAACTAGATTATATCTGGGGTGATCCGCTAACGTATTTAAAAATAATAAAAGTTCAGTGCACCAAGACACTTTTAAACAATCTAATAGAAAATGTAAATAGAAAAGTTCAACGATTGTAACTTATCAAATAATGAATCAATTGTACAAAAGTACAGAAATAAGTTTCAATTATTTTTAATCTTTTTTTTATCAATTAAATTTTTTTTTTTTTTTTCGTTTGCATTTTTCCCTTTTTGGCTTTTTATACCCTACACCACCACAGGTGGTTAAAGTATTAGGTGTTTGCGCAAACTATGTAACACAGAAAAAAAATATTCCGACCCCCACCTTAAAGTATACCGTTCGACTCAGAATCACTGAGTCGATTTAACCATGTCCGTCCGTCCGTCCGGCTGGCTAGCTGTTCATGTAAAGTTAGTACGCAAAGTATAGATCGCAATTTGGAAGATAGTTTTATGGAATTTGTTCATGATCAGCCCATTATTTCACATGGCCCCCATACAAATGTCCTCACGGAATAGAATTTTAACACTAATAAATACCCTAAAAATAGAAATATTTTAATGAAATTTGGCATAAATATCTTTTATATAATTATAAATCCGAATACCAAATTTCGTGAAGATCGGTTCATAATTGACCATAGCTGCCATATGAACCCTTCTTCCGTAAATCACTTTAACGTGCATAAATCCCATAAAAAACCTTAGTATCAACTTAATATTCGACACAAATAAATTTTTTATAACTATAAATGACAGTGCAAAATTTAACGAAGATCGATTCATAATTTATTTTAGCTCCAATATAAGACCCAATTTCGGGAATCACCCAAAAGGGCATAGATATATGGGAAATCCTTCAAACTCGTTTACTTTTGAAGTTCAAAAAAATTTCGAAAATTTTTAAATGGCACATCAACGAAATTTAGTACCAATATTTCTTGGCTCTATTGGAACACAAATCTGTTCACGTGAATGACTTTTACCGAACGGCATCAATGTTATGGAGGTTTAAGATAAAAATTTATAAAAAAAAAATGACAAAATTCAAAAATTATTGCATTTATATACTCTACAATACTGTATCTAAAATACGAATTAAAAATATCGCGATAAGTTAAGTATGCGTGGATATATTAGCGATTTAATGATTATTAAACCTTCTTATAAAATTTGCAAAATTCAGTTTTTAGCCTATGAAAACTGTTGATGAATATTTTTAGTGAAACTATATTTTCTGCGTAAATAAAACTTTACACAGGAACTTATTTCAGTTTAAAATTGATTTATAACACCAACATCCACTATAGCAAAATATGAAAAATTGCTGAAATCATTAAAATAGCTATACACGTTTAGAAGATTAATATTTTAAAACGCCACAATGATTTTTAAATGTTATTTGGAAACCTTCTTTGATAACGCTATACTCTAGCACACTGAAATAACGTTGCGAGTGTGCCTCGCGAAAAAGGCACCTCTTGGAGCCATACACGTTTTTTCTCTCCAAGTTTGGGTACCTCCTACTACATTTCTGTTGAGGGCACATTAACGAGATATATGTCAAATGATGCACCATTTCAAGAGCTATTAGGCTCTGTTTTGAATTTTGAAATATCCGAAACGGCGTAAAATCCCCAGTGAAAAAACTGCAAAATTTTAAAATTTTTTAATATGTATTTGGTTTCACGACTTTTGCACAACACAATTTGACACTGGTTAATTGCACGCTAATTAAATCCATGCTAGTCCTTTTCTACATGTGTTTATAGTCTACATTAGAAGAATTGGACACTTATTCTAAAATCCGCGACTACAGCAATAAAAAGAAATAAAAAAACTTGTTAGTTTCAAACACTTTTTTAGGAATTTTTGATTTTGGGTGCTTGCCGGCACCAAAGGGAAAAGTTCCAGGTTTTGAATTTTTTTTTCTGTTACAGCACCAAGTGTTGTTAAAATAATTGCATCAAAAGTTGTTTAAAAAAGTCAGAATTTAAACAAATATTTGAGGTTGTAGGTCGGTTTCATAAAGGCAAACGTATAAAGAAATTTGCCCATATGTGAATGTTAGTATCGCTATAATATTCTGTGTTAGTATGTTTTTTTTACACTTTTATATAAGTATCGGTCCACAATTGGCCCCTTTCCGAATTTGATAGACAATGGTGTAGGGTAGCAAATGGTCGGGCTTGGCCGAATCTCACTTTTTTTCTTGTTTTAATTGAGATTCTTTTATTAATTTTGTGGATTTTGTTTAAGTTTTTTTTTTCGCTCCAATTATCTTTTCTTAATATTTTTATTATTTTGCACTTATGCGATTTCTAATTTGTCCTTTCAGTTTTTAGAGAATTTTTCGTGTAAGCAAATTATTTTATTTGTTTTCCATTTTGGCTTTTTTTTTTTTTCTTTTGAACATTTTTTTCGTTTCTTTTTTTAATCTATGTGCCAAATTTAACATCGGTTCATAATTGACCATAGCTCCCATATAAACCCCACTCTTTAGATTATCACTTTAAATATAAATGATAGTGCCAAATTTTACGAAGATCGGTCCATAATTTATAATATCTCCCATATAAACCCACTTTCGGGAATCACACTAAAACGCATAAATTCATAGAAATGTTAGTATTAACGTAATATTCTGTATTTTTATATTTTATTTTACACATAGTAAAAGTATCTATCCATAATTGGCAACATGTCTAATATATGACCCCTCACCGAATTTTGATGTTGAATTAACTCCGTTCAAGATGATACGTGATGGTATCATATGGTCGGGCTTGATGGACTATATCTTTCTATCTTGTTTATTTTACACCTAATATGAGTATCGGTCCGAAATTGGCCACAGCTTTAACAAGAGACACCTCCCCGAATTTTGATGCACTCAATGGTGTAGGTCGGGCTAAACCAACCATATCTTTATTTCTCCTTTTTTTAAAAAAAAAAGTTTTCTAAATACTTAAAAACAATTATTGACTAACTATTATTTCTACTCAGAAAATATAAAAAGGAAAAAATTTTATGATAAAAGCAGAAACTCTAAATAGAAAATAAAAAAAATCATTGGGATCCAAGAACATTAGGAACACACTTTTGAACGCCCTTTATATTTTAATAGTATTCATATATTTTTTAATCATATGTATGCTATGAGTGTTAAAATGATAACATGGAATATGTTCGCTTATTACTAACAATTTTGTCTTCTATTTTAACTACAATCATTAAAAGAAAAAAATCAGAATTCTATCCCTGTAGCATCGACACTAAAATGATTCTTTAAAAATCATAACTGCCTATTAACACCACTGCCCTACAACCCACATTAATAAATTACCTTTAAATCTTCCTCTATCCCATTTACTAAAACAGTAAATGAAAATGAACAATAAGATTTTACCAGTAAGATTTTTTCTTCCCAAAATTAAAACAAAATAATGTGCAGGCGGAGACAACAACAATAATAATGACAAAAAAGATAAAAGAAGTTGAACAACAATAATATCTTTAACTAGATTACTGCCATGCCAGACAAGAGTGACATTAAGAGGAAATACTAAATAAACACAAACATCCTTTTAAGGCTTGTACTATTTTGCTCTCTCTCTCTCTATCTCTCACTCTTATAGATTCTTTTTACTTTATGTTTGTGTTCTTTAGATGTTATAAACTAAATACAAGATTTAAGTGTAGTTTATAGCACTTCATCTTAAATGTTTATCTTTAGCTCTTTGCATACACTTTAAGAAATTAATGAAGTGTTTAATGAACTATTTGTAAATTATGGAAAATTACTTAAATATTGTTTGATGTAGAAGAAGTGTTAAATAGTATGTTTTAAAAGTTTTTTTTAGAAGGTCTTTGATTAAATGGTAAACTGAAAAGAATAAGAACTGCGAACGAAAAAATCCGTGTCTGCTCTTGGGCATAAAACTTTTGATATGGTGAAAACTAAATAATTCTGTTAACTGGTTTACATTTTTCATTATGCTTACTAGCCATGTGCTAAGTTTCATGATTATAGCAAAACTAGTTTTTCTTAAAATGGAAATTGAACAAAAAATACCAAAACACATAATTGAAAATTTTCATGAAATCTTATATCGGTCATATAAAACAATTGCTAGAAAGGCAGTTGTGTCAAAAAATACTATTTCTTGGGTCATAATATTATACAAAGAAGTCATGATCACTGAATGGTAACCTGGTAATGGAAGACAAATAGCATATTCAGGCTATAGGACTCAGACAAAATAGAAAAGATTTTCAGGGAAAATCTCCTCAACTCTGGAAGAAAAGTGTCATAAAAAGTTAATTGCTTTGAATTTTTACCAGAAAAGCTGAAAGGTATTCTAGCCTGAAGCCATATAAAGTACAAACATATAACGTGAAAGTTCTTCAGACGAATTTTTTTCATATTTATGAATAGTGTATAATAGACGATGAAACGTTCGTACAGGTTAACTTTTTTCAACTTCCTGGCCAGGAATTCTATATTGCAGATGCTAGAGGGAATATGGCAGAAATATATCATGTATCAAAGAAATCAAAATTCCCAAGAAAATTTTTGTTTTGGGAAGCCATATGCATATGCGGAAAAGAAGCACTTCATTCATAAAAAAAAGGTTCCATTTACACAGAAATATACGTGAATGAATGCTCCTAGAATAGACTTCTCACTTTCCTAAAAAAATATAATGTATCCACTTTTTTCTGATCTGTTCTGGCTTCTTCTCATTACAGCAACAAAACAATGGAGTGGTAATAAAGAAATTGTTAGTGTTTGTACCGAAATAGCCTAAAACATCAAATTGTCCGGAACTCCAAACAATTGAAAGATATTGGACTCTAGTAAAAACTAATTTAAAGGACATTAAAAGCTCAGCATAAAATGAAACGGAATTTTAAAATAAATGGACTTATTCGAGCAAAAAAGTGACCGAAACACAACAAAACCTTTAATTAGAATAATTCTGGAAAATATCAAATATTTCCAGGAACTAATTTATTCTTTTATGTTTAGAACTTGAACATAACAGTCATTAATAAAAATATCACTTTAAAAAAATTCGCCCACTGGTTTAGTTTCTATGAGCAGATTTGCATTCACGAATTTTTTCGTGCGCAGTCCTTAATAAGAACTTTTTATAATAAATTGTCAAAAATTATAAAATAATTAAAGGAAAAATGTGGTACTACCGTATTTTCTGCGCATTTTTTAGTATAATTGTTTCAATTAAATAAAGAGATAAAGGAGTTTTACATGTTTTGAAAACTAATTTCGATTAAAAAAAATAATAATAATAATAAAATAAAAAAATATAAGATAAAAATAATCTCGGCTTGGCCAAATCTATATATTCTCCATATGCAACTTTCTGTTCCACCCTAACTTAAAATTTCACCCTATATTAGAGGAAGCCAGTAAAATGGGTGAATCACGCTTTTTGTACTACGATTTTGTACTGACCCCTGAACTATTTGTACAAAATTTCGTTGGCGTATATACTTTTTTATGAGAGATATAGACAAAAAAAGTATAAGCTGGAGCTACAAAGGACACCCTGTGTTTCAAGTATTTGGTACATAACCTATTTTTCCTATCTTTAATACCAAACAAACCTTATATTAGATAAATATATTTGAGTAAAATTTCATTCCCCTAGGTGGCCCGTACCGAGCCATATTCTTCTTTCACCAGATACACATACGGTCAGACGGACAGACATTGCTAAATCAACTTAGAATCTTACAAAGACCCAAAATATGTAACTTTATGAGGTCTTAAACGATTTTTTCGTCATGATATATATGGAATGACAAAACCCAATATTTCCCCATCTTTTTGGATGGTGGATATAAAAAATCGAGCTATAAAAAATTTCGGAGATATTAATTAATGCAAAAGTGAAATATCATCTCAGTTCCAAATGTTTGATCAATATCAATACAGTATATAGTTTAATAAAATTTAGAACTTATAAACAGAATATTTATTATCACGATAATATCATTGAACATATTTATATTTAAAGTTGCACCAATAAAAGTGTATTCAAATAATCACCACTAATCGATTAATTCATTTGCCAAAATGTAATCAATATTTTGGTTTTTATAATAATTAAAGTAAAAATTTGTTTTTTTATATGAAAACCCTGTATTTAAAAATATTTATAAACTCTAAAGTTTCGTCATTAGAATTCTTCCTCCAAACTAATAAAGAAAACTTTTCCTAGACAGCAGCCAGCCTGTATACACCATCATGCATTTATTTTAAAATGAATTATGTGCATTCTTATTAAATTTTTTTTACGTCTTAAGGACAAATTTTGCAATTGTAAAACCTAAAAAAAAAAATATAACTAAAGTTTTTCCGGCAATGTCATGGTTGATGCTTTAAATTGGCCCACATCATTTTTTAAACGAGTATAAAGTTTAAGAGTAAAAAAAAAGTAAGAAATTTATCTATAAAAGACATAAAAGAGAAGCTGCTTGTATCTTTAAAGTATCAATATATCAACAATTTCATGGAAATTTATGAGGCTGTTATAAATTTTAAGTAATCAGTTTGAAAGGAATTACTTAAATTTTAAAAAATTTTGGATTTTTTAACCCTTAAATGTCCCTGGTATCTTTAAAGATACAACCATTAAAAAAATTCCTACGGCCACAATTTTCGTTAAATTTTTCTTAAATTGGTTTTATATCGTTTAAAACATAACATATCTTTGTAAAAAAAAATATTTGGGGTATTCACACGGTGTGCTATCAAGTCTTATTGTCATAAAATACTAAAGTTTTATGATAGTTTTAAAAAATTGTTGTTGTGCTTCAAAGAAAAAAGTCCTAAAATAATAAGACCTTTTATGATGTGTTTATTGTTTTGTCATAACTAAACGGTGTAAATCTAAGTCGAAAGGGAAAAACTCTTCGTCAAGCCGATGGTAGTATTTAGAAGTTACCGCCATTGAATATTCGCAATATATACGTAAACATGCTATAAATTTGTGCATAATTCTATAACTTCAAGATTAATTACATTTTATTAATTTATTTATAAAAGTTATTAACTTTTATAAAGTTAAATAAAAAAAAAATTGAGACATTTTAAAAATAGGAGGAAGAAAATTTTGTTTGTATACTTTAGCTGACCAGCAGCCACCGAACGTATTTAAAATAACCGCCGTCAGAAAATATTGCCGGCTTAGTCATCGACAACAGCTGTTTATGTTTATGTTTTTAAATTTTTTTTTTTTGTGCCAAAAAATATTTTATAATTTTTATAAAAATTGATTTTTTAGAAGATTCAGGTAATTTTAATTTTATCTTATTTACTTGAATCAGCCATAACAATATCCAATATGTATTTTTCACACAAACCGGTTATTATTTCAGATTTTTTACATGTTTTTGGCATTTTCATTAAAAATATTTATAATTTTTTATAATTGTATTTTTCATTTATTAGCTGACTCAAATTTGAAATAACATACTAACTTATGAGGGTTGCTCACAGCAGTCATATTCTTTCGTGTTATTATTTTATAATATATAACTTTATGACGACCGTATGAATACCCCAATTTTTTATTTCTTAATTACACCGTTTTGGAAATATTTTAAAATGAAGTCAAAAAATATTTTTTATTAAAACTAAATAAACGTCCTTTTTCAAAGTGTAAAATCTGAGAAGCTATAAATATTTTTAAACGAAAAAAAAAAAAAAATATTTCCGTACTCGGAACTATGTTCTTTAAAGATATTGAAAATGATTATAGTGATATAGGTCGACAATTCTTTAGAATTTATAATTTTCCGGTTGTATCTTCAAAGATACACTAGACGTTTACAGCTAAAGTTTGATTTATGTTACACATGCTTATTATCAGTGGCATTTTCATATATGATAATGATTTTGCTAAAGTAAGTTCACTTGTTTAGGGCTAAATAATATAGTTTTAGATTTTAGATTATTTAATAACATTTTTTTAATTAAAAAAATTTAGTTTTTATGGACTTTTGTAAAAAATTTTGACTTTTATTCGAGTTAGTTTGTTATGTCTGGTGATGACGTATGTGAACTAACTTGTAATACCGAAATTAGTATTTAGAATATCCATAATGAAAGTGTTGATCTAAATTTTGCTCATTGATATAAAACGGAAGGTCAAATGCAGGTGATAAGTAGTAGACAATGATAAAAATATGAATCAGAATGATATTGACATAAACGTGACCGTTTAGAACTACTTTATCTGTATATTAAATCATAATAAAATCGTGGGCAATTTAATTGATGCAGAATTTCAATATTCCAATTCGAACCAAGGTCAAAACCACATTTTTTATTTGTACAACTTTTTTACATTAGTAGAGTATGTTGAAATTCGAACGTGGGACCAGTTAAGAATATATTGAGTGTATAATTGGAATAGATGAAATTTCACTGTCTTGAAAAGATAATATAATGCTGAATTTATTGTCAACTTACATCGAGCAAAACATGTACTCTATAGTGCTGAAATTAAGACAGAACAATCAGCAACTGTGAAAACGTTTGACAAAATAAATAAAACCGTGTTTATTTAGAGAGGCTTTAAAATTACATGGATAACTATTATGATATATATACATATAGAACGCTCCTTCGAAAACTGTCGCCAATCTATACCTTCGTATAGAAAGTAAGAATTCCCGTATTCAGTTCTTGGGTTTTATGGTCTTCACCAATATCAATTCAGATTTTTATATAATCCGAATGGATAATACAAAAGAAAAGCCTCGAAAGCTGTGTATGTATAAGCACTCGACGACAAACACTAGCCAATGCGAAAGCGAGACGCAAAATTCTAGTAGGTTAAACAAAAAACTTCCCCCTGGCTGCACTTAAGACACGAGAGTTGTTCCTCAACGAAGAGTTACTTAACGACTCAATAAAACCGTTAAAATTAGTCTGTGTCCTTAAATTATAAAGGACTTCAATTGTCATATACGTGGAGTTGAATTAATGAATAGTTCAATGAGTCTTCATAAAATCCGAATGAAAAGACGAAATTAGACATATAAATTATCTTTAGGATACAACAATTGTTAATAAAACTGACAATTGTACAAAAGGATACATCAATATAAAGCTGGAATTAAGCCCATGCGTCTGATTGAATTTAAGTTAGAAAATACTTATAAATTATTATCCTGCGATGCACAACATTCTCTCCAAAAATAGTGTCCACATTTTGAAGCGTAAATAAGAAAAAAATCTTAGTAAACCGGATGTATATTTTCTACGCCAGATTTGACAGAAATTAATTCAAAATAAATTCATTTTTAAATTCAAAAAGTACATAGATGCTTCATTAATATCATACTTATTGAATTTTTGTTAATCATTGTATTAATATACATTATTTCTGATAATTTTATTACATTTTACAGTACAATTTATAAAGCTACTTCTTCTGTTTACCCATTTTTCTTAACAATTTTTGTTAGGAGTAAATGCCCTGGGTATCCTTAAAGATACAACCACTTTTTTCAAAATAACTTTTTTAATTTTTTTTTTTTTTTTTTTTTTTTTTTTTAACTAAAAACGTAGTTATTATTTTTTCGACATTTTACATATAATATATTTTTTTCATAAAAATCGGTGACCTTGGGCATTTAAGGGTTAAATAAATATTAGTTATTTGAAAGGAAAACAAAATGGAATTCACTTTAATTAATAAATTAAGTATAATAATGTAATTTATTTAATTAGGCTTCAAAGTAGTTATGTGATAAATCTTTAATTCAATTTTAAACATTTTAAGTTTTCATCTAAGTAAACATTTAGATTTATAAACAATATAAACATTTTTAAAATTTTAAGGAATAATTTTAATTTTATTTAACATACACAAGTACTTAAATTGTTTTTATAATAAGTATTCTTCTACATTTCCTACAAACGCATTATTTTGTTTGCACTTATTTTATAGTATTGCACACTTTTTAGCATACATACTTACATACTCATTGTTAATACACAAACAAACTATGGCACGTGTTTACCCAACAAACATATTGTTACAGGATTCAAAGTTTCTTTACATAATTATATCCATTTAGAGTAATGACAACAATTGGAACTGAGATAAATAATTCACAACTGCATTTATTTATTATATGTTCTCCAAATATTTTTTATACCAAATTTAGTCTGCAGAAATCAAATGGAAGAGTCTGTATTTGACATTCAATAATCGAAAAATATTATGCAGAGTGATGTCAATCGCAAAAATGTTGATAAAAAAAAAGAAAAATAATAAACTTTTTATAGTTTGCCTTAATACTCTTAAGAGTTGCAAAGGGTTTAACATTTCAAGTTTTACTTATTTTATTTAAAATGTAACTTTTCATTATAAAATATTTTGTACTTAAATTAGATAATGAAGTACACATTTTGAATTATTAAAACAAAATTAAGTATTTGCTAAAAATAATAATTTTAACAGAAACAAACTTTCTAAAAATTTGTTTTCAGTTCTAAATATTTTAACCACCTTACAGTGGGATCAAACGCAAATTTTTTGGTAATAAATCTGTATCTCCTAAATTATTTTTCAGATCGAATTGAAATTTATGGAAGAATTTTGGAGACCTAAGCTTTCAGAGAAACCATCTTGTAATAAATTGAGATAAGATACTGGGTGTTAAAGTTGATTATCTCGAGTATGTAAAAGTTTAAAAAATTCGTAACTTCATGAAGTCCGATTTTATATTTTTAATAATTTTGTAAAGTATTTGATAAGACAAAGATAAAATAAGCTCTCTTACCTCAAGTTATCTCTTAAAGTTAAATAGACATTTACGCTTGAATTTAGAATTTTTTGACTTGACCTTATTTCGTTTTTCGGGAACAAAAAAATTTTTTTTTTTAATATTGTGTAAATTGGAATATATTCCGAAATAAAATAATGGAAAACATTTTTGAATATCTCTATTAGACTAGACGAGAAATTTTTTCAAAGTCAGTACTCTGAAACTAAGGACTGCACACGAAAAAATCCGTACATGCTCTTGGGTTTATAAAATACAGTTTCTTGGGTCATAATATTATACAAAGAAGTCATGTTCACTGAATAGAAACCTGGTAGTGGAAGAAAAATTTTATATTCAGGCTGAAGGACTCAGACTAAATAAAAAGTATTTTAAGAGAAAATCCCCTTATCTCAGGAAGAAAAGTGTCATAAAAGTCAAAAAATGTCAAAAAAGTTGAAAGAAAATGGAGCCTGAAGACGTATAAAGTTCAAAAAATCCCAGTAGAAAAGCAAGCAAGAATTTGGAAAAAAAAAAGTAAAGTGAAGGTACATTAAACGAATTTTTTTCATAATTATGATTGGTGTATAATAGACGATGAAACAAACGTTCCAGGAATTCTATGTTGCGGATGCTAGAGGGAACTTGGCAGAAAAATATCGTGTATCAAAGAACAAATTGCATATGCGGGAAAAAAGCACTTCGTTCATAAAAAATGGTTCCATTAATACAGAAATATATGTGAATGAGTGCCTTTGAAAAGAGTTCTTCATTTCCTAAGAAAATACAGTGTGTCCGCTTTTTTCTAGCCTATTCTCGCTTCTTCTCATTACAGCAACAAAACAGTGGTAATAAAGAAATTGTTAGTATTTTTACCATAAGAGGCTTATCAATCAAATAGTCCGGAACTTCGTGCAATTGAAAGATATTGGACTCTAGTAAGTAGTAAAAAAAAAAAGTAATTTAAAACTCAGCTTAAAATGAAACGGAGTTTTAAAATAACTGGATTAAAGTGACCGAAAAAAATAAAACCTTTAATTGAAAGAATTTAGGATAACATCAGATATTTCCTTAAAAACCAACCGGGAATAATTTAATTATAATTCATTAAAAGAATATAATAAAAAAAAAATTGTCTATTGTTTTAGTTTCTATAAACAGATTTTATGAGAAAAGTATTTTTTTTTTCAACGACTTTTCTTAATTGCATAAAAAAGTATAATAGGATAATATTTTCACTATTATTTCATATGTGATATATAAAATATATATCAATTTCGTATGTGATATATAAAGTATATATCAATATTTCATTTCTGGAAAAATCGTTAAAAAAGCTTTATAAATAATTTTTTGCAAATTTTTCATAAATAAAAATAAACTTTTACATACTCAAAATAGTCAATTTTGACACCCTGTAACTTATCTCGTGTTATCCATAAATTTCATTTTGATCTGAGCAACAGTTTATTAGATACAGATTTATTACCAAAATTAATTTTATTTCTATAACTTTTGAGTGATATTGCCCTAGCCTTAATGTTTCCATTTTAAATCCTCTGCGATTAGGGAATGCATCCTGGGATTTCCCGTCCCGGGATTCCCGGGAAATTAAACATTTTTTATGTCCCGCCTTCCCGGGAATTTTGTCCGGGAATTTTAAAAGCACTTAAATGGAAGAAGACTACTTCAATTTTAGCAAAAATGTATACATTTTAGTAATTTTGAAACAAAATTAAACTAAAAATTCAGCTAGGAATTAAATCTTAACGGCAATTCCATTAGTATGTTTTGTATACACTATATAAAGCGGTTTATTTGGGATGACTTTATGGCATTTATTCAATTAAGCATCTTAATAAAATGTTAGCACTAAAAAACAGCTAGTGAAAACTGATTAATTTTAGACACTTTAAATATTCGTTATAAGTTGTTAGTAGTATATACAACAAGCGGAATTTGTCTCATAGAAATTTGACAAAACATTAACATTAAAATTTAAGAGAAGAATTAGAAAGTGAGTCCAACAAATCCTTAATTATTCATATAATTTTCAACTGGAAAGCTACAGATAATATTCTCTGCTATGTATGAGATCGTCTGGTCTGATCTATAACATGAAATCAAATGTTGTATTAGGAATATTAATAAACAAGAAATTAAAACTGACTGGTCCAAAGTTAATTTTTTCAAGCTAAATTTAAACCTACCTTAAAATATGAATAAGGTCATCGTTTGTAAAATTTTAGTCAAAATATTTTCAAAATATAAGCTACGTTCACAGAAAAAAGTAAAAATGGACTTCAATTACGAAATTTGTAATATTAATTAATTTTTAATTGATTTTGCTCCAATCATCAAAATTATAATATTAATAACTAGATTAATTGATATTATTATTACTTCTTTTCATTAAATAGATGCAATGAGCTGAAAATTTTTTAAAATTTACTTAAATTTATTTTATTTCTGTAGTTTTGTAGACAAATATTTAATTTTTCTTTATATTTTATTAACAGCTGTCAATTTATTAAAAAACAAAACTGTAAACCAATTATAAAATTAATTATATTAAAAAATCATATAATTAAATTCCAATATAAAGTTAATTAATAATTTTATTAAAAAATTATTTGAAATATTTTTTTCTGTGTTTAAATTGGATTACGATATTGAAGCTACAAACAATTTAATAGCGTTTGAACTCAAGTATGAATCACAACTAGGGGTTTCCAAAAAAGTGATCATCAGCCACTTCTTTAAGAATTAATAAATTCTTTTTAGTGGACTTTTAATAAATTTAAATTTTATAATGATTTACGAAACTAGTTAAACATTTTATTGAATGATATCATTGTCTGAGGAAATATTTTCTAGTCAATCTCTGACATCTCTATTTTCTGTCATAAATACATTGTTTTATGGTTAATTAACAAAGTTGTTTAATTTTGCTTCAAAACTTAATAAATATATTAAAGTAAGAATCAAATTTCAGTAATATTTTTTTACTCATTTAAATTTTTAATTCATTCAATTGATTTAATTAATTTTTTAATCTAGAATTTTTTTCTGTATTTCAGTTTTTACAATTTTGGTGAGAGATGCAAATTTAAAAAAGCTGTTAATTGAATGAATTATTTACTAACATATTTGTTAATTGAATTTATTTTTTGATTTTTCTGTGTTTTAAATAAAATTAATAATTATTATTACTCTTTCAATTATTCAGATTAATCAATTACTTGAATTTCATTTTCGCTAAATTTACAATCCTGTTTCAAATCTGCTAATGGAAAGATTTATATCCTATTTGGGTCTCAGTTGACCAGCTAATGTGAGTAATAATAATTATAGTTTTTAGTCCGGGATCCCGGGAATCCCGGGAAGTCGAAAATTTTTTCCCGCTTTCCCGGGAAATCAAAAAGTCCGGGAAATTGGGATCCCTATCTGCGATGCTTATGTGAAAATTTATTTAAATCCAACCAGCAGAAGTTACAGATTTATTTCCACAAAATTTCGATTCCGCACCCACAGTGTTGTCTAAAAAACAATTTGTTTACAAATATTTAAGAATTTTAATGTTAAATGTTTGTTGGTTAAATGTGTATGTACTATATGCAAATTAACAAGATTAAATAATGCTTCAATAATTTATAACATTTTACATAAATCTCATTAATTATATGCTATAGGCAAATATTTGCTTCAACAAAAAATCTGTAAAATAAAAAAATAATAAAAACTAAATAAATTATTTTTATATAGAAATAATATTGTGGTTCCAAAAGTTCATGCGTGTGCAACTAAAGTTATTATAACAGCACAGTGGTTGTAAAAAATTAGAATAGGAAAATTTCAATCATAAATTAGTAATAAAACATTTAGCAAAATGTTTAATAATTTAAGCTATGCTCAAATTAAGCAAATATTTGATCAATTTCAAGTATCTCTAGTTTAGGAAAAAAAATTGTCTAGCCTTACAGTCTTTTATTTATAAAAACAGAGATAATCAAATAAAATACATTTATATATTAGCAGTGATTTGTGCTAATTAGCACATAATTTTCTCACTCATCAAATATTTGTCTAGTCTGTTCTTAACTATAGTTAAATTAATTTTTAGTGAAAACAAAACTTAATCAATTGTTTTGCCTAGTAAATAAGTTAATATTTAAATTTATATTTTATTTCCACTGTATTTATTAAAAAAAAAAAAAATATTTTACTTTTTTGTAACTATTGCATCATTTAAGGATTAAGTATGCAAAATCCCTATAAACATAATAAAATTCATATAAACAATTATATTACTTGCTATTGCTACAAATATATGTATAGAAGTACTTCAACAACAAAATGAACAAATAATGCAAAGTAACAGAAAATCTTTTTCATTGTTATATTGTCATGTTCGACATAATACTCAATTGTATATGAAGGTGTAATAATAATTGTACTTTCATGTACTCATGTTTACTTATAGGTGGGTAGGGTTTTGATTACAAATAGCAATTTTAAATAACCGTGTATTGTCGTTCTTTTTATGGTATATTTGAAAAGGTATCAGGTTTGGTTTTTTTTTTTTCCTATTTGTGATGTTAAATAACAATTTGCCATAATAATAAAAAAAATAAATATGATTATTATTAATCAGTTGAGAAACGTTAGATAATAATCATCATGTGTCTAGGTTAAGGAATGAGTCTCAATTATACATTTTATAATTTATAAAAATATTTTCAAAATAATCTCAGTAGTCAGGAGGCCGTATGCTATTTGTCATTCTACTTAGACTTTTACATTAAAAAATTAATCAACCATCAACACAAAAAATTCACAGCAAAATATTCTAATTATAAACAGCATTCTCTTTATGCCGATCACTGCTGCGATTTACAAAATTTATATAAATTATTTTTCTCTTCTTCTTTTAAAAATCACAGAACAAATGATAAGTTTTTATGTCAATTTACAAATCCAAATGAATCACACTATTATTTTTTATATTTAAATTTATTACAAATCATTGGAGGCTCTTAGAGGGTTACAAGTAAATAAAAATATATTGAGTTTCGACATTTAACCACTATTAAATGAAACTATAAATTGTTTATCGCACTACAATTGTGCGTGCCAGTTGTTGCATTGAAAAGTTTTATTCAAGTAAACGTATATAAATGGAATATGATACACTTCAACAAATTATATTAGAAACACTAGAAATCGGTCAGTGCAAAGTAAATGAACAAAAATTAATTACCAAGTTAGTAGCTTTTTAGAATTATAATGTTATCTATATAAATCATGTTTGAATTTTCCAATTCCTATTTATTTTAAATTTTAAATAAAAATAAAATTTATAGAAAACTTTCTATAAAAAAAAATATATATCGAACATTTCCTCTAAATAGAAACCCCTAGCAAATTTCTTTAAGAAGGAAAATTTATCAAAAATTGCTATCAAAAGGAAATTTATCTAAAATTTTCTACAAAATGAATATTAATCGAAAATTTTCTATAAAATGAAAATTAATCGAAAATTTTGTATAAAAGAAAATTTATCGAAAATTTTCAATAAATAGAAATTTTTTTCGAAAATTTATTGAAAATTTTCCTTATCAAGGATTCTCTATCATAATGTTATTTATAGAAGATCTTTTATCAAAAGATTATTTAATAAAGAATTTCTATCAAAGGATTACTTAACGAAGATTTTTTGTTTTATATTTATCGACTTTTTTTCTATAAAATAAAAATTTATCAAATTTTTTCTAAAAAAGGAAAATCTAGAAAATTCTATATAACAAGAAAATTTATCGAAAATTTTCTATGAAAAGAAATTTTATTGAAAATATTCTTTACAAATAAATTATATCGAAAATATTCTATAAAAATAAATTTTATCGAAAATATTAATAAAAAGAAATTTTATCAATAATTTTTTATCAAAAGAAAATTTATTGAAAATTTTCTATAAAAAGAAAATTTATCAATAATTTTCTATAAAAAGAAAATTTATTGAAAATTTTCTATAAAAATAAATTTTAGCGAAAATTTTAAAAAATAAATTTTATCGAAAATTTTCTATAAAAATAAATTTTATCGAAAATTTTCTATAAAAATAAATTTTATCGAAAATTTTCTATAAAAATAAATTTTATCGAAAATTGTCTATCAAAAGAAGAAAATTTATCGAAAATTTCCTAAAAAAAGAAAGTTTATCGAAAATTTCCTATGAAAAAAAAAAAATTATCGAAAATTTCCTGAAAGAAGAAAATTTATCGAAAATTTCCTAAAAGAAAAAAATTTATCGAAAATTTTATATAAAAAGAAGAAAATTTATCGGAAATTTCCTATGAAAAGAAAATTTATCGAAAATTTCCTATGAAAAGAAAATTTATTGAAAATTTTCTAAAAAAAATTTAACGAAAATTTTCTATAAAAAGAAAATTTAACGAAAATTTTCTATAAAAATAAATTTTATCGAAAATTTTCTATAAAAATAAATTTTATCGAAAATTTTCTATAAAAATAAATTTTATCGAAAATTGTCTATCAAAAGAAATTTTATCGAAAAATGTGTATAAAAAGAAATTTTATTAAAAATATTCTATAAAAAGAAATCTTATCGAACATTTTTATAAAAGGAAAATTTGTCAATAATTTTCTATCAAAAGCAAATTTTTTATAAAAATAAAATTTATCGAAAATTTTCTATAAGAAGAAAATTTATCGAAAATTTCCTAAAAGAAGAAATTTATAGAAAATTTCATAAAAGAAAAAAATTTATCGAAAATTTTATATAAAAGGAAGAAAATTTATCGATAATTTCCTATGAAAAGAAAATTTATCGAAAATTTCCTATGAAAAGAAAATTTATCAAAAATTACCTATGAAAAGAAAATTTATCGAAAATTTCCTACGATAAGAAAATTTATCGAAAATTTCTTATAAAAAAATTATCGAAAATTTCCTACAAAAAGAAAATTTATCGAAAATTTCCAATAAAAATAAAATTTATCGAAAATTTCCTATAAAAAGAAAATTTTGTACAAAAATAAAATTTATCGAAAATTTTATATAAAAAGAAAATTTATCGATAATTTTAAATAAAAAGAAAATTTACCGAAAATTTTCTATAAGAAGAAGTTTATCGAAAATTTCCTATGAAAAGAAAATTTATCGGAAAAATCCTATAAGAAAATTAAATTTATCGGAAAAAAAATTTCCGAAAATTTTCTATAAAAAGAAAATATATCGAAAATTTCCTATGAAATGAAAATTTATCGGAAAAATCCTATAAGAAGAAAATTTATCGAAAATTTCCTATAAAAATTAAATTTATCGAAAATTTCCTATTAAAAGAAAATTTATCGAAAATTTCCTATAATAAAAAGAATTATCGAAGATTTCCTATAATAAAAAGATTTATCGAAAATTGTCTATAAAAATTAAATTTATCGAAAATTTTCTATAAAAAGAAAATTTATCGAAAAAATTCTGACGAAAGAATTTTTATCGAAGATTTTCTATTGAAAAAAATATAAATTGATTTCTTTCTTTAAAATCAAAATTTATCGAAATTTTTATCTAAAGGTAGCAATTTTTGGAAACATCGAACTTTAGTTTGGAGACATGAATTTTACAAATAAATATTTTAGTCCCACATATAAACATGATTTGCTCCTAAATAAATTTACCAAAATGTCATAAATCTGATGGAACATGTTTAAGTGAATAGAAATGCCAATGCACTAAGTAAATATGTATATATTTACATATGTATATGTGTAGTAAGTATATTGGTGTATTTATATTTGTATGGCTTAATGGTTCGCATGTTTTGAGGGCATATTTGGAAAACATGTCGAAAGTACACAAAATACATACATACTAAATTATTTGTACTTATGTGTCGATACAAATTTAACATATTTATATAAAATATATGTATAAACACTCACGCTTACATACAATTTATGTTGTATGTAGTATCATGTTTATATTTAAAAAAAATAAAATTACACCTTAAACCATTTTATAAACACAAAACAAGCCATATTTAAAGGTGATTGTGTTAATTGTTATATTTTCATTATTTTTGTTTCAGCTTCAAATAACTCGTATCCTTGTGTATTTGAGTGTGTGTGCGTGTATAAGAGCTTTTATTGACTGTAAATAAAATCTATTGATTTTTATTGAATTTTTAAAATTTTATGTATTTATTTGTTTGATTTTTATGCTCATATTTACTCTTTGTAGATATTTTTATTTTTAATCTAAAACTCATTGCCTACTTTAAGGCTTAACATATTTATTATTTTCTGACCTTTAAAAGTATGCTGGCATTTATTAATTTTTTGTATTTTTACTATTGCTTTGTATTCGTTATTATTTTTGTTTTACTAGCTTATTTATTAGTATTTATATATAGACAGAAGATACATATTAGATATTGATTGTATTGTGCTGTCTGACCAACTTTAAACACCTGACATTGGCCACCCTTATTACAGGTAATAAGTAAAATCTGTAACTAACCATAACAAACATATAAGTGACATAGAAGACAATATATTGAAAACTGTTTTCTAATCCAATTAGAGAAAATTATGTTTAGTTGTTTTGTTTTATTTGATTTTCTTACTATGACATTATTTATATTTATACGTTATATATTTTACTTGTTATTAATATTGATTTTTATTAGATACTGCAAGTTGAAAAGTACACCCATGAAAAAATATAGAATATAATAAGTGCAGCGTTTTGTATTATATTTCATAACAGTTTTGAAAAATATTTTTTCAAATGAAAGTGTAATTTAAATCATTGACAAAATATTTTGACACATCTACAAATCAAGTCTGCGTTAAAAATATATTTGCGCTTGAATTTGTAATTTAGATTTCATGCTTTGACTTATTTTGTTGTTTTTTTCTAAGATAATTTCCTTAATATAGAAGTGAAATTTTGTAAAAAAAAAGTTCATAAATAAGTATACACAGAAAAAAATAAAGAATTAACAAATATATATAAAAATAATTCATTGAATTATAAACTCGTTTAAATTTGCACCTCTCACCAAAATGATTATATCAATTACTAAAAACTATAAAAAATACAAAACAGAAAAAAATTTTCAATTAATAAATTAATTAAATCAATCAAGTAGATGATTGAATGAATTAAAAATGTGTATAGGAAAAAAAATCATACCAAAATTTATTATACCCACCATCAAAAAAGATGAGGGCTATATTGATTTTGTCATTCTGTGTGTAACATGTCGAAGGAATCATCTAAGACCCCACAAAGTATATATTTTCTGGGTCTTAGTTAGATTCTGAGTCGTTCTAGCTATGTCCGTCCGTCTGCTGAAAGCAGGATAGGGCTCGAACGGGACAACGTAGGGGACGAAATTTGGCACAAATATTTGTCTTATATAAGGTTTGTTTGGGATTGAAAATGGGCAAAATCGGTTAATAAACAAAAAAGTTATGGGCTAAGAACTAGAAACCCAGGGTGTCCGTTTTATACTTTTCTGCTGATATTTCTTTAAAAAAAGCATGTACGACAAAGAAATTTTGTACGTATAGTTCGGGGATTGATATAAACTCGAAAACCAAAAATGGGCGTGGTCCGCCCACTTTACCTCCCATATAACGTAAAATTTGAAAAAGTTGATGGTGGGTATATAGATTCGGCCGGGCGGAATATAACATTCGCGCTTGTTTTGTAAAAAAGACTTTAATAATTTTGTCTGTGTATCTATAATATGACATTTATGTATTAAGTTTAATATTATTTAAATTAACTAAATAGTTTTTAAGCAATTTCATATTTTATTTTACTATTTTAGTTAAAAGTTAATGAAAAAATACAATTTTGTTATTTTAGGTATTTACAAAAAAATTTAGCTCATACGGAATTTAGTCATGAAGTTATTATAATTATTATTGGTTCATCATTTTATAGATAATTTATTTTATACTTTTATTTTACAAACTGGCTCACCAATAAGTTAAAGGAGAAAACTTTGGTATTCAACATATTTTTATTTTCTTAAACCAGCATCTGTCCATCTGTCCATACGTTAAAAAATCTTAAATATTGTAGTTTTGCACCTGTGTAGTTTAGGTTAAAGGTACGTTAAATTTTTTTTCTATTATATATGCTTTATTAAACTAATTATAAATAAATAAAAAAAAACTAATTTTTAAATGTTTGTTTTATTTCTTTTTTTACTCCAGCGTCCGTCCATCTGTCTATACGTTAAGAAAAACACACAAAAATCTGAGATAATTTTGCACATATGTATGTGGCTAAGACATGAAGATTCATTAAGCATTAATTAAATCGATTCACTAATTTATAACTTGTATTTCATTTAATTTTACTAATATATTCATATATAAATAAACAAGTTACATAATTGTAGATCTCTGGGGTTTTTTTCCTCATACATCAGCGTATGTCCATCTGTCCGGACGTTCTTAAAAAAATATAATTTTGCATATGTGAGATTTAGTCATGAATGTACTTTGAATATTATTTAAATCGGCTCATTATTTTATTACTTGATTTTTCTTTGTTTTCATTATATAATCATAAGTAAATCAAAAATTAAATTTTAAAGTTCTATGGATTTTCTTTTTTTCTTTACTCCAGAGTCCGTCCATCGGTCCATACGTTAAAAAAATTTAAAATAATATTGCACATGTGAGATTTAGGCATAAAGGTATTTTGAGTATGCATAAAATTAAAGTAATTAAAGTAAATATTTCACTAATGTTATTTCAAGTAAATTGAAATGGTAAGTTTTGATACTTTATATTTATTTCTTTTTTTACGTCAGCGTCTGTCCATCCGTCTGTACGTTCCTAAAAAATCCAAAATAGTTTAGGATATGATAAAGCATTTATGTTCATAAATTTTGTATTCATAAGAACTCCATATACTATATAATAAATATATATATAGTATATATCATTAGAATTTAGTATAGGAACATTATGAACTTATTAACTGATTTAAATAATATTCAACTATTATTTTAATCGGAATATTATTTAAATCTGTTAATAACTTCATAACGTTCCTATACAAGATCCTAATGATATATAAGGAGCTCTTACAGAATACGGAAATTGTGAACATAAGTGTTATATCTATATGATAATTTTTTTTTTTCGGAAAATTAATATAAAAAAATAAACCACTCTATTGACTCTGATTTAATAAAACTAAAATAAGTCCCTTTATAGATTAGAACTTAGTGAATGGATAAAAGTCAGTACATTTTGTACAGACTTTCATCCATTCAAAATAATTACCCTTATTTAATGCTTTTTATGGGACAATTGTTTATGCAGAATATCAAATGCTGCTTTAAAAATAAAATTCTTTATTTTTTACCTTTTTTCTATTGCATGTTTCCTCCCTAAAACATTTAAATTTTAAAACAAAACAATAAATAAATATTACCCTTTAATACTAACTATATATTAAGTATTATCCTTACCCGGAAGTATTTGTCACCCTTTATCTTTCAATTTCCTTTTATCTGTAACCTTTTTTTCTCCTTATAAACTTTAACATTTTTGCTACAATTCTAGCTTTTGCCTCACTGAACATTTTTTTCTGACCCTAAAATACTTTTCCTTCATTTGTAATAAAGAGCAGGGTGATGAAAAATAAAAAAAAAAATTCCGTGTGTAAAGCTTTATTTAGTAATATGGCTGGCATACATTACAGTTTACAGTTTCTTACAAATAAATGCAACAAAAAAATCAAAAGAATTGTTATGGCAGAAGTATTTTAAAAAGCAGAAAAATAGGAAAAAGAAAAAAAACTGAAAGCAAGACAACGTTAGTGTCGGCGTCAGACAACTTGTTAAGAACTACTTATTATTTTTTTGAAATTTTCTTATTGCACTCGTACTTTACAAAGTACAAACCAATAAACCCACGCAAATGCACTGACAACCAGATATTCATCCGGAAAGGGTAGAGGGTGGACAGTTAGTAACACGCATAAAATAGACATAGAGAACCTTTTAACCTTCAACTGTCATCGTTGTTTTGCAAGATATATGTATAACTCACCCTTCTATACATATGACCCCCTAACACGTTTTAATTTTTTTCTTTGAATGGGAATTGTAAGCAGGTGATTTTTACTTTGGCGCCAAATACTTACAATGGAATTGTAAGTGAAAAAAAAGAGGAAATCAATTGTAGGAAAATAACTGAGAAATTAAAATGATTTGTTTGAGCAATCAAGGGGAGCAAATAGAAATTTTTTAAACAGGTTTTTATATTGTTAACGTAATAAGATTTAGATTTTTCAAATTGGACAAACTCTGTGGAATTTATTTGATTTTATCTGGAATCTTTCATACATTTTTTCATTTTTGCCCCAAAAAGTATGCATCAAATAAAATACTTTGTGAATTGTATTGTATCCACTAGGATTACGTTCAGACGGATAGACATTAAATCGAATCAAAAATTAATACGGAATCATTAAAACGTATTATACTCTAATCGCTTATTTAAATATTTTCAACACATGCTAGTTAAAATCGAAAAATTTGTTTTAGAAAGAAATGTAAATCACTTTAAATCCGCTTGATAGAGCAGTTGTGATCTCATTTCTTTAGGATATATATTTCGTTAGGATGTATAGGAGCATTATTGGACCATAAACCGATTTACTTAATGTTTAAATCATACATGTTCATTATTATTTTATATCATTTCTTTATAAAGGTACAGACAGATGAACAGACGCTGACATAAGAAATTTGAAATACTTAAATTACAAAACTTGCTTTTTTAATTTACTTGTGACAAAATTAGTTAAATATAATACAAAACAAATTGAAAATAACGAACCGATTTAATCTTTATGACTAAAAAACATATAACTAAGAATGCGCTTTTATCTAAGAATTATTATTATTTTTTTTTTATGAGACACATGGCTAGACGCTGACTTAAGAAAGGAAAACTACCTAATTCTTCACAGTTTACATTTTTCATTTATTTGTAATAACATTTTTAAAATAATATATAAAAAAATAATAACAATGAACCGATTTAAATAATATTCAAAGTACCTTCAAGCCTAAACCAAATATTTGCAAAATTATCTTTTATTTTTTTTTTACGGATAGATGGACGGACGCCTGTGTAAGAAAAGAAATCTAGTTAAGTTTACAGAATTTTTAATTTAATTGTGATTAAGTTAGTGAAATAAAATATTACACAAATTATAAAATAATTAACCGTTTTAATTAATCTTCAAAGTACCTTTATGATTAAAAACACATAACTATGCGCTTTTATCTTAAAACTTTTTTAACGTATAGACAGATGGACAGATGTTGGTGTAAGAAATGAAAAATACCTAAACCATAGATTATTACATAGATATGAAGTTCAGTTTTCAAAAACCTAAGTCAGTTGTCAAAAAAGTCTAAGAATGTGTTAGTAAAATTTTTCATTGAAAACAAAAACTATTGTAGTACGTGTGCCTTTTTTTCAATTGAGTTTTTTTTTAAGCTTCATATCTATGTTATAATCTATGACCTAAACTCTCACAGTTTGCTTTTTTTTTTTTTTTTTTTTGCTTGCAATAAAATTAGTAAAATATAAAGTTAATTGAAAAGTAATGAACCGATTTAATTAACATACAAAGTACCTATATGCCTATATCACACATTTGCAAAATCATATTATAATAAGGAGTGAGATCAAAAAATTTTTAACATACATAATATTCAATAATGGTCTTAGAGTTTTCATTATTTTTTTAATCATTTGATAATTTAGCACAGATCACATAAATATATAATTTCTATGGTTCTAACTAGTTATAAAATTGTGAACCATTTTTGAAAACCCTTTCTTTGGAGATTTGATAGTTGCTTCAGTCACTTTTTTGGAACAATGTGCACATCTTCTGTTAAAATCTTCAGTATTTTGGGACACCTTTTTTGTGCTCTTGAATTCACTTTTCACAAGAGCTCAATATCTCTCCACTGGTCTAAGCTATGGACAATTTTGAAAATTGACCTCTCTTGGTACTAAAACTATGTTATTGATTTGGTACCACTCCAGAACTTTCTTACCGTACTGACATGATACCAAATGGGTCCAAAAATATGTGAACACGTTTTGCTTTCTTAAGAAAAGAAGAAGTCTTTTTTGCAAATATTTTTTTATGCATATTTTGGTATTTATAGATCCGAATGTATCAAATGACTTTCCTGTTTTGCTGTAACTGCAAAAAGCTTGTCATATCATGAATTTTGTAAGAAATTTTTTCTGCTTTTGGGTCTTAAACTTACCTCCAACATTGCTTCGAGCCTTAGCAATAAAAATTTTTGAGACACAAGCTGCGAAGATTCTGCCAGCACCTACGATTCTTCGTCAATTATACAGCTTGAGTATTTTTGTATGAAATTTGGTTTTAAATTCCGAGTCCTATTATTGGCTTGTAATTTTTTATTTTTTTTTTTTTTTGCAGAATTCCAGTTTGGAATTTTTTTTAACTTAATATGTTATCAACTTTCCCATTAGCTTTAAATTTTCGCACCAAATAGTCGAAGCACTGAGAAAACTGAGCTGATTTTCTACCAAATGTGTTTGGAGTTCCTTTCAATATGCCTTCAAATTTCTGGCCTTCCCAATATCATGTGGACCTTTTTTCTTACCGAACTAGGTTTCACATCAATAGTCAAATTCTTCTGATACTGTTTAATAACATTAGAAACGGTTTTACGGACGACATTTAATTCTGTGGCCAATTATTTGTAAGACCTATTTGGATTTTTTGAAATTTTTTAATAATTTGTAGGACGTAAATCTTTTTCGTCACTTATTTTGATGAAAATAAGGACAAATTAACATGGTTGTTATTAAAAATAATAACTGAAGTATTTTTCCATGATAACTAGATCAATAAAAATGTTGAATATTGATTCCGAAAAAAGTTATGAGGCAAAATGTGTGTTAAGATTTTGTCGATCTCACTCCTTATATATTTAATTTTAACATACGGATGGATTGACGGACGCTGTTGTAGGAAAAGAAAACTAGCTAAGATTACGGAATTTTCATTTTTAGTTTGCTTATGAACAAATTAGTAAAATAAAATATAAAAATTGTTATCTAATTACAAATGACCGTTGCAATTAATATCCAAAGTAGCTTCATAACTTTATTAAAATATATGAGAAATTATGTTGCAGTCCATTATTTTTTTAAACATTAAGACAGATGGACGGACACTGGTTTGAGAAAGGAGAAACATCCAAAATTTTAAAATTAGCTTCCGTTATTTATTTATGATAAAATTAGTAAAATAAAGTATAAAGCAAATTTAAGAACAATGAACAAAATAAATTAACATTCAAAGTGCTTTAATGCTTTGAAGAAAAGAAAAGTGCCTCAAATATTTAAATTTATTTTTATATTTACTTCTAAACAAGTTATTGAAATAAAATCTAAAATAACTTCTAAAATAATAAAGCAATTTAACTAATTTTCATTGCAACTTCATGCCTGTCAGAAAAACGGCTTCCTAAGCCTATTTTTTTTCCTGTCGTCCTACTTATATCTGTTTTTTTTTTTTTGATTTTAATAGATTAACATAAAATATAGTTCAAATATACAGCACATTATTGAAAAAGTTTATATATAGATTTGCTATTGTAAAAGAAGGTAACATATTCTTCACACTCGTAAAACTAGAAAAAGGGCTTTTTATTACCCAGTTATGAAGTTTAACAATAAATACAATATTCTGTATATATGTATACATACTGTATATATGTATAAGTACATATAGGAATATATGTAACTTAAAGAAACAAAAAATGCTTTCTCAGCTTTTCTTTATTTATTTTTTCTTTTTTCATACTCTTGACTCTAAATCAATTTGTGGCATAAATTTATTTATATGTTTAAAATATATTTGCACACTTGTACTCGTAGTAGTTTTTACTTCTAGGTTGTAAAGTAGTAACTTGTAATATGGAAATTTCATAGACTATTTTTTTCTATAGTTAACAGCTGTTTTCAAAAGGTGATAAAAGGGTAGTAGTAAAAAAAAAAAGTAAAACAATTTACAAAGTGTAAGGCTTTTCTTACTTTTACATACTTTTAAGATTCCTTTTTTTTTTTTTTTTGCGGTAGTTACTTGAGACATACTATTTTTAGTTTTTTACTAGATTTCTTTTAGTGTGGCATAAATTTCCATCTTATTTACGTGCAAAAAAAAAAAAAAAATATATGTCTGAAGGTTTTTTACCGCAGCTGTCAACGTAAATTAATTTTTAGTATACTCTTTGTATTATTACACGTGACTTTTTTTTTTTTAGTCTATAGCATGAAATCGGAGAGGATGAAGTGTTTAAGAATTTGTAAAATTTGTTTTGAGTATAAAAGACAGGAAGGAGTAAAAAAGAAAAAAAGAAGAGAAGATAAACAATAGCTAAGTGTAAGCACTTACAGAAATTATAATGAATTTTTAAATTAATTAAAATAAAAAATTTTAATTATTAAATTCTGCAAAATATTTTCTGATTTATTTGGAATTTTAAAGATAATCAAAGTGAAGTTTTGCTTTGCCAGGGAAGGATATAACTTCTAAGTGCTTTTTTTTAGGGTAGTTCCTGCTCTAAAGATCTCGTAACTCTTTAAATTTTAATTCAACTTTAGGTTTTTAAATTGATTTAAAAAGCAGAATAACTTAGATTCTAACTCTTCATTACAGTGTCTTGATTTGTATGAGGACAAAAAGAGTTGCAAATGTACCCCCCTAAAATTAAAGATTGAATTAAAGACTGAACCAAAATATTTCGGTACAATTATTTCATTTACGTGTGCTGGACCATTTTTAAAAACCTCCAAAAATATGGTTTCGATCAACAGTATACACAATTTTTAAGTTTTTGTCAAAAAAAAAAAAAAAAAATACAACATATGATAGAAAAATGACGTCTAATACATATTTAGCAGAAAATATTTTAAAATTTGTTTTCATTCTTGTGAAATTAAAACTTTAATAAAATTTTCAATGATTTTATTTTAAACAGTATTTTATTAAAGTATGAATATTTTGGATATTTTCCATCTTAAATTATATTTTAGGGCATCATTGGAAAGGTCTCATTAAATACTATTGATATATGGATTCATTTAACCCTTTAGTTGCACAAATAAAATTTTGTGATTTCCGGTCCATAATTGGTTAAGTTTATTCTAATGGCAAATAAATGGTTAGTTAAGGATATAAATGTCCCCAAAAGCGTAAATTGATAAAAAATAAAAAAATGCTGTAAATTCGTGCAAATTAGCGGCTAAATTTCAAAAACTCCTTTTTATTCGATTATTATCGTTGTTTTAAATGAACTTATTATGTTTTTCACAAATTTATCAATATTTAAATGTAATGAGTAGTTCCATGCGACTTATTTACGAAAATTGCTAATTTAATCTTTTGGGAACTAAATGCATCAAATTTACCCTCTAGGTTTTAATGGGTTAATTACGTGTTATCTTCAATAGCAATAGGATAGATCTATTCCTATTATACACGATTTATATAAATAATACACCAAAATATGTGGAATAAAATTGGCTTTAAGTCGTTTTACTTACACATTTTTATACGCTCAATAGTTTAGGAGATATTTCGAAATAAGTGTCCGAAAAAAATTTGTTCATGCTAAATTCAAGATTTCTTTTTTTTACTAAAACTTATTTTTAAAAGTGAAAACAACAAAAATGTTTCAGCTTATCATTTTTATCTCAAAGCTAGCAAAACTACGAGTAAATAAAGCCACGTATCATAAAAATTTATGCATAAATCTTGTTTGTATTCACAGTTAAGTTAGGATACCCATGCATACATACAGTTAGGTGGAAGTACACTAGTGGGCAAAAAAAAAAAATTTTGGACTTAAATAAAAAAAAAAAAAAAAAAAGATTGGTGGATTAGATGAAATTTAACGTGCTTAATAACAATTAGCATTTACTTTTTTTTTATCACGTATTTACATTTTTTATGGGCATGACTACTATGACCACGACTTTAGGCAGTCACACTTGTATAACTCAAGAACGGTTTGTTCTATTAAGATATATTAAACTCTAATATATAGCAACTTAAATCATCTTTTAGCTGAATTTACATAATTTTTAGTCCAGTATATATTCTCGTAATTATTCGGTAACTAGTAGCGAAAAAAATTAAATTTTTTTTTTTTTTTTTTTTTTTTTTAATCGTAAAAATAAAAAAAAAATCGTAAAAAAAAAATAAAAAATATTGTTGACATACCTTGAAGACAATTTTCTTATGCATCTTTTGGTGTATCACTTACCAAAATCGTGTAAACGGTGCTTGAGTTACCATTCTCGAATTTTATAGTGTGAACGCTGAATAAGGTGATGTATTAGTCATGCCCATAAAAAAAAATCAGTAAGTAATAGAAAAAAAGTGAATGTAGATTCTTGTTTATATATCCGGTTATCTCGTCAAAAATTACCTATTCCACCTATTTTTGTTTTTGTTTTTTTTTTTTTTTTTTTTTTTGCCCACCACTGTATTTCTACTCAATTCGCAGCATTACTAGCTTTAAGATAAAAATGATAAACTGAAATATTTTTGACGTTTTAATTTTCAAAAAAAAATTTTGTAACAAAAAAAATTTTAAATTTTGCATGAAAAAGATTTTTTTTACACTTATTTCAAAATAACTTCGAAACTATTAAGCACATAAAAAAATTATGTTTGGGCGATTTGAACATCGTGCGCATGTTTTGGTGTATCACTTATGCCAATCGCACATACCATTCTTGAGTTATGAGGAAATATACTAGAGTAATGGCCTTACTACTTATGGGCGAAATATTAGACATGCCCATAAAAAAATCCAGACCTGATGGAAAAAAAACCGAAAGCAGATTCGTGTTTAGCACATCAAAATGCATGAAGTTCACCTATTCGTCTTTGGGGGAGGATTTTTTTGTCAACCAATGTTCTTGTTTCCTTTTCATTAGATGCTAAGTAGAAGGTGTGTCATGACTCATAAATTTTCTTATTACAAAAATAAATATTTTTAATTGCTCTAAATCAAGTGTCGTTAATGGATTATATCAGTTTTCGATATGATTTGGAGAGCAAACAATGAGTATAGCAAATCAACATTTCTGAAAACCAAGACGGAGCTCAAAAAAATTACATAAAAAATCGCGTATCTCCGCTCCCCGACAGAAAAGTCTGGCTCCGTTAGGATTTTAAAATAATGCTTAGTAAAAGACACATAAACCCAATTATTTCCTCAGCCTGATAAAAATTTCAAAATCTGGCTTTGTGAGACGAAAAGTTTTATAAGTGAGCCAAGTTTTCTACGTTGTCTGAAAGCTTCAGAAAGCCATTTAGTCCACATATTTTTTTTTTTTTTTTTTAAGTTGGACGAAAACTTTTTTTTATCGTCAACAATTGCTTTATTTAATACTCTTCAATATGATTTACCCATTTATACCTACAATCGTTATGAATATTTTAACATTTCATAATACTTGTTATACATCTAAGACTATAAAGTATAAAAGTGACAGTGCAATATGTAAATGGATGTTAAAATAAAAAATAAAAAAAATATATACTATTCTTTTTCACTATTTTGTTCCTCTTACATTTTAAAGATACTTTAAATGCAACAAATATTATTGCATTTAAAATAGTTATTGTATTGTTGCACTGAGCTATATTTGTGTCATGTTAATTTCATTTCATTTATTGATAAATTCATAAAAATTTATTCTTTGTTATCGATACATATATAAATAGCTTTTAAATAAAGCTTATATAACCAGAACTTTACCTTTATATTTATTTATAAAATTGTGTAAATATTTAATGGAAAGATAAAATAAAAAAAAATCTAGACTTTAAATTGACCCACTTTATAAGCGATTGAGTGACGGACTGACTGAAAGGTAGAGCGTACAAGTACTTAGTAGAATACAATAGTTTTTTATATTTACATATAAAACCAACATTTTTTTTTTAAGTTTTCGAATTATTGAATAAATCTGAAAAATTTGTATAATTTTTGGATTTTTTTTATTCTCTAGAGGCTTAAAGGTAATGTTCACTGTAATGTTTTATATTTTTATGCGATTGTCTTTTAAAAATAATATTAGTAACAATAGTTATGAAATACACTTGTACTTAATAGGCAGTGTTGGGTGCTCTACTAGATATTGGTAAGTGCAATAGGTTGAAGCAGATGTTTGTAATAAAAGGCCTTGGGGTATTAATTTAATAATACTTAACTTTGATTTGTTAGATATTTTAGTGAATTATTTTTACTCATTTTATCAAAATTTATGTCTCAATTAGCTCTTACCTAAATCGACCTTTACCCCTTTTTGCTTTAAATTTTACTTATTCCACATTTTTCGAATTTTGACAACCTGTTACATGCAAGACGAAAAACACAATACAAAAAGTGTTGCAAGTAAAAAATAAAAAAAAAAAACATTGTTCACATTTGTGATTTTTTTTTTTTTTTTTTGGTTCTCTTAGCAAGTTATGTTTTGGTCTATTCCCATTTTTTTGTCGGTTGTTTGTGTTTATTGGCAGTTTTGTGCAACAGTATGTAAGAATGTTTGTAAATATGTAAATGACCATAAATATTTGCATACAAAATTTTTCATGATTTTTGTAGTTTTTATTCCCTCATCACTTTTTTCACCCTTTTTTCTGGTATTTGCCATATACTTTTTTTCTTAACTTTTTTTTTTTTTTTTTTTTGTTTAATTTGTTTCTATTTGAGCAGTTCGTTTTTTGCATTTTCTAAATTTTTTTCAGTTTCGTGTTTGTAGTTCTTTTGCTGAACACATAATTTTTTTTTACTTAAAATGTATTTCTTTTAAAGACAAGTGCATTTTTTTTCAAAATTCTTACAGTTAAACGGAATTTAAGACGTGTACTGAAATTTAATTTTTTTTTTTTTTTTTGCAAAATTGTTTAAATATTTAAAGTGAATGTGAAATGTGCTACATAAAAGACGAAATTAAATAAAATTGATATTGTTAGATAGTATTAAACAATACAATAATAAAACTATTACAGGAAGTGAAAATAATAATTTTAATAATTACTTATGAGATATAAAAATTAGCACTTTATAAAAAGTCCTTGATATATTTCTTAAATTATCCAACAAATTGTGTATATGAATTAAAAATTGTGATTTAATTTTTAGATTACTTTGTCAATATAAAGTTTATAGTGGTAAGTTCTTGTAAATTTAAGATAATAAGAGATTTTCCTGAGATTTTTTTTCTGATGTTGCAAGGCTAATGAAACGAAACGTAAAGATGAGATAAATGCAGCAAAAATATATTAAAAATTTGTGTTCAATTCTTCTTCAGCAAACAGTGGTCGCAAATTAATTTTTTTTTTATATTTCTGTAATTTGTGAACCGTTGGAGATATCTAAGGTCAGAACTAAAGTACTTTTCAGTTGATTTCAAGGAGTACAGGCTTCTAGGGTCACATGGGACCTCCATAGTTGGTCACTTCGGGTATGTTATTTTAATTAAATTTGCCAAAAAATAAATTTGTGACTTGAATGTAAAAAAAAAAAAAAAATGGATGTGGATAGTCCTTGTAAATCTTTACGAAAAACATTACATATGAAGGTTATCTCTTTTAGTTTAAGAGATATTTTGGTCGAATTAAATTTTATCCTCATTTTTGGTCTCACTTTTTTTCTTTTTTTTAACTTGGGGGCCTTAATTTGGAATCTAAAATTTTTTGAAAATAATCAATAGATTTTTTACAAAATTCTAAATAATATTACTGCAAGAATTACATAAATATATCTATCCAATAAAAAGTTTAAACTTTTGTATGAAAAACGTTGTCTTCCTAGGTAATTTTTAGCACTTTTCCCATGTATTTTATGAAAAATGTAAATACAGTGCGAGTAGCAATGCAATGTTAACTTCTTCTGTTACATTTACATTACAGCAGAATTACAGAAAATGTATACAAACCAAATTTAATACATTTAATCAATTATTACGAATATTATCTTGGTTAATACAGTATTAACCAAAATATTACAAAATAGTAAATTTAGTTAAAATTGACCTGAGTCACTTTTGAGGCCATTATATATATATATATATATATATATATATATATATATATATATATATATATATATATATATATATATATATATATATATATATATATATATATATATATATTATTAGACGGAGTTTTGCTTAAAAAAAAAATATAATTTTTAATTACAGTGAACTCTCGATAATGTGAAGTAATTAATGTCGGGGTAGTTCATATTTTCGAATTTGTTCACATTTTCGATTGTGATTTTTTTATATATATTACTAAGTTATTCTTTCTAAAAATCATTTCTGCAAGGAATGAAAATGCAAAGATTACTAAAAAAAACTTTTTGTAATTTATTTGGAACATAAAAAGTTTTTAAAAATCCATTTTGTAAAGAGTACATACGTAGTATGTACATAAAAAACAAAGAAAATATTACGACAAAAAAATAAATAAAATTTACAATGAAAAAAGATAGGTACATACATATATAATTAAATATGGAAATAATCGGTTATTATTTTCTGTTTCTTCTTTTGTTCGACCAGCTTATTTACCGCCAATTCCCTGATTTTTTTCAATACTTTAATGTCAGTTTGATCGACCATTTGAAATTCAGCCCATTGGACAGCTTTGTTAAAAATTTCGACAGCTTCTTTGGCTTTAATGTTGTTTTCAGGCGCTTCAATAAAACAGTCGTCATCATCGTCGGACTCTTCAATTAAATCATTTTCATCAAATGGCGTGACGTCCTCACAAGGATTATTGATCCAATCTCTAATGTTTACAGCAGTAAATACTTCCTGAGGGCACAATGTCTGTGGAAGATCTGCAGCAGTATTTTTTAAAGATCTAACCTCTGATTGCCACTTTTCTTTTAAAACGCTCAAAGGAACATTAAATTCAGGATCGTCTTCATCATTTACCATATTCAAAATATTTTTCCAACAGTTAGATAAAGTTTCTTTACCAACTCGGTTCCAGGATGCCTCTAGAATAGAAACACCTTCTTTAAGTGTGATTTTTTTCATCGATTCAAGCAAATCCCCCTCTTTTGCAATAATTGTTGCCAGAAGACTGTTCCTATAATGAAGTTTGGTGATTCTAATTGCATTTTGATCCATTGGCTGGATCAGAGCCGTTACATTTGGAGGCATGAACATAGCTTCTATGGTACCATCCTCAGATTTAAGGTCGGATTCTGGTGGATGGGATGGGGCATTATCTATTAGGAGTAAAGCTTTTACTGGTAATCCTTTCTTCGTTAAAATATCTGTCACCTTAATGAAAAATAAAACAGTAAGAATTCCAATTGAACTATTTTTACATGTTTACTTACCTCTGGCACAGAACAGTTGTGAAACAATTCTTTAAAAATGGAAGAAGTCATCCAAGCAGACTTTGAATTTCTGTAGTTTACGGGACAGATAAAATTTTTAAAACTGCGAGGATTTTTCGATTTTCCTATTACTAAAAGTTTTATTTTATGAGATCCTGACGCATTTGCACAGCATAAAAATGTTATCCTTTGCTTTTCCATTTTTGCACCTGGAGCGCTTTTCTCCAATGACGTTACATATGTCTTTTGTGGGAGAAGTTTCCAATATAGACCAGACTCATCCGTTTCTCATTCCGTATCTCTTTTTAATTTTTTGTAGCCACCCATCGCTAGCATTGAAGTCATTTCCGTTTTCACTTATGTTTTTGTGAATTTGTTTGGCTTTCTCTTTCAACATCAACCCACTTACAGGGAGGTTTTTATTCCCCATGCAAATAAACCACTTATAGAGCGATTTTTCCATTTTTGGAAGCTCTGAAGATCGTAATGTTTTGCGTTTTCCGAGTCCATAAAACGTATTGTTCACACATTTTAAAATATTGTCTTTTTTATTTTTTATTGAACATATCGTTGATTTTGCAACTTTATACTTTTTACTTAACACTGTAACACTCGATCCTTTTTTTAATTATTCCAAAATTTCGCATTTTTCATTTAAGGATAAAAACTTTCGACTGTTTTTAGACAATACTAATTTTAAAAATAAATTTACGAACCTACCGCAACAAGTTACATAAAGCGACTAGCATTAAATACCTTTAAAATAGTTCATTATATTGGATGTTCACATTACCGCGAGTTCACTGTACTTTCAAATATTTTTGATTTTTGAAAAATTGAAATTTTGAAATCGGAATATTTAAAAAAATTATATTATATATAAAATATATTATACTATATTTTAAAAAAAATTTCCCTAATATAACCCAGGACATATTCCCGAAAAGCAAAATAAAGTCGAGGCAAAAAATCAAAAATTAAAAATTCAAGCATAAATATCTTTTTAACTATAAGAGATAACTTAGGTGAGTAAGCATATTTTTTCTTTATCTTGCAAAGCGTTTTACATAAGTATAAAATCAATCATATTTGATTTGTGGAAGTTACGATTTTTTAAAACTTTTACATACTCGAGGTAGTCAACTTTGACACCTTGTAGCTTGTGTTATAACAGAGTGACTAGAAGATGAGTTTTCTGAAAGACAAGATCCACCTCTATAACTCTTCCTTAATTTTAATTCGATCCGAGCAGTAGTTTTACAGATTTATTATCAACAAATTTGCGTTTCTTCCCACTGCGAGTTCTTTAGTGAAGGAACTAACCTCAAAATATTTTTTCGTAATATCTCAAAAATTAGGGAAAGAATTTTTGAAAATTGAATAAAAAGAGTAATTTATATTTGTATCCTAATCTTAATCGTTTCACCTTATGGCTTAATTGTTTTTTTATTATTTTGTTTACAAATAAAAATACTAAGCACTTAAAATTGTTAACACCAACATTAAGATGTAATTATTTCATTATATTATTATGATTATTCTTTCACCACAAAAGAAGTTATAATATAAATTTTTCCTAAAACTAAAAAATACTAAAGATATCGTTAAAAATTATAATTATAATAAAGACATGTTTAAGATTATGTTTATTAGAATAACCACAATATCTAAAGGTTAAAAAGATAACAATGAAATTGTTAAAAAACTTTTTGGAAAAATAAAAATGTTTTCTTTTTTCTTTTAAAGACAAAGACAATAGAATTTTTATTATTATATAGCTTCGCTTATTTGTGGTTATTGTGGCATATGAATAAATTAGTCACCTACTTGCTACACTTTAACTTCGTATGCTATTGTTGCTGCTATATTTCTCTTGTTATTTTGTAGCTTGATCATTGTAAACATTGGCAACAATTTGGAGAAAATTGGCTGCCAACTTAAAAAGACAATGAATGAAAAAAGAAAAACTTGAAAAAATTAGAGTTTGATGCTGCTACTTTTTTTTGCTTCTTTTGTTACTTAACTTCTTGATAAACATGGCCCCTGGTGGATAAAACGATTATTTACAAAATACAACAGAGAAAAAAAATTGTGGAAAGTCTGTTTGAAAAGTAAGGGGGATAGAAATTGGAAAAACAATAGCAAATCCTCAAAGATATAAAGAAAAAAATTAAAAAAGTCGAGCAGCTTTAACTGCAATTACAATTTGAATAAGAATCTATGCGAATAAAGCAGCACGTTTAACAGGGTGTAGCTATAATTACTTTTTTTCTGAAAAGTTTTTATAGCTATTCAAGTTACCTTCAGGTCGAATTGAAGGTAACTTGAATTTTTAAACAAAAATCATGTGAGATTAAAATTTTGTTTCGATTGTAGATATTTAGCTTCAGATATTAATTCTATTTTTAAAACCAAAGTAGCTTCAATTTTAGGTCTTAATATAGTCCCAGCTTGACTGAAATATTAGGGCTTAATATAATCAATTTAAGTCTTACTGTCTATTTCTCTAAAAGCGAACAAAAGTTTTGTTCGAGTAAATGTATTGAAAAAAAACAAATAATTTTAAAATTTATTTGTTGTTTTGAATGTATTGAACATTTAATCGAACGAAACTTTCGGTGGCATTTAAAGAAACAGGCATTTAATGTAGTCGCATTTGGCTTCAATTTGTGGTATAAATGTAGTCCAAGTTTTGCTACAATCTTATGGTTTAATATAGTCAATACGAGGTCTTCTCTTAGTGCCAGTTCTGCTTTCACCTTTGATCTCAATATAGCCCAAGTTTGGCTTCAATGTTTGGTGATAATATTGTCCAAGTTTGGCATAAATTTTAGATCTTAATATAGTCCTAGTTTGGCTACAATATTAGGACTTAAAATCTGAGGTATTTTCTTAATCACAGTTTAGCTTCTATATGGTCTAAACTTAGTTTCAATATTTGGTCTTAATATAGCCTCAGTTTAGGTTCAATATTTGATATTAATATAGTTGCAATCTTTGATCCAAATATAGACCCAGTTTGGCTACAGTCTTAGAACTTAAAATAGCCACCCGAAGTTATTTTTTTAGTTCAAGTTTGTCTTCAATCTTTGATCTTAATATAGTCGTAGTTGGCATCAATCTTTAGTTTTAATATAGTCGCACTTTTGATACAATATAGAGCTCAATTTGAGGTCTTTTCTTAGTTCCAGCTTAGCTTCAATCTTTAGTTTTAATATAGACTCAATGTATTTATTTTCATAGTTCTAGCTACCTTCATTTTAATATAGTTTAGCTTTAGTAGTAGTTTAGCTTTAGTACTAGTTTAGCTTTAATAGTGGAACTCAAATAAGTTCCCGTTTAACTTCAATAACTCCTCTTCATGAAAACCCTTTTATATTTAACTATTCGTTCTAGTTTAGTTGAAAATTCCTTCAAACAACACAACATACAAAAAAAATCCTACAAAGAATACTAACCAAAGTGGACGTTAACGTTTAGCTGCAAGCATCAAATTATTCTTTATTTTAGTTGCAGTTATTGTATTCTAGCTCTATTATTGTTATTGTTGCTACAAATGCATTGCCTTGTAAATTCCATAAGCGTGCATACGTACACACTCTCACAGACACACAAACACATAAGTACTTAGAAATAACTTCCTTAGGAGGTGTCATTTATACAATTGTCCATCTGCCACTCTGGTTTCTGCTTGATTCAATGTTGACATGCAGCTCTCAGTCAATGATTTCTTTTTTCTCTTCAGCCTTTCCTCTTCTTCAAAGCTAACAATTTAAATACCATCCTTCACTTACTACTTATATTGCATTGAACATTTCAGTTTGATAGATTAGCTGCTACATTTTGGGGTCTTCTGAAATGTAAGACAGTTCAAGCTGCATTTGCAGCAGCAATAATAACAACAACAGCATCATCAGCCGCATTAACATTTACATCAGAAATCAGCTTGAGATTTTTTTTCATTTTGTTTCGTTTGCACAGCAGCAGTTTGCTCAATTAATGTTACAAAATTATCCGTTGTTCGTTTTTGTCCGTGTGGGCAATTGTTGCATGCCACTACCAACAATTTCTATTGTAACTTGTAGTTAGAATTGTAAAAATTCACTGCTAACAACTTCTACAACAATAACCAAATCACAACCTACAAACATATTTATTGTAGTGATAGTTTTTTTTTTTTCTTTTTTAATTCTTTAAACTAGAACTATAAGTAGTTCTTTGCTATTTGCTAGTAACTGCTGCAGTAGCATCATTGGTTATGGCAACAACAACAACAACGTTAACAATAATGACAACAATAAGATGAACAGCAATAAGAACAACAATCATTTACAATGGGCACATCAAGAATAACAACAATGATATTATTTATCCTAAACGAAATATTCAAAGCAAACAAAATTACGCTTAAATTGAAAAAGTAGAGATATGCACTTAAAAGAAATTATCGAAAATTTCTTTTAAAATAATCGTATTTGGAAAATTTTGCGAAATTTGTATGATAAACATTTGTATGTACAAAAAGAAAATTCTCGAAAAAAAGTGGAAAATTTCCGTAAAAAAATTGCTTGCGAAATATTTCCATAAACACGACTTGTATATTTTTTTCCCCAATAAAACTATCTATTAAAAATAAATTAGCGAAAATTTTCTATACAAAAAAAAAAAAAAAATAATGAATTAAATAAATTAAATATTTTTTATGAAAAAAATTTAGCGAAAATTTACTATCACAATAAATTTAAGCGAAAATATTCTATATAAAGGAGTTTTATAAAAAACTATATTAAAAGAAATTTTAGCGAAAATATTCTATAAAAATAATTTTTAACTAAAATTTTATATAAAAGGAATTTTAGCAAAAATTTTGTATAAAAAAGTTTTTTTGAGAAAAAAATATTTATTGAAAATTTTGTATAAAAGAATAAAATTTCTATAAAAAGACATTTTATCGAAAATTTTTTATTGAAAGAAAATTTTTTGGAAAATTTTCTATTGAAGAAAATTTACCGAAAATTTTCAATAGAAAGTAAATTTATGGAAAACTTTCCATAAAAAGAAAATTTATCAAAAGTTTTCTATAAAAAGAAAATTTATCAAAAATTTTCTATAAAAAGAAAATTTATCGAAAATTTTCAATAGAAAGTAAATTTATGGAAAACTTTCAATAGAAAGTAAATTTATTGAAACCTTTCTATAAAAAGAAAATTTATCGAAAATTTTCTATAAAAAGAAAATTTATCGAATATTTTCTATAAAAAGAAAATTTATCGAAAATTTTCTATAAAAAGAAAATTTATCGAAAATTTTCTATAAGAAAATTTATCGAATATTTTCTATAAAAAGAAAATTTATCAAAAATTTTCTATAAAAAGAAAATTTACCGAAAATTTTCAATAGAAAGTAAATTTACGGAAAACTTTCTATAAAAAGAAAATTTATGGAAAACTTTCTATACAAAGAAAATTTATCAAATATTTTCTATAAAAAGAAAATTTATCAAAAATTTTCTATAAAAAGAAAATTTACCGAAAATTTTAAATAGAAAGTAAATTTATGGAAAACTTTCTATAAAAAAAAAATTTATCGAAAACTTTCTATAAAAAGATAATTTATCGAAAATTTTCTATAAAAAGAAAATTTATCGAATATTTTCTATAAAAAAAAAAAATTTATCGAAAATTTTCTATAAAAAGAAAATTTATCGAAAATTTTCAATAAAAAGAAAATTTATCGAAAATTTTCTATAAAAAAAATTTATCGGAAATTTTATACAAAAAAAAAAATTATCGCAAATTTTCTATAAATGAAAATTTATCGAAACTTTCCTATAAGAGAAAATTTATCGAAAATTTTCTATTGAAAGAAAGTTTACCGAAAATTTTCTATAGAAAATAAATTTTTCGAAAACTTTCTATAAAAAGAAAATTTATCGAAAACTTTCCATTAAAAGATAATTTATCGAAAGTTCTCTATAAAAACAAAATTTATCGAAAAATTTCCATGAAAAGAAAATGTATCGAAAAAATTCTATAAAAGAAAATTTATCGCAACTTTGCTATAGAAAGAAAATTTATCGAAACCTTTTTATAGATTGAAAATTTATCTAAAATTTTCTATAGAAAGAAAATTTATCGTAAATTTTTTTGTAAAAGAAAATTTATCTAAAATTTTCTATAAAAAGAAAATTTATCGAAACTTTCTATAAAAAGAAAATTTATCGAAAGTTTTATATTAAATGAAAACTTATCGAAAATTTTCTATTCAAAGACAACTTATCGAAAATTTTCTATTCAAAGAAAATTTATCAAAAATTTTCTATAAAAAGAAAATTTATCGAAACTTTCTACAAAAAGAAAATTTATCGAAAATTTCCTATAAAAAGGAAATTTATCGACTATTTTCTATAAAAAGAAAACATCAAAGCTTGTCTATCAAAAGAAATTTTATCGAAAATTTTCTATAAAAAGAAAGTTTATCTAAAATTGTCTATCAAGAGAAAATTTATCGAACATTTTCTATAAAAAGAAAATTTATGTACAATTTTCTATAAGAAAATTTATGGAAAATTTTCTATAAAAAGAAGATTTATCGAAAATCTATAAAAATAAAGTTTATCAAAAATTGTCAATAGAAAGTAAATTTATGGAAAACTTTCTATAAAAAGAAAATTTATCGAAAATTTTCTATAAAAATAAAATTTATCGAATATTTTCTATAAAAAGAAAATTTATCGAAAATTTTCTATAAAAAGAAAATTTATCGAAAATTTTCTATAAGAAAATTTATCGAATATTTTCTATAAAAAGAAAATTTATCAAAAATTTTCTATAAAAAGAAAATTTACCGAAAATTTTCAATAGAAAGTAAATTTACGGAAAACTTTCTATAAAAAGAAAATTTATCGAAAACTTTCTATACAAAGAAAATTTATCAAATATTTTCTATAAAAAGAAAATTTTCCGAAAATTTTCTATAAAAAAAAAATTTATCGAAAACTTTCTATAAAAAGATAATTTATCGAAAATTTTCTATAAAAAGAAAATTTATCGAATATTTTCTATAAAAAAAAAAAATATCGAAAATTTTCTATAAAAAGAAAATTTATCGAAAATTTTCTATAAAAAGAAAATTTATCGAAAATTTTCTATAAGAAAATTTATCGAATATTTTCTATAAAAAGAAAATTTATCAAAAAATTTCTATAAAAAGAAAATTTACCGAAAATTTTCAATAGAAAGTAAATTTACGGAAAACTTTCTATAAAAAGAAAATTTATCGAAAACTTTCTATACAAAGAAAATTTATCAAATATTTTCTATAAAAAGAAAATTTACCGAAAATTTTCTATAAAAAAAAAATTTATCGAAAACTTTCTATAAAAAGATAATTTATCGAAAATTTTCTATAAAAAGAAAATTTATCGAATATTTTCTATAAAAAAAAATTATTGAAAATTTTCTATAAAAAGAAAATTTATCGAAAATTTTGAATAAAAAGAAAATTTTCTATAAAAAGAAAATTTATCGAAAATTTTCTATAAAAAAAATTTATCGGAAATTTTATACAAAAAAAAAATTTATCGCAAATTTTCTATAAATGAAAATTTATCGAAACTTTCCTATAAAAGAAAATTTATCGAAAATTTTCTATTGAAAGAAAGTTTACCGAAAATTTTCTATAGAAAATAAATTTTTCGAAAACTTTCTATAAAAAGAAAATTTATCGAAAACTATAAAAAGAAAATTTGTCGAAAACTTTCCATAAAAAAATAATTTATCGAAAGTTTTCTATAAAAACAAAATTTATCGAAAAATTTCCATGAAAAGAAAATGTATCGAAAAAATTCTATAAAAGAAAATTTATCGCAACTTTGCTATAGAAAGAAAATTTATCGAAACCTTTTTATAGATTGAAAATTTATCTAAAATTTTCTATAGAAAGAAAATTTATCGTAAATTTTCTTGTAATAGAAAATTTATCTAAAATTTTCTATAAAAAGAGAATTTATCGAAACTTTCTATAAAAAGAAAATTTATCGAAAGTTTTATATTAAATGAAAACTTATCGAAAATTTTCTATTCAAAGACAACTTATCGAAAATTTTCTATTCAAAGAAAATTTATCAAAAATTTTCTATAAAAAGAAAATTTATCGAAACTTTCTACAAAAAGAAAATTTATCGAAAATTTCCTATAAAAAGGAAATTTATCGACTATTTTCTATAAAAAGAAAACATCAAAGCTTGTCTATCAAGAGAAATTTTATCGAAAATTTTCTATAAAAAGAAAGTTTTTCTAAAAATGTCTATCCAGAGAAAATTTATAGAACATTTTCTATAAAAAGAAAATTTATGTACAATTTTCTATAAGAAAATTTATCGAAAATTTTCTATAAAAAGAAAATTTATCGAAAATCTATAAAAATAAAGTTTATCAAAAATTTTCAATAGAAAGTAAATTTATGGAAAACTTTCTATAAAAAGAAAATTTATCGAAAATTTTCTATAAAAAGAAAATTTATCGAATATTTTCTATAAAAAGGAAATTTATCGAAAATTGTCTATAAAAATAAATTTTATCGAAAATTTTCTGTAAGAAAATTTATCGAATATTTTCTATAAGAAAATTTATCAAAAATTTTCTATAAAAAAAAAATTTACCGAAAATTTTCAATAGAAAGTAAATTTATGGAACACTTTCTATAAAAAGAAAATTTGTCGAAAACTTTCCATAAAAAGATAATTTATCAAAAGTTTTCTATAAAAACAAAATTTATCGAAAAATTTCCATGAGAAGAAAATGTATCGAAAAACTTCTATAAAAGAAAATTTATCGCAACTTTGCTATAGAAAGAAAATTTATCGAAACCTTTTTATAGATTGAAAATTTATCTAAAATTTTCTATAGAAAGAAAATTTATCGTAAATTTTCTGGTAAAAGAAAATTTATCGAAAATTTTCTATAAAAAGAAAATTTATCGAAAATTTTCTATAAAAAGAAAATTTTCTATAAAAATAAAATTTAGCGGAAACTTTCTATAAAAAGAAAATTGACGAAAGTTTTATATTAAATGAAAACTTATCGAAAATTTTCTATGAAAAGGAAATTTATCGAAAATTGTCTATAAAAATAAATTTTATCAAAAATTGTCCATAAAAGGAAGTTTAACGAAAAATTTTCTATTAAAGGAAAATTCAACGACAATTTTCTACAAGATGAAAATTTAACGAAAGTATTCGATAAAAAATAAATTAATAGAAAGTTTTCTTTAGGACTAAAATTTATCGAAAAATTTTTATAAAAGAAAATTTATCGAACTGTTTCTGAAAAAAAATTAAGGAAAATTTCCAATAAAAATATCTCAAGTGATTACCCCTAATACTTAATTCCTGTTGTGTAGTTAAACGAATTTTTTTTTTTTTTTTTTGTTTTTTTCATTTCTTTCTTTTTACTGTAACAACATCTCTGACAGTTAACATGATGCTGTCAATTGACTTCATTGTTTGTTTCTACGTTGTACGGTAGATTGTTGTTGGTTGGTTAAGTTGGCTGCCTGATTGCAGCAGCACAGAGCATGAGGCCAAGCCGGCAGCCTTAACTGAATCAATGACTGACTTACTGGTTGGGTTGTATTGTTTGTTTTCTTACTGCTACACAAAATATGTGGCAAATGTTAATAATGAAGCAGTTAAAGATGTATGATTTCTTTTAAATGTTTTATTTGTATGAATAGTTAGTTGTTTGTACGGTGGCAGTTACAGTTGCACTTGCGGAAATGTTTAAATTATAGTAATCATTATATCAACAAAATGAATTTCTAGCTGTAATCAAATAGATTAACAATTTAGGAAATGGGGCTTATAAAAAAATTAATAAAACTTTATAATAGCAATACAGTAGGACAATAACAAAAAATTAAATAAGAACTGTTATTGTCATTATAAACAATTTAACAAAAAGAAATTTTAATTTAAAAATGAGGATATTTTTTATTTTAAATATGGCAAAAGCTGTTTGTTTAATTTGAGAAAAATTATTATTATGGTTATTTCTTAAAATTTAATCTAAGAAATGCTTAATCTTGAAAAACAATTTCTAAATTTTTATCTTATATCATTTCCAATATAATTTTACAGTTTATTAAACAATCTTATTTTACACAACATCCAACTAAAACCATTTCAAATCGTATCAACGCCATCGCTTTCATGTAAAAATCATTCAACTACAAGTAACAAGTTCAGCAAAAAAAATTAAAAATAGAAAAGGATAAAAATCAACAGCAGGTGGCATAATGCATGAATGCAGCAGCCTCAACACAACACAAAACAACAAACAAACGAAGGTGCCTCATTTATTTTAAATTTTGTTCTTTTTTATTTTTCTATCGACATTAAACAGCTTTGCGGAAGAATATAAATAAAATTATTTAAAATTCTTTAATAAATGGCAACAGCAAAAAGGAAAAAATGTGGAAAAATTAAACCAGTTTTAAGAAAAAAAAAAAAAAAAATATTTAAAACATTGCTAAAGACTAAATTAAAAATAATATAGTAATATGAAGATGAGTAATAGAGGTATTATATTAAGACAAGCAAAATAATGATAAAGGGGCTGAACTAATGTAGTAACAAATATTGGCTGATGGCATAGAACTGGTACCAGAAACTTATGATAAATAATTTGTTTAAAGTAATAAGCAATAATAAAATAATTAAAAAAAAAAAAAACCTTTTTTTCTAAAATTTTTATAGGAAATAATCGGTAAATTTTCCTTTTATAGGAAATTTTCGACCAATTTTGTTTTAATTATCCTTTTATAGAAAAATGTTCGATAAATATTTTTTTAATATAAAATTTTTGATCCATTTTCTTTTCGTCTAATTTTCTCAAATTTTTTGTTGGAAAATGTTCGTTAAAATTTCTTTTCATAGAAAACTTTCGTTAAAATTTAGTTTTATTGAAAATCTTAAAATCGTTAAAATATATTTTTATAGAAAATTTTCCTTAAAATTTCTTTTTAATAAAACTTTTTGTTAAAATTTTCTTTTATAGAAATTTTTCATTAAAATTTATTTTTATAAAAAATTTTCGTTAAAATTTATTTTTATAAGAAATTTTCGTTAAAATTTATTGTTATAGAAAATTTTCGTTAAAATGTCTTCATAGAAAATTTTCGTTAATTTCTTTTCATATTATTAAACTTTACTTTTATAGAAAATTTTCGTTAAATTTTGTTTTTATAGAAAGTTTTCGTTAAATTTTCTTTTATAGAAAATTTTCCTTAAAACTTCTTTTTATTGAACACTTTTGTTAAAACTTCTTTTTACAGATTTTTTTTTTAATTTCTTTTCATAGAAATTATTCGTTAAATTTTATTTTTATAGAAAATTTTAGATAAAATATATTTTTATTGAAGATCTTCATCAAAATTTCTTTATATAGAAAATTTTTCTTAAAATTTCTTTTTACAGAAAATTTTCGTTAAATTTCTTTTTATAGAAAACGTAATTCTTATAGAAAATTTTCCTTAAAATTTCTTTTTATTCAAACTTTTTGTTAAAATTTTCTTTTATAAAAATTTTTCTTTAAAATTACTTTTTATTGAAAATTTTCGTTAAAATTTATTTTTATAGAAAATTTTCGTTAATTTCTTTTCATAGATAATTTTCATTGTTTTATTTTTAAAGAAAATGTTTGTTAAATTTTACTTTTATAGAAAATTTTCGTTAAGTTTTGCTTTTATAGAAAGTTTTAGTTAAAATTTTTTATAGAAAATTTTCCTTAAAACTTCTCTTTATTGAAAATTTTTGTTAAAATGCCTTTTTACAGAAATTTTTTGTTAAATTTCTCTTCATAGAAATTATTCGTTATATTTTATTTTTATAGAAAATTTTCCTTAAAAATTCTGCTTACAGAAAATTTTTGTTAAATTTCTTTTTATAGAAAATTTTCGTTAAATTTCTTTTTATTCAAAATTTTCGTTAAATTTCTTCTTATTCAAAATTTCTCTTAATAGAAAATTTTCGTTATTTTTTTTTTTTTATATAGAAATTTTTCGTTAAATAAATTTTTTTTTTTTTGCAGAAAATTTTTATTATTTTACTTTTATTGAAAATCTTCGTTAATCTTTCTTTTAATAGAAAATTTGTTTATAAATAATTTTTGTTAAAATTTTTTTTATGAATAATTTAAAAATTTTTTTTTATTAGAAAATTTATAGAAAATTTTCGTTAAAATTTCTTTTTATAGAAAATTATAGTTAAATTTTTTTTTCACAGAAAATGTTAAATTTAATTTTATAGTAAATATTCGTTTAAATTTATATTTATTATAAATATTCGGTAAAATTTCTTTTCATAGAACATTTTAGTTAGCACTTTTTTTATAAATAATTTTTTTTTTTTTAATTTATTTTTATATAAAATTTTCCTTAATATTTCCCTTTACAGAGAATTTTCTTTCTATTAAAAATTTTCTACAACTTTTCTTTTTATTCCAAGTTATCGACAAATTTTATTTTTACAGCAAATTTTAGATAAATTTCTTTTTTATAAAAAGTTTTTAATTAATTTACCTTTTATAGGAAATTTTTGATTAAAATTCTTTTTATTAGCATATAATCGTTAAATTTCCATTTTTGCAAACTTCTCGATAATTTCCCATCACAATATTTTCTTATAATTTAGGATATATGACCATAAATTATGATTGAACTTTTTAAATATCCATTCCATCTTATCTTCCTTATACTCCATGTAAACGTTGTTAAAACTAATGTTTTATTTGTTGTAAAAATGCTAATCAATGTCAATTGTAATTAGTAATACCACGGTAATAAATGCTCTTAACATTGACAATGATTTTTGATGATTTTGCTGCAACAAGTTTTTCGTATTTTGAATTCAAACTCCTAACACGCCTTTCTAGCTCTTTCTCATATGCGTATAAGTAAAATAGTGAATTTCAATCTATAATTAAATGGATAGTAGTAAGAGTAACTAATACTAGAATATGTATGAATATGGAAGTGTAGCGTAGCATCATGATGGTTGCTAGCGGTGTCTGTTTCTATGTCTCTATTATTATTTATTCGTATATGTATGTATGTCCTTCTGTCTGTCTTGCTTTGTGTAACTGCTCGTATTAAGATAGACATGATTTTATGCTTGAATAATGTTTTAATTTCAATTTATGTTTAGTGACAAGTTATCGACAAAAATAGAATATAAGCTAAAAAAAGTAACATGTAAATATTATTGCGAGTGCTATACATGTGTGTATGAAAATTTTAAAATTATTTACAGTAGTGGTTAAAAATATTTGGAATTAGGATGATATTTCAATTTTGCATATACTATTTTGCTCCCCAAATATTTTATTTTTTATTATTTTTTATTTATTTATTTTTTTTTTTTTTTTGTTTCTTCTTTATCAAACATTTGAAAGTTATTTTTTATTTTTCAGGACATAGAATTGGTTCAGTTTATTGTATTAATGACAAAATATAGGCCCTTATATACAAAATTTTTTTTTCTCGTTTACGGTTCCATGCGTACACAGAATGGGATTTGCTACTTTCATGGATATTCCAGCACAAAAATGCTCGCGAGCTTACGTTTAGACTATAGTATAGAATATAGTTAAGACTATAGTTTAGGCTATAATATAGGCTATAGATTCGACAACAGTTCAGACTATAGCTTAGACTATAGTGTATACTATTGATGTAACTGTATAGAATATAGTTAAGATTATAGTTTAAACTATAGTTTAGACTATAACTAAGACTATAGTGAGACTATAATTGATAATATAGTATAAATGATAGTATAGACTAAATATGGTCTAATATTTTTGACTGTAGTTTAGCATTTATTTTGTACTATAGTTTTGATTATATTTTAATCTATATTTTGGACCATAGTTTAGACTATAGTTTACGGTACAGCTTAGAATACAGTTAAGACTATAGTGTAGACTATTTTTTCGACTAAAGTATAGACTATAGTTTCGACTGTAGTTTGGATTACAGTGTAGACTATAAATTCGACTTTATTTTAGACTATAGCGTAGAATATAGTTAAGACTATAATTTAAATTATAGTTCAAACTACACACAGGAAAAATATTGGTTGTAAAATGTCTGTATCCACTATAATTTGGTAACATACAAAGAATTTTTATTGCCATTACTAAAGTTTTATAAATTTAACAGATTTTTTGTTCACATAGTTTCAAATTCATAGTAATAATATAATGTAGGCTTTTACAATATTAAAATCAATTATATGTACCAATTTATATAATTCCAGAATTTATTTTAATTATGTTGGTAGACACAATTAAATTAAACCAAGAATAATATTAATCAGTACCATTAATATGGTCATTGCAATTATAAAATAGTTGATTTAATATATTAAATTCGGTTAATGTGTAAGAAAACAATATTTAAAAAACATTCGGTTCTATTAACTAATAAACAATTGTGAAATTCAAAAAGTGTTTGATGTTAATTTGATGTTTTAAATAAAAGAAAACTATATTGAATTTATGTGCATTTTTATTGAAAAATATTTAAAAACAAGAAAATAATATACAAATGTGTACAAATTGAATTGTAATTTATATACATAAAAAGGTACATTAATGTGTATATTTTTCTGCAAATTTTGTGTAAATATTTTTAAGATAAACAAGCGCGAATGTTATATTCGGCTCGGCCGAATCTATATACCCACCATCAATTTTTTCAAATTGTTCGTTGTATGGGAGTAAACTGGGCGGACCACGCCCATTTTTTGTTTCCGAGTTTATATTGGTCCTTGAATTATTTGTAAAAAATTTCGTTGACGTTTTACCTTATATGGGAGGTGGGCGGACCACGCCCATTTTTGGTTTCTAAGTTTATATCGAGTCTCGAACTATCCGTACAAAATTTCGTTGTCGTACATGCTTTTGTTTAAGAGATATCAGCAGAAAAGTATGAAATTAAGCTACAACGGACACCCTGTGTTTCTAGTTTCTAGCCCATAACTTTTTTGTTTATAAACCGAACCCATTTTCAATACCAAACAAACCTTGTATAAGATAAATATTTGAGCCAAATTTCGTCACCCTATGTTGTCCCGTTCAAGCCCTATTCTGTTTTCAACAGACAGGCAGACGGACAGACGGACGGACGTAACTAGATCGACTCAGAATCGAACCAGGGCCCAGAAAATATATACTTTGTAGGATCTTAAACCATTATTTTGACATGTTACACACTGAATGACAAAATCAATATGATGGTGGTTTTTGATGGTGGGTATAACAAGCAGCAGGAGAAATCATATAAGGATATTAGAGTGAAAACATTCAGTCCAATGTGTCAAATATTTATCCATTTTAGCTCACGCAATCAATTATCAAAACAGATTTGTTTGACAACAATGCTATGTTTTAATTAAATCCTTCTATAGGTTGCGGTATCGGTGTCAAAATCTATATCTTGAAAGCTCTTCAAAACAGAAGGTAATACCAAGCTTTTACGCCTGTATCTTTGCTCCCTGATTAAAATTTTAAAATCTGGCTCTGTTAGGATTTCTAGGATGAAAAGCTTTATAAGTAAGCCAAATTTTAATTTTCTACCTTTCTAAAATGCTTAGAAAATGACAAATAAATCCGCTTATTTTCGCTCCCTGACTTAAATTTCAAAATCCGGCTACGTTAGAATTTGTAGGACAACAAATTACATAAGTAAACCAAAATTCTACGTCGTCTGGGAGCTTCAGAAAGCTCTTGAAAGTGAGAAATGCTTAGCAAATTATATATATAGATATGCAATTGAAAAGTTATATGTCTATAATATTTAGAAATATAAAGCGTAACAAACAAAAATAAGAAAAAATTACAATAATTTTATTTTTAACTGTTAAATTCGGTTATGACAGACGAATTATTTTGCTTTCAAATTAGTTGCCTCTACCGAAATTATACGGTAATTACAACAGAATTATATAGATAGTACCTACAACCGACTAAATTCGATTAGCAAAAAATTCGGTTGTCACAACCAAAGTCTTTTCTCTGTGTATAGTTTAGACTCTAATTTAGGTTATAGTCTATATTATAGTGTAGACTACAGTTTAGACTATAGATTCGTCTATGGTTTCGACTATAGTGTAGACTGTAGTTTATATTTTATACTTTAGCCTAATGTAGACTATAGTTTAGACTATAATGTAGACCATAGTTTATATTTTATACTTTAGCCTAGAGTTTAGACAATAATGCTGAAAAGATTGTAAAAGTTTGTCTGTAAGAAAAACCATAAGCATATGGATGATTGCAGATCGTAATATGTATCAGCAATTGGAAAACTTATAGCCCTAATGTCTAAAGGGTGTTTAGAATTGATAAATAACCTTTGTCATGAACATTTAGTATATTATTTTAAGAGCTTTTAAGAGTTGCAAATGTTGTGTACACTTGATTTTTTTTTTTTTTTTTTTTCTTGTCTATTTATTAAAACTTATTTTTCAATAATTTAAAATTAATAAATATTTTAAAATAATTTAGAATTTATTATTAATTATTAACTCAATTAGATATTTAAACCACAATTTTAATTTATTAAAACAAAAGAAAGTTTAAAATGTTATTGGTTTTCAGTTGCAAATGTTTTTACCACCACTTTAAATTAGCATATTTGTCTGTGTTAGTTTCAATAGGAAAATTTGTTGAAAAATTAGAAAATAACGTAAATAACATAAGGTTTAATGTACTTTAATTGCAAATAATTATTAAGTTGAATTAAGTTGAATGAACTTTAAGTGTAGAAAATATTGTTAAAAATCTTAAACATAATGTTTAAGACATTAGAGAATTATTATTTGTTTAAAGATTAAAACAATATTTAAAATTTTTATTTCGATCTCTTTTCTTTTAAACTTATAACACATTTTAGAAGAGAATTCAAAACAAAAATTTACTGACACATATTGGTGACTTTCTGTCGCTTCAAATTCGCTTAAATATTTGAAACCGTTTTCTTCTAACATCGTCGCAAAAATCCTCTCTTTGTTTAGCATTATGTGACAAATAATTGTGTTAAAATTAATTTAGAAACCGAAATGTTTTCATTAACAATTAAAACAAACAAAAATTACCCGTTAACATATCATTTCATTTTAAAATCGCTTAAATAAATCGCTTTAAATATTTAAAAGAGAAAAAGAAAATGTTTACAAATCTACCATAAAAATCATCTGATTTTAAATGCAGATGTTTAAATTCATTATCTCAAATCTGTATTAGGTTGTAAAGCAACAAAAATATAAGTAAATAATTTACATAGACTTCTTGGAAAAAAGAAGAAGTCACTACTAGCAACCAACAAAACTATACTTTCAACTTTTATAGAAGATTGCTAACGCATACGTTGGGTATTTAGTGGTGAATGTTACATTTTTTACACTTTAACATTTGTTTTACAATTGTCTTTTCGCATCATCATTTTTATCTGTTTTCTTACGGTCTTATCATTTCAATGTGTGTTTACAGTTGTTTATGATGATACGAGTATTATAGATATTTTTTCAGTTTTTTTTTTTTTTGCTACAATAGCTGTTGTTATTGCTGTTTGTTGTTTTATTGTACCGTGCGGCACATTTAAAATTCCAAAAACAACTGCTTAAAATACAGCAACAACAATAACAAAAAAGCTAAGAGAAAAACTGTGCTGAAAAAAAGATGCACCTGCAGTTGCTGCCACAATTGTTTTTCGCCATAAATCTCAATTTAACTGGCGCCCAGCCTGCCACTCAACGGGTTTTAGTTTTTAGCTTTGCTGTTCATTTGAAAAACATTTTTCTATGCTTTTTTTTTCTTCTTCTTCTTCATTTCTTTGCTTCCTTACTACAAGTTTTTCATTGTTTTCTTTTAAGCATGCTGCTTGTTATTTGTTGCCTTTAACATCTTCTATTTTTAGTGTGAGTGTGTTGCAAGTTGTATTCCTAGATTTTTACCTAGTAGTAGTTATTATTACTGCAATATTCCTATAGATTACAATGCCGTTAATAGTTTAGTACAAAGAACAATTTTCCTATAAAAATGTTTTCATTTGGTGGCTTTATTCACTATCTTACAAAGAATATATTACTAATAAACTTGTACATAAAGAGGAACATTTTGGCCAGACATACGAATTTCAAGACTCACAGAGATATTGATACAAACAGACTTTGATTTAATATTTGCACTTGATTTTTTTTTTAATCTTAATTTGGTGCAAATTGTAGAGCTTTTTTAGTTGAGTGTTGCTATTGCTTAAGAACTTAGTGGTAAACGTCAATTTGGAAAATATATTTATTCAAACAATTATCGGAAGTTTTACACTATTTTGGAGTATTCAAATCTTATTTCTAAAAAAATAAAATTTATCTCGACCAAGCAGTGTCAGACGAAAACATCTTTTCTCGTGAATTTCATATACGGATCAGGTCTGACGTATTTCTTCTTATTAAACGTTTGTGGCCATTACTTTTTAATATATTACGAGCAAGTGGGTTTGGGTATACTTTAAGCATTTTTAGGTATGTTAATGCGTGCTTTTTTATCTCGTTAGTTACCAGAGGTAGGCCGAGATCTTTATGGATATTCGAATTTTTTACATACCATGGAGCAGATGTATTTGTTCTTAAAATTTTATTTTGGCGCCTTTGAATTTGTTCAACATTAGATGCTGAAGCTGTGACCCATAATTGAATACCATAGCACCATATTGGCTTTAGAATAGTGTTGTAAAGGTATCTTTAAAATCGGACTTCATTTGTATAAATTACGATTTTTTAAAACTTTTACATACTCGAGGTAGTCAATTTTGACACCCTGTAGATTTTCTTGTGTTATCACAGGGTGACTACAAGATGATTTTTCCCAAAGCCTAGGTCCTCTTGTGCAACTGTTTCATACATTTCAATTTAATCCAACCAGTAGTTTAGGAGATACAGATTTATTACCAAAAAATTTTCGTTTGACCCCACTGTGCGTCAATCTAGATGCATACTAAGGTATTTAACCTCCGTTTGTTCGATGTATAACTTGATTATTTATTCAAATTGTTGGGCATACTTCTCTCCTCAATGTGGAGGTAATGTGTATGAATTTCTGTTCATTTACTTTTATCTTCCATTGATTTAACTAGAAGCTTCTTGGGGGTTTTCATGAACGCCTAGAATAGCTGTGTCATCTGCCAATGTTGATATATGGGTTTGACTATTTGTTGGCATATCAGAGGTAAATATTAAGTACAAAAAAGAATCCAGTATGCTTCCCTGCTATTAATGGCTGGGATGAAACCAAATTGATGATTCTGGATGCAATCAGTTCGATTCATTATCATGTTCAACTTGTTCATGAATGCTTTTCGAACAGCTTTGATATATTCAATAACAGGCTGACTTATCATATACGATTCTACTTTAGTGTGATCTTTTCCTGGCTTAGGTAATCAACGGAATCTTCCATTCTAGTGGATAGTATTCAAGGCGTAATATAGCGTTGAAAATAAAAAGTATTATTTTTATACGCTAGCCGGGGTAGCTCCAAAAGCATCTTGTTACTGATTTTATCAATATCAGGGGCTTTTTTGAAGTTTAAATCAACAGTAACCTTCTTGATCTATCGAATCTCAAAGCAAAGGGGTTCAACTGTTCTATAATGGGGTACAACAGGTGGCAACTCTATTATGTCATCTGATAAATTTGGGTTAAACACATTTTTTAGATGACTAACGAATAAATTCCAATTTTCGCTGTCATTTCTTGCCCAGCCTCCATTTGTATTATTAGAGGAGCTCGGCTTAAAACTTGTTTTTTTAAATTTTTGATGATGGACATAAAAATATCGTATATTTTGTCTTGAAAAATAAAAAAAATTTATTTTTAAGCGTCGATGTAATGTACAGCCATACACAAGCGCTTGGCTAACAAAGGCTTTACGGTCCCTGGTTTAAAGAATTACAGAAAAGTCAAGTTCATAACGATAAAAATTATGTATTTCAGTCAGTTGTATGACATTTGGTTATTATTGATTTAGTTTTGTTTAAAAATTGTAAAGTATTTTTTATTTTCGGTCCCTGAGTTTATATTCAACCTCCGGGCAGTCGGTACAAAAATGAAATCGCTAGCTTATATAGAGACTTATAAAAGTCGACAAAAAAACTTTCATCTTAAGAAAATTCTCTGTTATTTGGTTTATACAATATACATATCATCCGATAACTGAGATCGTTATATGAACTTCCCTATCAATAAGTCTCCAAAATATATATACTTTTTGTAGAAATTACAAACTGAATAACATACTTATAAATACCCTTTACACCTGTGTTGAAAAGTAACAAAACTCCATATTTTTTTTTTTAAATTAATAATAAATATAAAATCTTTGCATTAAGAAGCACTGCAACAACAATGTATAGTTGCGTATCAATTGAAACACATGATGTAAAATGATTGTATTTGTAAAAAAATAAAATGTTTTCAATGTGCGTTCAGTGCAAGTATTTTATTTATAAATTATTACAAACCGTTTTAATTCAAAAAGCAACTGTTATTTATTGTAGTTTTTTTTACTCTTTGTTGCTGTTTTATTATCGTTCCGTTTGATTTGATCAATTTACTCAAATCAAAACAATAGCAAAACGGCAGCAACAATTGCATTTACAAGTTGTAACTTGTTACAGTTTATTTGCAATATATATTTTTTTATTTTTTTTTGTTGCCATACACTGAACCAAAAAGGTACATAAATACAATTAAAAAGTTCATTGTTACAATGAATTTGTGCACTAATTTTGACCCTATGTACAGGTTCATTGAAACAAAGAATTGTCATACATTAATATTATAATTCAATGTACAAGTTCATTGATTAAATTTATTCTTTAAATAAAATCATTCATTAAATAAAATAAATAATTTCAGTGAACAGTACATTGGTTTCAATGAACTCATATTTTGTCCCAATGAAACTATACATTAAAAATGTATTATAATAATAGGCGTGTTCTGTATTTCTTGTTTCTATTTTATTTTATAGTAAATGATTAAAGTATATGATATTGAGTTAATATAAGCAAAAATTAAATATAAATATAAAAATAATATTATTACATTTCACTAAAAAAATTTAAATAAAAAAAAATGCATGTTACAGATGTTATCGTGTTTGCTTTGTCATTTATAATAATATAGTAATTCCTGTTATCCTCTATATTGCTCAATGATGGTATGGAATATCCATTTAGATGCCACATTAATATAACTACAGCATTATCCTGAACAAAAAAAGTTTATAAATAAAATTTTTAAAATTCGTTCAATTGCTTAAAATATTTGAACTAGTTACCTTTAAATCTTTTTGGTCTATAGAAATTTCCTTATTTTGACGATCACAAGATGTAACATTAAAATCTTGATTAGTCTGTAATATATTTTTATTAAGAATTCAATTAAAATATTTCATATATTTATGTATACTTACGAATCGACTTTGAAATCGCAACATTTTTTGAAACCCTGGTATTTAAGGCTAATAACACATTCTTCTGCATCTTAGTGTTTTTATCTACATAAATATAAATGAAATGTAATATTTAAAAACTGTTTAAAATCATAAACATTATTAAACTTACGTGTTATGAAGGCAAGTCTCCAAATTCCTTCTTTTGGATAATTAATTTAATTTGGTGTATTCAATTATGCTGCTCGACTTCTCCTTTGCGAATAAATTATATTTATGTACTTTAATAATAAGATTTATCTTATTTAGTTGTTAATTATTTTCGTTTTTAATATAACACTCATTTTGTGCTTTTGTTTAAAACGCGTCATTTCTTGTTAAAAGATAAAAGAAAACTGAGTTGTATTTGTTTTCAGTTTACTTTATTTCCCATTAGAAATCATTTATTTTAATATAATTTAATGAAATTTATCATTGGTTCAATGCTTATGTTCATTGTGTAATGCTTCTTCTTAATTAAATCAATGTATTAGTACATTGAATAAATTAATTCAATGAACCAATACATTAAATCAATTAACTAATTTACCTATTGTAATAAGAAATAAATTTAATGAATGGTTTCAATGTAATGTTCATAACAGCGTTAATAATTTCATTGAATATTTTCATTGAAGCAATGAATTTCTACATTAAGTTAATAAGTTTTTTGAAATTACTTTTTTCAGTGTATAAACAAGTATCTATGGGATGATTATCGTTGTTGTTTAAGGAAACAACAACAATAGGAAAAAAATAATAAAAATAACGTAACTACAACTATGTATATAATTTTGATGCGTTCATTGTTCTTTTATATGAGTCTCTTAAGAGTTTAGATTTTTTTTATATGAACTGCTAACAAACTTAAGAAACTATTAAAATGTTTTTGTTGTAATAAGCCTTGTTAAATTGTTTAAAGGCAACAAAGAAATAGTTAAGATACCGATATTTTAAACACTTATATCCAGTATTTTTTTTTTTTTTTAATATTTTTTTACCATCAATGTTACAATGTTACATACAGTTAAATAAAAACGGCAACAAGACTAACAACAGCAACTGTCAATACTAGCAGCAGCTTTAATAATAAACAATCATTGTTGCAATCTACATATAGCTGTATCTATCCCCAGGTTTGTAACCAATTGAAGAAACCAGTTGAACACTTGGCACACGTTCTTTTTTTCTTCACTTGCTGTGGCATCTTTAAATAACAAATGCTTTTGTTGTTGTTCCTTTAGCAGTTGTTTTTGTTTTGTGTTCTGGCAGTAAATTTTGTTGATATTTCAACTTCTTAAACTAATCAGCAACATCAAATTATTGTCAGCATTGATGTTGACATGATTGTCATCAGAGTTCTTATTACTCTGTTTGATGGTGTTGAATGTTGTAGGCTACAATAGGTAGAGGTGAAGTTGAAGATGGACTATCTTGATGATTAAAGTTATTTTAGTTTATTAAATATTTAGAGTTCCCGAGAACCACTTCCAAAGGGTAAGCTTAATCCAATTATAAATCTGAAAATCCTCTGCAACTCTTTTATGAAATATCAATAAGATAAGACGCAAAATATTGTAATTTTATCCTGCCCCTCTGTGTCATTAACCATACAAGTTATCTGCTACTATCTGTTTTTTATTATAGGGTATCTTCATCATATTATTTTAGATAAAAGTCTAAATTAAACAAAACTTTATTCACACTTGAAGTAGAAAAATACAAATCAAAGCTACAGCTGTAGTTGTGTTTCATATTTCTCAGAATCAATACAACAAAAGTATGTATTATTATTATTTGATCGGTATTTATCAATTACTGTAGCCAGTGTTTTGTTGCAAGATTATTCATACTCGCACATACCAAAGTGTAACTAATTTATAATTTGAGCCATCAAACAACTTTAGAACAATTTTACGCCTAAAATGATTTAGTATTGAATTTTTATCTTACAAGTTTAACTGTTTAACAGATATATATTTCTTTTTTATTTTTTTTTTTTTTTGTAGAAGGAATCAATCTACAATTACTTAATATATAATGCTGTTTTTAAAAACGATGTTTTTTTCCTATAACATCACCGTATTACACCATAGATGGGGAGGGTATTATGCGTTTGTGCTGATGTAGGCAACATTAACAAATATTAATTTAAGGCCCATCTTTATGTATACCAATTGGCTTAGAATCACTTACTGAGTCGACTTAACGATGTCCGTCCACCCGTCTATTTGTCTGTTTTTATAAAAGGGCAACCTGTTGTATATAAGAAACATACAAAGATATAAATTGATTCTTAACATTTTACTCAATGTACTTAAGAGTTTGTTTGAAATAATATTTTGTTAATTTTAAAATGTCAACTTATTTCTTTTAAAAACATTTAATTACTCTAGAGTATTTTCAAACTTATTTGATAACTAATTACATATTTCAAAAATACTAATTCTTTATGTAATTTCAAAACCATATTTTTTTTTTAAATCTAATTTATATTTTAAATAATGTCAACTAATAAAAATGTTAAGGCTTATTTTTTTATATTTTTGTAAATGTCATGTTGATACCACAAAATTTTAATTAAAATTTAAAAATAGATATTACAATTTTAGTTTTTTATAAATGTACTTTAAATAAATACCCAGTAGTTGTAGTAACAATTTCGTTAAGCCCTACTAACACCACCTAAATATATGTTTTAACAAAAGAGTCCCGATTTTAATTATCAAAGAGACTCGACTTTATTTTTTTAGTCCCAATCAATTACATTTGTCACCATTCTTATATCTATATATCCAAGATTTTTAAAAATTACAATTTGCTATATAAAAATACAAAAACAAAATGTGAAATTTTTACGTAATTTTAAAAAAGTCCATACAATTTTTGTATTAAATTTATTTTTAATGCCTCAAGCTATTCCATGAGAAACTGTGAATGTGCCCCACGAAAGACTGACTTTTTGAAAAATGTTCGCTCTTGTTTACCAAACTTTGGGACTATCTACTACGTTGACTATTTCGAGCACATCAACGAAATATAGCGTAAAATACGCATAATTATAACAGGAATAAATCCTTATCCCAAATTCTGTATTCGGTTGAGGGGCGCCCAAAAAGCCCAAAAAATATAACTAAATATTAAAAAAAAAATACAAAATTTTGTCACCAAAACTCCGTTACCCTGTATTTAACTGCTGAAAGTCGGCACAATAAAAGAGATGTTGTAGAATTTAACCACAAAGTCCGATTAGTTTATATATGATAGAATGAGATTAAAAAGTATAAACGCGCAAACAAAAAGTGTAAACAAATGGGAAAAACTTAAGAATTTTTTAAACATTTTTCTTAGTTTTTGAAACTTGAACAACAATCATGACTGTAGAGAAGAAACCCAAGGTGTTAAAATTGTGCACTCTATTAGTTTCAATTCCTGGGAGTTCAGAGTTGTAATACATTTTTTTTTTTTTAAATATCATTACCACAAAACTTATTACGGTTTTAATTCAATTACAGCCAGGTTAAACATTTTTGATAATGGCCCATATATAGATCGTTTTAAAAGCATTATATCATGGTCTCAAAGCTGACGACTTAAGACAACTCTCACTAAATTCACGGTTTTGGCTGTTGAACGAGATAATACATACATATTAGTAATAAATATAAAATATTGTTTATTTTTGAAAAATTGCCAAAAATTGATTTGTAACTATTTTTAAATGATTTTTGCAGAAGTAAAAGATCGATATATATTTTATACACTACATAAGAAATAATGGCAAAAAAAATATGCTAATATGCTTTTTTATGCAATTAAAAAAAAAATCGTTTAAAAAAGGCAATTTTTTCATAGAATCTGCACTACTGCATTCGTTTTAAGCCGGGCGGAAAACAATTTAGTGCCGAATTGATCTCAATATATTCCTTAAGTAAATATTGTCAACAAATTAAAAAAAAAGATCACGTGAATTTTTTTTTTTTTTTTTATTTTTTATTAACCGATAAAAATTAAACTTTTTCTAAAATTTACCATTTTCTACCAACGCTGGATGTAAGGTGCAGGCCTAAATCAATTCAAAATTTCTATATTAACCATTTATGAAGTCTTATCTTTTGAAATATAGCCATTTTCCATGCTAATTTCAGAGTGCTGACTTTGAATATTTTTCACGTCTAGACGAATTAAGATAATCCAAAAATTCTTTCAGCATATTATTTTGAAATATATAGAAAATTACTGGATATTTTTAAAAAAATTTTACTTCATATATCTCAATACTTATTCCCAAAAAGGAAAGAAAGTCGAGGCAATAAATTAAAAATTCAAGCGTAAATATCTTTTTAACTTTAAGAAATAACTTAAGCGAGTAAGTCTACCAAGTTCTTTACAAAAATATAATAATCTCTAAAATCGGACTTCATTTGTAGAAGTCACAATTTTTTAAACTTTGTCATACTCGATGTAGTCTACTAGGGTGATCGACGCGGTTTTCCAACCGGTTTTAAAACCGGTTTTTTCAGTCAATGTGCTGTCGGTTTTTTCAAAATGTTCATTCTTCGAATGTCGAATAGACCGGTTTTTTTAAACACAAAAAAAAAAAACGGTTTTAAAAATAGCATTTTATTTCAGACAACATGTACTAAATAGTGATATTTGAAAATTTAGGAATAATTTTTTAAATATTCATAAAGACTGATTTCTTATGTTTTTAAAATATAGTTTAAGTCTAAATTGGAATTTATTCTGTAATATTAAACAAATAAATAATTAATAATTATCCTGTATGACCCAATTTCATTTTTTGTGTTAAAAAAGTTTCATCATCTGCAGAATCGTTTCAATTGAGACAGGCTTCCATATTAAGCCATGGTTTCTGTTTAGGCTAACTAAAATTTAGATGATTTTTTCTACAATTTTGAAACATAATTATCTTCTAGTCATCTAGATATATAATTTGCTTAGCATTTTTTCTCTTTCCAGAGCTTTCTGAAGCTACCAAACGACGTAGGAAATTAAAATTTGGCTTAATTATAAAATTTTTTGTCCAACAAATCCTAATGGAGCCATATTTTACAATTTTTAAGAGGATTCATGCGTCTTTTTCTAAGAATTTTTTTCACCTTAATTATAACCCTATTATAACGGAGCCAGATTTTGAAATCTCTATCAGGGAGCGAAAATACGTGGATCTATATATATGGATTTAAATATATCTTTCCTAAGCAATGTTTCCTTTCCAGAGCTTTCTGAAGCTCCCAGACGACGTAAGAAACTAAAAATCGGCATACTTATAAAACTATTCGTTCAACAAATTCTAACAGTGCCAGATGTTTCTATCAGGGACCAAAAAGTCTGTTACGGTATTAAGAACTATTGAGTTGCTATACTTATTGTTTGCTCTCTAAATCCTATAAAAAATTAATTCAGTATTTCGGCCAGGGAGCGCATTTACGACGATTTTTTATTTTTAAAGGTTTACGAATTTAAAACTTTAATCAATATAATTCCAATAAATTTGAACGGCTTCAAATAATTGACTTCGATTAGGGAGAGGAAGGTATCTAAATGTTGTTCATATTTTTTTCTTTTAATTTTCGGATTTGTTTGTGCATAATTTCATTATTATATTATTTTTCCTGACATTGTTAGGCTTTTACGCTTGTATTTAATAAATTTTAATTTAATTATATGAATTGATTTTTTTTTTTAAGAAATGTAGTCTTTTGATATAAATATTAACTTCTGCAAAAAACCGGTTAACCGGTTTTTTCTGAATTTCAAAAATTGCAACCGGTTTTTTTAAAATACCAACTATTCGAACTATTCGAAAATCGGTTTCTCAAAAAAGTCGAATAATCGATCACCCTATAGTCTACCCTTTAGCTTATCTCGTATAATCACAGGGTGACTACCTCTTCTATACATTTCAATTTGATCCGAGCAGTAGTTTAGGAGATACAGATTTATTACCAAAAAATTTGCGTTTCACCCCACTGTGCTATACCACTTTAAAATCTATTATTTTACAAAAATTCCATTAATGGCAAATTGTTTCTTTATAAAAATTATGCAAAAATATGCGATTAAAATTTCTAAAATATTTTCTTAAATAAGAATTTTCTATGAAAATAGAAATAAGCCCAAAATATGTAAAAATATGCTTTAAGTATTAAAATATTCAGAAATATGCAGTAACAAATCGGTACCAACATTTTTAAAATTGTCTGAAACAGATAAATAAGTAATAGTTTGGATTATTTAAAGCCGACAGAAAAAATATGATTTTGCATATTTTTAGTTGCCGTGGTTGTTAAACTGTATCATAAAAGTCTTCATATATGTAAGTGTTTTAAGACAATGTATTTTATTTGATATTCTTTAATACGTTGCATAATTTTTGGGATAAAATGAATCTTCAAAAAATAGTTCCTATAATGTATCTTTGAGAAAATAACTGTAAAAATTGCGAAAACAGCTGGGTATATTCATAAAATAATTAAAATTGTATGCGTTTTATTTAAATGTAATGTAATAGATTTTATTACAAGAATTCAATATGTTTTAGTTAAGAGTATAACAAATTTGTATTACCCTATATGTTAAAGATGAAATAATTTTATAAAAAATGATATTTTAAAATTTTTCCAACTTTAAATAACAAATGCAATTGATTCTTTAATATAATTATAATATGTTTATAGCACCTAAAGTAATTAGAACATATTTTCCTTAATATTATATGTGAAATAAAAATGTTTAACTTTTTTTTAACTGCATACAACAATATTACTTTTATTGCTTGTTTTTTCTTTTTTTTTGCCTTTTGACCCAGTAAATTAAATTTATAAAACTAAATAGAATTTACTTTACAACAAATTGCATAACAATAGAGGTTTCCTTTATTTATATTTAATCGACCACATAAAAACAAATTGTTTACAGTTCGCAACAAAAAAAAGTGTACCTATAAAGAAAACATAAAATAAATATAATTAATTATTTTTAAAATTAATTATAAAGATATTAATTCTTATACTAAAACAAAACAGAAAATACCAGCATCCAAGTTGGCAGTGCCGTTTATAATTGATATGTGATTAAAAAATTGTTGTTCTAACATTTCAGTTAACTATTTATGTGTTATCATTAGCTATAAAATTATTATTACTTTTTTTTTAATTTGCTTAAATTTATTATATTTCATAACTTACAAAATAATTATTTAAACGCCCTTTAACTTGATTTTATGTCACCGCCTGTATATTTATGTAGAATTTACTGTAACATAAATATGAAAATATAAAATATGGTTATTTTCAAACAAACAACCAATGAAGCTATAGCAGTAGAAAAGTCAATTGATACTGCTATATAACTTGGCTTCTATTAACAAAATAAAAAAGAGCTATAAAAAACTATATATGTATATATTTGCAAAAAAAAAAAAATACAATTTTATAGGTTTATTTGTCTGTACAAATATCGAAAATGAAAATATCAAATTAAAAAATAAAGAATAAAAAAATAACAAGCAAAAGGATAATAATTTTGTTTAGTATTTTCAAAGCAGATTATACTGGTCGACAAAAAATCCTCCACCAAAGACGAATAGTTGGACTTGATGCATTTTGATGTGCTCAACATGAATCTGCTATCAAATTTTGTCCATCAGGTCTGGATTTTTTATGGGTGTGTCTAATATTTCGCCCATAGTGAGGCCATTACACTAGTATATTTCCTCATAACTCAAGAACGGTGTGTACGATTGACATATCTCATACACCAAAAGATGCGGACTAAAAATATCTAAAAATATTTCGTTTAACTTTTGAACCGTTCAAAATATTTTAATGGAATTTAAAATAGTTATTACTGAGGTATTTTCCAAAATATTTTGAAATATTAGAAGTTTCTAGCTGGTATGTGGGCAGAAGAAGAACCTCCGAAATTGGTAAACTTTTTTAATTATTTCTTATATAATATCCGAGGTGACCCATTTCGGAGGTCCTCCCACCTGCCCCAAGACCACCTAGAAACTTGTGCTCCTCCAAAATAGTTGGAAACTACCTCAATAATAATTATGTGAAATTTCATTGAAATATATTTAACGGTTCAAAAGTTGCACAAAATTATTTAAAAAAACACGTTGAAACTGCTATGACCTTATGTATATAGAATGCTGCAGCACACATTTACAATGGAAATTAAGGAAAATGTGCACATTTCGCTGAAGGGGGGTCAAGTTTCAGTAAGTATTTAAACGATTGTGTAAAGGATTTATAAAAGTATTTGGTATCATTGGAAAGGATATTACTTGAAAAATAATAATATATAAATAATAAAGTATTCAAACTAAATTTTTTCACTAAATTCATCAAAAAACGAAAATTTTTAGTATTTAGTGTTATTTTTCAAAAAAAAAAAAATTATATTTGAACTTAAATAAAATCCACACTAATTAAGCTATCATTATAAAATTTTAGTATGATATAAAAAAATTTGTCCTTAAAAGAAAAAAAAAAAAAAAAATAGATTCACATTTTCTTACTCCAAAATACTCAAAATTCCAGTTGGGGGAAAGTTTCCTTCAAAAATTGACTTTTTTCAATGAAATGGTCACCCTGTCGTTATAAGGGGCCTCCGTCAGAAAATACTTTTTGGGTGTATACCTTACATATAGGGCCAAAAAATTAAAATAATTTTAAGTCGATTTCAGCTTTGAGAACATAACAAAAAAAGAAAAAGCTAAATACCAAAATTGACTAAATTTGGATAGGGCTCGTGGACAGACCTTTATCCCAAACTCCTCCGGATTTACTTTACACGCATTTACATTGAGATTTTTCTTGAAAACATTAAAAAAATGATAAAGTTCAGAACAAAAAACTAATTTTATCGCTGAATAAATATTGCTACCTTTTTGGAAAAAAAAACCCAAAAAATTTAATTTTTTTTTAAAGTTCCAAATTTATATTAATATATCTTTTTAACGGATTCATAAAATTATATGATTCTTGCAATAATATTATTTAGAATTTTGTATTAAATTTGGCAAATATTTTAAAAAAATTCTAGGGGCAAAATTAAGTCCGCCAAGTTTGAAAAACTAAAAAAGGCGAGGCTAAAAATGAGGTAAAAATTTATTTCGACCCGAATATCTGTTAAACTAAAAGAGATACCTACACATGTAAGCATATTTTTTGTGGAGACTTACAAGGACTATCTATATATAAAATTTCTTTTCTGTCACATCATAAATGAATTTTTGGTGATTTTTTAAAAAAGTTACATACCCGAGATGGGCAACAAATTTTATTGTGATACCTCTAACGGTTCTTTAGTTACTGAATTATTTCCAAAAAAAGCGTTTTTGAACCGCTGTGGCACGTTATATTACATCTAATACTCCTACTTTTTTTTATTTAAGACGAAGAAATAATTTTTTTTCCCACTAGTGTATCTCCACTTAACTGTAGGTATGCATGGGTATCCTAACTTAACTACGAATGCAATCAAGATTTATGCATCAATTTTTATGATTTTTATTTACTCGTAGTTTTACTAGCTTTGAGGTAAAATTGATAAACTGAAAAATGTTTGATGATTTCACTTTTTAAAAGAAATTTTAGTAAAAAAATGAAATCTTGAATTTAGCATAAACAAATTTTTTCGAACACTTATTTCGAAATATCTCCTAAACTATTGAGCGGATAAAAATTTGTTAGAAAAACGATTTAAAGTGAATTTTATTCCACATACCGCATACCGTTCTCGAGTTATAGTGAAATATACTCGGGTAATCGGCTTATTTAGAACGCAATATTAGACACACCCATAAAAAAAATCTCGACCTGATTTGAAAAAACTGAAAGCAGATTAGAGTTTAGCATGCGGAATTCCATTTACTCCACATTTTTTTTTTTTTTTGAAGGAGCACGAAAAAGAAATTTTTTTGTCGACCAGTGTTATTAACAAAAATTTTACTTTAATATCTTTTTATAAAAAGAACAAGCTGTTAAGTTAGGAAAAGATGTATAAAATCTTCAAAATATTAAAAAAAAAAAACTTAATATTTTGTTTAAGCTTTAGCAAATTTTATCTAAAACTTTAAGTAGCCTTTAATAAATAAATCATTCATTTACAGTAAATGCTTTCGTTGCAAGAACTTTATGTCGAATGAAAATTAGTTTTATTATTTTTCTTCAATAAAAATATTAAATTTATTGTTTTAGTTATGTTGTAATTTGTAAATCGTTTACTGTGCTGTTTTTATTACAAGTAATTTTGCAATATCAGCTTTTTTATTTTTTTATTTTTTTTTTTTTTCGGAAAAGCAGATAATAATCTTTGTGTCAGACAACTCATTTTTGGAAGGCTTCAAACAAAATAATAATAATAATAAATAAATTACATTTGTAACTTTAATTTATATGTTTTCTTTAAGATTTATTATTTACATGCTTGCGACTATAAAATTTAAGTCACAGTTTAATAGTTGGAGAAATTGAAAAAAAAACTTATGCTTAGATTTGAAAGTGTATAAAAACTAACTAATGTAGGTTCTAGCCAGTGTTGCCAGGACTTGCGAAAAAAAGAAGCTAAATTAGACTTTAAAAAAAGTCAGAAAAGGCTAAATGTCTCAAAAAATAAAGCCAGAAAAAAGCTAATATATTGTTTTATTTAAAAACGCATTTATTTATTTTTTTCTCATTAGATTTTGGTATTTGTTAAAGATATTTTAGTGAATTTGTAAATATAACATAAATAGTTTTTATAGGTAACAAAGTTTGTTAAAAAATACTTAAAATATTTTCGTAGAATAAAGCGCCACAGACGAAAATTTTCGTTAAATATAAATAATTTCAATTTTTTGTGCGAACTAATACACAAAAATGCTTAAATTGATGATTTTGTAGAAATAAAATTAGTAAATTTTTAGCCTTTTTAAAAATAAAAAAAGCTAGAAAAAAGGCTAGAAGCTAAAATGAAAATTTTGAGGCTAAAAGCAAAATAAAAAGGCTAGATTTAGCCTTAAAAAGGCTAAACTGGCATCACTGGTTCTAGCTTCCGGGTGCGCTTTGCTACCCCATTTGATGCAATAACTAATATTTTCTTTATATGGGGATACTATTCCCCCTGGACCCATCCACTCTAATCGAAATTTAATACGATCGAAAAATTAAATATGATATTTGAATTAAGACACACAGGATAATGCTGTTAAAATGTTAAGCTAATCGATTAAGCCGTTTCAGAGTTTTTAAAAAACGCAAATTTCATAAAAATCGGTTCAGCCGTTTGCGAGTTGCAAAAAAAGTATGCGTAAAATGAAGGCGTGGCATCTGATACAGATCCAACATAGCCTATAAAATTCTTCAGTGTAAACACTAACTGTGTGTCAAATTATATATATATATACACATATATATTTATATATATATATATATATATATATATATATATATATATATATATATATATATATATATATATATATATATATATATATATATATATATATATACCTACATTAGGACTACTTTAAAAAAAATCAATTTTTTCCATTTTGCAATATATATATATATATATATATATATATATATACATATATATATGCTTAAAATATGTATATATATATATATATATATATATATATGTATATATATATATATATATATATATATATATATATATATATATATATATATATATATATATATATTGCAAAATGGAAAAAATTGATTTTTTTTAAAGTAGTCCTAATGTAGGTAATATCATTACCAATAAGATTATCTGCATATACAATTTTGTGTTTATAGGTTTGGTAGTGTAATGACGACTCAAATGTAGACATATATTCGAAAGTGGGCGTGAAGAGAGCGTTTCGAACAATAGAGACATATTTTTGCATAGAATTAATGCAAAACATATGTGCCAAATTATATGCAAATTGCTTTAGAAATAACGTAATAAATTGAAAAAAAAAAAACTTTTTTAAAAAGTAGGCTTTCTATCATAGCTCATATCATAACTAATAAGATACACTGTCTCCGCACCAAGTTTTATGTTTAAAAGCTTGTCAGTTTCGGTGTAATGATGTCTCAAAAATAGTCTTATGTTCTTATCCAAAGTGGGCGTGGCGAACAACGAAGATATATGTTTGGATAGAATCAATGAAGTTCTTTACATGTTCAAAATTTAATGAAAATCGCTTCAGTAGTAACATGATAAATAGAGAAAATTACTTTTCTTAAAAGTGGGCGTACAATTTAGGCGTGACATCCAATAGCCTATAACCTGCTCCGGCACCGGTACTATCTGAGTGTCAAATTTCTTTAGCATCAGTTTAAGCGTGATTGATACACAAACAAACAAACTTACACCTCATTATACCCTACACCACAATAGGTGGTTGGGGTATTATGCGTTTGTGCTTATGTTTGTAACGCATAGAAAACGTTATCCAACACCCACCTTAAAGTATACCAATCGACTCAGAATCATTTTTTAAACCGATCTAACGATGTCCGTCCGTCCGTCTGGCTAGCGGGCTGTCCATGTAAACCTTGTGCACAAAGTACAGGTAGCAATTTTGAAGATAATTCAATGAAATTTGACATGTGGGACTTTTATGATACAGGGACATAGCCTATTGAAATTGGTTATGATCGGTCCCTTTTAAACTGTCCGTCCGTCCGTCTGGCTAGCGGGCTGTCCATGTAAACCTTGTGCACAAAGTACAGGTAGCAATTTTGAAGATAATTCAATGAAATTTGACATGTGGGACTTTTATGATACAGGGACATAGCCTATTGAAATTGGTTATGATCGGTCCCTTTTAAACTCAATTCCGGGGGGACATTTCTATTAGCCCCCATATTGAGTTTCAACACTCAAAAATACCTTAAAAATAAGAATATTTTAATGAAGTTTTTGTACAAGTATCAATCTGTGTTCCAAATTTTATGAAGATCGGCCCACGATTAACCATATCTCCCACATAAACTCCTGTTCCGAAAATCACTTTAACCTGCATAAATCCCATACTGAAGTTAGTATACAGTTAATATTTGTCAAAAATAAGTTTTATATAAGTGGAAAAAATATTGCTAAATTTCATTCGAATTGGTCCATAATTTACCATAGCTACCATATAAAACCACTTCCGAGAATCGCCCTAAAGTGCATAAAATCAAGTAGCATTATTCTGTATTTGTATATTTTATTTTACATTTAGTAAAAGTGTTGGTATAATATACCCCATCCCGAAATTTTATGGTCATACATAATGGTGTATCATATGGTCGGTCTTGACCGACTATGCCTTTTTTTCTCGTTTTTATAATATATATGGATTACAATTATTTTTTAGATTTACAAAATCTCATTCTGCGATTTTTTTCTGGACCAAAGAACTTGAAATTTTGTTAATAACTTCAACTCAATTAAGTAAAAATTTTTTTAGTATCCATTTTTGAAGCTTTGTCTTTTGAAATATTCGAAAAGAAGTATATTCATTTTTTTATTTTATTTTTTCTTGATAAAATTTTGAGAAAATCGAGAGAGAATCAGAAAAAAAAAACATAACAATTCTTCATACTCATTTTAAAGTATAGGGATATTTTTCAAAAAAAAATTTACTCGTATGTTACGGAAATTATTTGGAAAAATGAATAAAAAAAAGTGATTAAAAAATATCGAAATTTCCAAATTCAAGCGCAAATAATTTTTCAACTATAGGATATTTATTTTATTTCTTCAAATATTATTACAATTAAAATAATTATAAGTCTTAAAACTAAAAACACTAGCAGCATAGGTTCTTTGCAAAAGTTTTTAAATCTTTAAAATCAGACTTAATTTGTAGAATTTTTTTAAAACTTTTTCGTATTCCAGGTGGTTAAGTTTGACACCCTGTTTCTTATCTCAGGGCAACTACAAGCTAATTTGTCTGAAAGCTTATATCTTCCTCTATGTCTCTTTCATACATTTCAATTCGATCCGTTCAGTTGTTTAGAAAATGCAGATTTATTACCAAAATTTTCGCCATCGGCCCACTGTGTACCAGTTAATTACATAAACAATTTCTACTACAAATCCAAACATATGTTTAACTGGGTTAACTGAACTTAATATTGATTTAATCTGCTTCTTTTACTATATTAAATTTTAATAAAACAAACTACGTTTAAATTTCTTAAGAACTCGCAAAAGTTGGTCATATAAAGAATATACACAAAAAAAACCCTCTTAACATTTATTATCAACGTAGGCCTGCTTCTTTTTATTACACGCATTAATAAAATGGACTTGATTAGATTTGTTTAAAAGAATAAAATAATAAAAGAAATATAACTGCATTATTTTTATATACTTTTTAAAGAAGTTTATATTTGTAAGCGCTAACTAGGTAAAACAATAAAACTAACTGTTCATGCAAATTGAAATAGAGGGATAGATAGAGAGAAAGAATAAAACAAAACAATTATAATACAACATCAACAGTAAGAACAGTGATAATCAAAGGAACAAGTGGAGAACCGTTTGTTGTAACAATAAACGGAAAATGCAATTGTTGAAATTGTAATACATTTACACTCAAATACCCTACATAAGATAGTTTGTTGTGAAAGAGATATTTATTTTTCCTTGGAATTTTTAAAACTTATCTCCTACCTTATGCAATTCCCGTTTACTATATTTAATAAAATTTATAATTTTTATTCCAACACTAAAATACAATCATTTGATATTTCAAACTACCGTTAGAGTCATCATTGTCATACATACAATATCATCCTTCTTTGGCGTCATTATACAACCAACAATGTAAATCATATTTTCCATCCAAAAACAGCAAACAAATAATGGAAAACAACTGTTCTTACTACGTTTATTGTGGGTATTAGTTCAGCTCAGCAGCTGGCTTAAACTGTAAATTGTGTAGTGTACTCAATGCTCAAAGAGTTGGTGGCTTTGGATTGTAAGTCATCATGAGTGTTAGTAAGTAACAGTGGCAGTTAGCATGAGATTTTTTGCTTTAAACATAAAGCAATAACTAAAGCGATTTGTTAAAGCTGGGAAAAGAGAAACAAAAAGTGTAGTAAGAATAAAACACACACCCTAGTAATGGGAAATAAAATTGATAATACGAGGTATGTGAAGTAAGTGAAAGAAAATTATAAAGACCACCTTAGACATCTACTTTATGCCTACAAAAAATAAGTAGTAGTATGGTATCCATATAGTTATAGCATATATCTCAGCCTGGAATCTTAAAGATATTGAAAGTCCCAGGTTTTTAGTGAAAACTCCTGACCCGTTTCCCGTATCCGTTTTTTATCCGTCAATGAAGACTGAGATTGCACCTTCTTAAAAAACAGAATTTGCTTCCCAGCTTTCAATGTTAGGTATGCTAATCCTAAAAGATTTATCAAAATTCATTGATATAGTCTGTTCGGACACTCAAATTGCTCCCTCCTACTACTTCTAGGATTTTGCCATGTCCAATACGATCATATCTTAGTTCTCTGAGTTCTAAAGCGGACTTGGCCGAGACATATTTGAATATATACATCAAGTGCAGCTATACAAGCTAGTCTCTGTACCCTGCCCAAAATGGAGAGATAGGTCTTTGTATTGACAGCACTCTACCAGACAAGTGCCTTATAAGTAAGAATTGGTCTAATTACTGTTGTGTACATCCAATGTACAATGTAAGGCTTAACTCCCCATCTCTTATCAAAAGTCTTTTTGCATGCAGAGAAGGTACATAAAGCCTTATGTATCCTGCTCTCAACATTACGTTTCCACTAGGGCTTTGAATTCAAAAGGCTGGAATTTTATATTTCCTGGTAAAAAGTTACCAATTCAGTCTTTGATGGGTTTACTCTCAGACCGTTCGCATTTGCCCATCTAAGTAATTCGTTCAAGGCCTTGATGCTCAGTAGTATGTTTGGGTCGGTTCTAGACCATATTAGGTGTGTTCACGTACTTGGGCAGCTGAAAAAGTATAAAGGGGATTTTTTTGTATTAAATACAACAATATTTGTTTGTGTAAATGCCCAAATGCATTTTATGAAATTGGAAACCAATGAATTTATTTGTGTATTTTTGTGTTTTGTGTTTTTTGTTTTGTATAATAATATGTAGGTAATTATGTTAAAGTAAATGAAATGGAAAAATAGTGTTTGGGTCGGTTCTGGATCACATTAGGTGTGTTTGCGTACTTGGGCAGCTGAAAAATATAAAGGGGAATTTTTTTTTTAATAAATGCTACCAGGAGAGTCGGAAAAGGATTTCATTTACGAAGAGGTTCCACAGAAGTGGTGATATTACACCGCCCTGTGGAGTGCCTCTCGTCACAACCTTCTTTATTATCCCCAAACCCAATCTGGAATTAATGGTCCTGCTGCTAAGCATGATAATTAAGATTTTCATATTTTCTTCTTACCTATCCAGTTTGTTATCCGCTGATCTACCCCCAAATTCTGAAGGGTAGTTAGAATCGATGATATTTTTACACTGTAAAAGGCACCCTCTACATCCAAAAAGGCTGACATTACATATTCCTTTCTGTCAAGTGTATTCTCACTAGTACCGACCACATCGTGTAATGCTGTTTCCACCGACCTACCCTTTTGGTAGGCGTATTGTGCCATACAAAAGTTGACCGATGAGAGATTACTCCTGACCTATGCATCCACAAGTTTTTCCAGAGTTTTCAATAAAAACAATGACAGACTTATGGGTCGGTAATGCTTTGCGGTGCTGTGGTTTATTTTTCCGGCCTTGGGGATAAATGCCACTGTCACTTTTCTCCATCCCCTTGGTATTTAACCTGTTACTAGACTACCCTTGAAGATTAAACTCAACCACGGTAAAATGGGATCACATACTGCAATAAAGCGGGAAAAATTCAATCTGGCCCTTCTGATTTGTAGGGTTCGAAAGACCTCACCACCCACTTTATCTTTTCAGTAAGGACAGACATCAGAATCTTCTCGAAAATAAAAAATAAAATAAATAAATTATTTTCTTAACATATTGATTAATATAAAAAGAACTTAAACATTAAAATATAGAAACTATCTTAGCCTGAATTAACCGCCGTTTTTTACCCTTTTAAACCCAAATGCAGAACTTTTGAATTGCTCTCAGTTAAAGCAGTGAATTCTTCTCATATAAAAATCGATAAAATCAGGCCATTAAAATACTCCCACTTTTTGTATCAATATAATCGGCTACACCGATTTGTTTAATCACTCAAAGCAGAAAAGTTTTTGAAGTGAAATTTGTTCACTAGAGACCATTAAGAAGCGAGGATTTGTGGTCTCAAATCATGTGGACTCTGGCATGTAAATTTTTAAAACATTTTTAAGATTGCCACGTTTTCTCATTTATTATTATTATTATTTTGTTTTTTTTTTCTGAGTGTTAATTCTACTTCAAAAAATATCAAATCTCAATTAAAACTTACTAAAGCCATCGATTTATTACACCACTCTTGTTGACCTTACTTCCCCTAGTAATTTGAACTAAACCCAAGCAATTGAAATGACAGAATTCCTCGGATACTTTATATGAATTTCCATATAAACATTTGCAAAATGGGAGTTAAAGTAAAATAAAATTTTACTATATCATTTTATAATCGCTTTTGTTCTCTTGAAAAATCAAACTTAAATACTACACACATGCAACATACACACAATACATAAGTAAATACCTACATGACTGGTCAAATATTAAACTAAGTAGCTTTCCCCATAGAGCATTCATCATGCAGCACACACCTAGAGTAGTATAAAATTTAAAGTATTAGTATGTGTTACAAAGTACAGCTAAGCTGCTCTAAGCTTAAACATAATCATTTCAAAACAAACGCCCATGTTGCAAGTTCACCAAAATATTCAATGTAATGCAATTTAGTTGTATATGTGTGTCTGTGTGTGTTTGTGCAATTTGAGAACCGTTTGTTTTTCATTTTCTAACTCTTTTTTTTTTTTTTCTTTCACCAGCATTTACCATAAATATTTTCTTCATTGGTAACACCACAAGGATCTCAGTTTTAATGGGAAATTTTATATAAAATCTTTTACTCACTCTACTCTCTAATATTAAACGCTACACAACTTTAAGCAATTTAACAAATATTGAACACTTGTTGCCTCATCTAGTTGCCATTACTAACTACTATAACATTTAGCTAAACAGTTAAAAAAATACTTGTTTTATAGTTTATTTCCATTTCTTTCATATTTTTTATTATGGCAAATAAAAAATGTTTTTTTTTTTTTTCTATGATTTTCTAAATGTTTACTTTGATTGTCTTGTCCACGCTTTTGCTGTTTGTTACAATTTATTATTTATAAATGATCGTTATTTATATTTAAAAAAAAACTATTGAAAGTATTTAAAGTGTATAGAAAATAAAAGATCTATTTAATTACTTTATTAACATATTTTAAATGTTTATAGCAGCACATTTATTTTAATGTTGTATTTGTACAAGTTTAAGTTGAAAACATTTCTTATGAATTTATTGAGTGGCTGACATTGTGACAGCTTATTTAATGATCCAGACATAATTTTATGATTTATTACAGAAGTCTTGTTAATTGTTGTTAAGAGTAGTGATTTCAGTCTTTACTTTTGTTTTATAAGTTTAAAGTTTTTTTAAAGCGAATACTGAAATGTCACTCAGGAAAAAAATTATAAATAAATTGAGAAATTAAGAAAAGTTTTAGTGAATTGTTGGGAAAAATCACAATCAATTCCTGTATATATTTTTAAATTTAGCATTAACTACTTAATTAAGATAATATGTATAGTAGTGGACAAAACTTTTGAAACTCAAGACCAATTTTTAGCAATCACCAAATATTTTTATACCCTACAACACCATATGTGGTTGGGGTATAATGCGTTTGTGCTGATGTTTGTAATGTACAGAAATAATTATCGGACCACCACCTTTAAGTATACCGTTCAACTCAGAATCACTTTCTGAGTAGATTTAACGATGTCCGTCTGTCTGTCCATGTAAACTTTGTGAACAAAGTACATGAAATTTGGCACAGATAATTATTTTGGTACAAGGAAGCCTATTGAAATTGGTCATGATCGGTCCATTATATAAATGGAATTATAAAAACATAATAAGTGTAGGGTATCATATGGTCGGTCTTGACCGACTATAGTTTCTCTCTCGTTATAATTAGTTTTTTGAAAAAGGAAACATTTTTTGAAACAAATCTGTAATTTCTAATCGGCTGGTTGGATTTACATTAAATTTCACATAAACGTAACAGAGGAGAGTAAAATTTTGGTTGAAGGACCCTACATATATCTCAGGAGCTTATCTATGAGGGATAAAATTAGGGTACCTCTGACATAAAAAATTTACAAACACTTGCCAAATTTTGTTCCTTATCCGATTTAAAAGAATTTTATATTTTCTTATATACATTAAAGTGCCTCACGACAAAAAGTTGCAAATGTACCCCTATAGAAATGAAGATTAGTATATTCTTATATGATTCCCAAAATATTACATCTCAATGTTAAAAATTACGTGAGCTGGACCATTTTCAAAACACCTCTAAAATTACGTTTTCCTTTCAATATCATTATCAAAATTTTATTTATAAGAAAATTAACTTCAAATTATAATAGAGGCTTACCACGAACTTGAATATTCATTTAAATAATTATTATATTTCTTTTCAGTCGCCGAATATTAAGATTTTACTAAAATTGTTTATCATATTTTCTTTTTTCAAACATGTAATTTTATATATTTCAGACATTTTTCAAAATATATTAGGTTTTAATGTATCATAGAAATGGTATATCCTGTTACTATTGAAGATAACAAGTAATTAACCCATTATAAGCCGGAGGTTCAATTTTATGCATTTAGTTCCCAAAAGGTTAAATTAAAAATTTTTGCAAATAAGTCGCATGGAAGTACTTATTAGACTTAAATATTGATAAATTTGTGAAAAACATTATAAGTTCATTCAAATTTTAATAAAATTTTAATTTCACAAGTATGAAAACAAATTTTAAAATATTGTTTGCTCAATATGTATTAGACATCGTTTTTCTATCATATGTTGTAACTTTTTTGACAAAAACTTAAAAATTGTGTATACTGTTTATCAAAAACCATATTTTTGGAGGTTTTTAAAAATGGTCCAGCTCACGTAAATGAAATACTTAATTGAACCAAAATATTTTGGGAATGAGTTTAAAACATATCAATCTTTAATTTTCGGGAGGTACATTTGCAACTTTTTTTGTCCCCAATACAAATCAAGGCACTGTAATACGTATGTGTCAATAAAAAGAAAAAAATATTTCGTGAAAAAGGTACCAAAAACAGGTACGGTTTTTACCCCTTAAACATTCGAATTTCCAAAAAGTATCAAACTTATATTCGCCATTTTTCTATAAGGTACCAATTTGATGTATATTTTATTTCTATGCTTACTGGATTAAAAAATTTATAGGTGCTAAAAAAGTACCAAAATACAGTTTGTAATCGTTTTCTCCATAAAAGAGCCGAATTTCAAAAAAGTATCAGACACCTATCCAATTATTTTTTTTAGTAAATAACAATAACTATTACAATTTTTCTACCCTACTCCACAAAAGTTTTGCTGATGTTTGAAACGCACAACGATGTCCGTCCGTCTGGCTGGTTGTCTATCCATGTAAACCTTGTACACAAAGTACAGGTCGCAATTTTAAAGATAATTTGATGAAATTTGGCACGTATGTTTATTTAGGCCTAGCGACGAACGATATTTAAATTGGTCATGATAGGTAAAGTATTTCACCTCGCCCCCATACAAATGTCCTCCCGGAAGAGAGCCTTAACACTTATAGATGCCTTAAAAATAGGAATATTTTAATGAAACTTAGAACAAATATATTTTATCAGTAAGTAAATCAGTCAATCACTCAATAACGTAACCCTTTTATATATGTAATAAAGATTTATTTATCACAACCTTAGGTCCTTTTCTAAAACTTTTCCATACATTTCAATTTAATTTGAGCAGCAGTTTAGGAGATACAGATCTTTTACCAACATTTTTGCTATGTCATTAATAATGTAATTAATAAATATTCATTAAATGAAAAAAAAACTTTTAAATTTAAATAGTAAAAATCATAAGTTACATTTGCCAAAAGATTTAAGCTATTGTGTATAGTGGTTACATCTTATGGTTTTCATTATTCATTTTATTTAGTTGAATACAAAATCTATGAGTTCAAATAAAAGTATCTAGATGGATGTGCCAATAAATATAAATAAATTTTTTTATTTTTTTTCTCTGATAAAAAAATACACGATTGTTTCTTTACTTAAAATACCATTCATTCATTTACTAAAAAAAAAATTATTGTGTGTTTTCTGTTAGGAAAATATTTATTTATCGTTAGTACAAGTTTATGACTTGGCTTAAAAAATTAAAAATCTACAGCCAAATCTCTCATGTAAACATGCATGGTGTTGAAAATTTAAGGAGTGTTGATTCTTTGCTGTTCGTTTTTTTTTTTTATGTTTTCTATAGAAACTAAAACTTAATGTTGACTTTACAGAACAATTTTGTTTTCAAGTTCAAATATTTTTTTTCTTATTTTTAGGTTTTATTTTGTTTCATAAATGTATACATTTTTTTTATGTTGCATCCTATGCAATCTTTGTGTTTATCTTTGAAGTTTGCCTAATAAAACCGTTCATTTGCACAATATTTTTACAAAGTGTGTTACATAGGTTAGAGTTGACATTAGGGTAGTATTTAGGCATTACGAAAAAAGGTCCATATAACAATTTTTATTTATATATTTGTTTCAATCAAAGATTTTAAAATGATTATTATTATTTTTATAATTTATCTTTATTTATTAAAAAAGTTCTTTTCTTGAACGATGTGTTGTAAAAATTAGCCTATTTGTTTAAAATACGTTTATTTTTCATGTCTTAATTATTTCTATAATTTAAGAAAACCCTAACTATAATTTATTTTTGGTATATAAATGTTGTGGTTAAAAGAACGAAAAAAAAATATATATCGTCCATTCCATGAAAGAACGCCCAAAAAAGGGTATTTTTGTACTTAATGGCTTTCAATTTCCATAATAATTTGTATACACAAACACCATTAAGCCTTTTATCAATTTCAGTTTCGTGAAATTGCAATAACTCGCGAATTATTTCGCTTTTTTACTTTCTCAAAAACCAAAAAAATTTCAAAAGTATGTAATTTTGAATAGCTGTATTTCTGAGAAGGCTTTATGAATTTTAATGATTTAAACTGTCATTGAATTTCGCATATGGCGGCTTTACGACTAACATTTTAAAAATAAGAAAGATTTTTTAGAAATGCATTTTAATGCAATTGCATTTTTTAAATGCATTTTTCTTTAAATATGCTATTTAAAATTTTTAGTTTTTTAACATAATTAAAAAGTTTAGAATCTTTACATTAAAATAAAAGTGTAAAATTTTTGGGACGCGAAAATCTTATATGCATAATAGAATTTTTATAAAAACATGTTCGAAATTTTTCATATAAAAATTAATTATTTTCTAGTTTTTTACAATTTTCTTTAAAATTTGTATAAAATTTAACAAAACATAAAAAGTATGAAATTTTAAATACTCATATCTTTTGAAGTTATTGATGGATTTCTGTAATTTAAAAAGTATTTAAAGGACATTATATTTATTTTGTGTAGCTTTGTCAGAATTTCCAAAATCTCCTTTTCGTTTCAAAATATTTTCAAAATATAAATGCAATTTATGGATGCATTTTTGTTTATTGCGAATTTATTAAATTTTAATTTTTCTAAAAGTGTATTTAAAAATGCTTTGTTTATTATAACTCGAAACAATAATTAGTCTGGTACATAAAGGTTTACTAGTTTTAACAAATTTTAAAAAAGTAACACAATAAATTTTTTTTATCGAAATATGTAAAGCTACTAGGATGATCGATTATTCGACTTTTTTGAGAAATCGGTTTTCGAATAGTTCGAATAGTTGGTATTTTAAAAAAACCGGTTGTACTTTTTGAAATTCAGAAAAAACCGGTTAACCGGTTTTTTGCAGAAGTTAATATTTATATCAAAAGACTACATTTCTTAAAAAAATCAATTCTTATAATTAAGTTAAAATTTATTAAATACAAGCGTAAAAGCCTAACAATGTCAGGAAAAATAATATAATAATGAAATTATGCACAAACAAATCCGAAAATTAAAAGAAAAAAATATGAACAACATTTAGATACCTTCCTCTCCCTAATCGAAGTCAATTATTTGAAGCCGTTCAAATTTATTGGAATTATATTGATTAAAGTTTTAAATTCGTAAACCTTTCAAAATAAAAAAAATCGTCGTAAATGCGCTTTCCGGCCGAAATACGGAATCAGTTTTTATAAGATTTGGAGAGCAAACAATAAGTATAGCAACTCAAAAGTTCTTAATACCAAAACAGATTTTTTGGTCCCTGATAGAAACATCTGGCACTGTTAGAATTTGTTGAATGAATAGTTTTATAAGTATGCCGATTTTTAGTTTCTTACGTCGTCTGGGAGCTTCAGATAGCTCTGGAAAGGAAACATTGCTTAGGAAAGATATATTTAAATCCATATATATAGATCCACGTATTTTCGCTCCTTGATAGAGATTTCAAAATCTGGCTCCGTTAGGATTTGTAGGACGAATAGGGTTATAATTAAGCTGAATTTTAATTTTCTATGTCTTCTGGGAGCTTTAGAAAGCTCTGGAAAAAGAAAAAATTCTTAGAAAAAGACACATAAATCCTCTTATATCCGCTCCCTGATAAAAATTTCAAAATATGGCTCCATTAGGATTTGATGGACAATAAGTTTTATAATTAAGCCAAATTTTAATTTTCTACGTCGTTTGGTAGCTTCAGAAAGCTCTGGAAAGAGAAAAAATGTTAAGCAAATTATATATCTAGATGACTAGAAGATAATTATGTTTCAAAATTGTAGAAAAAATCATCTAAATTTTAGTTAGCATAAACAGAAACCATGGCTTAATATGGCAGCCTGTCTCAATTGAAACGATTCTGCAGGTGAAACTTTTTTAACAACAACACCTTTAAAAAATGAAGGAAATATTGGATCATAAAAAATTAAATTGAGTCATACAGGATAATTATTAATTATTTATTTGTTTAATATTACAGAATAAATTCCAATTTAGACTTAAACTATATTTTAAAAACATAAGAAATCAGTCTTTATGAATATTTAAAAAATTATTCCTAAATTTTCAAATATCACTATTTAGTACATGTTGTCTGAAATAAAATGCTATTTTTAAAACCGGTTCTTTGTATTTAAAAAAAACCGGTCTATTCGACATTCGAAAAATGAACATTTTGAAAAAACCGACAGCACATTGACTGAAAAAACCGGTTGGAAAACCGCGTCGATCACCCTAATATTATCTCGTTCAACAACCAAAACGTGCCAATACAATTGTGTGTTACGTATACGCACATATGGAAATATTATAAAACAAAGAATTTTGTGAGAGTTGACCTAAGTTGTCAGATTTGAGACCATGATGTAATGCTTTTAAAAATATGTATTTTATATACTACTTAAAAAATTCGTTTTTGGCCGGGCGGGAAGCAGTTTAGTGTCAAATCGTTCTAAATCTATTTTTTGATGAAATATCGTCAAAAAATTTAAAAAAGCTCGCGTGACATTTTTTTTATTAAACGATAAGCTTAGGTCCTCCTCTGCAACTCTTCCATACATTTCAATTTAATCCAACAAATAGTTTAGGAGATACATATTTATTACCAAAAAATTTGCTTTTGACCCCTCTGTGCATTATTTCATTTAAATAACAAAGTTTATCTTTATTGGAATTTATTATTACAATTTCGAAATTGTCAAATAAGTTATTTTTCATTTTATAACAATATTTGTTATTGTTTAGAATAATTGTGCTTTAACTTGGTGGCCGTAGTGTTGACAAATGTGATTTTTATTGTTCTTTTAAAATAAATGACAATTAGACAAGGTTTATTTATTTATTTTTTATCAAACCCCTGCGTTTAGTTAAAAATTTATGTCTATGTATTTACTTATTTTATTTTTGTTAGTAAACACTCCTACTCTGGGGATTACTTTATTTTTGGCAATATTTCTTAATTGTTAGATGAAAATATCTAAAACAAATGATGGATAGTAATTTTATGCAATTCAGTAAATATTGTAGGGAAAAGCAAATATTGAAAAACATCAAAGCCTATACTGCCAAATTTGTAACCATTTTATTATTCGTTGAGTATAATAACATGGAAAAAAAACACTTGAAATTTAGTAGTTTGTAGATATGGAGGGATGAAAAGATCCTTGTACCATTTTTATAATTTTCAAATATACCCTCCAAATCAAAAAAAATCAAATGCCTCGCTGTTGCTTTCCAAAATTTGATTTTATATACACAGAGAAAACAGATTCGTTGTGAGAACCGAATTTATCGCCAATCGAATTTTGTAGGTTCCACGTACTATTCAAAAATTCGATTACACAGACCGAATAATTCGTTTATTAAAAATAAATAATATGATAGAAATCAGTGAAAATCAATTCGAAGAAATGTAGTTATCGGTTCTAACAAATGAAACATACTATAAAAAATTCGGTTCCCACAACTGATTTTTTCCATTGCAAAAATGATAGTCAATTTTAATTTCTTTCTAGCTATTTTATTATTATTTATTTAACACATACACACAAATATTATTTAATTCACATACATATGTACATATATTTATCAAATTTATTAACATCTGGGAATAGGAAGGAGTTTCACTCGTATGAATTGATATTTTGATATCAACATCCACATAATTAGTATTTATAAAATTTTAAATTGTTTTAAGCAGAATTTCCTGATCTTCTTTTTAGTTGAATATTGATAGATATGTATATCCACATGATTCAATAGTCCCAACGTTTGCTTCCTTTGAGAAAAAGTTGTGAAATGTTAAGTATTTGATAAAATATTTTAATTATTCTAAAAATATACTTACAACTTCCGAGGACTTTCATATTTCACAGATGTATATCTGGTACTGGATCATTTATACTATTAATGATTACAATTTGTTGTTTTGCCTGTGGACAATAAATGCGTCGGAAGAATTGTTTAATAAAAAAAAAAAAGGGCACGTTATAAGTTCCTTATCTTTATTACTCGTAATATGATAACAGTTTAGGAGTTTTGTTAAGGGAAAATTTTTGAAGAAGTTTGAATTGCCAACTAAAAGCTTGGTAAGGAAAATGTATCGTTCCACATCAACTAAAGATGATAAAAATAATGTTTTACTATAATAAGAATAATAATTATAACTAATTCTTCCTTTTCTTACCCATAAACCCAGAACAAAAAAATATATTTTATTATATTTTTATTTTAATAGTTTACGATATTTTTCTTACGTTCTTTTTATTTTTTGTATTTATAAAAAGTGTCAAAAAATAAATAAAATTTACTTGTAAAACAAAATTATCTTTCGTTTGGGAACATCGAATTGCTTTATGTTTTGTTATTCTAACCGAACGATATTGATTGCAGCAAGTGAAAATATAGTTAATATTTAAATTTACATAATTTAAATAATTATTTAATTAAAAACATCAATATTAGGTGGTACTACATGAAATCATTTCGGTTGTTTCTATCGAATTTGCTTAATTTATTTTAACCAATTGCTATTGATTACAATAACTAACCAAACAAATTGTAATAAATATTATTTTAATATGATGAACATTTTATATGCAATAATATAGACAATCCGACGCTCTAATAAATTTTTAATTAATATTATAATATTTCATTATATTCTATCAAATATCTACATTAGCAACCGTTTTCCAGCTTATCTTTTTTGTGTGTGTACATACATATTACGCACAGTGTGCGATTCAAAAAATTAAATGGAAATAATTATGGAATTTCAGAGCGGCTGTTCTGATTTCCATGAAATTTCACATGCTTATAGTAGAGGTGTAGGTGAGTTTGAGCTTTGTGCTTGGATCATATAGACCTATAAAGAACAAATCCACAGGGTCCTAAAGATAGACACCTCGGGTATACAAATTTTTTTTAAATGATCCTGATTCCTTATATCTGAAGCGATTTTAAAGATTATTATATAAGAGGAATCTTCTAGTCAAGGTCTACAAAAAACATGAATGTTTTATCTCCTTTAGTTTAAGAGATATTAAGCTTCTAAGATTAAAACTTTTACGTTTTAGCCTGCCTTAGTGAAGATTTTCTTATTTCAAAAATTGTATTAAAGAAACCAAAAATTAAAAAATGTTGTCATCAAAATTTGACTACACTGTATGTAACTATTGGAAGTCAGTACAAAAATAAAAAAAAAATAGAATTTATTCACAAACTCCTATTAAATTGTATAAGATAGAATGAGATAAAAGAATGGAAAAAAGTTAATTGCGGTAGAAAGGGGAGCACGACTTGGGCAATTATTTTGAAAACGAAGTTAGAATTTGTGTCACTAAATGATTTCCTTTTCTTTTACCGCTGATCTTTTGTCTATAGAATTTTGATATTTTCTATTTAAATTTTTTGCAGGTAGACGTGAGTAATTGATTTTTATTTTTTTTTTTAATTCTCTTCAAGATATTTCGCTGTGGGTAACAATAGTTTTTAGATTTGATAAACCATTTTTTTCCGTGTTATTAAATTGAAAGTAATGAGCAAGAACTAATAACAGGTGTTTTATAAATTCCTTTAAAGTATGAAAAAAATTATCCCTTCTACGCAAGATTCCTTCAAGGGAGCATTTGTCCAACTGCTGGTAGGCCATTCTAACTTAGCCTCCAGGAATGTCGTAATCAACTGCGAGGCACTTAGTAGCTGTACATCTTTATCTGTACATATAGACTCTCTAGTGCAGGGAAAGTAAAAAAAAGGAATATAAACAATTTAACGTGTTTAATATCTCAGCAGTTGCGTACAAGTTACCTAACCGACTACATTAGAGTACCTCTAGTCACTTTATTAGCTATGTGACTAGTCACTTTAACATGGGATTGTCCTAGGAGGAAAACTATTGTTAAGACGATCACCTCCATGACTATCGAAGGTTCAGTAAAGTAACAACAGGCACTTCCACGATCAAGAGGTAGCCTTTTCTTTACATATACAATTACCTCAACGGCTACAAAGTGTAAAATTTGTACGCACACAACCACTTTACAATGAGTCGGTAAAAATTTGTCGATTATTCTTTTCGTCTTCTTCCCGCTTACCATAGAGTCAATAAAGTGGCAATTGCCAATACGATCATTGCTGACCGATGGAGACCGGCAGGTGACTATACACCAATGAATCTTTCTGTCTAAAAACGATTTAATTGCCACTAAATAAACTGCTGGGTTAGTTCTGCAGAAAATTCTACTAACACATACAAAAAGATAGGTTTTTTGAAAGCAAGTTGGACTTTTAGTTGTTTTCTATGATTTGTTATATCCAGCACACAAAAAAAATGTTTTTTTCTTGCTCTCTTTGTTCTGTCCCAGCAAAAAAGGAACTGAAAAAGAGCTGAAAAAGTCATGAATTTAACATTGTGTTGTCATTGGAAGGAATTACTTAGTGGTGAAATTGGACTGAATGTGGTACAAATTGATGACAATCGCATTTTTCGTTTACGAGAAAATTTGGAAAAAATCGAAAAAATTGAAAAAAAAAAAAAAAATTTTTTTCACCTTCATTCATATATAACTATTGAAGTAGGAATGTAATCTTCAAGCATCACCGCAGAATTTTAGACATTATTGTCATAAACAACTATGTTGACGTTCAAGACATAACATTCAGTCCAATTTGTGCCGTACAAAAAACAATAAAGCCTATTTTCGGAAAATTTTACTCATTTATTTAAAAAATATAGTGCATATTTAAAAAAAACAGGAGTTTATGTTACTGAAATGAATTATACAGTAGTTATTAAGACTATGCACACTATTTTTAATTTAAAACCCCATAAAGTATATATTTTCTGGGTCCTGGTTAGATTCTGAGTCGATCTAGCTATATTCGTCTGTTGAAAGCAGGATAGGACTCGAACGGCACAACGAAGGCGGACGAAATTTGTCCCAAATATTTATCTTATATAAAATTTATTTGATATGAAAATGAGTAAAATCTGTAAATAAACAAAAAAGTTATGAGCAAAATACTAAAAGTACAGGGTGTCCGTTGTAGCTTAATTTCATACTTTTCTGCTATATGTCTCTTAAATAAAAGCATGTACTATAACAACATTTTCATGGGTCGATATAAACTTGGAAACAAAAATGGGCGTGGTCCGCCCACTTTACCACCCACCTCCCATATAAGGTGAAGGGTCAAAGAAATTTTGTACAAATACTTCATGAACAAATGTAAACACAGAAACAAAAATAGGCGTGGTTAGCCCACTTTACCGCCCACCTCTTATACAACATTCGCGCTTGTTTACATTTGTAATGTTGTTGTTTTTCTTTGTATCACTGTTTTTGTTTAGATCATCTTTTACTGATTTCCGGTTATTTTTCAACCGATTTTCAAAACAAAGCTCTTTTTGGAAAGGTATTCAAATTACCTTTATAATTGCTGAACATAGTTAGTACAAATTATTGCCGCAAAATGAATTTTTTATTAAAATTGCATCAAAACAACCTGAATTTGCAAATATTATGAGTTCATATGTTCAGCAAAAATACTCGCCAAAGGATTTTGTACAAAGTTGCCAAATATCATTTGGTCGAATTCTGGAAATTTAAAGGTCAAAATTGTGATTGTGTAATTTTGTAAATAACGGAATTATGAAAAAGTCGCAGAACAAAAGTTGCTGCTGAAGCCCTAAAGAACCATTTTCAACAATAAAAAAGTTATTTTTCGCAAAAATATGCGCTTTGTTCTACTTTGGAAGTGGTGAAAATATTCTTTTTTGGAAGCTCTTGATCGTTTTTTTCTAGGGTGTTTTGTTTTTGCTTAACCAAGCGACATGATCTTGCTTTGTTGAAAGCTAAAACACAGCTAAATAATTTTTATACCCTACACCACCATAAGTATACCTTTCGACCCAGAACCACTTCCTGAGTCGATTTAATGATGTCCGGCTGTCCGTCTTGCTGGCTGTCTATCCATGTAAACCTTGTGAACAAAGTACATGTCGCAAATTTTAAGATATTTTGATATTTAGACATAAGAACGAAGACATTTTAACTAGCCTTCAATACAGCAAATAATTTAATAAAATTTAGCACTAAGAAGTTTTATATTATTATAAATCTGTGTACAAAAGATCGGTTCATAATTGACCATAGCTCCCATATAAAGCTCTCTCCCGAAAATCATTTAAACGTGCATCAAGTTAATATTCCGCACAAATAGTTTTATAAGGAGTGAGATCGAAAAAATCTTAACATATATAAAATTCAATAATTTGGAAGCAGTTGATCTAAGCGTTTTGAATGTTTTTTATTTAATTTATATTATATTACAGATCACAGAAAAATATAACTTTTATACCTCTAACCACTACTTATGAACTGGTAGACCTTTTTTTGTTAACCTTTCCATTATAGATTTGATAGTTATATCAGTAAATTTTTTGGAACAATTTAAAATCTTTGATATTTTGAGACATCCCTTTTGTCCTCTTCGATTCCCTTTTCACAAAAGTCCAATATCTCTTTACTGGTCTTAGCTACGGATAATTTAAAGGATTGATCTCTCTTAGCACAAAAACTATGTTATTGTTTTGGCACCACTCCAGACATTTCTTACGTAGTTACGTGATACCAAATCAGGCCAAAAATATGTGGGCACATTGTGTTCTCTTATGAAAGGAAAACGATTTTTTTTTTTCTCCTAATACCGTTTAATAACCTTGGAAACAGTTTGACCAATTATTTGTAGGACCAATTTGATTTTTTTTTAATAATTTGTAGCACGTACATAATTTTCGTGACTCATTTTGATCAAACTCACAACAAATCAACATTGTTGTTATTAAAAATAATAACTGACATATTTTTCAATAATGACTAGATTAAAAAAAATTTAAATATTGCTTCGGAAAAAAGTTATGAGGCGAAACGTATGTAATATTTTTTCGATCGCAATCCTTTTATGTAGAACAACCTAATTTTATGAGAATCACTCCATAATTTACCATCGCTCCCATATAAACCCACTTCCGGGAATCTCTTTAAAGTGCGTAAAATCATATAGTTGTTAGTATCAAAGCATTATTCTGTATTCGTGTATTTTATTTTACACTTAGTAAAAGTATTGGTACACAATTGGCCAAAGGTCTAATATAAGTCCCTCTTTTTAAAATTTTATACTCATACATAATGGTGTAGGGTATCATATGGTCGGGCTTTACCGACAATCACTTTTTTCTCTTTTGTTTTAATTCATATTCAGTTGTTTAGCTTCGTTAACATTCGTGTTATGTATGTAAAAATGACGAAAACACTCGGCTTCGGAATGCTATGGACGCTTTTGCCTGCTCTAGTTAGTGATTTTCCCACCGGGAGGAAATTTGTATGGAGATTTAGTAAAATAATGGGTTGATAATAACAAAATAATTATTCATGATAAGTTTGATCAATTCCAAATTGTATTTAGCGTTGAATCGATTGAGAAAAAGATTCCAAATCGAACAGTATACTTCAAGGTGGGGATTTAAGAATTTAAATAAAAAAAAACAAATGTTTTTCGAATTTTATTTTTCTTTACTGTTTCTTTTATTTTAGTTTTGCTGAATATATTAATTAAATTTGGATGTAAAATTAAGCAATTGTGTTAATTGAGAAATATGCAGCAATAATTGTTCCTATATACTGCACCTTTTACAATTAACAATAAATTTAATAAGCATTAAATATAAAATTTAAAGTAGCAGTTAAGCACTTATTTGTATGTTAACGTTAAATGAATTTATTGCCCTAAATATCCCTTTAATTCTTTTTTTTTCTGAAAGCTGAATCAATCAATTTTTTTGTTGTTGTAAACTAATCCCTATCAAACAAACTTCACAAATGGCTTACAATTGACGTTTTGATTTAAAGACAAGAAAAAAAATTTTGCATAAAAGCCTACGTTTTTTGCTAAAACGTTTTACAATTTTCAATTTTTATGTAACAGTTTTTTTTCTCTTTATTCTTTGTTACTTTTATGTTACATTGTAGCTAAATCAAATTGAAAAAAAAAACGATGGAAATAAATTTAAATATTTGTTTGAACACATTGCGTTTAATGTTTTCAAAACGTTTGTTGTTGTTGTAGTAGTTACGTAAAAAATAGTAGAGGCAATAAAACTGTTTGATTAATCGTAAAAAATTACGTTTCTTTTGTGATTGTGATATTATGTTTTTTGTTATTTTTGTCTATTCTATTCTTTTTTCTTGTTGTTGTAATTGTTTGTTTTTTCGGTTGATTGTTATTTTAAGCTTTGTTCTATTATACTATTTACATGATCCTGGATGTTATCCTGACAACAAAGCATTAAACAAAACGTAAAGGAAGCAACAATATTCAACAAATCAACACTGTATTCAAATGAAAATGCTAACAAACGACAAAAAAAAATACAAATATAAGTAAACTAGCAAAATAAATGAAAATATTTTCATATGCACTTTAAAAATTGCATTGAAGCATTTTATTTCCTACGTTTAATGTTGCTGCTGATTTTACATCAAATGTCATTACACCTATTTTTTATCCCTCTTAAGCTTTAGTTTTTTTCCCCCGCTTATTGTTATATTTTTTTTTTTTTTTTTACTTTGTAATGGATGAGGATGGAGAGGATGTCATGAAATATCAGTTTTAACATCAACACATTATGCGGTAGTTAGTTTTGTACTAAATGTTTCTTGCTACCTGTAACAAACAATATTCTCTGTTACATTGGCTGTCTGCCACATTGATGCATTGTTACTTTTTGTTATACAAATGTCGCACGAATTGTATGAAACTTACTTTCTGTGTGTGTGTGTGTGTGTGTGTGTTAATGTGTTACAGAAAAATAAAAAATAAAATTCAAAAACTAATTTCACACTAGAAATTTATCAAAGTCAATACGATTTGTAACGCTGAGTTTTGTATAAATATATATGTAGATGTATATTTTTAGCATGTGTTCAAGTTTAGGTTTGTTTAGTAGATTTCTGAACATTTATTAGGGAGGAACAAAAACTTTATGAAAATTTAGATTTTATAACGAAAAAAAAAAAAACGTTAGTGAATCTTTTATACGGTTTGACTTCAATGGCAAAATATTATCAAATACTTAAGAAAATCAGTAAAATGTTTTAAATATCAACATAAAAATGACTCCCTAATTTTCCATATAAAAAAACTCACTCATCTTTTTTTTTCTTCAATTGCATTTTACATGATGTTGTGGTGGCGTGTTGCAAACAAAACATTCTCTAACTATTATTCTTTTTATATTTTTTTCAAAAAAAACATTTTATTCTATTATAAACGACTACAAAACTATGTACTCTTCAATATAAACGTATTTGTAAAAAACTATTTGTATTTTTGTCAGATTTACGTTCTGTAAACCCCAGAAAAAAAGTGAAAAGTGTTAAAGAAAAAATCTTTTTTAAATACAATACACGTTCTTAAAATATACAAAAATTTATTATTTTCCTGGGAGTAGGAAGAAGAGTTTACAAATGTGATTGTTACATTTATTTTGTTGGTTTTTCTTTTTTTTTCTGTTTAATAAATTATTACATTTCAACACTAACAATAGCAAGTGTTAAAGTTTAATAAATTAAGAATTTAAATGTTCAAGTAAAGTTTAAAGACGTATGTTTATTTTGTCATTTAATAATGATGTGTTGAAAAGGGTTACACATTTTTGGGACATTGTATAAATAAAGATAGATAAATGAGGTAGCAATTAATATTATAAGCGATGAAGAGAATGTCTACTGATGAACAGGACAAACAAATTTATATATAGCTAGTTATGTGATGTTAGCAGCTACATTAGAAGAAACTGAGACAAGAGATAATTACATCGAAACTATGTTTTTGTTTTAGATTGGATAAACTTTTTTTATTTCTTTTGTTTAAATTGTATGTAAAAATAATAACTGGAACAATTTTTTTGATTAAATTTACTTAAAGTTAGTCCTATAGACAACCTTGTGTTAATGATTTTATTTTAACTGAATGTTAGTGTTTAACTTGTTTAATTGTTAACGGTCTACGTTGGAGTAAAATATGTCAAAAGTGGCGCTTAATTAAATTTTAAAATTTAAAGTTTTGTAATAAAGTTGGGTACCGAATAAAAACATACAAAATTATGTATCAATAACAATTAAAATCTTTATGCTAGGTTATGTTGTTTTCTTATAAAGAGCTGTCAAAGTTAAGAATTTTTTTTACATTTTTGAAAAATAGTAAAAAAATAAATTTTCACCAGATTTCTGTGTTTTTTTTAATAAAAAATCTTTTAAGGTAAAAATTTAAAATGAAACCATCAAGTTCAGATATTTAAGTTTACTTTTCTTCAAGTATTTGTAAATTATATTTTGTCCTAATATTTTTATTATTTTTTTTTAAAATTGTCATAAAATACCCTAATTTTCAACATTCATGGAATGCAACTTAAAATGTTACAAGATGTTTGTTCTGAAAATTTTCTGAAAAATACCATATATTGTCCACTTTAATAATCTGAAAAAAAAAGAATCGTGCGCATATGTAGCCCGATTTGAGAAAATAATTTTCTTTTCAAAAAAACTAAAGTAGATTTCATACAAAAAACAACTTAAGTGCAGACATTTTCTTTGCTTTATCAAACATTAAACAGTGGGGAAGAATCGAAATAAATCTGTAACTTCTAATCGGCTGGTTCGATATGCATGAAATTTCACATAGGCGTAGCAGAGCTTAGAAGCAGGATCTAGCATCAGGAGCAGAACTATAGGGTTCAAAATAGGGTACTAGTATCATGGAAAATGTTAAACCACTAGCGAATTTTGGTTCCTTACCCGATTTCCAAGATTTTTATATCACTTTTAAGTCCTTTATAAATCCTTAAGAAAACATGCTTGCATGTACTACTTATACATTTTTCGAGTTATATATATTTGAAATTTCAAAAATCTCTATTTTACAAGATGTTGGTTAAGATTGTTCCATATATAGACAAATATTTTCAACCGATTTTATTATATTTTATGCAGTTGATTAAAAAGCAAAATTATCTATCGAACGAAGAAAATGTTGAGTCATTATCTTTATTGAGTCAAAAGTTAAACGTTTTTGAATTGGAAAGTTTGCAAAAATTTACCAACAGATGGACAGATGGACGGACATTAGAATTATTTCAAATTCGAAAAATATTTTTCTCCACTTCTCGATTAATATAATACAATATAACCAACTAAAAGTATTAAAATTTTGATATCACCTTTCTCTGAATTAAGTGGCATTTTCGACCCATTTAACCCAAATGTATAGATGGACGGACATTGCCATGCTGCCAAAAAATATTTTAGAATTCTAAAAATGCAGTTTTTTATTAGGTAATAAATAAAAAAAAATAGAACGTGGTCATTAAAATTTGGATATCACCTTTTCCTGAATTGAGCGTCATTTTCGTCCCATTTAACCTGTTTAGGTTTCAACGAAACCTAAATGTGTGAGACACCACGAATGCTGATGAAGTGTATAGCGGCACAGAAAATACGTATTCCATTCTAGGCCATAAACTCTGCTTTGGTACCGCCAAACAGAGACAACAAGGCAATTTACGATAGCAAACTTCTTTATAACCCAAATGTATGGACGGATGGACGGACATTATCTTTCAGCCAAAAACATCTTATAATTCTAAAAATGCATTTTTTTTACTTACTAATATATAGGAAAATTAAATATGATCATCAAAGTATTGATACCACCCTTCTCTGAATTATGCATAATTTTCGACCCATTTTACTCTAATGTATAGACGGACGGACAGAAATTACTGTTCTGCTAAAAAAATTAAAAAATTCGCCCCAAAAAAGCTTATATGTAATATTTAGTTTTTACGTAAACCAAGTATTCTAATTAAATTCAACTATCGTAACCCAGTGTGCAGTTAAGCAATTAATTTCCAAAAACTTTGATCTTACTTCTATTTTCTTTATAATTTTAAAAAATATTTTTAAACCTGAGACTGAGGATTAATTTAATTTATTTATATTTTAAGCAGATACAATATACTTCTTTAATCAAATATTATTCCATTTTATAAATCGATTTAATTACGAGTAAAATGGCGTTTCCCACAAAGACATGTTGAGTAAAATGGCAACGATTTTTAATATATTTTTAATTGCATTTGTAAATGTAAATTTAAAATATCAAAATTCTATAGAGGAAAAAATTATAGTTATTTAAAATCATCTTTAGATTGGGTAATTTTTTTTTTTTGTAAGGTTCTCCTTTAACTATTTCTCAATTTCGCCTAAAAATATGCATAACATTTATTTTATTTAAATCCTTAATTAACTGCATTTAAAGGTAATAAAATTCTATTTTTTTTTTTTGACAAAAACCTTCAATATGTTTTTCTTTCTAAAAAAAATAATAAAATTATTGTAATTGTCTATTGCACACATTCACACTAAATCATTTACCAATTCGCACTATACGTAAGAGTAAATGTGTGATTAAAAAAAATACAAAAGCATGTATGGGTATTTCATTGTTAATATGTATATAAAAATATACATATGTTTGTGTGTACAATGAATAACCGTTTTAATGCACCTGCAGCTTTAATAATTATTCATGAAATAATTTATACTTTAACGGACGCATAACAAATTACAATTTTGTTTTTTTTTTTTTTTTCTTTTTTTGTGTTTGAAAATTTTGAATTATTATTCTTTGTATTTTCGGTTTTTTCAACTGTTTGTTGTTGCTGTGAAAATTATATTTGATGCTGCCAACATCAACGATTTTATATGATTATTATATTTTGTTGTTGTAGTTGCTTTTACTGCTGCTTATCATGTATGCAGGTATTGTATGACCAATTTCGGCAAGTGCTGCCAATAAACAGTTTTTTCTCTGTTTCTTTCATATGCCATGAATTATAGTACACAATTTTATATACATCATCATCATCGTCCTCATAGTCAGCGCTAACATTGGTGATAGTATACATGAAATTACTAGCTTAATAGTATATACGAGGGCTGTAGTAGGTGTTTATATATATTAGTAAAGGCTTTAATTAATTTATTAACTTTTTGTTGATACCTTAATGATCACAAGCATTTTCTTATTAATCATATGTGTTGACCTTTGATCTTTTAAGATACCTTTAAGTCAGCATCCCTCGTTTACTACAGTTTACTACAAATTTAAAGTTAGATGCCTACTATACTTAGGTTGCTGCCACAAATACTCCATAGTACAATTCAAAAAGTGCTGCCCAAAAAAATAATATGGCTTAACTGTTTTTCTTTTTTTGATTATATATTATTCGTACTACTGCTGCTGTTACTCTGCTATAGCTAAAACTTATGGCCCAGCCATGGCTGTGTTTTATGGTTTAGTTATATAGAGAGAATTTGTTAACATGATGCCTTTAAGGTGGACACACAAAAACAAGCGACTAAGAGACAGACAGACGGACAGACAGACAAACATACAGAAATAGTTATAAACGTATAAACATAAGTAAGCGAGCGGCATTATCGGCAATTGCAGTTAAGTGCAATTTGTCAGTTGGTCAGTGAGTACACGACATTTTTTTTACATCGTTTTTGTAGCCATTTTCATTTTTTTTTTCTATACAATTTAGTTTTGGATACAAGTAGGCTGGTTGGCTGACTGGCTAACTAAAACCATTATGGCTTTAGACAAACAGTTTTGCAGAAACAAAAACAAAAATCAATTGCTAAAACCATATATGGCGCTTGAATTAAGGAAGGAGCTAAAGATTTTCATATACTAAACATTACATATGTTTGAGTGTTTGATATTAAGGCTTTTTGTCTATATCAACTTCTGTAATGCTTAAAACTTATTTGTAGGCTAAAAGCATCATCGATCTAATGTCGCTAAAAACGAAGAAAAAAAAATATCGTACATATCGCTATAGGAATCAGCTTCTTCAGTTGTTTTTCTGTAGCGAATAATTTTTGTTTAATTTATTTTATTACCTTTTGCCACATTCGTACAAACAATTACACGCATATTCGTAGAAGCTTGGCTGGGTTTTATCTTAATGTGACACACACTCATACATATAATTGTATTTACAACACACATGTTTAAGTACTTTGTGGCACAAGTGAAAGAATACAATAAAAATGCATTTTGTATATAGTACTCGTACAATCGATTGTTAAGCTAGTGTTTTATTTTATGTGAGCAAAAATTATTAAATTAAAATTGGAACAGTGGTCTGCAGAGGTCAGTTTTTTTAGTGAAATTGGTGGCTTAATATTTTCGAATCAAAGCTAAATTTTATAACAAGATTTTTATTAAGTATCAATTGCCAAAAACAAAAAAATTAAAATCAACAAAATTTCCGATAAATTTTTTTATGTAGAAAATTGTTTATAAAAAAAAAATGTAAATTAAATTCTCAAAAATGTTCTTTCTAACAGAAAATGTTCGATATTTTTTTATGGAAAATAATCGATAAATTTTCTCTTATTTTTTTTCGGAAATTTTTATTTCTAAGAATATTTTCGATGTCTTTTTCTTATAGAAAATTTTTGATAAATGCAATTCTTATAGGAAATTTTCGATTAATTTTCTTTTTGTAGAAAAATTTCGACAAATCTAGTTTCTCACAGAAGATTTTTCGATAAATGATAATTTTATTAAAAAATGTTCGATAAATTCTTTTTCTAAAGAAATTTTTTATCAAATCTCTTTTTACAGAAAATTCGATAAAATCTAATTCAAAAGAATATATTCTATATACAGACAAATCTTCTTTTAAAGACAATTTTTGTTAGAAAACATTTTTTTTTTTTTAAATTGAAGAAAAATTTCGATAAATTTTCTTTTCATAGGAAAATGTCTATAAACATTCTTTTGAAGAAAAATTTCGATACATTTTATTTTGGTAGAAAAATTTTCGATTATTTGTTTTTCATAGAAAATTTTCAACTTTTTTTATAAAAAATTTTCAATAAATTTTCTTTCTATTGAAAATTTTCGATAAATTTGGTTTTTAAAAAAAATTTTCACTTAATTTCCTTAATAATCAATAATGTAGTTGTTCGACCTTTTTAGTATTATAAATAAAAAATAAAAAATTTTCTTTTTATAGAAATTTTCCAATAAATTTTCTTTTGATAGAAAATTTTCGATAAATTTTCTTTTGATAGAAAATTTTCGATAAGTTTTCTTTTTATAGAAAATTGTAAATAAGATTTCTTTTTATAGAAAATGTTCGATAAATTTTCTTTTTATAGAAAATTGTAAATAAGATTTCTTTTTATAGAAAATTTTCGATAAATTTCCTTTTGTAGAAAATTGTCGATAAGTTTTCTTTTTATAGAAAATTGTCGATAAGTTTTCTTTTTATAGAAAATTTTCGATAAATTTTCTTTTGATAGAAAATTTTTATAAATTTTCTTTCTATAAAAAATTTTTATAAATTTTCTTTCTATAAAAAATTTTCGATAACTTCTCTATTTATAGAAAATTTTCTATAAATTCTATAAATCGATAAATTCTTTTTTTTACAAAACTTGCGATAATTTCTATTTTTATAGAAAAATAAATACGATGAACACAAATTTTATGAAAATTTTCGATAAATTTTCTTTTGAAAGAAAATTCTCGAAAAATTTTCTTTTAGTTGAAAATTTTCGATCAATTTTCTTTTCATAGAAAATGTTTTTTTTATAGAAAATGGTCGATAAGTTTTCTTTTTATAGAAAATGTTCGATAATTTTTTTTTTTATAGAAAATTTTCCTAAATTTTTTTTTATAGAAAATTTTCAATAAATTTTCTTTTGATAGAAAATTTTCGATAAATTTTCTTTTGATAGAAAATTTTCGATGTTTTCTTTTAATAGAAAATTTTCGATGTTTTCTTTTGATGGAAAATTTTCGATAAATATCCTTTTATAGAAAATTGTCGATAAGTTTTCTTTTTATAGAAAATGTTCGATAAATTTTCTTTTTATAGAAAATTTTCGATAAATTTTCTTTTGATAGAAAATTTTTGATAACTTCTCCTTTTATAGAATATTTTTTATAAATTCTATAAATCAATAAATTCTTTTTTTTTTTTACAAAATTTCCGATAAATTCTATTTTTATAGAAAAATAAATACGATGAATACAGATTTTATGAAAATTTTCGATAAATTTTCTTTTAGTAGAAATTTTTCGATAAATTTCCTTTTCATAGAAAATTTTCGATAAATTTTCTTTTGATAGAAAATTTTCGATAAATTTTCTTTTCATATAGTTTTCGATAAATTTCCTTTTCATAGAAATTTTTCCATAAATTTTTTTTAGTACAAAATTTTCGATTAATTTTCTTTTGATAAAAAATTTTCGATAAATTTTCTTTTAATAGAAAGTTTTCGATAAATTTTCTTTTGATAGAAAATTTTCGATAAACTCTTTTGATAGAAAAGGAGGAAAGTTTGAATAAATTTTCACTTTATACAACATTTTTTATAAATGTTGTTTTTGTAAAATATTTCCGGTAAATTTTCTTTTTTATAATTATCTCTTTTCACAGAAAAAAGTCACCAATTAACAAATATATATGAAAATAATTCATTCAATTATAAACTTGTTTAAATTTGCACCTCTCACCAAAATGATTATATCAATTACTTAAAACTATCAAAAGTACAAAACAGAAAAAAATTCCCAATTAATAAATTAATTAAATCAATCAAGTAGATGATTGAATGAATTACAAATGTGTATAGGAAAAAAAATCATACCAAAATTTATTTATTATTTTATTTTTTCTTGAACATATATATTAAATTTTGATGCAAATTTAAACAACTGAGTTAATTGTAAAAAAGACGGTAATAATTTTTTCTGTGTTTTTAGGAAACTTTAATAAATTATATCTTTATAGGAATATATAAATGCTATCACTATTAACAAGAAATTGTTATCTTAGTTTGTCTTATATTCATAATACTCTATTACCTATAACAACAAACCATTTCTAAGATGTTTGTAAAAATATTGTGATACTTTTGGTCAAATATTTAAATTTACGTGTAGACAATTGGACGGACATAATTGTACATTAAAATTTTATATGTAACCAAAAATATTAACATTATTTATAAACTTGTCAGTAAAATAATGACTTGCAGGAATTTTGAAATTTTTTTTAACTATACACTAAATTTTTCATTTAGTTATACTTGACTTGGCAAACTCAATAGCTACAAAACTTTTCTGGGTAGTTTTTTTAGAATATAATAATTATAAGTAATTAATTGAATACAAGCACGCTTAAAGCAACATAAATATTTGATCCTTTGTATCCCACAACTCTTACTAGTTCAATTGAATCACTAAGCCTTCTTTTGGAATTATCACAGTGTACTCTGCATTACATGACACACACTTAAATGCAAACATATATCTATCATATAACACCTAATAAAACACATAGCACAATACGCTAAACTAACTTACCTAACGAAACTAATCACTCTTAAATAAAATCCTTATTCGCTTCTTTAAAACCACTGTATTGCATTTAAAGGCATTAGAGACTGTATTACAAATGCGTGCCGTTATGGTTTATTAAATGCGTTTTGAAAGTGCATTTCCATGTTTGTCCAAGAGATTGATGAGAAAATTAGATTTATTCATTGCTGTGTTTAGTTGTCGTAAACAATTACTTTTACAAATTTGTACTTAACACAGCTAAACAGCAATACAAAACAGCTACAACTGCAACAAATACAACAGCAACAACAATAACGACAACGTCAACTTTAACCGGTCTATACATCTCTCTATCTCTTCTCTTAACACCAGGATTATTGGCTGTTTAATGTCATGATGTATAAGTAAATAAAAATGTTTGTTTGTGTACGTGTATGATAGAAAATACTTACATACAACCATATGTATTTGTTAAAATACAGTATATGTGTGTATGTGTGTTTACTGTATTTAAACATTACATTATAACGAAGTAACTGACTGATTTCAGCCACAGCATGTTGCATGTGTTTTATCATCATTACATTCTATTCTCATCGTGATCATCTTTAATTTGCGTGCTTTTTTTTTTGCAGTTGCTGTTATAGCTGCTGCATTTGCTATTTTAGTCATCAATACATGTAAATTAAAATTAACTTTATCGATAGTTATTTCAGTTTGCCAGAGTAAAGCTTTTTGACTATGAATTAATACCTAAAGGTATCTTCTTAGTGCACAGTAATAATTTCATGGGAAAATGTTGTCATTAATCATTGGCAGGAAATTTTAAAAATACATACTTTTCTATCTACTTACTTATATATATTTTCTTTCTTACTTTGCTTTCTACTTGACTAACTAGAGAAATGATCGATGGGAAGGTTTTTTTTTTTTTTTTGCATTTTGTAGGTACTGGAGTCAAGAAAAAAAGTATTAATTTAAAGTTAGTTAATATTAAAGAATTTATACCGACAGCGGGAATAAGAAATGTTAAACATGTGTGCAATGAACTAATATTTCCTGGTTTTGTTAAAATATTTTTTATGAATTGTTAACCTTATATAGCTTTATAGACAAAGGGAGGTAATACAAATGGATTAAGTAATAAAAATAATATTAAATAGAGACAAAAAAAATGTAAATAGTATCATGCTTATTTCTTTTTTATTATTCGTACAATTTGTATATTATTTAAGTCACTAAATATTAAATATTATTTGTCATAGGACGCTGCAGATTTACTAAATCTGTATACCACATACCAACATAGGTAGTCTAAGACCCACCTTAAGTTATACCAATCGGATAGAATTGCTTTTTCAATCGATTTGACTATATCCATCTGACCTTAAAAGTAAACAGGTCACAGTTTTGAAAATAATTTAATGAAATTTGGTATAGATGTCATTTATGGTATAAGGATAAAGTTTAATAAAATTATTTATTATCGGTACATTATTTCACCTAGGCTCCATACAAATGTTCGTTAAATATAGCAATATTTCAATGTAATTTGGCAAGGTTTAAGTTTTTTATAATGTGGCGAATTTAATAAAAATCGCTCTATAATTGGCTATAGCTACCATATAAACCCCACTTCAGTAAATCAATTTATCGGCAACAAACCCCATAGAAATGTTAGTATCAAGTTAATATTTGACATTAATCAGTGTTATATAAATGGAAACTGTAGTGTTAAATTTTATGTGGATCGGCCTACAATTGGCAAGAGCTCTCAAATAAAATACACTTCTAGAGATTATCCTTCATCACAGGTGTTATTTCCACAATTTAAAAAAGTTTATATTTTAAAGATACTTATAAGAAAAGATGTCGATAGGATGATGTCCGTCTGTCCGACCGCCGGTTGTACTGGCGTTTATAAAGTCCACCAATAACTTCTATATATAATATATACATATGTATGTATATCAAACGATCCACAGTGGTGCAGAAACGAACATTTTTGGAAATAAATCTGTAACTTATGATCGTCTCACGTTGGGGTAAAATGTGTCAAAAGTGGCGCTTAATTGAATTTTAAAATTTAAAGTTTTGTAATAAAGTTGGGTACCGAATAAAAATAGACAAAATTATGTATCAATATCAATTAAAATTTTTAAGGTAGGTTGTGTTGTTTTCTTATAAGGAGCTGTCAAAGTTAAGATTTTTTTTACATTTTTGAAAAATAGTAAAAAATTAAATTTTCACCAGCTTTCAGTGTATTTATTTTAAATAAAAAGTCATTCTAGGTAAAATTTTAAAACGAAAACGTCAACTTCAGATGTTTAAGTGTACTTTTCTTCAAGTATTTGTAAATTATATTCTGTCCTAATATTTTTGTTATTTTTTTGAAAATTATCCTAAAATACACTAATTTACAAATTTCATGGAATGCAACTTAAAATGTTACAGGATGTTTGTTCTGAAAATATTCTGAAAAACAGTACATATTGTCCGCTTTAACACTATGAAAACAAATCGTGTGCATATATAGCCCGATTTGAGAAAATAATTTTTTTTTCAAAAAAACTCCAGTAGATTTCATACAAAAAACAGCTTAAGCGTCATACATTTTCTTTGCTTTATCAAACATTAAACAGTGGGGAAAAATAGAAATAAATCTGTAACTTCTTCACATAGGCATAGCAGAGGACAGTAGTATTATGAATTTAGAAGAGGGATCCAATATTCGCATCAGGAGTGGAACTATAGAGATTCAAAATATAGTACTAGTGTCATAGAAAATGTTTAGTCACTAGCGAATTTTTGTTCCTTACCCGATTTCCAAGATTTTTATATCAATTTAACTTTGGTAAATCCTTAAGGAAACATGGTTGAATGTACTACTTATCTTATATATTTTTCGAGTTATATACATTCAAAATTTCAAAAATCTCAATTTTACAAGATCTTGGTTAAGATTTTTCCATATATAGCCAAATATTTTCAACCGATTTTATTATATTTTATGTAGTTGGTTAAAAAGCTAAATTATCTATCGAACAAAGAAAATTTTTAGTCATTATCTTTATTGAGTCAAAAGTTAAACGACTTTGAATTGGAAAGTTTTCAAAAATTAACATACAGACAGATGGACGGACATTAGAATTCTTTCAAGAAAATCTTAAAATTCGAAGAATATATTTTTTCTACTTCTTGATTAATATGAAAACCAAATGAAGGTATTAGAATTTTAATATCACCTTTCCTGAATTAAGTGTAATTTTCGACAAATTTAACTAAAATGTATAGACGGAAGGATGGACATTACCATGCTGCCAAAAAATATTTTAGAATTCTAAAAATGCATTTGTTTACTAGCTAATAAATAGAAAAAATAGAAAGTGATCATCACTTTTCTTGAATTAAGCGTAATTTTCGTCCCATTTAAACAAGATGAATAGACGGAAGGACGGACATTACCATTCTGCCAAAAAACCTCTTATAATTCTAAAAATAAATTTTTGTATTCACTAATAAATAGAAAAGTTAAACGTGATTATTAAAGTGTTGATACCACCCTTCTTCGAATAATGCGTAATTTTGGACACATTTAACTCTAATGTATGGACGGACGGGCAGACATTATCAATAAAAAATAATAAAACGTGATCATTAAAATATTGATATAACCTTTCCCTGAAGTAAACGCCATTTTCGACCCCTTTTACCCCAATGTGCGTCTGGCTGAATTTGTGTGAAATTTGGTGTAGGCGTAGCAGAGGAGTGTAGAAAGGGAAAGTAGCCTAGAATATTTTAATATACTGTTGTAGGCCCTGACCTACAAAATCCATGCTTACATGTCCTATTTATCTCCTATAGTTTTAGAGTTATTTGCGTTTGAATTTTTAAGTACCTCAATTTAATATGTTCTTGGTCTAGCTTTTTTCATATATCCTAGTTTATACCGATTTTATTAGTTTTTTTTACTAGTTAAAGAACAATATTATCTATTGAATAAAAAAATTTTAAGTTGATATCTTTACCGAGTCCGAAAATAAACGATTTTAAATTTGAAAATTGCAAAAATTACGACTTTTTAAGTTTTTTTGGCCGAAAAAGTATTCACACTCTTTTTTCTCTAAAATAAAATAATAATCTTATAGTTTTTTGAAAGGTACTTTCACAGAGATGACCACAGAATAAAAAAAAACCAATCCCAATAATTCAAGTGGTAAAGGTATACAACCTCTCGAATTTGACCCATTTTATATGAAAGATATAAATATGTTCTTAAATCCCAAAGCATGAATCGGCAAACGAAATGCAGTTTGAGAATTTATAATATGTTTTTAAAAGTTTTCAATAAAAATCTACGGGACTTCGGAAAAATGTAGATTTTATAGCCGAAAATGTGAAAAAATCAAATTTTGGGATTTTCGGTGTTTTTTTTTTTTTTTAGAATTGTGGGATTCCTTTTAAAAAAATCTTACAATTTTTTTTCAATTTCTCATTTTATATAATAAAGTCTATATTTACCGAAAATTTCCTTAAGATATCTTTACTAACAAAAATTTTATAAAAATATTTATAGTTTCTCAAAAAAACATTTTTTTACAAAAATTTTGCCGATTCAGAGAATTTTGCTGTTGAAATTCAGCGAGATTGTTTCCTAAATGGTGGAGATATGACTAATTTTTTTTCTTAACTTTTACGTGATTTTATTTTTTCTAGACCGTTTAATTCTTTTGAAAGAGAACTAAGTCGCTTCATTAAAAAAAAATAGAGTAAGGTATTCATATAGTTAAATACACTGGTCGATAAAAAAAAAAAATCCTTCAACAAAGACAAATAGTTGAACTTGATGTATTTTAATGTGCTAAACACGAATCTGCTTTCAGTTTTTTTCCATCAGGTCTGGATTTTTTTCTTATGGTCTTGTCTAATATTTCGCCCATAGTAAGGCCATTACTCTAGTAAATTTCCTCATAACTCAAGAACGGTGTGTACAATTGACATAAGTGATACACTAGAGGATACGGACTAAAAATATCTTCAAATCACCCAAACTTAATTTTTTTATGTGCTCAATAATTTCGAAGTTATTTTGAAATAAGTGTCCAAACAAGTTTTTTTCATGCAAAATCTTATTATTTTTTTTTTTTTTTTTTGTTACTAAAATTTCCTTTAATAAATGAAAACATCATAAATGTTTCAGTTTATCATCTTTATTTTAAAGTCGGTAATGCTGCGAATAAAATAAGGTATGTATCTTCAAAATTGATGCTCAAATCTTGATTTAATTCACAGTTAAGTAAAAACACCCATGTTACATACAATTGAGTAAAAATACAGTGGTGGGCAAAAAAAAAAAAAATATATATTTTTTCTTGAAACAAAAATAGGTGGACTAGGTGGATTTTGACGAGCTAAACAAGAATCATCTTTCACTTTTTTCTATCACGTACTGATTTTTTTATGGGCATGACTAATATCAACACCTTATTCAGCGGTCACACTATAAAGATCGAGAATGGTTTGTAAAATTTTGACTATAACTTAAGAACCGTTTACATAATTTTGATAAATGACACACCAAAAGATGTATACGAAAATTGTCTTTAAAATATGTCAACTATATTTTTTATTTGCTCAAGAATTTAAGAGTAATGGATCAAAATGTTCACCATTTTTCAAAAAGAAAAAATTAAAATTTTTTCAATACTAATTACCGAATTACTACGGAAATATTAACTGAACAAAAAAATTATGTATATTCAGCTCAAGGACAATTTTAAAATTCCATATAATCCACCTATTTTTCTATTTAAAACGAAAAAAAAAAAAAAAAAAAATTTTTTTTGCCCACTATTGTATTTCCACTTACCTGTAGGTATGCATGGGTATCTTAACTTAACTGTGAATGCAATAGAGTGATTCCATATCAAAACGGACAAAAATCAGACATTTTCGGATTTGATGTCTCCGATTTCAATGAAATTCGCTACAGATATTGAGTATTGCAAATGTTGCTCAAATTACACTTTCAAAAATGGTTAAATTTTTTCCAAAAGTGTACTCACTTTATTTCTCATAACTTCTGAAGTATACATTGCACAATTCTTATTTTTATTTCACTTAGTAGAAAAAACATTGACTTAAAAACGACAAGTAAAACATGTATATACATTGAAAGTCCAAAGGTCAAAATCGATATTAACTTTCAATCTAAAGTAACTCACTATATATCATTTTAAAGGTAATATCTTTGTTTTTAAAATTACTCTAAAATTTACATTTTATTTTCTATAGCTTAGGAGTTATTAATAATTAGATTTTGTTTTTGTCCATAACTTCTAAACTAAATAAGACTCCAACATGAAATTTTATATCCATATTTTTAAGAATTTTAAAAATACCGTTTTTTGAGTTATAATAGTTTGAATTTTTGTTTTTCCACATTTGACCTATGAACTTTTGATGTAAAAATTTTTGTATATATCGTTATAAAAGTAATATCTTTGTCTTTAATATAAAGCAACAACTAGAGATCTGCCATGTACAGTTAAGAGGTTATTAGACGTTAAATAGGTATTCATTTGTAAAGTTCTTACATATTTTTTAGTTTTTTAAGCCGCCAAATTTCCAGACCGAAAAAAAACATGGGTCTAAAATTTCATGTTTTCAGAAACACTTCCAATGGTCAATGCTTGCAGTGAATTTCATTGAAATCGGGGATGTCAAATCCGACTGGTGTTCATTTTGACATGGAATCACTCAATAAGAATTTTATGATACGTGGCTTTATATATTCGTAGTTTTGCCAGCTTTGAGATAAAGATGATAAACTGAAACATTTTTGATGTTTTCACTTTTAAAAAGAAGTTTTAATAAAAAAAAAAGAAATCTTGAATTTAGCATTTTTTGGACACTTATTTCAAAATATATCCTAAATTCTTGAGTGGATAAAAATTTATTAGTAGAACGACTTAAAGCCAATTTTATTCCACACATTTTGGTGCATTATTTATATATATCGTGCATACCATTCTCGAGTTATAGTGAAATATACTCGAGTAATCGGCTTATTTAGGACGCAATATTAGACACGCCCATAAAAAAAATCTCGACCTGATGGGAAATAACTGAGAGCAGAGTCGATATACATATATATATAAATATATATATATATATATTTTTTTTTTTTGAAGAAACACGAATTTTTTTTTGTCGACCAGTGTAATTAAAAACATTATAATATGTAATACATTTTAATATAAATTTATAAAAGTATCTTAAATATTAATATGAACATTAGCTAATAATAAATTATGCCTTTACATACTACGGCAGCTTTAAATATAAATGTCTATCTAAAAAATAACATTTAAATTTAAAACAATTTAATTTATCTTACTTCTAAACAAACCCCTTAATATTCTATAAACTTTTATAAATAAAATAACAAAAAGATCCGACTACAATTTGCTTAACTGCATTAAAAATAAAAGAAAAAATAAAAATATTTATTATATCCCATAAAAGTTTAAATTTTATAAAACAAAATATATAACACATTTGTCAACACCCTCAACCTTTTATTAAAGTCGACAATAAGGAATAACAATTTATGTACAAAAAATAAATAAAGGAAAGAAACAGAAGCAATAACTATTGTTGTGTTTGTTTAAAACTGTAAAGGAAAATATAGAAAAAAAATTTTACTCAATATCCAACACGTGCCATTTTTTTGCAACATGTAATTGGAAACTACAAAAGTAAAAATAAAAATATAGAAATATAAATACACTGGGTTGTAATGAAATTTAAAGAAGGCTAAATAGAAAAGGTCATAGTGAAAGGAAATTTTTTTGAATTTTATTAGTTTTTTTATAACTTCTATGATTTTCGCATTCTTTTCTTAGGATTTTCGAGAGCTCTAGAGAAAAAATGTTTAACTGTGTAGAAAAACGAAAAACATTCGATAGCTATATTTAGAAAATATATGTATCTTTATTATTTCTATAGTGGTTTAAACTAAATTTATTAAAATTTTAAACTAATTTTCTTTTGTGGTTGCTAGGTCATCAACTATTACCACAAAACTCATACATACATACATACATACATACATACATACATATATACATACATACATACATACATACATACATACATACATACATACATACATACATACATACATACATACATACATACATACATACATACATACATACATACATACATACATACATACATACATACATACATACATACATACATACATACATACATACATACATACATACATACATACATACATACATACATACATACATACATACATACAAACAAAGTAAAATAAAAACTTATTTTAAGTATTCCTTCGCTCTATTTTAATTTTGTAACAATTTCCACTTTATTCATTTGCTGTTGCTAAAACTGCAACCATTGCTGCTGTTTCTCTTATTTTTATTTTTTTTTTTTTTGCCATAATTTCATTTTGACCTTGACCAAGAAATCAACAAGGAAGTATATAAAATGGCTGCTTACACACTTGCAACAACGTTATCATCACTACCACCACCACCAATACTATTATTATCAACAATACCATCATCATCACCACCTTCTTCAACTTTTTCACCAGCGTTGTCAACTTTTTTGAACCAAAACGCGCCGGTCATCATTTAAAAACGCGCTAAAAAGCGCTAAATTCTATTTGGATAAAATTTGTTTTTTATCTTTTAGTTAAATATTTTAGTTAAGAGCAAAACAACTTATTACATAGTATATATTTCTTATTTTAAGTTCGTGTGCAAATATTTAGTAGTTATATGCAATATTGAACATTAACGTTTTTTAAAAACAATATTAAAGGTACTAAGAATGGTTATACATTTGATAATAACTACTGCTCACTTAGTGGCCAAATCCTGTTTTAAAACTTTTTTTTTCATCGCTTAAGCTTTTCCTAGGTGTGAAAATTGTGTGAAGTCTGAAAAAAATATTTATTGAAAATAAAATAAATAGAAATAAAGAATACGATTTTTCGTAATTTTACAGGAGAAGGAAAATGCTGAATAATACCTAAGAAACTTTAGAAACTTTTAATTCAAACCAAGTACCGAAACTAATTCTAACTTTTATTTCTGGAGTTTTCTACGCCTTAATATGTTATCTTAGATAGGGATTTTTTCAGTAAAATTTGAATAAACTAATAATTGGTGCTTTAAATTACAAAAATTTGTGTTTCAATAGATTACGGCAGGATTCTTTTTAGATATTGGAAATCGACTCTTCCTGATATTTGAGATGTTTATACCCTACACCACCATAGGTGGGGAGGGTATTATGCGTTTGTGCTGATGTTTGTAACACCCAAAAATATTGGTCTAAGACCCACCTTAATTTATACCAATCGGCTTAGAATCACTTTCTGAGTCGATTTAACGATGTCCGTCCGTCCGTCCGTCCATGTAAACCTTGTAATCAAACTACAGGTCGCAATTTTGAACAAAAATTTATGAAATTTGGTACACAGCATTTTTTTGGTCCAGGGACGAAGCCTATTGAAATTGGTTATGATCGGTCCATTATTTCACCTGGCCCCCATACAAATGTTCTCCCGGAAAAGGGTTTAACGATCATAAATCCCTTAAATATAGTAATATTTTAATATTATTTGGCACATATAAGTCTTATATAAGTCTAAATAAGTGTGCCGAGTTTTAAAAAGATCGGTCCATAATTACTCATAGCTCCCATGTAAACCCCTTTCCAAAAAATCAATTTAACGGCCATAAATTCTACTAAAATGTTAGTATCAAGTTAATATTCGACTCAAATAAGTTTTATATAAACATAAATGATAGTACCAAATTTTATAAAGATCGGTCCATAATTTACCATAGCTCCCATATAAGGCTCTCTTTCGGGAATCAACCAAAAGTGAATAAATTCATATAAATGTCAGCATCAACGTAATATTCTGTATTTGTATGTCTTATTTTACACTTATAAGTATCGGTCCACATTTGGGTCCATGTCTAATAAAAGACCCATCCCCGAAGTATACTGTATGGTGTAGGGTATCATATAGTCGGGCCTGACCGACTATATCGTTTTCTCTCGTTTTGATTTGGAAGACTTGTTATAAAGAGCACTTTTTGAAATACTCAGATATTGCTATTTTTTATTTCCATTTTCATTCCATTCATCTTTGCTTGGAACATTTGAGTCACAATTTAAAATAAGAAATTCCAACATAATATGATATGTGTATGTTTCAAAACATTATTTTCATTAAAAATTCTATATTAAGTATGTATAATAATATTAATTATACATTTGAAGAACAAAATTTAAAAATTTTTAAAAACTTAATTTTCCTTGTATTGTTTATATTTTACATAAAAAAAATAAGGTTTCTACATTTCAAATTCAGAAAAATTTAGAAAACATGATTAAAATCTGCAACTAAAACTAACCGAATACAAAACGAGCCAATTTAGCACCTTTTCAAGAAAAAGCGCTGAAAAAATGCGACTTTTGGAATCTAGCGCGAAAAGCGCTAAATTGGCAACGCTGTTTTTCACTAATACTAACTTATTGCTTGCTGCATGTTGCAATGTATTTATTACTTGAGTTTGTATGTTTGTCTATATATTTTTACTAGCATTTGTGAGAGTCTGTAAATGTATGAGTGTGGGTCTGTGTTTGCTGATAAATTTAACCTTCAGTTTTGTTTTGTTATTATGTCTGTTGTAAGCGTGTGCGTGTTTTTGTTGTTGTTGTAGTATAAAAGTGTAAGTGTATATGATGCGTGGGTGTATATAAGTCTGCTTGTCCGTCTGTCTATGTCTATGTTTGTATCTGTAGTTTTCACTGGCAATTTGTTGCAAACTTTATGTGAAAATTGCGCCAAGCAATAGAAAAACGAAAAAAAAAAAATCAAATAAAGGATACTTTCGTGTTTGTGCATTCTACAGGATATAACTGACTTGAGAGGCAAATCATTTAAAGTCAATTTTTTTTCTACTTTTCTTAGTTACATAGATTGTCATTTGAGTTGGTTTACATTTTTTTAGCTTTAATGTGAAAATCTTTTCAATTTATGAGATTTAATATTTTGAAAATTATTAAAATTTATAAGAATTTAAGAAAAAATAATTTAAATTATGTTTTTGCATGTATATAATAACTTATTAATGTTTTCCATGCATTTATAATGTATGCTCCTAAAAGTATGCTTTAAATAATTTCATTAAATTAATTGAAAACATTAGAAAATGTTTAAACATTTGTTGCGTTTTTAATAAATTATAGAAATTAGTACTTATTTTGAAAATTGGTACTTTTTTTAATCAGTACATTTTTTTAATTGGAATTTTTTTCGAATTTGATAATGGTGTTCTATTTTTGAATAATTTTTTATATTTGTTTTAATATTTTTTAATTTCACCTTTTTAATTTATTAATTTTTTATTTCCCACTTCTTTCAACAATTATCGATTTTGTTGACATTTTTTACACCCTACACTACTATAGGTAGTTAAAAGTCTAAGACCTATCATAATGTTACCAATCGACTTTTTATTTTCTAGGTCGATTTAAAGATGTCCTTCCGACTGTCCTTCCATGTTAATATTATAATGAAACTGTAGGACGCAAGGACGAAGTTTATTGAAATTTTTTATGATCGATACATTATTATAATGTCCCCCTGAAAACGGGGTTTAACGATCATGAATGTACTTTATTTGTCAGGTTTACATGGACAGCAAGGCAGCCGACCAGACGGACGGACATCGCTAAATCGACTCAAAAAGTGATTCTGAGTCGAATGGTTATACTTTTAGGTAGATTTTTTCTGTGTGTTACAAACATTAGAACAAACGCATAAATATTCATAATACCTATGGTGGTGCAGGGTATAAATAAATTTTACCAAGCCCCATATAAATGACCTTTTATAAAAGGGATTGTACTGTAACAAAAATGACAATGTTTTATGTAAGGACAAAACATATGAATTTTTATGAATAATAGATTCTAGCCCTGGATCCCTGATATGGTCGGGCTTGACCGACTAAATATTTTTTCCCGTTTTAAATTATATTAATATCCAAAAGAGTTTGTATAAAATTATGATGATTTTCTTTTTACATCCACCAACAAAAAGATGGGGGGCATATTGAGTTTGTCTTTCGGTGTGTCGAAAAAATCCTTTGAGAACCCATAAAGTGTATATTTCCTGGGTCTTGGCACGATTCTGAGTCAGTTTGTCTATTGAGAACAATACAGGGTTCGGAGGGAACCAACTAGGAAGACGAACTTTGATATAAATATTTATCTTAGATAAGGTTTGTTTGGTATTGAAAATGAGCAAAATTTGTTCATAAACAAAAAAATGTGAGCAAAATACTAGAAACACAGGGTGTCCGTTGTAACTTCAATTCATACTTTTCTACAAATATCTCTTAATCAAAAGCTTGTATCACAATAAAATTTTTTACAAATAGTTAAAGTATCAAAATTAACTCGGAAAGAAAAAATGGCGTGGTCCGCTCACCTTTCATAAAAGATTAAATTTTAAAAAGTGGCAGATAGTGGGTATATAGATTTGGTCGAACCGGATTTAAGATTCTCACTTGTTTCTTCATATATAATTTGCTAAGCATTTTTTTCCTTTCCAAAGTTTTCTGCAGCTCTCAGACGACGTAGAAAATTAACACTTGGCTTATTTATAGAACTATTCGTCCTACAAATCCTAATAGAGATTTCGAAATTTTTATCAGGGAGCGGAGATAATCGGATTTGTGTGTCTTTTTTTTTTTAATTTGTTCTCTTTCCAGAGCTTTCTGAAGCTCCCAGACGTGGTAGAAAATTGAAATTCGACTTACTTAAAAAAACAGATTTTGAAATTTCTATCAGGGAGCGAAGATTTGTTGGTTAATATATATGTAATTTCCTAAGCATTTTGCCTTTCCAGAGCTTTCCACAGCCTCCTTACTTATAAAACGGTTCGTCCTACAACTGGTAACAGATAGATTTTTAAAATTCTATAAGGGAACGGAGATAAGTGGATTAACATATTATTAACTATGCATTTTTCCCTGCCCAGATGACATAAAAAGCTTAAAATCGGCTGACTTATAAAACTATTTGTCCTGCAAATCCTATCGAAGCTAGATTTTTCTATCAGGGAACGGATATACGCCATTTTTTATGTAATATTTTTTAAAGTTTGTTTTGGTTTCAGAAAACTTAAATTTGCTTTACTCATTGTTTGTTTTCCAAATATTTTCGAAAACGGATTTTGTATTTCGGTCAGGGAGCGCATTTATTTTATTATTATTATTATTATTATTATTATTGTTATTATTATTATTATTATTATTAAGTTTACTAATTTAATACTTTAATCACGGCTTCAAATCTTTCAGAAAACTTAAATTTGCTTTACTCATTGTTTGTTTTCCAAATATTTTCGAAAACGGATTTTGTATTTCGGTCAGGGAGCGCATTTATTTTATTATTATTATTATTATTATTATTATTATTATTATTATTATTATTATTATTATTATTATTATTATTATTATTATTATTATTGTTATTATTATTATTATTATTATTATTATTATTATTATTATTATTATTATTATTATTATTATTATTATTATTATTATTATTATTAATATTAAGTTTACTAATTTAATACTTTAATCACGGCTTCAAATCTTTAACTTTGATTAGGGAGAGGAAAGTGTCCAAATGTTGTTTTTTTAAGGTTTTAATATATGTTATTATACACTTCACCGCAGGTATAAAGGGTACATATATGTTTGTCATTCCATTTGTAATTTCTACAATATTCATCTAAGACCCCAAAAAGTATATATATTCTGGATCCTTATTAATAGGGGAGTCGATATAAAGAAGTCCATCTCTCCGTCTGTCTGTTGAAATCAGTTTTTATAAAGCCCCAGTTATCGCATATATATGTTTTATACATGAAATTGTAGAAAATATTCCTAAGAAAAATGCTAATAAAAATTAGCAAAATCAGTTGATAAATAACTGAGATATCGGCAAAAAACTCCAAAAGAAACTCCAAAAGATACTCCAAAAAAATCGTAGCGACTTCGTTCTTGCACGAAAAAATCAAAATCTTTCTTCAAATTTTTTTCCTGAGAAAAATCGGTCCATTAGTATCCGAGATATCGACCAAACGCATTTTTAGACCTTTTGAAGTTCCTATATAATCTACGGGTTTCGCTATTGAACAGGTTGGTCATAAATATTTTTATAAAATTTCGGTTTTTTAATCAACCAAATTCCTTCATAAACAACCGAGTTATGGGTCAAAAACTTACATACATATAAAAATATATAAATATGCAATTGTTGTTGTTGTTTATTTTTATAAAACAAAATTTGCTATGAATGATTTTTTTTTTTTTTTTTTGTATTCAAATGTTCGTAGTTTGGAAAAAATGTAGATTTATAAATGTGAAAATATGAAAGCATACGTAAAGGGTATCAAAGATTCGGCACAGCCGAATATTTTTTTAATTTAATTTTTTATGAGCTTAGACGCTCGTAAGTTTAAAAATTACTGGAGCAAATAAAATTAAAAAAAAAAAAAAAACTGAATAAAATATTAATACCTTTACTGCCTTTTTAACCTCAAATTTTTGTTAATGGAAAATTTCTTAACAAACTTATTTTCCATATATAAAGTGTACTTAGTTATTTTCTTTCAAGTACCTCAACTACTTTTAATATTAAAAAAAGAAAAAATTTCTACTTTTAAGTTATAATCACTTGCCATTTTTCTTACCATATGGCATCATTGTTCCTAACAATTGCAGTATTTACCCAGTATCTATCATCATTATGCAGTAGTAATAAAAGATAAACTTACTATATTCATATACATATAAACACATTTCTTCTACAGATTTTTCAAGGCACAAGACCAAATTCTAAAGCAAACATATCATTATCTACACAAACATTTAATATGTGGCACATCTTACATTGACAGATAAATTTGTTTTGCCAGTATCTTCTGTGTGGCAGCAACAAAATAATATTTGCTATAATTTCACAACAATATTATAATATGCAAACATTTTTAGTTCAATATTTGTACTTAATGGATTTTACAGCAGAGCACAGTACAGGCAAACACAAAAAAAATCTATGTTATAGTCACACATTTCTAGAGAATGTAGCAAAAGTATTTGCCATAAATGTTGCCTGCTATAAAAGCAGCCATTGTATGTGTAAGTAATTGTTTTTATTGTTGCTTGTGAAATCATTAAAATATTATAGATAATAATAAATCGAATTGCTGCCAATACAAGTTGTTACTTTTAGCATTTATTATATGGAAAATCACTTATATTTAGTATAGCCTGCAGCAGTTGCAAAGTAATAATTGCGTTAAATTACTAAAATATGCACATTTTACTTATTTGTTACTTAGGTCGTATTGTTAGAGTGTGTGTTATTTCACTAAATATTTAAAATACTTGGAAAATTGTTTATTTATTTAATTAAATTTTATTATATGACAACTTCGAGGGAAAAAGTTTGTTTTTAACGGGGCTTTCAAATAGAGTGTGAAAAAAAAAAAAAAACAAATTATTATTATTTTTAAACAATATTAAAACTTTAAAATTTCCTTTCTTTTGTGCATAGATGCAATTTACCTTAGACTATTTCAAACGGAAATTTTAACAATAACTGTCATGTTTGTTTGTTGATATTTGTCCAAAAAATTCTCAGACTTGTAATAAAATTAAGTTAAATCAATTATTTCGTTGACAGACAAAAGAATACTCTAGAGAAAATATATTTTGTAGCCACTAATGAAGATATAAAATCAACAATTACATTAAAGACAAAATTTAATGAAGAGACCAATATTTAAATGCAACAGACATTTCGCTTAATTTGCCACCCAAAGTCAATGTTGCAAGCAACATCATTTTGTACAGCTAACAATTTTTATATGAAAAAGAAAGACATGAAAAAAAGAACACTAAGAAAAAAATAGCAGGTTTACACTCAAAGAAAATTATAAATAAAAAATTAGAAGCTGCAGGAATTTAATGAAGGAAAAATCTAATTTTTCTTCTATAAAAAATTTAAAAAAAAAGTTATAACTTTTTAAAAATGTTGAAGAAAATCTCTCAAAAATTATATTATTAAATTTATTGTAATTTTTTTCTCGAGTGTTATTAACAGGTTAATTCTAATTCTAAATACTAAAGACTACAAAAAACCTTTAAGATTACAGCTTGTTCTGTATTTTTTTATGCTTTTCTCTCTTTATTATCATTTATACTAGAGTTTTTCTTTTTTATTCAATTATTTCAAACTTTGTATTGGTTTTTGAATGCAATTAAAAACAATATTAAAAGTACAATGTAAAAAAAAAAAAAAATTTTATGCCTTCAGATACAAATAGTTGGTCAACAAGAATTATATGGACCTTACAAAATAATAAAATACAATATCATGTAATGTAAAATATTGTAATATTTTGTTAGTTACTAAAGAAACCATTGTGATTGTGGAGGTATTAAAAGCTTAAGCTTACTTATCTTAAGCTTACTTATCTTAAGAAATTTAATATTTTTAAATGAATAAAACATTTATTCATGCTATTTTTGAATATTTCTGTGCATATTTTCCCAGTTTTTCGTGCTTTTTAAAGCGCATATTTTAATTTTTTTGTGCATGTTTAAACTTGCCCTGGTCATTACCATTCTGCAAAATCAAAAAATTAAGCGTGATCATTAAAATATTGGTATCACATTTTCCTGAAGTAATTGCGATTTTAGACCTTTTAATTCCAATGTATAGATGGACGGCCGGACATTACCATTCTGCCAAAAAAAAAAAAAAAAAAAATCGTAAAATGCATTTTTTTTCTAATCTATATATATAATGTGGTAAGCATTTCTTCTCTTTCCAGAGCTTTAGGAAGCTCCCAGATGACGTAGAAAATTAATTATAAAACCTTTCATCCTACAAATCAGATTTTGAATTTTTATCAGGGACCAGAGATAAGATAAGATTATCTATGTGTAATTTTCTAAGCATTTTTCTCTTTCCAGAGCTTTCAGAAGCTCTTAGATTTGGTAAAACTATTTTTCCTACAAATCCTAATGGAGCCAGATTTTAACATTTCTATCAGGAAGCAGAAATAAGATGTGCGATCGAAAAAATCTTAACACACGTTTTGCTTTATAGCTTTCTTCCGAAGCAATATTTAAAATTTTTTTATCTAGTTATCTTTGAAAAATATGTCAGTTATTATTTTTAATGACAATCTTGTTTGATCAAAATGAGTGGCGAAATAATTTACATGCTATAAATTATTAAAAAATTTCAAAAAATTCAAATTGATCCTACAAATAATTGGTCAAAGAAATAAATGCCTGCTGTCAAACGATTTCCAATTTTAAATAAAAGTATCAGGAGAATTCGACCATTGATAGGCAACATGGTTCGGGAAGAAAAAAGGTCCACATGATATTGGGAAGGCCAAGAATATTGAAAACTTATTGAAAAGAACTCCAAACACATCTGGTAGAAAAGCAGCTCGGTTAGCTCAGTACTCTGACTATTTGGTGCGAAAAGTTAAAGCAAATGCGGAGTTGAAAACATATAAAGTCCAAAAAGTTCCAGACTGGAATGCTGCAAAAATTTAGAAGCCAAGAACAGGGCACGGAAATCAAAGTTAAATTTCATACAACAATACTCATGTTGCATAAAGAACGACGAAACGTATGTACTGGCAGATTTTTCGCAGCTTCCGGGTCAAAATTTGTATGTTGCTGATGCTCAAGGATATGTTGAAGATAAGTTTAGGACCCAAAAGCTGATGAAATTTTCTAAAGAATTCCTGGTTTGGAAAGATTTATGCAGTTGCGGCAAAAGAAACAAGTCATTTGTTATAGTGGTCAAAGAATGTTTGAAAAAAAATGTTCTTCCTTTCATAAGAGAGCACAATGTGTCCACATATTTTTGGCCCGATTTGGCATCATGTCACTACGGTAAGAAAGCTCTGGAGTGGTACCAAAGCAATGGAGTGGTACCAAAGTACCATAGTTCAACATAGTTTTTGTACCAAGAGAGGTCAATTCACTTAATTTTCCGGAGCTAAGACCAGTGGAGAGATATTAGGTTTTTGTGAAAAGAAAATCGAAAAGGACAGAAAAGGTGTCCCAAAATATCAAATATTTTATAAGGAAATGGACAGACTGTTCAAAAAAACCATTATCAAATCTCTAATGAAAGGTTACCAAAAAAGGTCTACGATTTCAAAAGTAGTGAACATAAGTATAAAGGTTATATTTTTCTGTAATCCGTAGTATATTATTAATTAAATAAAATAACAATCAAAACTCTAGGATTAACCGTTTCCAATTTATTGAATTTTATATATGTTAAGATTTTTTCGATCGCACTCCTTACGTTGGTTTATATATGTAATTCCCTAAACATTTTTTTTTTCGACTTCCCAGAGCTTTCTGAAACTTCCAGATGCGGTAGAACACTCGCACTCCTTACGTTGGTTTATATATGTAATTCCCTAAACATTTTTTTTTTCGACTTCCCAGAGCTTTCTGAAACTTCCAGATGCGGTAGAACATTCAGCTTACTTATATAACTATACGTCCTACAAATCCTAACGGAGCCAGATTTTGAAATTTTTATCAGGGAGCGGAGATAATCGGACTTATGAAACTTTTTCTAAGCATTTTTTTCTCTTTCCAGAGCTTTCTGAAGTTGCTAGACGTTGTAAAAAACTAAAAATCGGCTTACTTATATCCTACAATTCCTAACGGAGCCAGATTTTTCTATAATCACTATTATCTCTTCAGATTCTAACAGCTGCAAATGATTAACTTCGATTAGGGAAAAAAAGCATTGGTAGGCTTATTAGTTCATAATAAATAAATAACACGTGATCATTAAAGTATTGATATCACCTTCCCCTTACCCTTTTTAATGCAATTTGGGCTGGTAATGGTATAGGCGAGTTCATGCTTTGAGTTTTGAACTATATTGATTTACCAGGATCTGGTTCACAGGATCCCAAAGTTAAGCCTCGGGTATAACATTTTTCGAAAAAAATCTTGATTTGTTATATCTGAAGCGATTTGAAAAAATTTTTTTTAGATGATTCTCTTTTAATTTACGAGATATTGGAGTTCAAAGATTAAAGCTTTTATCTTTTAAGTACTTTGTTAAAGGTTTTTTCAAATTTTACCTGATTTTTTGAAGTCTTATTTATTTTATTAACAACAAATAGCTTAATTTCGTAAATAATGAATTCTGAAATAATATTTACGCATTCAAAAGTTGTAGGTATTTTTTTTTTTTTTTTTTTATTTTTATTTTTGCAAAAAGTGGGTCACATTGTTTTTCTGTAATACATATATAAATTTTCTTAGGTAGCATATATAGAATGTATATTTTTCTAAAATACAACTAAATACATAATATTTTAAAGAAAAAAAATTTCCTATTTTTTCAGCAAATTTCCAATTTTTGCCCTAATTTCTCAAATCGCCAAGCTGGAATCAAAATAAAAAATATATTTTTTGTATAGCCTGATATGTTTTTAATTCTTTAGTAGAAGAAATTTTTGCTCACCGATATCAAAAATCGGTTTTAACACAAACCAAAAATTTTATTTCAAAATTAAAAATAAGCACAAAATCTCAAATCATTCCTTTTCAATTATCTTTTTGAAAAACTCTTCAATGACATTTCCTATTACAAATATTTATATATTTATTTATTTATAAAGACGACAAAATTTCCAAAAAATTCGTATATAACACGTCTATATCGTCATGATTGTAGGTGCAATTAAAGGATTCAAATTTATTAATTTCAAGTAATTTGGCAAATTTTTCTGCACCATTCCATGTGAATCATTTTGAAAAAATCATCTAAGACCCATAAATATATATTCTTGGTCCTCGTAAGATTCTGAGTCAATTTAAGGAAGTCCGTACGTCGATTCATCTCACATTAGGGTAAAATGTGTCAAAAGTGGCGATTAATTGAATTTTCAAATTAAAATTTTTATAATAAAGTTGGGTAGCGAATAAAAATAGAAAAAATTATATATCAATATCGATTAAAACAATTAAGCTAGGTTATGTTGTTTTCTTAAAAGGAGCTGTCAAAGTTAAACATTTTTTAAAAGGAACTTTGGGTACTTAAGTGTAGTTTTCTTCAAATATTTGTAAATTTTATTTTATCTTAATATTTTTATTATTCTTTTGAAAAATGTTCTAAAATACACAAATTTTCAATTTTCTTGGAATCCAACTTAAAAATTTATGTTCTGAAAATTTTCTGAAAAATAGTACATATTGTCCCCTTTAATATTATGAAAAAAAATAAATCGTGCGCATATATAGCCCGATTTGATAAATAAATTATTTTTCGAAAAAACTCCAGTAAATTTCATACAAAAAATAGATCCCATATATGATAAAGGAGCGGAGCTATGGGGATTTAAAATAGGGATCTAATTTCATAGAAAAAGTTTAACCGATAGGGAATTTTTGTTCCTTACCAGATTTCCAAGATTGTTGTTTCAGCTTATATATTCTTCGAGATTATATACTATTCATTTGAAATCTCAACTTTGCAAGATGTTGAACATGACATAACTCTTTTCAATATATATCCCAACATTTTTAACCTATTTTGTCATATTTTTTGCAGTTTAGTAAAGAATAAAATAAACGATTTGGAATTGCAAATTTGCAAAACTTAAAAAAGACGGACGGAAGGACAGACATTAGAATTCTTTAAAAAGTCTTAAAATTCCAAAAATATTTTACTCTTTTACTTCTTCATTAATATGAAAACTAAATCTAAATATTAAAGTCTTGATATCACCTTTCCCTGAATTAAGTGCCATTTTCGAACCATTTAACACAAATGTATAGACGGACGGACATTGCAATTCTGCCAAAAAATAGTTTAGAATCCTAAAAATGCATTTTTTTATTAACTATAAATAGAAAAAGAAGACCGTGATCATCAAAATTCGGATATCACCTTTTCCTGAATTAAGCGCCATTTTCAACCCATTTAACCCAAATGTATAGACGGACGGACATTACCTTTCAGCCAAAAGACATTTCATAATTCTGAAAATAATTTTTTTTACTTACTTGTAAATTTAAAAGTCTAAATGAGTTATATGTCTTCATATGTTTTTAGAAAAATATAACTATACTCCAAGTGTTACCTAGATACCGTGAAATAACTCCCAAATGAAAAAATCCCAGAAAAAAGATATTATTTCATATTTTATTATGAAATAATATCTCCGTGGGTCGTAACTTATTTCATTTTTTCTAACGAAATCTTCTTTTACAATTGGGAATTATTTCATTTCGTTTGGGACTTTTTGCATTTTTATTGGATCTTTGAAGCAGGTGTTTTGAATACCACAGAGGAGAAAACCATTCCGTCCGGCTGAAGGCCGTCTATTTAAGAAACTTTACTTAGCAAAAATACTTTATCTTATGTACTGTTTAAAACAACAGCTTAGCTAAGTACAGCTTTTTACAATTTCGAAACTACATCTTACTAATTATTTTATTTGATAATTTTATATTGGAACTAATTTCATTTATTTTGGAACTTATTTCATTAGTAGTAATTTCATCAAATTTGGCACTTATTTTTTTATTGTGATTAAACTTCGAAATGTTGGATATTATTTCATTTATCCGTTTGAAAGTTTTTAATTTTTTTATATGGGAGTTTCTTCATTTTTGTTTGGACTAATTTCATTGGGAGTTATTTCTTTTGGGTACCTGTTACGGTACCTGTTACCTACCCAACAAACTAATAATTCCTATAAGTAGCGTACATTCAACTTAAACCTGATCTTCACCAAAGCTAAACACAATTTTGATCACATCTTTACACATATGCTCCAGCTTTAGCTGCACATTTTATGTAGCGTATAAAAACTGAAATGAACAAAATATAAAAAAAAACCGTTAAAAACACTGACCGAACAAACATACGATCATTGTTGATCTCTTATATTCATTGCAAGTATGTATTTTGTGCAGTTGTGTTTGCCTATACAGCACAAGGAATTCTTAGTTGGCCTGACAGGTTAAACATTCTTGGTGCAATAGAGTTTTATTTTTATTGCAGGTTTTCATTCTTTCATTTAAGCAGATTTTCTTTCATTATTGTCGACATCTTGTCATTTTCTTTTCGAAAGTTGAATTAAATATTTTAATACAAAAAGAAAAAAAGGAAAATAAAATAAAACGAACACATAATTTTAGCTGGAAAAAAACTGTAGTTAAATATATATGTTTAAGTGTATTTGTGTATAAATTTAAAGATACAGATTGTCGATACTAATTAATTTAAGTGCCTGATTGTCTGTATGTCTGTCTAATTCTCTCTGTGTCCATTTGTATGCATGAGTGTTTAAATATGTTTGCATGTCTTTTTATATGCAGTTATTATTTGTAGAAGTATTTTTGATTTATCAAATGAAAATTGCACAGTGTAACAGGAAAACTGTAAAATGAAAGTAGACTATAAAAATCATAAAAACAGCTAGATTTTATAAAATTATTTCAAATTTGTTTTTAAAAGTCAAACTAAATTTATATATAAAATATGTATTTGCACAGTGTACCTTTCTGGAAAACTAATTTTCTTGTTTTATCATAGTGTTACATTGTATTTTGTACTTATACTTCATTTTTGTATCTAAGGTTTATTTTAAGTATCTTTATTTTCTTCAAGATAACTAACATAATTTAACATTCAAACAAATGTAATTCTTCATATAATTTTCTTATTTAAATCATATCTAAATTTATCTAAACTTCGGGAAAATTCTTGGCTCTAACTGTTTAACAAAAAAAATTAAATTTTTCTTCAATAATCTTCTCGTCATCTTGTCAGAAAAAATACGTAACCTATTGAAATTCCTTTAACTACCGCTAAACAAGTGAATGTAAAATTATTTTTCCAAGAAAATTAATATAAAAATCTTGGAAATTGTTCTTTTAATTGTCACTCTGCAATTATCTCTTCTCAATTGATTCTTACGTATCTTTAGCAACTAATTAAAATGTTTTTTTGTTTAAGTATTGACTTTTAGCTCAGGTTTTTTCTATAACTTTTTAGTGACATTTATTTTCTGTTGGATATTTACATATTAACTGGCAAGAGATGTAAATTATATGAATTATTTTAAAAGAGCATTTCACACTTTGAAAGGTGTGAAGTATACTGTGTAAAGTTTTTCAAAAGCAAAAAAACTAAGACACTGGAGAAAAGTAATAAAAATTTTGACTCATTTCCATTAAAAAAGTAATCATAATGTATGTAACTTTTGCACAGGAAATTTAGTTGAAATCTAAGTACTTTTCCCTTAGGAAAAGTAGTCAGAATATGAGTATTTTTTCCTTAGGAAAAGTACTCAGAATCAGCGAACTTTTTTCATAGGAAAAGTAGTAAGAATTTGGGTACCATTTCCAAAAGAAAAGTACTCAGAATCTCAGTAATTTTTCCATAAGAAAAGTAGCCAAATTCTGAGTACTGAAAACTGTTTCTATGAAAAAGTCCTTAGATTTTTTAAACTTTTTTAGTGAAAAAAGTCCTCTGTTTGTAAAAAATTTTTCTATAGAAAAAATCCTCAGAATCTAGCAACTTCTTCTATAGAAAAATTTGTCAGACTATGAAAACTTTTTCCATAGAAAAATTATTCCGATTCTGACAACTTTTTGCATGAAAGTCCTCAGATTCTGACAACTTTTTTTTATAGAAAAAGTCCTTAGATTCTGAGAACCTTTTCTATTGAAAAAGTCCTCAGATTCTCACAACTTTTTCTATAGAAAAAGCCCACAGATTCTCACAACTTTTTCTATAGAAAAATTCCTCAGACACTGAAAACTTTTTCCATAGAAAAAGTATTCCGATTCTAAAAATTTTTTCTATAGAAAAAGTCTTCAGATTCGTACAACTTTTTCTATAGAAAAAGGCCTCAGATTCTGACAACTTTTTCTATAGAAAAAGACCTCAGATTCTGACAACTTTTTCTATAGAAAAAGTCCTCAAATTCTGACAACTTTTTCTATAGAAAAACTCCTCAGATTCTGACAACTGTTTCTATAGAAAAAGTCCTCAGATTCTGACAACTTTTTCTATAGAAAAAGGCCTCAGATACTGACAACTTTTTCTATAGAAAAAGTCCTCAGATTCAGACAACCTTTTCTATAGAAAAAGTACACAGATTCTGACATCTTTTTCTACAGAAAAAGTCCATAGACTCTAACATCTTTTTCTACAGAAAAAGTCCTCAGATTTTACAACTTTTTCTATAGAAAAAGTCCTCAGATTCTCATAACTTTTTCTATAAAAAAGTCTTCAAATTTTGAAAACTTTTTCCACAGATTCTGAAGAAAAAATCCTTAGGTTCTAACAACATTATCTATAGCAAAAGTCTGATGAACTTTTTCTATAGAAAAATTCTTCAGATTCTGACAGCTTTTTCTATAGAAAAAGTCCTAAGATTCTGATAGATTTTTCTATAGAAAAAGTCATCAGATTCTAATAACTTTTTCTATGGGAAAAGTCCTCAGATTCTGAAAACTTTTTCTATAGAAAAAGTCCTTAAATTCTGAAAACTTTTTCTACAGAAAACGTTCTCAGATTCTGAAGTAAAAGTTTTTAGACAAATTTCTCCATAGAAAAAGTCCGAAACTAAATAAATTAAAAATGTTTTTTTTTTTCATCTCTGAATTTACATAAACTGATATTCATTTCAATCTGATTTCATCCATTTAATCTATAATAAATTAGTTATCCTTATTGCTATTTTTCGCCATCACCGTTTTTTTTTATTTCTTTATCATTATATACAAATATTTAACCAACAATTTAATGATTAGTTTTGTGAAAACATTAAAACTCATTGAAGCGTAATAAACACTAATAATACACTACTTTAGAGGAGAAAAAAATATTGGGCATGAATAAACTTAAACAGGCCACAACAGCAATAATAAATTCCACTTTATATTAAATCAAAGCAACTGAAAATATACCTGCAACAAAAACCGTACAGCAAGAAAACAGCTATCAAAATAATCAACAGAACAACAACAACAAAACTGTATAAAAATATTGAAACTAGAAACGAGGTAATAAAGGCACAAGCAAGCAATAAATTAAAGAGAGCTTTAAAGGAGGGACATAATTAATAAATTAAGAAAATTATTTTTAGGCCATTTATAGGGATACAAAAATATAACTTAAAAAATCAATTAATATTATTATTATTTTTATTAATAAAAAAGTTTTAAATTTATTAAGTTTGTTAGTTGTTTTGAAATATAAAATTTTGATTCTTTTAAATCTCTGCTAAACAACTAGCCTTAGCTGAACACAAAAAAAAAAATCAAAGAATTGAATGAAAAAAGATTTCTATAAAGAACTTTAGCAAAAAACCTGCTCTCAATACCTTTAAGTTCATAACTATTGAATGTTCGTTCTTACAAGAATAACTAACCAAAACAACAACAGCCTACCAAACAACAACACCAACAAAACAACATTCTGTAGCAACGACAAACAAACAACCAGCTAGATGTTTACTAAATTAATGCAACAACAGTAACAAATACCCAAAGGCTGATTTTTTTCAGTGTTTGTTGTAAAGAATAAGAACAATAGCAATAACCATATTAGCCTTATTTTAATATGAGTGAGTGAGTGTATGTTGCAAAATAATCTATTTTGCACTACCACTATGTGGGCTGCACCCAAACTAAAAACGATCAATGCCACTGCTCTATCTACATTTAATATATTTCTTTTACCTACAATCACTTGATGCTACAACAACCATAATAAAAACAACTCCAACACCAGCTCTATACCTAGAACATGTTGAATCAACATAAGTATGAGTTTTTTTTTTTCTAGCCGCTAGTAGTGGCCTTAAGTATGTTTGGAACAACAACCTTTTTTCTTAGTCCCCAACACTATCAGACATTAGTTAGTGGTAAAGAATCCTGTTAATAATATTGTTTTCTAAACACAAGTTTGTGTGTGTGTGTGTTTGTATGTGTATAAGATGCGAGTGCATGTGTTTTTGTGGCATGGCCTTTATTAAGGTTGCGTGGCAGGTTCTTTTTACTATTTTAATATATTGTTGTTGCTGATTTGTTGTTGTTTAGTTTTGTTATAAAATTCATGTATATTTAATACATTCACAACTGTTGTTACTTCCCTTTCTGCTACTCTACACTCTCCTTGCCAAGGTCTTTAGTTTTATAAATATATAAACCTTTTTTTTAATGCTTTTTATTTATAGGAGGTATTTTAAGTTGGATGTTCGATTGGCGACATTATTTGAATTTATTGAGCGTATAATGTTATTTTTGAGCAGTGTTTCGAATGGCTGCTTAAAGCAGTCGTAATTTTCTAAACAGTTGCTTTTTTTACAGCATCTTGCTGAAACAAGTTTACTTGATTTAGTTATCCACCACATACTAACTAAACACATTTTGCTGCTCACACACAAAACTGATTTAAGCAGCATCCAGTTTTTATTTTGTTCAGCAGTCAAATTAAATAAGCAGCGCACACACTCAGTTTTTTACTCAGCCAGTTTATTTTACGTCTTAGTCGTGTGCGCTCAGCACAACGTAGAAACCTTTTTCAGCAACGTAAGAACAACTGGATAGTAAGACTGTACAGTTCTGCGCAGTCAATATACAAAGTTGTTTGGTTATGGTTTTTACATTTAAGAAGGAAAATGAAGTGGTATAGTTTTTAAATGAAAACAAATAGAAAACGGTACAATAAAATACTATGAATTGTATTAAAGATATTTATATGTAGATTTATTAATTTTAATTAAAAAAACAAAAATTTTTTGTATAATATATTTATTTGCAATTTATTTAAAATTTTTGTAGAACTTTTATAAAAATATTAGATAATATTTAATATTAGTAGATGCAAAAATATTAACTAAATATTAAATATTGTTTAAATTAAAGAAACAAAATTTTAAAAAAAATGTTTGTTTTTTTGAATAAGAAGAAAATTTTGTTATTTTGTATAATTTTCTTTGTTTTGATCTATTAAAGAAATTGTAGTTAAGCTTAACTTTTGGACCCAATAAAAGCAATGTTTAATTGAATTAAAACGTTAAATTGAAATACGAAACTCTTTTATTTTTTTTAAATAAAGGGTGGTTCAAAGAGCTTTTTGTCATTTTTAAAATGCAATAACTGAGAAACTAATAAATATATTTTCATAACCTGATATAAGTCCTAATAATATGTATATGTATACAATATTATACTGGTCAGAGTCGTATATTATAACGAAATAATAAAAGAAAAAAAAAAATTGGTCACTTTCGGTAAAAATTATGGCTTAATTGAAGATGGAGGCGTACATTTGGAAGAAAAATTATATATTTTAAATTTGCAATACATATGACTATTAAATGGAAAAAAGTGGTTCTAACAATTGTATATTTGACTCATTGATTATACAAGTATGTAAAATTTATGTTGAATTTTCTGTATTTTTTCATCGATATTGTTAGTAAGTTAGAATTTGCGAATAGATCATTAATACAAATAAGAGTAAATTATCTCAAAAATTGTTTATATTTGTAAATAAATTGTCGCCTTTTTTAAATATTGAACAAAATTAATCAAAAAATTACAAAGTACTATAAAACCTGGGGGGTTATTTTGTAACTAAATTCGAAAGGAAAATCTTTCGAATTTGTATACTTTATACATTGAAATTCGAAAGTGTTTTCTTTCGAATCGAATTACACAATAACCCCCCTGGTGAACAGAAATTATTCTGAGCATAATGGCCCAAGTTTTTTTTATTATTTAGGGAATTTCAAGTCTCAAAATATATATTATTAAATATTAATAATCACAGAATTCAAAATATCTTAACTTTTATTAAATTGATTAAGGATCATATTTAGTAGAAAAAATAAAAATTTTAATTTTAGAGTAGATCCGTGTGAGTGAAAAAAAAACTACATGAAATATAAAAATTGTTCCTAACATATGGACCTACTAATCCGAAAGATATAACATGGAATGTAGCACCCCAACAAAAAAGGAACTAATAAATAGCTGAAGGAAGTACTTAGTGGTGAAAAAGAGCTGCAGAAGTTCTTTTTCTAACCCATGATTGTTATTGGTAAGATGTTCTTCTTCTATATTTCTAGTTCATTTCTTTTGAAGTACTTCCTTTAAAACAATGTTTATAAAATTTTATAACAAAAAGTCTGTTTTAGAGCTATCAAAATATAATGAATATGATTTAAGATTTATAAAATTTAAATTTTCTTAGAAATTATTAACCTTTTTTCCCGCTAAAATTTATTAATTTTAATTTTTTGGAAGTAATTATTATTAAATTTTAAAAAAGTTGAAACAAAGTAGTTGTAACAAAAAAGTATATATACACTTTGTTCTACTTTTGAAGAGATGAAAATGTTCTTTTTTTTTGGAAGCTCTTGATCATTTTTTTTTTTTGCTGGGACTTTTTAAATAAAAGTTAGCGCATTATAATTTGATTTGTTAATGTTTTAGAATATTTAAATTTTGAAATAAATAGAATATTTCTTTGATAAATTGTTTAATTGACTATATTTTTCCGTTTAAAACCACATTCAACTTTTATTTATTAGCAGATGATCTGCGTAATTTTGATTCGTTTGTTATTATTAAAAATATTTCATTACTCAACAACCCTTCAACTCCAATTCCAATTTGTAAATAGTGACATAATTTTACTAAAAGAGAGTTACATATGTATATAATTTTCCAGCAGTTGGTTATATTTTATAAAGCGGATAATTTATTATAACTTACGTGTAAGTCATTATACTTACGTAAATCTTAAATATTATATAAATGTTACTTACAGTGCTATTCTCTAATTCATGACAATTATCATTAATTAATAATTACTTATTATATGCTTTTATGAGTGTGACAACTATCACCAAAAATATATAAAAAATTTTTTTTCAAAGTCAGAATAAAAAAAAAAAAAAATTATTGTCATGTTTTTTTACTATCACAATAATTTTTTTTTGTCACTCGGTCGAGAATTGCACTGTTATTATAATTATTTTTGTATAATCATATGTATAATTGTTCGGCTGAGGTATTAATAATAAAAGTAAAAAATTAATTAAGACATTAAAACCAATCATCAAATAAATAAATAAAATAAATAAATAAATAAATAAATAAATAAATAAATAAATAAATAAATAAATAAATAAATAAATAAATAAATAAATAAATAAATAAATAAATAAATAAATAAATAAAAATCACAGCAAATCTTTATTATTTCGGTAACATAATATATATAAATATAATGTCCTTTTTTATTTATCTTTACAAAATATCTATATTTGTTAAATGAAAAACTTGTTTTATTTAAAATTATAAATAAAATAAATTGTTAATAAATATATTATATAAAAAATGTTTGTTTTTTTTAATTAAAATTAATAAATCTACATATAAATATCTTTAATACAACGTAGTATTTTATTGCACCGTTTTCTATTTGTTTTCATTTAAAATAATCAACTTCATTTTCCTTCTTAAATGTATAAACAAAAACCAAACAACTTTGTAAATCAACTGTACAGAACTATACAGTCTTACTATCCAGTTGTTCTTACGTTGCTGAAAAATTATTCTACGTTGTGCTGAGCGCACACGACTAAGACGTAAAATCAACTTGGCTGAGCAAAAAACTGAGTGTGTGCGCTGCTTATTTAATTTGACTGCTGAACAAAATAAAAACTGGTTGCTGCTTATTTCAGTTTTGTGTTTGAGCAGCAAATTTTGTTAAGTAAGCATGTGATCGAAAATGAAAACTTAAACTGTTTTCAGCGCAGTCGCCAGTTGAAAAAAATTTTTGTGTGCTTAAAATTAAACGCTGTTTTTGAGACTATTTCAAAGACCTTAAACTCAACGTCGCACTGTGTGGTGAGTGCGGCCAAAAATAAAAAAAAAAAAAAAATTATTTTAACAATTTTCAAAATTTTATAATGCATTTCTATTAAGGACATTTTAAGCGATAATACTCAATAACAAAATTTTTCAAAAATATTTATTTTTAAAAAAGTTGTAGCCCGTCAAAGTTGAAAGTTGTTGGTAATAATGCAAAATGCAATGAAAAAGCCTTTAAAAGTACAAATAGTAAGATGGGTTTATTTTATAGAAATCTTCAGCAAAACTATTCTATTTTACATAAAATGCATGGTATCGTATTACTAAAGTATGATGACATGATTTATTTGTCGTGGGTATTTTATTATTGCTCTAAAGGTAGACAAGAGAAGGTGCAAATTTGACATATTTTTGTTATTTGACTCAATCATTGAAATTACAATATATAGTGGTTCCAAAACGCTTTTTTTTGGAAATAATTCAGTAGCTAAAGAACCGTTAAAGGTATATCATTAAAATTTCACATGGTGTTTTTGAGTTTATTTGGAGGAGTACAGGTCCCTAGCAGGTCAGGGTGAAAGTGGGTGGTTCTCCAAAGTTGCCCATCTCGGGTATGTTATATTTTTTAAAAAATCGACAAAAATTCATTTATGATATGACAGAAAAGAAATTTTACATATAGAAAGTCCTTGTAAATTTCTACAAAAAATACGCTTACATGTGTAAGTTATCTCTTTTAGTTTAAGAGATATTCGGGTTGAAATAAATCATTTTTAGCCTCGTGTTTTTTTAGTTTTTTTTTTTTTAACTTGACGGGCTTAATATTGCCCCTAGAATTTTTCCAAAATATTTGCCAGATTTTCCACAAAATTTTAAATAATATTCCTGCAAGACTCATATAATTATAAGAATCCGTTAAAAAGTTATATTAAAGTTGGAACTTTAAAAATATTTTAAATTTTTTGGGTTTTTTTACAAAAAGGTGGCAATATTTGTTCAGTGAAAAAATTAGTTTTTTGTTCTGGGCTTTATCATTTTTTTAATGTTTTCAAAAGAAATATTAATGTAAATGCGTGTAAAGTAAATCCGAAGGATTTTGGGACAAAGATCTGCCCACGAGCCCTATCCAAATTTTGTAAATTTTGGAATTTATTGTTTTCTTTTTTTTTGTTATGTTTTCAAATCGCAAAGCTGGGATCGACTTAGAATTATTTTAGATTATTAGCCCAATATATAAGGTATACACCCAAAAAGTATTTTCTGACGGAAGCCCCTTATAACGACAGGGTGACCGTTTCAATAAAAAAAAGTCAATTTTTGAAGCAAGTTTTCCCCGAAATGAAATTTTGGGTATTTCAGAGTAAGAAAATGGAAATCTATTTATTTTCTTCCTTTGAGAACAACATTTTTTATATTATACTTAAATTTCACAATGATAGCTTAATTAATGTAGATTTTATTTAAGTTCAAATATTAATTTTTTTTTTTTTAAATGCCAAAATTTTTCGTTTTTTGATAAATTTAATGAAAAAGTTTAGCTTGAATACTTTATTATTTATATATTATTATTCTTCAAGTAACAACCTTTTCAATGAATTACATAATCGTTTAGAAACTAACTGAAACTTGACCCCCCTTCAGCGAAATGTGCACATTTTTCTTAATTTCTATAGTAAATGTGTGCTGCAGCATTCTATATACATAAGTGCACAGCTGGTTCAAAATTTTTTTTAAAATAATTTTGTGTAACTTTTGAACGGATAAATATATTTCAATGAAATTTCTCATAATTATTACTCTTTTTTAGAGGAGCACAATTTTCTAGGTTTGTGTTGGGGGAGGGGGGGAGGATTTTCGTCATTCATCTCCTTCTACTTATATTGAAGATAACTATTAAGGCAGTGTAACTAAGAATTTTTAGAATATAGTTACTGGTTCATTGGATCGTTTTTTAATTTCGTTTCCCTTTTAGCTCCTTTTCAAATCACCTATGATTACATTAAAGCTTTAAGTTATTGAAGTTTTTTATCGCCAAAAAAAATTTTATTTTATTTATTATTATTTTTTTTTTTTTTTTATAGAATACATTTATTGCTGATGCTGTTATTTTTATTCTTACTGTGCAAGATCACTTTAATTCCTAGAGCAACTTGTTTTAGAGACAAACGGCAAAAAAACGACACACACAATCAACAGCGACATACCAAATCAAAAAGGGAAGGTAGCCTAAAAACTCAAAAAAAAATAAAATAATAATAATAATAATAATAATAATAAAAAAAAAAAAAAAATTCGATAATAAACTCGTGTTTGAAAATAAGAAATTGTAATTATAAAAGCATTCAGTATAGAAAATTATAGATCCACACACGTAAAATTTACTCCAGCTATAATGCCTTACTTTCCTTTTTAACTTTCCGACTACTGTTGCGTTTTCGCATCAGTAACTTTGCCTAATTAACTAATTATGCATTTAATGCTATTTTTTAATAGTTATTATAAGACTAATATGTTGTCTTAAAGATAAGAAAAAAAATCGCATTTTTTTATAAATATGCTGTCAAAAATTAGGTGTTAAAGCCACAGAGATCGCCTAAAACGTTAGTGTTGCAAAAGCGCATCAATGGTTATTTCGGCGATATTTTTAAATCTGCTTTCCAAAAAAGTGCTTTTATGCTATGGATGTATTCTAAAAGTAAATAGATTTAAATTTGAGCTAAAAAATTTTCAAAATATTGTTCAGAAAAATTTTCCGGGTCCAAAAATAGTACGATTTTTGAAATTTTCCTAGCCCTATATTTCGGAATGGAAAATATCTAAGGGTTCAAATCTTCTTAATTTGTTATCACAATCACAAAAACAAACTTTGTGCCAAATTTCGTAAAGTCATCTCAACGGAATCGGGTAGTGGTACGAAATGCGTTAAAAGTAATGATTTTTATTAGCTACGACCGAAATGTTTCTTTCAAAAGTTTTAGGATTGATAAGTCTATCAATCCTTCAATAAATGTTTTGTTGTATTATTACCTATGTTCCCTTTTAAATACATGGAAACTAAAATAAATCCACAATATTAACATCTACTTTATAAGTCAACTTTCCCCTGGCAGTGAACCCTTGTCTTTGAATGATCACACGTAAAGAAATGTGAAAAAAAATCATACACGTACACATACCACCTTTAATAAATAATTGTTTTCCAAAGATGTGAGTTTTAAACCAAGACTACCACAACAAATGCGTTTATTATACCATACAAATGTCGGCTAAAAGGAAGTTTTTCACAGAAGAAAAAAATACATTCAAAAGTCAAAAGATTTGAACTTATTACACTTCGTCTTCAGAGTCTTTTACTTTATGTGTGTATGTCTAAAGTGAGTATATAAGGTGTGCGTTCGAAAAAATCTTAACATACACGCAGAGAAAAAACATGGTTTTAGCATGATCACCACAACTATTCAATGATTATATAGCCGTTTCTCATTGATTTAAATATACTGTGTTCATGATAGCAACGTTTATGATTCTCTTTAACCATTTAATGATTACCCACAATCAAAATTTTAATATGGTTCACTGAATTATAATATGTATTTAAATATGTTTATATGAAGTCATATTTATGAATAAATCAAATCATTTAGTGAATTCTACAACTATTTAATTAATTACATAACCATTCATTTCATTTTACAAATTTGGTTAATTCTACAACCATTAAGCCATTAACTTTTAATGCCTTTTGAATACACATTTTTGTGTATCAGTCCAGTAGTTATAATTCTCATTTAGTTTATATATGAACAAATATAAATTCACAAGTTTTGTTTTTATTCAGTATGATGATTGTACCACATATCGTCGTACAAATGAATATAAATATGAAAATATGGGATCATATATATGATAAAATGGTATTACATATATGATGAAATTTGTTCATATATATGATAAAATGGAATTATATATATGATAACATGGGATTATATATATGATAAAATGGAATTATACTTATGATGGAATTAGTTTATATATATGATAAAATGGAATTATATATGATGAAATTATTTTATATATGTGATAACATGGAATTATTAAATGATAAAAACATAATGAAATTGAAAGCAATACTTAAGAAAAGGTTATAAAACTTACTAAAAGTTATTAATAAGGTTATGCACCATACTAATAAATTATAAATTGGAATCATAATAATGATTACGTACAAATATACTTATTGTAGCCTGGAATCATATATTACAATCATAGTATGTTACTCTTAGTTTATGGTCACAGGAACCATATCTTTTCTTTGCGTGTACATAAAATGATATGATAAAATTCAATATTTTAGAGTTTTGATTGTTTTTTAATTAAATTGATATTATACTAGAGATTACATAAAAAAAAACTTTTATACTTCTGTCCACTAGTTATGAACTCGTAGACCATTTATGGTAACTCTTCCATTAGAGAAATGATAGATGTTTCAATCACTTTTTTTGTAACAGTCTGAACATCTTCTTTTAAAATCTTTGATATTTTGGACACCTTTTTTTGTCCTCTTCGATTCTATTTTCACAAAAGTGCAATATCTCTTCACTGGTCTTTACTCCGGAAAATTTAGAGAATTGGTGCAAAAACTATGTCATTTTTTTTTTACCACTCCAGAGCTCTCTAACCGTAGTGACATGATGCCAAATCGGGCCGAAAAATGTGGACACATTGTGCTCTCTTATGAAAGGAAGAAGATTTTTTTGCAAACATTCTTTGATGTATTTTTTCGGTATTTATAAAGCCAACTGTAACAAATGACTTGCTTCTTTTGCCGCAACTACATAAATCTTGCCACTCCACGAATTCTTTAGGAAATTTCGTCAGCTTTTCGGTTCTAAACTTATCTTCAACATTTCCTGGAGCATCAGCAACATAAAAAAAACAAGTGAGAATATATTCGGCCCGGCCGAATCTATATACCCACCATCAACTTTTTCAAATTTTACGTAATATGGAAGGAGGTGGTAAAGTGGGCGGACCACGCCCATTTTTTGTTTCCGACTTTACATTGGTCCTTGAACTATTTGAACACAATTTAGTTGATTTTCACCTTATATGGGAGGTGGGCGGACCACACCCATTTTTAGTTTCCGAGTTTATATCGACCTTCAAATGATACGTACAAAATTTCGTTGTCGTACGTGCTTTTATTGAAGAAATATCCGCAGAAAGGTATTTAACGGACACCCTGTGTTTCTAGTTTTTAGCCCATAACTTTTTTGTTTATTAACCCATTTTGCCCATTTTCAATACCAAACAAACCTTGCATAAGGTATATATTTTTGCCAAATTTCGTCTCCCTACGTTGCCCCGTTCGAGCTCTATCCTACTTTCAACAGACAGACGGACAGACAGACGGACATAGCTAGATCGACTCAGAATCTAATCAGTACCCATAAAATATATACTATGTGGGGTCTTAGATGATTCCTTCGACATGTTACATACGGAATGACAAAATCAATATACCCTCCATCTTTTTGGTGGTGGGTATAAAAATCTGCCAGTACATACGTTTCGTCTTTCTTTATACAACACGAGTATTTTTGTATGAAATTTGGTTTTAATATCCGTGCCCTATTCTTGGCTTATACATTTTTTGCAGCATTCCAGTCTGGAACTTTTTGGATTTTATATATTCTTCACTCAGCTTTAGCTTTAATTTTTCGCACCAAATAGATCACTGAGCTAACCGGACTGCTTTTGTAGCAAATGTCTTTGGAGTTCTTTTCAATATGCTTTCAATTTTCTTGGCCTTCACAGGTCCACAGGAACCTTTTTTCCTCCCGAAGCACGTTTCCTATCAATGGCCGAATTCTCCTGATACTGTTTAATAACCTTGGAAACAGTTTGACAGCGGACATTTAATTCTTTGGAAAATTATTTGTAGGACCAATTTGAATTTTTGGAGTTTTTTTAATAATTAATAGCACGTACATAATTTTTGCCACTCATTTTGATCAAACTCACAAAAAATCAACATGGTTGTTATTAAAAATAATAACTGACATATTTTTCAATAAAGAGATAAAAATAAATTTTAAATATTGCTTCGGATAAAAGTTATGGGGCAATATGTGTGTTAAGATTTTTTCGATCGCACTCCTTAAGTAGACAATTCTTTATTTTATTTTTTTATATTAAATATACTTTTTTTTTACTTGTTGGCCTCCAGTTAAGATCGATAAACCTTTAGATTTTTATATCCGCATGCATGTATGTCTGCTATTTTTTTCTTTTAATATTTTTTAAACCCTTTAGGGATTAAATAGACAAGAAAACATTTTAGTATTATTTTCTTTTTATTTCATATCTTTTTTTTGACTTTTCTATTATTTTTCTATGCAAATATTAAAACAAACTTTAGGCACATACATATAGAAACAAAAAAATAGAATATGAATTAACCAAGCTTTTAAAATTATAATATACTATGGATCCATATACAAACATATTATAATAACACAAATTTTCATATTTTTAGTAAAAAACTATATGATAAATTTATTATTTTAGAAAGTTTATTTCTTTTTATTTTTGTTTGTTGTGCCCCCTACATCTAACTACTATTTATTTTTACATTTTTTAAAATGATTTTTATCTTAGACTGATTGTTTGTTTCAATTTTAGCTACTTTTGTTGTTATTGTTTTTTTGTTTGTTTTTTGCTTTGACCGTTGTTTAATGTCTGGCTATTTATCCCTTTCATTCCTGATGCCATATTTATGATAAAAAGTGACCATAACAGGAAAATGTTGGAAAGAAGAAAAATACCATTCAGTAACATGTTTTCGTATAGAACGCAAAAGATTCCACTCAATACCGCTATCTTTAAGTTGTGTAGGGTTTAAATTATTTCTATAAAGTTTTTTTTTTTTTTTTTAATACAAAATTGTTGTAATGTAGTGAGGTGGAAATGATTTAAAGAATCAATAGATTTAATCGATTAAATTGAATTAGAAAACAATATATTTTAGCAAATAATAGAGGCAAAAATCGTTAGTCTTAAAAATTTTCTTTGTGATTATGTGAGTATAAATTGCATAAATATTTATAAATATTTTTAGCAGGGCGTATAATTAATATTGAATTTGTACTTGCTTCTAATAAGTATTACGTATACGCAGCAGGTATTTAACCACCAATTACACTGGTCGACAAAAAAAAAATAATCTCCTAAAGACGAATAATAAATAGCACTTAATGATAGTATATCTACATGGTTATTTTCACATAATTGCGAATAAAATCAATACTTGTGCATCAATTTTACTCGCAGCATTATCAGCTTTAAGATAAAGATGATGAACTGAAACATTTTCTATGTTCTAAAAAAAATTAAAATTTTGCATTTTCGCACACTAATTTCGAAATAACTTTGAAGCTATTACTCGAATAAAAAACGATATTAGATCAACTTAGAGCCAACTTTACTCCGCATATTTTGATATATCATTTATATAAATCATGCTAAGAGTCATTCCATTTAAAACCAACACGAAAAATTACAATTTTTGACTCCGAATTTAATGATATTTGGTACAGTCATTATTCTTGTCAAAACTAAGACTAATTCAAAATTTCAGATAATTTCATCAAGTGGTTATCAGATAATTTCATCAAGTGGATGATTTTTGGAAAAAATGTGCGATTTTTCCATTTTATTACAAACAAAACAATATCAGTTGCAACAAATATTTCGTATTTATTATGACATTTATTGTAATTACTCCTAAAATATTGCGAGTCCCAGAATGCCACTTACCACGCTTATAGAAAACATTTAAACCATTAACATATATTTTTTTTAAATTTTTAAAAAGACCACTTTTCGAGATATTTGACCGCGAATGAAAAATCGCGAGATATGGACCATTTTGATGTTGAGAAAAAAATCATATTATACATCATATTAAAGGTAATTTTGATACCTTTAATATGACATCTCAATAAATCTTATATAATAAATACTTTGAAAGATATTCATAATTTTGTTTAGACAACTTTGTACACATTCTGAGCTATTTTGCACTTTCCAGCCGCGATATTTCTCGAACCACTTGATGAAATTATCTGAAATTTTGAATTAGTCTTAGTTTTGACAAGAATAATAATTGTACCAAATATTATCTAATTCGGAAGAGGTGAGAAAATCAGCTTGTTGGTTTTAAATGGAATAACTCATAAGTAGTTTTCGAGTTAGAGTGAAACATACTCTAGAAATCGGCGTATTTGTGTTGAAAATCTGCTAAATTTGCTTCGTAAGCATGTTTTTTGTAGAGATACAAAAAGACTACCTACATGTAAATTTTTTTTTACATTGAAGTATATAAATGCATTTTTGGCGAACTTTTAAAAAATACATACCCAAGGTAATCAAGTTTGGTCTACCTTCTACCCCCGTGATACGCTAGGAACCTGTACTCTTCAAAATCTACAAATATATTTCCATCAAATTTCAATTTGGAAGCACAGTGCAGTGTTTTCTAGACATATGGTAGATCTAGTATTGGAATTGCGACCAACTTTAATGTAATATTTTTCTTATTACCATCAAAAAAATTGGGGATCGTCTAAAATCGAAAAAATACTTAAAAAAAATAAATTTTTTAATTTTGCATAATATGACTATAGCTATTGAAATGAAATTTGACCCACAGATAGTGTTTGAACTTATGAATTTTATAGGCAATATTGGATCTTCGTCACGTCCACTTTTTTAAAACTCTCAAATTTGAAAAAAGGCCTACAAGAAAAAAAATTTCCTTTTTTAATTTTGCACATCATCAATGTAGCTATTTACATGAAATTTGACACACAGGTAGTGTTTGCACTGAACAATTTTATTGGATATATTTGGATCTTGACCGATATCATGCCCACATTTAACTCCTACTTTTTTAAAACTCTCAAACGATCATCCTGTATATTCCTAAATTCAAATATGATGTTTTATTTTTCAGTCGGAGCGTGGGAGAGAGTGAGAGTGATACAAAACAAATATTCATTATGGTATATCTAAGGATCTATTATGGTGTAAGAATTAATAAAGGATAAGTCTAGGGGAGAGGTAGCCCCTATATAAAGAACATATAAATGTATGCTTAACTAAAGTCTTAAAAATGTATAAGAGTAATTTCTATATTAAATTTCGCAACAAATGGGTTAGCGAAGCACGTCGGAAAAAGCTAGTAAAAAATAAAATTTTAAAACTTAGGAATTTTTATTTACTTACATCTGCATCTTCCCGCCTATTCATGAATTAATCTATATTAAGTGATTTACACAAAAATGTGCTCTATTAAACGATTTATCAAAAATAGGAACTATTTCAATAACTTTTGTAATTGCATCAATTATTTAAGTATGTAATTAAAATTTTTTTAATATTTTTTATTACAAATAAAACAATTATTTTTTTCTTATAGTATCAATTAATAAATTAATCAAATATAAATAAAAATAATTCGAATAATTGAATATACATTTTTTTTCAGATTGAATTTCAATTAAAAAAATAATTGAATACCTAGATATTATTAGTAACCGATTGGATTTTAGATTTTTCTATATAAAATTCAATGTGTTAAAATACTTTGATTTTGAGTAATGTATTTAATTATAGAAAAAAGTTTAAATTATTTTAAAATTCTGAATAAAAGAATTAAATTTTATTATACTCTACACAACAATAGTTTGTTGGGGTATTATGAATTTGTGCTGATGTTTGTAACACATAGAAAAAACCATTAGACCACCTCCTTAAAGTAAACCATTCAACTTAGAATCACTTCCTGAGTCGATTTAACGATTTTCGTCTGTCCGTCTTACCGTCTGTCTGTCCATGTAAACCTCGTAATCAAACTTCAGGTATCAATTTTAAATATAAAACAATTTTCTATTGGGTCAAAATATTGCGGCATTTTAATAGAATTCAGTACAAATATGTTCTATACAAAAATAAATCTTTGTGCCAAATTTTATGAAGATCGGCTCATAACTGAGCATTGCTTCCATATAAACCAATCTTCTGAAAATTACTTAAAACGTGCATATGTTCCATACATATGTTAATATAAAGTTAATATTTAACACAAATAAGTTTTTTTATAAGTAGAAACTACAGTGCCAATTTTTATGAGTATCGGTGCGTAATTTACCATAGCTCTCATATAAGGCCCATTTCCGAAAATCACCTTAAAATACAGAATCCCATATAAATGTTTCAAGTATCATCATAATAAGGAGTGCGATCGAAAAAATCTTAACACACGTTTTGCCTCATAACTTTTTTCGGAATCAATATTGAAAAATTAGTTTGATTTAGTTATCATGGAAAAATATATCAGTTATTATTTTTAATAACAGCCATATTGATTTGTCATGATTTTCATCAAAATTTGTGACGAAGAAGATTTACGTGCTACAATTTATTAAAAAAAAAAATTTTAAAAAAAAATCAAATAGGTCTTACAAATAATTGGCCACAGAATTAAATTTCCGCCGTCAAACTGTTACTAATATTATTAAACAGTATCAGGAGAATTTGACCATTGATATGAAACTTGGTTCGGAAAGAAAAAAAAGGACCACATTATACTGGGAAGGCCAGAAAATTGAAAGAAAGTAACACCAAACACATCTGGTAGAAAAGCAGCTCAGTTATCTAAAGCAAATGCAGAGTTGATAACATATAAAGTCCAAAAAGTTCCAAACAGGAATGCTGCAAAAAATTTAGAAGCCAAGAATAGGACACGGAAATTAAAACCAAATTTCATACAAAAATACTCAAGTTGTATAATTGACGAAGAAACGTATGTGCTGGCAGAATTTTCGCAGCTTTTGTGTTAAAATTTTTTAATGTTAATGCTCGAGGCAATGTCTAAGATAAGTTTAGAACCCAAAAACAGAAAAAATTTCTTACAAAATTCCTGGTATAACAAGCTTTTTTCAGTTGCGGCAAAACAGGAAAGTCATTTGTTACATTCGGCTCTTTACATAAAAAAATATACATCAAAGAATATTTGCAAAAAATACTTCTTTCCTTCATAATAGAGCACAAGGTGTTCAGACATTTTTGGCCCGATTTGGTATCATGACACTATGGTAAGAAAGCTCTGGAGTGGTACCAAAACAATAACATAGTTTTGCACCAAGGGAGGCCAATATTCAAAATTGTCCATATCTTAGACCAGTGGAGAGATATTAAGCTCTTGTCAAAAGTGAATTGAAGAGCACAAAAAAGGTGTCCCAAAATACCGAAGATTTTAAAAGAAGATGTGCACACTGTTTCAAAATAGTGACTGAATCAACTATTAAATCTCTAACGGAAGGGTTAACGAAACGGAAAAAATTCATTACATTTAATGCAAGCATGCATCGGTCCACAATTGGCCACAGGTCACATAAAACACCTTTCCCCAAATTTTGATGTACACACACAATAGTGTAGGGTAGAATATGCTTTTTTTCTCGTTTTTTTTTTTTTTAGTTTATTTAATTTATTAAAAATTTACAAAATTACAAAAAATTTTTTATGAAAAAAAAAATTTATTTTTATTAAAAATTTAATTTATTGATGATTTTTCTGTACTCCATACAATCCGACCAGTAGCTTAGGAGCTATAAATTTTTTACCAAAATTTGGCTGTTGACCCCACATTGTGCTACTGCAATCAAAAAAGTATCTATTGGGTAATTTGTCATGTGTTAAAATTTAAAATTAATTTTCCTTTATTTTAAGATAAAATTCGATACTTTTTTCAAAACAAACTCCAGGAACTTTAATCTAATAAATAAAACAACTAAATCTAAGAATAGTTTTTCTTAAACTTCACTACATCCAACCTAATAAACTATAATCCTCTTAGTGAATTACAACTTAAAACTTCAATAAAAATCCAAAGTATTATATCCGATTAAATTTAAATCAAGCATCACTTCAACAAATACACAAAATAATATTGACACTAGATCACAAAAAAAAGTACATTCGCTACACACTTTTTAGGGCCATACAACTAAAGACATAACTGTGTGTATGTAAGTGTATATGTATGTGTTTGTAACTAAATGCATTACGAAACAAATATAAAAACTTAAAACGACAACAACAAAAATAATGAATTCAAGATAAAACTCCAACAGGTATTAAACAACAACAGCAACCGAGCTACATTAAACATTGTGGTTTGGTTCGTATCTTTATACCACATAGTTAGTCCATAATGTTGTATAAGTAAATGTTGTTGTAAATAAAAGCACGTGTGTTAGTGAATGTATGTATTTATAAGCTACGACTAGGTTGTGTATTTGCAGTTAGGAATTTCGTATCTATTAATGCCTCAAGGTTCTAGCTGCATATAAAAAACTACAACAATAACAAACAACTATTTTTGCTCAAGTGTAGATACATGTTAAAATATTTTACAAGTAGGCCCATGATATAAGAAATTCAATCGTTAATTCTTATTTTTTTTTTTTTTTTTTTTTTTTTTTTGTAGTTGTTAGTGTGAGTGTTTAAGAATTTTCTTTTTTTAGTTTTTCTTATATGAATTTTTGCTTAGGATGATGTTGCATCAACCCAACAGTAACACATAACATTTGAAATCGCATCAATTTAAAGTCGATGCCAAGCAAAGTGCATTGATGCAGCATGATGAAATTAAAGTCAAGTTGTCCCTCCATAAGTACTTACGTATAAACATGTGTGTATACATGTATATATGATTCAAATGTATAAATGCATTCAGGCATATATGCTCGTATATGTTTATGCGAATATATAATGATTCTCTAGATAGATTTCCTATGCTATGCTATACTGTTTTAGTTTTAGTTTTCATTTTTGTGTTGTGTTCTGTTATTTTTTTCTAATGGACATACGGTATTAGCTTGTCCAGTTGATATCAACTTGTTGTGCAACAAAACAGCAAACAGCCAATAACACACCACAACAGATCATTGTCAAAATGCAACTGACGCTGATGAGGATCAACATCAATATCAGCTTAAACATCTGGCTGTTGTTTTGTTTTGTATTACGCTGCGCTGCATTGCGTTGCAACATTGACTTATTCCATAAGAAATTCTAAAAGAAAAATAAAAAAAAAAAAAAAACTATTACTGGAACCCTGTATGTGAATGGTGGGTAAAGGATGATTTTAGTTTGATGTTGTTGTTTTGGTACTATTTAAAACTAGTTCTAAGTTGTGTACTAAATCGAATTAATAATACATGCACCATTTACAACGAAAATTGTGAATAGTTTTCTTTTCAAGTGTAGAAATATTAATAAAAGATTTGACTTCTTATAATCCTTTATTATATAAAGAAAAAAAAGGTACCATCTGAAACATTGTTTCGTAATAAAAGTGCTCAATTTCTTAAAGCTATTAGGAAAAGTCTTGCAATGGTCCTCTTCAAACTGGGTCTATTTGAAGAGTGCGCATGTTCCTTAACATATTCTCAAGATTATTGGGGTTGTTCCTTTATTATTGGAGATTGAAAAATTACAGAAATTATAAAAATTTCCCACTGTGCAGTGGGAAATTTGGTAATAAATCTGTACCTCCTAAATTACTGGACAAATCAATTAAAATAAAATGTACAGGAAAGTTGTAGACTACCTAAGCTTTCACAAATCTAATCTTGTAGTCACCCTTTAATAATATGAGATAAGTTACTGTGTGTCAAAATTGAAGTTTAAAAAATGTTTCTCTTTTGCCTTTAGGCTTCTTTCTAGGGTTTACTTTTTAAGTCCTCAGGACAGCTTTTTTGATAAAAAAAATAAAAATAAAAATAAAAAAATAAAAAGAAATTTAAAAAATTAATCACGTTCCACCCAGAGATGTATATATTTTCTCTTAAAATTTATATTATTTTGTCTGCGGTCTTAAAATCAAATTTTTCTTCGTTTATTAGGATTATTTTCGCTAATCGTATCACTATTTGACAAGTGTTTCGATAATAAATTTGAAGTCATCTAGACTAATCTGGCCTTCGTTTTATGGAATTCGAAAAACCTTCCCAAATTTTGTTTATTTTAACAACAATATTTGAAAGTCTCTAGGGAACTGGTGTAAACCACTATCACCAAACAAAAACTAGACCCTACTAATATGTTTGACTCTTAAGGAATCTTTTATTCCATAGAATTAACTTTTCTACCAACTCTACGTTCCTTCCCTAAACTTGCGTTTTTTCAAATTTTTTCTTCACTTTTTTTTCTAAAGGAAATTGTTTATTCAACAACAGCATTTGCACGCCAAAAAAAAATAAATAAAAAATAAAACTTGTTCCCTTCCAGCTAATCTATTACAACAACATAAGCCTTGATATTTAAATTGTTTCTTTACTTTATTCTCTCTCTTGTACATTTTTTTTTTTATAATTTTAACAATCAAGTTCCTCCCGTTCATTGTCTTATGGCCACATTATAAATGTTGCATGCAATATTAATGATTTTTAAATTCAACCAGATAATATACAATTAGCTATTTCTTAACTGTTCTTTTCTTTTCAACTCGCTCCAGAGTATTATTTCATATTGTCTATTATTATTTTAAACACTTTTAACGTAAACTTTGTTAAAGTGTAAAATATTTTGGGGAAATTTTAAAATAAAGAAATTTAGAAAGTTCGCAAAATGATTTGTGGTGTTGATTTGCTTAACTAAAAGTGTGAGGGTGTTGTGCGAGTAATAAATATGATATATAAACTATTATTATAAGATTAAGTAATTTGCAGTACATGAACAGCAAGTGTAAAAATTTTTTTAAATGTAGAAATCAATGTAGAACAAATTTACTATCGCACCATGTGAAAGGAAGAAAAGGTCGGCTTTAAGTTTACGTACAGATAACACTAGTCGGAAAAATTCTATGACGTTTATTTAAAGACATGTCTAATATTTCCCATTAATAAGGGAACTCAATACGACTACATTGAGAACGGTTTATCAAATTCAGTTAATGAAACACCAAAAGATGTTGACCAAAATTGCAAATTTTTAAATTATTTGTTTATATGCTTAATAGTTTTACAATTATTTAAAAATTTTGGTTGCAAAATATTTTTTTCATGTAAAAGTTCTTTTCAAAAATTAAAACACTAAAGAGTTTAAGTTTGTTACTTGAGTAATGCAATGAATAAAATATCATTAACCCATTAATGCCCACTGTTACTTATATGTAACGCGACAATGTCTAAGTTTAAAAATATATTGTCACAAAACGGAATAATATAAACTACGATTTTGTTAAGAATTGTGTAAATTAATATTCGTCCTGCATCTTTTTTTCTTCACTTTCTCTACTGTTATTGCAGAAAAAAGTGATTTTGTAAAGTTCATTATTTGACAGCTTGCAAAAACTCGATTTTAACAGCAGGGGAATTGCAAAAAGGCTTGTTATTTGTATTCAACATATAACGAAAAAATTGTTTTGTATACTACAGGAAAAAATCAAATTTGTTTATTTAATTGTTTAAAAATATATAAGGCGTGTCCTATGAAAACTAGTTTTGCTTACACAACTCATGAGATTTATATAGAAAATATAAGGCCCAAAAATTATTGAGTAATGCCCACTGTTACGTATATGTAACGACTGTGTTTATAAAAAAACGACTTTTCAAAAAACCGGTTTGACGGTTAACCGAAAATTGGGTAAAATTAAAAAACCAGGTTTTCGGTTAACCGTCTACTAAAAAACCGGTTAAACCAGTTAACCGACATTTTAATAATTGCTTTAATTTGAAGCTTAATAAAAATATTTTTAGTTAAAAAAAGTGTTTTTCAACTTATTGGTTTAACCATGCACTAAATAATAATCAGTGCACTGCAGTGTTCTTTATAAATTGCGATTGATTTACATTGAAAATTTACAATACTTTTTTCAGCCTTTAGACTAGTTTTAATATAATTTATAAAAACAACTTTTATGGCAATTTTTAGCTTTTGAAGCTTAATAATTCATTTTTCTAGCATAAAAATAAAATAAAATTATTGAAATTTTTCAAAGATTTAGACCAAAAATATTATAATTTATATTCTCCGCGTTTAAAGTTTTTCTGTCAAGAAAACGTTTATATAATTTTTATAAAAATTAAAAAAAATTAAATTGAAAAAAGAATCTTTGATACCCTTCACCATACTACCATATTACCATCTTAGTATCTTATCGACATCATATTACCATATTACCGACAAATAATAAAATTTTCGCCTTAACGTATGCTTTCATATTTTCACATATATAAATCTAAATTTTATTCAAACTACGAAAATTTGAATATATAAAAAAACAATCATAGCAGGCTTTGCTTTTAAAAAATAAACAACAACAAAAATTCCATATTTATTTATTTTTTTTTTTATGTATGTATATACAAATTGGCTGCATATACAAAGAACAACAACAACACTGTTATTCATTATATGACTGCTGTTTCTAACTAAACTACTTGTCTATACAAAAAACAAAAAACGTCACTAATAGTCATTACAATGCTTAATATACATGTTTGTGGATGTATTTATGTATATTCTTAACAGATATGTTTTAGTTTTAAAAAATAAACAGCAACAATTCCATATCTATTTATTTTTGTACAGACTGCATATACAAAAAACAACAACAACACTGTTATTCATTATATGACTGCTGTTTCTAACTAAACTACTTGTCTATACAAAAAACAAAAAACGTCACTAATAGTCATTACAATGCTTAATATACATGTTTGTGTGTGTATTTATATTCTTAACAGATTTGTTTTTGGGCCATAACTCTGTTGATTATGAACGAATTTGGTTTATTAAAAAAAACGAAATTTTGTAAAAACATTTATGACTAATCTATATAAAAATAAAAATTTGTAGCTTGAACAAGGGCTTCAAAAATAAAAAATTCGTTTTCCCCGATATCTCAGTTACTACTGAACCGCTTTATTTCATTTTTTCAGAACAAAAATTCAGAAAATAATTTCCGAGCCCCCTTTAAAAATTCGAAGTACCTGGAATATGTGGAGGCTTCAAAAACTGAAAAACCGGTTCCAAAAACCGGTTTTTAAAGCATATCTCCGCCATTTATGAACCGATCCTGCTGATTCAAAAAAACCGAAATTTTATAAAAATATTTGTGACCGATCTGTATAAAAATAAAAATCTATAGCTTAAACCAGGGCTTCAAAAAATAAAAAATGCGTTTTGTCCGATATCTCAGTTATTATTGAACCGATTTATTTCATTTTTTCAGAACAAAAATTCAGAAAAAATGTCCGAGACTTCTTTGTAAAAACAAAGTCTCTAGAATATACAGAGGCTTCAGAAACTGGAAAACCGGTTCTAAAAACCGGTTTTTTTAACATATCTCCGCATTGTATGAACCGATCTTGCTGAAATCCAATAGCAAAATTCTCGAAAGCATTTCCGATCGTTTGACATATATATTATATATGTCAGTTATTGGTGGGCTTCATAAACGCCATTTCAACCGACACACGGACGGACGGACGGACATGCTCCAATAGTCATCGCTTCTTACAAGGATTCCGAAAACATAAACTTTTTTGCTCTCCGACGAAAATTGTGGAAATTACAAACGGAATGACAAACTTATATATACCCTTTACACCTGTGGTGAAGGGTATAAAAAGAAAACAAAAAATTTAATAAAAATATCTGCATAATATTGGAAACAGCGTTGCCATAACGGCATTTAAAGTGCAATTCTAGCACTTATTTTTCGGGTACTGCACCTTTTTGCGAAAAAAGGTGCTAGATGCTGTTTAGCACCTTTTTATACTTTTTTATAAATAAAATGAATTTTTTAGCATTAAAAGTGCATTTCTAGCATATATTTTTAGTTTTTGCACTTAAATTTTAATTTTGGATAAATGAAGCACAAAATAGCTAAAAATATCTTTGTATAATTTACCGATCAAATCTTTTTTTTTTTACAACTCCAAAACTAATAGTCTTAAGGTATGGTCAGACTAGTCAAAATGACGTAACTACTATAAAAATATTTTCTGACCTCCATTTTATTGGAAACATTTTTTACTAGTTATTATTCATAGTTGACATTTTACCAAATTTAGAACGATGCTGATTTCTTTTACAAAACATTTGCAATATCAAACAACTGAGAACAATTATTTGTAAAAGTAGTGGTTGCACAATTTTGGTCAAATATTTGACAAATGTGAACATAGTTTTAGGAAAATACCGATTATAAGGACAGCCTACGAAAAAATAAAAGAAGTAAACCCATTCTCACGAAAAAAAGTACCCGAAATGCAAAAAAAGCTCTTACATAGGGAATAAAATATTTTATCCAATACACGAATTAAAAAAAGCCTTTTAACCTAAAAACTCTAAGAGATGAACCCGATATTTTTTTTAAGCTAAATTTTATATTCCACACGCAAAGAAAAAATATGGTTCGGGTGACCATAAACTAAGAGCAACATACTATGATTGGAATATATGATCCCAGGTTACAATAAGTATATTTGTACATAATCATTACTCTGATTCCATTAAATCATTTTCTCATCATTTAATGATTCAGTTTAATCATATTTATAAATTTTTTTTATAATATTTCTTCCCATTTTATCAGATGTATAAACTATTTTATCATTTAATAATCCCATTTTATCATATATATAAACGAATTTTATCATTTAATAATCCCATTATATCATGTATATAAACCAATTTTATCATATAAATAATCCCCTTTTATCATATATATAATTCCATTTTATCATTTATATAATCCCATTTTATCATATATATAACCCCATTTTATCATATATATAATCCCATTTTATCATATACATAATCCCATTTTATCATATATATAATCCCATTTTATCATAATAATCCCATTTTATCATATATATAATCCCCGAGTAAAGCACATTTATTTGAAAATTTTATTTATTTATTAAAAATATTGAAAACATTTTTCATGTATAAAAATTTATTAATTTTTAATTATTAAATTATAAGTTATTAATAGTTTTTTATATAATATTTATAATCTACATATTAATTTTTAACATATAATTACATATTCATTTTTTAAATATTATTAACAATTTTCTATGTTGTTTTTTAATATTTACATAAGAATTTAATTCAACAGTTTTAAGTTCCTGGTTTGGAATACATATTTTCATATTGAAGGTGTGAAATAATCTGTAACAGTAATAACATTAATTCCATACTGTTAAATACGAACAAATTTTAAATGAGCCGTGCTTACGAAATAAATTTTTAATAACACTCAAGACATTTTTTTTACTTATTTTCTTATTTTGTGGTTTTGTTTCACAATTTTTATAATTTTTTAAACTTAGAACACAAAAAATTTAATACTTTTCCGAAAACACAAAGCTATACCGTTTGCCTTCTAACAAACTACTGAACTTATACACAAAAATGTGTATTCGATAGTTATACAGAAGATAAATATGATTAACGATAAAAATTTAATAATTGTGTGAAATCAAATTATAGTCAAAAACAAATATTTTATATTTAAGGAAAACATAAACATATTCAGAAACAAACATTCAACAGTTGCGCATAAAAATACAATAGTTGTGTGAAATCAAATTATAGTCCAAAACAAATATTTTATATTTGAGGAAAACATAAACATTTTCAAATACAAACATTCAACAGTTGTGCAAAACAAAATGTGACAAAATGTGACAAATAAAAATATTGGCTAAATGGTTGTAGAATTAACTAAATTTGTAAAATTAGTTTAATGATTGTAGAATTAACTAAATAATTGTAGAATTGACTAAATGGTTGTATTTATTCATAAATATGATTTCATATAAACATATTTAAATACATATTATAATTCAGTGAACCATATTAAAATTTTGATTGTGAGTAATCATTAAATGATTAAACAGAATCATAAACGTTGCTATCATGAACACAGTATATTTAAATCAACGAGAAAACGGTTATATAATCATTGAATAGTTGTGGTGATCATACTGTAACCATGTTTTTTCTCTGCGTGCAGTTCTTCATGCTCAGTGCTTATATTTCTATAAATTAATAGAGGTTTTCATTCAAACACATAAATGCCTCGTAAAGCTCATAAATATGATAAATATACATATGATAAAATTTGTCAAACTTTGTTTGAAAAATTATTTACACAACTTATAAATGTTTACTCTTCAATTTCAATGTGTAAACGAATTCGTAAACTTTTATATGTGAAAAGTCATATTGAAAAAAGAAAATTTTATTAATTTTAAATTTTTTATATTCAAATGGATAAAAAAAACAAACCATAAGAATAAAAAAGGTTGGATGGAAACTTATTTTATTTGCTAAAATATCCGAAAAATTAATAAGAGAATACCAATTATTTACAAGGGGCGTTCATGCAACATGTAAGTAATACGTATAAATTTACGAGTTGTGTAGATTTATCTGGTTGAATGAAAACCCTTGATGTTCTTATTTTAAAAAAAAATATTTTATACATTTTTCAATAAGACGTTTACTGTGTTCCAAAATATAATGTGAATACGTTAATAAGTATGAAGATGGAAGTTATTCTGAATTGATATGTTACTTTGGAATTAAGAATATAACCAATATAATGTGCGTAAACCTTAGAAATTAAAAAAAAATATATTAAAATAGTGAATATATGCATAAATAACAAAAATGTTTATTCTAATTACTTTATTTAATATTTAGCACTTTTTTCTAAAGAATTGCACTTTTTAACAATCATTTAGCACTTATTTTTACTAAATTGCACTTTTTTAATAGCCATTTAGCACTTTTTCTCAGAGAAGTTCTGGCAACACTGATTGGAAAGTTTATTAACATTTTTTCTGCTAAAAAGAGATTTGTTTTTAATTCATAGATTACTTATCATTTTAAAGTATATTTTCTACACTTATCTAGTTCTACTTTTGAAGTCCTTATTCCTATTATCGTACATAAAATCTCATTTTTCTCTAAAGCTAGTAGGTGTAATGTTACATATTTCCTTATTGTGGAAAATTTCATTCGCATGAAATTTAAATTTTTGTAAATGAAATGCTTAATTATCTATCTGATTAATTATATTTACAATTTTAAAAAATATTTAACTTCCCACAAGTAATTATGCATATCTATAACTTGCTAACACAAACATCTATCATTTTTAGTAGTTTGAAAATATTTTCTTATATTTTAAATTCAGAAAAAAGCAACTAAAGGACGAAATTTAGTGATATTTTTAGCAAATTTTTGAAACCGGTTAACCGACACAAAAAAACCGGGTAAACCGGTTAACCGAAATTGAATATTTCAAATTAACCGGTTCGCAAATAACCGAAATTTGAAGAAAAACCCGGTTTTTCGGTTAACCGGTTTATAAACACTAGTAACGACTTATCACTTTCTTACTAAAGCAAATATAGACAATTTTCTAACGTCAATACAAAATCGATATTTTAAAATTTTTATTAGCTTATAAAGAGCAATAACTTGAAGTTAATTTTTGTCTACATCTTTTGAAGTTTTATTTATCCAAAATTGACAAACTGTTCTCAAGTTATATTAATATGTCTGCCTAAAATGGGGAAAAAAAAAAAAGCTGATTTGTGTTCAGCACGATAGGAAAAAGTGTAATCTCCATGTCAAAACGGACAGCAATCAGACTTGAGATCTTCGGTGTCTATGAAATTATTTGGAGACTCATTAAGTTTAGAAGTTATGGACTAAAATAAAATCTATTTATTTATAACTTCTGAACTATACAGAATAAAATCTTAGTTTTTATATCATTTTAAAGATAAAGATATTGCCTTTAAAATGATATATAGTGAATTGATTTAATTCCAAAGTTCTAAAGTCGAAATAAAATTATAAAAATTAAACCTTTATATCTTAATATATTAAAAATATTTATAAAATTCTTAAAAAATTATATAATGTTAACACAACTCTTGTCCATACCCGTGCAAAATTTCATATTGGACACTCCTTTAGTTTAGAAATTATGTAATAAAATATAAACTAAAGACAAATTTTATATATAAAATTTCATTTAAAACTTTACATACAAATAACAGCTTTTTGCCAAATTTTGCTTCATAACTCCTTAACCAAAAGAGAGTCCAACTTAAGTTTTTTCTCGAGTATAGAATGGATTTAAATTAGGAACATAAAATTTTTTTATAGAATTTCAAAATAACGTTTTATGAGATATTCAGCTTTGATCTTTGACCTTCGAACTTTCGAAGTAATTAAATTTTATATAAGTCATCTTAAAGTCAATCAGCCGTATTCAAAAAATTTTATGTAGGTTTGATAACGAGTTACTAACTTTTTCTTATGATAATTTACATACAAAAAGTTAGTAACTCGTTATAAGGCATTTTAAAATGTTATATTTTTGGACCAGAAAGGGTCTTCGGTCTGAAAGTTTGTAGTTTGTTCAAAACTTACAATAGGTAATAACTGTAGCGAATTTCATTGAAATCGGACATATCAAATCCGAAAATGACAACTTTTTGTTCGCTTTGACATGGAATTACTCCATTGTGAAAAAAAATGATCAAAATTACTTTTTCTCCATTCTATAAGTTTTCTTTTCCTTCTTGAAAAAACATTTTAGGTTTTCTAGTGGAAGTACACTCCTTAATCTAATAATATCTAATTTTATATAAGTTGATAATTTTAAAATGATAATTTATCTCTTTAAAGAAGAAAAAAGGCGATAGAGACAGACGAATATCATACAATCGACTCAGCAAGTTATTCTAAGCCGATTGGTATACATTTATTTGAGTATTTGACCAATTCTTTTGGGTGTTACGAACATCACACAATGCACGGTGGTAAATACCGGCCAAAAATACCGAAAACTAATGACTGATTTTTTTGATTGCATTTTAAAGCCAACACTTCAGATAATGTGATTCAAAATGTTTTTATACCATTCACCACAGGTGTAAAGGGTATATATAAGTTTGTCATTCCGTTTGTAATTTCCACAATTTTCGTCGGAGAGCAAAAAAGTTGACATTTTCGGGATCCTTGTAAGAAATGATGACGATAGGACCATGTCCGTCCGTCCGTCCGTCCGTGTGTCGGTTGAAATGGCGTTTATGAAGCCCACCGATAACTGACATATATAATATATATGTCAAACGATCGGAAATGCTTTCGAGAATTTTGCTATTGGAATTCAGCAAGATCGGTTCATACAATGCGGAGATATGTTAAAAAAACCGGTTTTTAGAACCGGTTTTCCAGTTTCTGAAGCCTCTGTATATACTAGAGACTTCGTTTTTACAAAGAAGTCTCGGACATTTTTTTCTGAATTTTTGTTCTGAAAAAATGAAATAAATCGGTTCAATAATAACTGAGATATCGGACAAAACGCATTTTTTATTTTTTGAAGCCCTGGTTTAAGCTATAGATTTTTATTTTTATACAGATCGGTCACAAATATTTTTATAAAATTTCGGTTTTTTTTAATCAGCAGGATCGGTTTATAAATGGCGGAGATATGCTTTAAAAACCGGTTTTTGAAACCGGTTTTTCAGTTTCTGAAGCCTCTACATATACCAGGTACTTCGAATTTTAAAAGGGGGCTCGGAAATTATTTTCTGAATTTTTGTTCTGAAAAATGAAATAAATTGGTTCAGTAATAACTGAGATATCGGGGAAAACGATTTTTTTATTTTTGAAGCCCTTGTTCAAGCTACAGATTTTTATTTTTATATAGATCAGTCATAAATGTTTTTACAAAATTATTAGTGACGTTTTTGCCTATAAGACAAGTAGTTTAGTTAGCAACAGAAGTAATATAATGAATAACAGTGTTGTTGTTGTTCTTTGTATATGCAGCCAGTTTGTATATACACACATAAAAAAATAAATAAATATGGAATTGTTGTTGTTTATTTTTTAAAAGCAAAGCCTGCTATGATTGTTTTTTTTTTATATATATATTCAAATTTTCGTAGTTTGAAAAAAAATTTAGATTTATATATGTGAAAATATGAAAGCATACGTTAAGGCGAAAATTTTATTATTTGTCGGTAATATGGTAATATGATGTCGATAAGATAGTAAGATGGTAATATGGTAATATGGTGAAGGGTATCAAAGATTCGGCACAGTCGAATCTTTTTTCAATTTCATTTTTTTTTTTTTTTATTTTTGCATCTTAGACATGTAGTTTGGAAGTAATAATGTCGTAAATTGGAATATTTTTCACTAATGTCATGAATTTCTGCCACATATATATATGTTTATAAAAATTTGCAACATTTTTTAAGAATATTCGTTTATTGTCAATCTTTTGGTCTACAATAATGGTCATAAAATTATATTTATTTAGAAAAGTTGGTTACTTTTATCATTACAAAAATTTTAAACAAAAACTTTGATGGACCATACATTTTTTTCAATAGGTTTCAGAGGTTGATTTTAAACAAAATGGTATACTCCTAAGTACATATCATGGGTTAATATAAATAAAATTCAGCTGCTACTACCTGCTACCCTTCTTACCACAACATTTCTAGTAACTACTTGTTATGAGGAAATTTTTAATATACTTATTTAGGGTTTAACACATTTAGAAAATTAATTATGTAGTATTAATAACGATATAATTGGTAGATGATCGAAAAAAAAAAAAAATATATATATATATATATATATATATATATATATATATATATATATATATATATATATATATATATATATATATATATATATATATTTATATATATGTAGGAACTGGAGGGGAAAGATGGGAGGATCACCGAGGTTTTGCTGGACAGAGACGTTAGTTTAGAGTTTTAAGGGTTGGGCTTAAGCAGGACGGGATAAGACGGAATGGGAACGTGGGTATAAAAGACCGACAAGTTTGGACGAACGGGGAGAGTTACTCAGTGTGAGTTGAGCTGAGTTGAAGTAGCTTAACACAAAAGGAGTTTGTGTTAATGCTAAGGTATTTTTAAGTTGTTGTAAATATTGTGTAAATAAATGTAAATATTAAATTTGAATTCGTGTGTGTATATAATTTAAAATATAGAAGAGTTAGAGTGTGACAGAGAGAAGTCACAAAACCCTAAAGTGTTCATCAAAACGCTTTTAAGGATCTACATATATAATATATATATAATATATATATATATATATATATATATATATATATATATATATATATATATATATATATATATATAATATATATATATATATATAATATATATATATATATATATATATATATATATAATATATATATATATATATATATATATATATATATATATATATATATATATATATATATATATATATATATATATTAGTGTTAATAATTTTAAAGTTGATTCTTGAAAATATTGAGCAAATAAAATAAAGTTAGAAAACCTGTAATTTACTTGTTCTCAAATGTGGATCGTTCTAACAAAGTTGGACAACTAATTTATCTATTTCGCGTAATTTTTAAAGCAAAATTATATAGTTTATCAATTTATCTTAATAATTTTAGTGAAAACGTATATGTATATAACTTATTTAATAATAATAGGCTTATTAAACATTTTTGAATTTTAGAAAATTTCTCAAAAATAATCACCTATATATATTTTTATACTTAACCGATTTTTACGAAGCATTTATTATTGTACAATTTATAAATATATCTTACGCTTAAGCTAGTGTTATGTAGAATTTGAAAAGTGGTAGTTTATCTTATTCCTTAATTTAAGGACAAATATATCTATATTATGTCCAAATTTAAAAAAATATATATATTTCGCAAACCACGTAATAAAATTATCTGAAATTTTGTATCAGTCTTAGTTTTGATGAGCATAATGAAATTCGAAAGAGCTGAGGCAGCTTGTTGGTTTAAAATGGAATGACTCAAATGTTTTAATCATGTCAAAGTGTTAAAAGTCAAAATTAATAATAATAATAATAAAAAATATTCCTAAAAACTTTACAATTTTACCTTTTTTTTTTTTTTGTTACAACCTGTAAATTTTCAACTTTGACAAAAATTTTAAACAACCCACTTTATTACTCTTATAAATAGCTAATAAAATTCTTAGCTAAGAAAATAAAATTTACCCTCCCAAAAAAAAAAAAAATTCATGACCAAAATTTTATTACCAACTTAATTTTTGTCTTTTTTTGGGAAAAATGTTCATGTAACTTGTTGTTTTTTTTATATTTTGCTGACCAACAACAATTTTCCACTTGACTAAGAATTAAATAATTTCGTATATGGAGCTCCTGCTGTTACTGTTTTTTTTTTTTTTTTTTTTTAAGGAAAAGAACAGAAAAATAACTGCAAACACTGGACACCAGTAAAAGATATTCATAGTAATGGTACTAAAATAAAGTGCCTACTAACGCAAGTGCAATCATAAAAAATAAAAATAAAAAATACAACAAGAGAATACTGTTGCTTGCAACAATTGCAACAACTACGTAATACAATAAAAAAAGAAGAAACAACATAAAAATATCTTGATTTTAATCTTAATAGAAAACCGTTGTTTAGCCGGTTTATTTAAACTAAAGGAACACAACAAAATTCATTTTAAACCTTTAACTAAACTATAAACTTACAGGAGATATAACTGCAATAGCAACAAAAACAACTTGCCACATAAAAATAGAAGACAAAAAAAAAAAAAAACTACTAAAATTTTTGCATTTTTAAGTTAACAATTCCTCTAACAGCATCTACTTGCAACATCAGCACAATACCAAAAGACAGTTTGGTAGGTGAACAATAAAAACAACAACAAAAAATAGTAACATGAATACTAATAAATAGGAGTATAGATGTATAAATAAGTATCAAACCTAAAACATCTACATACTAAGTTCGTCCGTCCATCCATGCGTCCGTTTACAGGGTTTAAGAGACGACAATAATACTGTGAATAGTTATAAAATGAAGCAAAGGTTGTTAAAGTTAAAGTACTACATTCATATTGGAGCCAGTTAGTTAGCTCCCTGTGAAGTAACGCATGTTACCTAAAGTCTTGTAGAAACTTAAGCTAAAAAAATCGAAGAAAAAAAAACTGAAATAATTCAAGCCTATTTCAGTCAAATAACCCCAAAATAGCCAACAAGCCAGTTCAACCAATCAGCCAAACAACTGACCAACTAGTCAACCAACCAGCAACATTTTTTTTCTACGCAAAATAATCTAAGGAAGAAAAAAAATCTTATACGAGTAGTAAAAGTAGCAGTTTGTTGCAAGTTCCTCATCATTTGTTATGTAACATTATAGGAAAGAGTTTGAGTGCATATGTGTGTGCGTGTTCGTGTGTCTGTCTGTGCTTTAAGGTACATTGAACGATGTAATCCTTAAACAAGGTACCTTCTTCTTCATCATCATCATCACAGTCATAGTCATCTTGCCCATTTACTTCAACTTTTTTTTTATATAAGAGGTGCGTTTAGAAAAGTGTGGTAACCAAATAAGACAACCAAAACTTTGACAAATAAATTTTTTATTTCAGCTAAACAAAATTAAAATACAATCTTCTTTATTAAAATACAACACATTTCAAAATAAACTTAAATTATCAAACAGTCCTCGTATCCTTATGTTAACCAACCAAAGGTATAGGTATTTCAATGACCATTTGTTGCACATATCCTACCTCTGCTCATCAGTAGGTTTCATCCTCAATTCAATGAAATAACAGCAGCTCCATCAGCAACCCGCTATGTTAAAGTTAAAGAAGTCTTAGCAAAGAAAAAAAAAAAACGCCACACCAAATAAAATAGTCAACCTTACCAAGTTGCAACATACGTAAAATATTCGTACTTACGTATGAATGCACACATATTTACACACACATACACTCACTCTTTTACTCACAAGGTTTTATGCATAAAATGACTAAGTGGACAAACCAGATATTGATAACGGCTTATTGTTGGTAACAACGTTTTAACAAAAGTTCTGTTACTTTGAAATTAAATAGTAAAAAGGAAGAAGGCTGTGCATCAAGAACACACATAAACAAACACATGTACATAAATTGCCACACACACACTCACACACATGCACATACAGCGAAAGAGTCACATTCATCTATAGTTATCATCATGCAGAGGCGATTTTTTTTATTATTGTTGTTGCTATTATTTATCCCATTCTGTTTTTTTTTTTTTTTTTGGTTTGGTATGATGCAAGTGTCTTCTTGTGCAGCATCGTTGTTGCATTATTATCATCTTTTGCTAACAGCTTAAGCAATATTCTACCATTAGCTTTACCTATTATGACTTAAAGTGACCAACTTAAATACTGAAAAAATATATATTTTTTTTCTTTTTTAGTCTAAGTATAAGAAAATAATCAAAGCATACGATGGGATAGTTTGAGTGCAAAACGTAGTCTAAGGTATTAGCCTAAAAACAATACAGGACCGAGTATAAGACTGTAGTCGAAGTATACTTCTACTTCGGTCTTATATAAGAGACCGAATTACATAGCTAGAGTATAAAACATTGGTATACGTATAAGACCAAATGAGAAAAAAGATACTGTCGGTCAAGCCCGACCATATAATACCCTACACCAACGATTCTCAAATGGGGGTCCGCGACCCATAAGGGGTCCACAAGCGCATTCATGGGGGGTCGCGAAGTCATCTTGAGAAATATTTTTGAACACAAAATTTTTTAATGTAATTAATTATAATTTAGAAATGAATGCTTTAAACTATTATGAAATGAAATTAATCACAATAGCAAAGATTTTTTTATAAAATGAGATCTTTTGAGAATTAACTAGCATCAGCTGCAAGAAAACCAATGAAGGATCTCGTGCTTTGCTTCGATATGATAATGGTGCGGTGCGACTTCTTAATGCTGAGTGATCAAAACTTTTGTTATTCAGAGAAATTTTCGGGCTATAAAAATAAAAACTGTTTAAAAGACTTTATGATCTGAAGACAGAGCAATTCTTTTAATATGAATATTGATATTTGATATTCCATATTTATGTATTTCAAAAGGTGTTAAATGAATAACTCATGAAATAAATTTTATTTTGATTTCAAGCTATTCTAGTAGAAACACAGAAAAGTTTATCCATTTGTTGGGCCCGAAGCCCTAAAGCCATTAGGACAATTTTCATTAACATACATTTTAATGTGAAACTATCTATCGAAGCAAGATCATGTCAGAACTCCTGCCCCACACTATTGTGTACATAAACATTTATATGAAGTTATTCACTTTTGGGTTATTCCTGAAAGAAGACCATATATGGGAGCTATGGTAAATTATGGATCGATTTTTGGCATATTTTTTAAACTTACATACAGATTTAAACTTACATGGAACTTATATGTGCCAAATTTCATTAAAATATTGCCATGTTTAAGGGATTTATGATCGTTAAACCCATGTCCGGGAGGACATTTGTATGGATGCTAGGTGAAATAATGGACCGATCATAACTAATTTTAACAGGTTTTGACATTAGATAGTAAGAAACCTGTGTACCAAATATCATTAATATTTGTTTAAAATTGCGACCTGTAGTTTGATTACAATGTTTATATGGACAGACTGACAGAAAAACAATCAAACAGACAGACATCGACAAATCGACTCAGAAAGTTATTCTAAGCCGATTGGTATAAATTAAGGCGACCTGCAATATGATTATAGTGTTTACATGGACGGACGTCGTTAAATCGACTCAGAAAGTGTTTTTAAGCCGATTGGTAATTAAGGTAGGTCTAAGACCAATATTTTTGAATGTAGGGTATAATTATATATATAAGATCAGACTACTGTCTGAGTATAATACAATTATTTGAGTATAGGACAAACATGACACTGTGGTAAGATTATATGAAAGTAGTTGAAATATTAAATGATGGCCTGAGTATATACAATACATACTTTAAGAGGAGTTAGTCCAAATATAGGAAATTCCTAGAAATCAAAAATATCCTGCATTTAAAAAATAAAAAAAAAATCTTTTTATAGGAAATCATTGATAAAAGTTTGATATTTATATAAATTATGAACAGTTTTTTCTTTAATAGAAAATATTTCATAAATCTTGTTTTCTTAAACGAGGTACACACATAACAATATTTCTTGCCGTTATTCTGAGCTTATAGGAGTAGAGGCGAAGGGAACAGTCAGAATTGCGGCAAGAAAAATTGTTGTGTGTTAACTCTGGATAAGAAAATTTGTAAAAAAATTTCAAATTATAGATAAATATTTATTTTATAGGGAATTATTGAATAAATAAATCAATAAATTTTATTTCTATAAAAAATTGTAAATAAAATTCCTTTTTATAAGAAACTTCGATAAATTTTCTTTGCTTTTGAAAACTTTTCCCTTTTTTTATAACAAATGTTCGATAATTTTTTTTTTTTTATACCCGCCATCACAAAAAATGGGGGGTATATTGATTTTGTCATTCCGTGTGTAACATGTCTAAAGAATCATATAAGACGCCATAAAGTATATATTTTCTGTGTCCTGGTTAGATTCTAAGTCGATTTAGCTATGTCCGTCTGTCTGTCTGATAAGGCTCGATCGGGACAACCTAGGGCACGAAATTCGGATCAAATATTTATCTTATATAAGGTTAGTTTGGTATTGAAAATGGGAAAAATCGGTTAATAATCAAAAAATTTATGGGCTAAATACTAGAAACACAGGGTGGCCTACATACTTACATACTTTTCTGCTGATATCTCTTAAACAGAAGCATGTACGTCAATTTTGTACAGATAGTTCGAGGGTCGATATAAACTTGAAAACCAAAAAAGAGCGTGGTCCGCCCACTTTACCACCCACCTCCCATATAAGGTGAAACGTCAACGATATACAAATAGTTCAAGGACCAATGTAAAATCGGAAACAAAAAATGGGCGTGGTCCGCCCACTTTACCGCCAACCTCCCATATAAGGTGAAACGTCAACGATATACAAATAGTTCAAGGACCAATGTAAAATCGGAAACAAAAAATAGGCGTGGTCCGCCCACTTTTTTGTAGGAAATTTTCAGAAGAAAATTATATGTACAGAAAATTTTTATTGAAATTTCTTTTTATAGGAAATTTTTTATAAAATTTGTTTATTGCAAATTTCCAATAAAATTTCTTTACAGGAAATTTTTCAAAAAACTTTTTTTATAGAAAATTTTCAATAAATTTTTTTTATAACAAATTTTCAATGAAACTTTTTACAGGAAATTTAAAAAACGTACAGGAAATTTTCGATAATTTTTCCTTTTATAGGAAATTTCTATTTTATAGACAAGTTTTCTATAGATTTTTTTATAGAAAATTTTTAACAAATTTAGGAAATTTTTTATATTTGTTTTTATGTGGGAAATTTTTAATAAATTTTCCTTTTATAGAAAATTTGCAATACATTTTTTAGATAATGTTCGATAAATTGTCTTTTATAGAAAATTTTTATTAAATTTTTTGTTATAAAAAATGTTCAATAAATTATCTTTTATAGAAAATTTTCAATTAATTTTCTTTTATAAAATACTTTCAATAAATGTTTATTTATAGAAAATGTTCAATAAAATTTCTTTTAGAGAAAATTTTCAATAAATTTTATTTTATAGTATATAAAGTTTATTTTTATTTATAGAAAATAATTTTTATTTTTATAGAAAACTAACTTAACCCGATGAGCTTCGCTCCTCTCGGCCTATCCGTTCTATTCAAATTTGATATGAAAATTATTTATAAAAATTTTTAAAACCATCAGTAAATCACTCTTTCAGATATGCAAAAATATATATATATATTTTTTTTTTTTCTTTATATGGAAGCTACTCTTCCCGCTAGTCCTATACATCCTATTTTAATTTGCTAAATGCAATATGATAAAAAGATTGTTTCTACAAAATTTTAGAGCTCGCACTATAATAGTTATTTGGATAAACCATTAAGAATATTTGCTTTGTATGGGGGGTACAATTTCCCCTGGTCCTACCCTTTTCATTTGAATCTAAACCTATGAAGGTTTTTGAGAAAGTTGCTCTTTTAAAGCTTTTGCTGCAGTAGTTCCTAAGATATATGATATTTAATATTTTACTTGCATAGGGGACACCATTTCCCCTGTTCCTATCCGTGTCATATTCATTATGAATTTGGTAGTTGTTGAGCGAGATATTCCCGTAAAATTTTAAAACCTTTGCTATAACAGTATTTAAGTTATCGGATAATTTGTATTTTCTTCGTATGGGGGCTATCACTCCCCCTAAGTCTACCTACCCCATTTTCATCTGAATTATGTAAACTGATAATAAAGTTATTTCTCCATAGTTCTGGAAATATGTGATAATAAATATCTACTTTTGTATGGGGCTAGCATTCCCCTTGCTCTTATCGACAAATAAAGTAGCATTTTTTACTTTGGGGTATTAAAGGATAATACTATTTCAAAAGAATCGGTCCAACGAAATAATCTTTCATATCTTCTTTTATATTCATATAAATTCCATAAATAATTTCCTTTTAATAAAAAATTTTTAACGAATCTTCTGGCCTCCTTTTCTGCTCCCAGTAACTTTTATTTATTTTCTTTTTTTTTCTTAACGCAATATCAGCTTGAACACAGCAAACAAAAAAAAAAAAAAAAAACACACACACATATTTTTGTTCATGTTTAGTTCAGTTAGGTTCCTGATTCTAATGAACTGATCATCGTCATCATCATCAGCTACAGCAGCACTAACAATTGCAACATAAACATTATGGTCGCCTTGATCATGTGGAGGGACAACAACGCTTAGTTTTTCCAACTTTTTTTTCTTATTTCCCTATTTTTTTATATGAAGCTACTAAAAGTGCAGTAATTTTAAGATGCTGTTCTTTTTATTGTATGTTTAAATATTCCTGTTTTTTTATAAATATATTTTCCTTAACATTTTTGTAGCTGTTGTTGTTGTTGCTGCAATAGCTGTTGTCTTTCAAAAAAAAAAATAAAATAAAATAAAAATATCTGCGTTGTAAATCGTAGGTATATTTTTAATGTGCTAGAGCGCACAGGTGGTGTTAGATTCAGGTGTACTCGCATTATAGTCAACTAACTATATTCAAAAGTTAACTAAACTTCAAGCAGCCAACTAAACTTAAGCTTTTAACTTTAGCTCTTAGCTTTGGCTAACTAACTAACGAACGAACATAGAAAACAATCTATCTAGGTATCTGTGTTTGTATCTGTAGTAAGTAACATAACATACCATACCATACCTTTTTCTGTAACCAAATTGGTATTCGGTTTAAATCCAGTTTTTTCCGTTCGCATTTATTGTATTTTTTCTATTATTTATATGAGTATGTTGGAATATGTTCGAATATGTGGCAATTATTTCTCTTCCTCCTCATCAAAAAGGTGTAACTGGAAAAAAATAAAAATAAAATGTTTTATATAAAAATAAGAAATATTTATACTGTACTTAAGATCGCACTTGTAGTCAAGACAAGTACTTGGAACCTGTATCAAAACTCTAATATAATTCAAATTGTTACACTGTTGAGCGGAATATAATTATAAGGATGAAGGAAGAGGAAAATTAGATTCAAGGTTTGAGTATTAGACAGAAGTTTGAGTATTAGACAGAAGTCTGAGTATAAGACAGAAGTCTGAGTATAAGACAGAAGTCTTAGTATTAGAAAGAAGTCTGAGTATAAGACAGAAATCTAAGTATAAGATGGAAATCCAAGTTTTAGACAGAAGTTTGAGTATAGGACAGTAGTCTGAGTATAAGACAGAAGTCTGAGTATTAGACTGAAATTTGAGTATTAGATAGAAGTATGAGTATAAGACAAAAGTCTGAGTATAAGACTGAAGTCTAAGTATAAGACAGAAGTCGGAGTGTAAGACAGAAGTCTGAGTATTAGACAGAAGTCTAAGTATAAGACAGAAGTCTGAGCATTAGACAGAAGTCTAAGTATAAGACATAATTCTAAGTATAAGACATAAGTCTGAGTATAAGACAGAAGTCTGAGTTTAAGACAAAAATCTAAGTATTAGACAGAAGTCTGAGTATTAAAAACAAGTCTGAGTATAAAACAGAAATCTGAGTATAAGACAGAAATCCAAGTATTAGACAGGAGTTTGAGTATAAGACAGAAATCTAAGTATAAGACTGAAGTCTAAGTATAAGACAGAAGTGTGAGTATAAGACTGAAGTCTGAGTATAAGACAGAAGTCTGAGTATTAGATAGAAGTCTGAGTATAACACACAAGTCTGAGTATAAGACTGAAGTCTAAGTATGGACAGAAGTTGAAGTATAAAACAGAAGTATAAGTATAAAACACAATTCTAAGTATAAGACATAAGTCTGAGAATAAGACAGAAGTCTGAGTATAAAACAGAAGTCTGAGTATAAGACAGAAATAAAATACATAAGTCTGAGTATAAGACTGAAGTCTGAGTAGTAGACATAATTCTAAGGATAAGAAAAGAGTTTGAGTATAAAACAGAATTCTTAGTATAAGACAGACATTTAAGCATATGATATAAATCTAAGTATAAGACAGAAAGCTGAGTTTAAGACAAAATTCTAAGTCTGACGATAAGACAGAAATTCGAGTATAAGATTTATGTTGAAGTTCAAAACAGGGGTCTGAGTGTAAGACAGACGTTTGAGTATAAGACAGAAATTTATGTATAAGGCATATGAGGCAGAAGTTTGAGTAAAATATTTTCTACATAAATCAAACCATTATCCCTGTTACCCAGTGTAATCAAACTGGATAAAAACCTTCTTTTTTTTTTTCTTGTTCCTTAATTTAATAATATATGGAAAACTATTCGCATATTTATGTATGTATGTGTGTGTTCTTTTATAATATAAATGTGTTAGAATGGGAGTGTTTATTAGTATGTGTGTGTATAAAAATAATTTATATGGGATCTCACCTTTTTTTTAAATCATTAAACCAAGAAAAAGGTTAATGTCCATCTAGTGCATCTCTTTGGCCATATTATATAACGATAACAAAAACAACAACATGGGGTATTACTACGTTTTGTATTAAATTAGTTAAAAGCTTAATTGCCATATTCACGAAAAAGTATCATCGTCATCATCATCATCACCACCAACTGTATCAACTTTATATGCCACACAAAACCAAACACAACAAAAAAAAAAAAAATAGGAATAGACGGACAATCAACATTTAAACACAGAGAAAAATAATTATTTTTTGGTCAAAAACTTTTTTTTATCCACTGGATGTTTTTTTAAATTACCAGTTAACTTTACCAATGTATACAAGGAGACAGACACACATGCATATGTAGATAACAGAAAAAAAAACCTTAATGTTAAACCTAAACAATTCAACACAAACACAGTTAACTTTAGCAATCGTATTTCTTTTTTTATTTACACATACCTATGTACATACATATGTATGTGTGTATCTATGAATACGTGTTTTTGTATCTAGCTATGTTTTAATTGTAATTGCTAGTTTCTATAGTTGTTTTTGTTGTTAGTATTACTTTCAGTTTAATTGTATGAAATCAATTTAATTTCAATTAATTGTACATTTTTAATTTACATATACAGTTACAGGTATATTAAATTTTTTTTTTTGTTTTAATATGTGTGAGTCTGTGAAAAATTTTATATCTGTGTGTTTAGAGGTTAATTATATTAAACATTTATTTAGTAACTTAAATCAAACATTAAACGTTATTTTTCTTAGTTTTTATAATTAGAAATTGTCAATTAAATGGTTTTGGGTGTAGGTTTAATGTCATTTAATTGAAATTATTATGATTAATTGGAAAATGATATTTAGATTATTAATTGAATTAAGTAAATTGGTAGCAACATTAAAGGAATTGTATGAAAATTCTTATATATTAAATGGTAACAAAAGTATTTAATTTGGAAAAATATTTGAATTTATAAAGTTAAGTAAGTATAGGGATGTATGTAACATACGTATAAGACAATTATATTTTTAGCTGAGTATAAGACAAAAATCTGAATATAAAATAGAAATCTGAATAGAAGACAGAAATCTGTGAAAAAAATAGAGAGAAGCCTCAGTACGAGACAGAAATCTGAGTATAAGAAAGAAATCAGAGTATAAAACAGAATATGTGTATAGAAGCATCAGTATGAGACATAAATCTGAGTATAATACAGAAATCTGATTATAAGACCGAAATCTGATTACTACACAAAAGTCTGAGTATAAGACAAATGTCTGAGTAGATGACAGAAATCTGAATAAAAGACAGAAATCTGAATATAAGATAGAATTTTTAGTGTAAAATAGACGTTGGAGTATAAAACTGAGGTCTTATAAGATAAAAATCTGAATATAAAACAGAAATCTGAATATAAGATAGAATTTTGAGTATAAAATAGACGATGGAGTATAAAACTTAGTATAAGATAGAATTTTGTGTATAAGACGTATAAGTTAAAAAACTAAATCATAATTATAGACCTCAATCTAAACCTTCCTTATATAATTGTAACTAAAGTTGAAGTATAAGATAAATCTCTGGTTTGACTGTATGGTAGCAATTAATGTATAATATATATTGTAGTTTCAAGACATTTGTCTGAATTAGGGTTTGGGGTCCGGGAATTCCCGAGCGGGAAATCAATTTTCCCAGGAAAACGGGAAATTTAATATTCACGTAGTTTTACAATCCTATAGCAAAAGGTGTTACTGTTAGTATCGCCTCAGTGAAAATTTTACATTAATATAAAGTTTATATTATAATCTATATCTTTAGCTATAATCTTTTAAACATCTTAATGGTGATGTACCATTTTCAAACTTCATTTAAATCTATGGCTCTGAAAGGTTTTTTCATATTTTTTTGCCAATATCTTTTTAGATTTTTTCGACATATTAAAGTCCAGTTTGTATCAAATGATTTTATACTATCTTAAAGGCAAGATTTTGGACTATATTTGGCTATAATAAACATAAATTATTAATTTTGAAATATTTATAAAAATTAGAAACTACTTTTCAAAAATTTTAAAACGTGTAAATATATTAAACTACGAATGTATATTATTTTTCAAAAATATTCATCTTGAAATGATTAACAATATCTTTCAAATGTTAAATGAAAATTAATTTTTATCAAATTTCCGAACAATATATCATTGGACCACAAAATATTGTTGAGAACCAACTTTAAAAGTTTTTAGATTTATGTTTTAGAATGAATTAAAACGATAAGAAAAACTATTTATACTGAAATTTATGCCACAGATGAGAATTTTTTTTTTTTTTTTAGCATGAAAAACTATTTAATTTAAAAATCTGAAGTATACAGTTTTTAATTAAATATTAGAAATACTAGTTTTTATTCCATAACGCTATTCTAAAAATCATAGTTGTTACTGAATCATTTTATAAAGAAATCATTGAATTTTTGTTAAATCAAATCTTCTGCAAATTTAATGTAAATATTTATATTTTTTAAAATTTTTTTCTTTAATTCGTAAAAGATTTAAATAGAAGAAAATGAAATGATTCAAAATATTTTTTAAGCTTGAATTGTATAATTGGTAGTGCATTTTTTTAAGCAATTAATTATTGCGAAGTCAAAGAATTTAAGTCTATGAATTGAATTGTTATGAATGCTTCAAAGAAATGACTGAGATAATAAATTTAATTCGATTTTGAAAAGTCAATTAAAGAATTACATTTTTGGAACCCTTGCTTACAATAGGTGCTTATTTTATTTACATGAAATATTTAAAATTTTTTTAATTTTAAATTGGAAGTCATACTTCAATATTGTTTTATTTTCTGTTAATTAATCATAAATGTGATTTATAATGTTGTTTTATAGTATTGTATAGAAAAAAATAACATTTTTATAAAAAATCATCGTTTATTTCTTATATTTTAAGTTTCCCGGGAAATCGAATTTTTCATTCCCGTTTCCCTAAGTCTGAATATAATACGATTTCATATAAATTATAGACTGATAATGAAGTTATAAAAGAATTTGATTACAAATCTGAAGTTTAAGAATAAGAAAGTAGTACAAACATCAGGAAAAAAGCATATGGAACTGACATAGTATTTCACGTTTTTATTTAGTTTTCTGCTCCCAAAATACTTATATGTATCTTTTTGCATTTTAAGCATAATATTCTAGCTCAAGTATAAAACGTTTGATAGAGTATAAGCCGGTAGTCAGAGTATAAGATAACAGTTTGTTTATAAGTAAGTTATTAACAATTTGATAATCTGGGAAAAATAATATAGTCTGCGTATAAGACTATAGTCTCAGTATAATAAAGTAGTTATAGTATTATTCAGTCATCTAGGTATACGATGATAGTCTACTGCAATCTGCATTCATGACTTAACTATTGTAACACAGCAGTTTCAGTATAAGACTTTAGTTCAAGATGTTTGTTTAAGTATAAGATTGTCATCTTAATACTAATAATAAGCAGAAGTTTAAAACTGCAAACTGAGTGTCAAATTGTAAGAAAAACATTTGGAACTGAATTGGTATACCTATATTAATTTTAATTTTTAACATAAAATTATATTTTTTAATAAGAAAAAAACCTACACGGAATCATATTAATGATATAAATGCTATATTAACTCCTCGTTGTTGATTTGAGTACGTTATATAGAATTTGAAATCATAAGTGGTTGACACACTATTGATACTGAATGGTGTCATTTTGTATACGAATATGGTTGAAATTTCGCTGGGTGTATGTTTTATCCTGTTCGAGCCCTATCCTGCATTCAACAGACAGACTAACCGACGGACGGACATGGCTAGATCGACTTACAATCTCACCAGGGCCCAGAAAATATATACTTTATGGGGTGTTAAATGATTTTTTCGACATGTTACACACGGAATGACAAAATCAATGTACTCCCCATCTTTTTGATGTTGGGTATACAAATTACAAGAAAATAAAAAAATATTTAACAAAATGGTTGCAATATTCAAACATTTTCTTTCCAATTAAGAATTATTAGAAAATTTAATAATATGAGTATAAGACTATAATTTGAATATTAAGTCCGTATTTTAAATTGTAATGGGGTTATAAAACGATAATTTATACATAACAAAATATATATAACCAATTTATTTTATAGTATGAAACTTTGTATTAATTCAAAATCTCAATTTCCTAAGTATGTCATTATACAAATAACACTTCCTCTAAATCCACTTAAAAAAAGAGCAATAAAATTTTTCTTAAAATGCCATAATCTTAATTATTAATTATGTTTGCCATGATTGCATGTTTTACTTAAATTAAAGACTATTAATGGCAATACAACATCTACACACAATTAACAACAACTATGAACTTTAAAATTGTAATTTGCAAATAATATACAAAAATGGGCAAGGTTATACCGAAAAAAAAACACCCAACCAAACTAAAACGACAACATGCATTAAATAAATACAGTTTTTGAACTTAAATTAACTGAAAATAAAACATACAAAGCAAAAAAAAAAAAAATAATAAAATGAAACAATAAAATTCGATAAACAATAGAAATATCAACATTTCGTGAATTTAGTGGAAAGAAAAACAATAACTAAAATAAATAAAATCAGCTAGAAACTAAACTATAAAATTGAAAAAAAAAAATTTTTTGGTGTTTAAATTGTCTAAATAAAAATCTATGTAAAGAATGTAATAAAAATACTAATAATAATGTGCGGTGATTAAAAAAAAAAAAAAAAAAAACAATATTATTTAATAAAAAAAAAAAAAAAAAGAATCGTAATCCAAATTTGATTACTTTAAAGACTGGAAAATAATCTACAAATAAAAACAGAAAATAAGAAGTTTGTAGAAAAACCAACTTAATTGAAAATTTCCTATAAAAAATATATATAAGAAATAAAAAGAAAATTTATTAAAAATTTCATTTTAAAATAAAATTTTAGGAAATTTTATAAAAAGAAAATGTATCGATATTTATTCAAGAGTAAATTTATCGAAAAATTTCAATAAAAAGGAAATTTACCAAAAATTATGTATAAAAAAAATTAACAAAGTTCCTGTAAACAAAATTTTATGGGAGGTTGGCAGTAAAGTCGGTGAACCACTCCCATTTTAATTTCCAAGTTCATATCGGCTCTTGAACTATATGTACAAAATTTCGTTCTCACACATGCTTCTGTTTAAGAAACATCAGCAGATAAGTATGAAATGAAGCTACAACGGACACCCTGTGTTTCTAGTATTTTGCCTATAAATTTTTTGTTTAATAACCGATTTTGCTCATTTTCAATACCAAACAAACCTTATATAAGACAAATATTCCCTAGGTTGTCCTCTTCGAGCCCTATCCAGCCTTCAACAGACGGACATAGCTTGATCTACTCAAAATCTAAAATTTATCGAAAATTTCCTATCAAAAGAAAATTTATCGATAATTTACTATACAAAGAAAATTTATCGAAAATTTCCTATGAAAAGAAAATTTATCTAACATTTCCTATAAAAAGAAAATTTATCGATAATTTCCTATAAAAAGAAAATTTATCGAAAATTTCCTATAAAAATAAAATTTATCGAAAATTTCCTATCAAAAGAAAATTTATCTAAAATTTCCCATTAAGAGAAAATTTATCGAAAATTTCCTATAAAAAGAAAATTTATCGATAATTTCCTATAAAAAGAAAATTTATCGAAAATTTCCTATCAAAAGAAAATTTATATAAAATTTCCCATAAAAAGAAAATTTATCGATAATTTCCTATAAAAAGAAAATTTATCTAAAATTTCCTATGAAAAGAAAATTTATCGAAAATTTCCTATAAAAAGCAAATTTATCGAAAATTTCCTATAAAAAGAAAACTTATGAAAAATTTCCTATTAAAAGAAAATTCATCGAAAATTTCTAATAAATAGAAAATTTATCGAAAATTTCCTATAAAAAGAAAATTTATCGATAATTTCCTATAAAAAGAAAATTTATCGATAATTTCCTATAAAAAGAAAATTTATCGAAAATTTCCTATAAAAATAAAATTTATTGAAAATTTTCTATAAAAAAATTATCGAAAATTTCCTATAAAAAGAAAATTTATCGAAAATTTCCTATCAAATAAAAAAAAAATTATCGAAAATTTCCTTTAAAAAAATATCGATAATTTCCTATAAAAAGAAAATTTATCGAAAATTTCCTATAAAAAAAATGTTCGAAAATTTCCTATAAAAAGAAAATGTATCGAAAATTTCCTATCAAAAGAAAATTTATACAAAATTTCCTATAAAAAAAAAAAATATAGAAAATTTCCTACAAAAAGAAAATTTATCGAAAATTTCCTATGAAAAGAAAATTTATCTAAAATTTCCTATAAAAAGAAAATTTATCGATAATTTCCTATACAAAGAAAATTTTTTTTAAAATTTACTATAAAAAAAATCATCGAAAATTTTCTACAAAATGAAAATTTATCGAAAATTTCTTATAAAAAGAAAATTTATCGAAAATTTCGTTAAAAAAAAATCTTATAGAAAACTTATAGGAAATTTCCTTAAAATAAAACATCGAAATTTCCCATAAAAAGAAAATTTATCGATAATTTTAAAAAAAATTAAATTTATCGAAAACTGCCTATAAAAGTGAAATTTGAAAAATTCAAATGTTCTACGAAATTCCCCAAGTCAATGCAAACTAACAACCGTTCCGAAATGAAATTATAAATGTCTAATTTAGACTTAAATTGGGATTCCATAAGGACTCCTAAAAAAGTTGTTATTATTGTCTTTCTTAAAGGATAGAAAATTTAATTTTTTAGAATTTATGGGAAACAAAAATCAAAATTTTTCGTTCGACATCGTGGGAAGAACCGTTAATCTGCTAAACTAAAGCCCTTTCACGTCCTCCTCACTTGTTTTATTCACTCACCAACTCTTTACAGTTCGCTACAAAAATACAAAAAAACTATAAATGTGAAAATGAATGCAAACCAAACGCATAAACGATATACTTCCGGCATTCTATTGGACTTTGGGCAAAAATAATTTATTACGATGAACCACCAAAAAATATTTAACAAAAACCAAACACACATACATTTACACAAAATACACAAATTCTAACACATACAATAAATTGTTGGCGAGTTTCAACCAGAAACCAACAAATAAAACAAGAACCCCAAAATTTAACAACAAAAACACACCGAAAAAAAAAAAACAACACATAAAGACGTGCATAATTTTTGCAAAATTATTTGAAGGTTTGAAACTAGTTTTTTGTTTTTTTTTTATTAATTTTTATTTTCTATTTTAAATTACATGCATAGAAAAACATATAATCGCACATGAGTATAAAAAACACACACCAAAGAAATCATAATAAAAAACTAAAATAAAAAAACTAAATGGCAAATTAATTCTGTTGTTGAACAAAATTTATAAAAATACAAAAATAGAAAAAAATCGCAATTTTTTGCAAATTTTCAAATATATATTTCTTTTTTATTTTCAAGGGTAAATGACGTAAATTTTTGTTAGTGAACACAGAAATTTTAGACAATATAAAATAAAAAGCAGGCATGCAGAAAAATACATAGTAGATACACTAGTTTTTGTGTATTGTTTTTTGATCTTTTTTAATTTTTTAATATTTTAGTGGTTGTGCAAAATTTTTTGGGTGTATTCATCTGGTTTAATATGGTGTTCTAGTGTTTTAAATACTTCATTTGTAAATTAAGTATTTAAGGTGGATTATAATGCAAGCGTTAAGCGATAAAGCGACAGAAGATGTATATTCCTCTTTTATTAACAACATCACTGCTACTTTAAACACTAATATATGTCTAATCCGAAATGAATACTTTTTGTCTCACATTTAGCAATTCAAAACTAAATAATTGTAATAAACTTTTAATAAATTTTGGACTTAAATTCAGATTTCTTATGAGTGTCAGCATTATGTTACATTTAATAAAAAATTTGTTAAAGAATATTTTCTATAGATGATGTATGTATATTAAAACCTGTTTATTAAAATGAAAGTTTATGCTAAAATCTCTTACAAGGTCAAATATTTAAATTCCTAATTTGGTTATCTCAAGGTGAATTGGGTAATTTAAAATGCAATTTTTAGTACCTATACGTAATGTAGCTAAAATTATAAATTTTTTATTGCTTTAAAATGTTAATGCTCTAAATGTGTTTCCTTTAAAGATTTTTAAAACTAATCAATTTTAATTGCTACATATAAATTATGTTAATTTAAACAACATATTAGAAATATATAATTTTATTTAGGGTTTTTTTATTATGCAAGTATAAACTTTAAAGAGAGATGTGTGTAAGACATAATGATAATTCCTATTAATTAATCTTCAAGATTGATTGGCATAATTTTATAAAATGGAATGACATACGGACATCGTCAAATTGATGGGGTCTTAGGCAAAATAGATACACTCGAAAAAGAAAAACTAACTAATTAAAAATCCTTAGCGATCGCTTCCCACCAAGATATAATTATAGTATAACATTTCTCTTTTATGTCAAGTTCAATTCAATTTTGAACTTAATAAAGTTATTGCCGTAATTTCAAAATTTTAGGTCATATTTTTACTAAAACTATTTTATGCAAATATGTTTATAATCTATTAAATTTGCAAGTAAATTTTTATAATTAAAAATTGGTACCCTCAGGGTTGAAAAAGTTTTATCGTTGGTACAAAATATAACAAGCCATTTTCCATCCGTGATACAGTGTTATTGTTACTCATTTTTTCTTATAAATGATATCCAAAGGATATCGAAAAATCAAAAAATAAAATATTTTATGGTGACTCAACAAAATACTTTTTATACCCTACACCACCATAGGTAGTTGGGGTATTATGTGTTTGTGCTGATGTTTGTAACGCATAGAATGAGTTATCCAACACCCACCATAAAGTATACCAATCGACTCAGAATCACTTTTTAAATCGATCTAACGATATCCGTCCGTCCGTCTGGCTGGACGACTGGCTGTCCATGTAAACCTTGTGCACAAAGTACAGGTCGCAATTTTGAAGATAATTGAATGAAATTTGGCAGGTGAGACTTTTATGATACAAGGACGAAGCCTATTGAAATTGGCTATAAGCGGTCCATTATTTCACCTACCCCCCATACAAATGTCCCCCCGGAATAGAGCTTCCACACTTAAAAATGTCTTAATATTAAGAATATTTTAATGAAATTCGGTGCAAAGAAGGTTTGTAGAAGTTTCAATCTTTGTACCAAATTTTATGATCCACAATTGACTATAGCTCCCATATAAACCCCCCTTCCGAAAATCACTTTAACGTGCATAAATCCCATAAGAAAGATAGTATCAAGTTAATATTCAACACAAATAAGTTTTATATAAGTAGAAACAACATTGCCAAAATTTATGAGAATCAGTCCATAATTTACCATAGCTCCCATATAAACCCACTTCCGGAAATTGCCCTATAATGCATAAAATCATCAAGATGTTATTATTAACGCATTACTCTGTACTGTGCATGGTTTATTTTAGATTTAGTAAAAGTGTTGGTCTACAGGTCTAATATAAATCCACTTCCCGAATTTTTATGCTCATACGCAATGGTATAGGGTATCATAAGTCGGTCTTGACCGACTATATCTTCTTCTCTCGTTATTTTTAATATAGTATAGAAAGTTAAATAAAATATGACGCCACAATTTTAAAATATTTAAGATTTTTATTTTGAACTTCATTGAAAAATATGTGAATATTTTTTTTTTTTTTTTTTTCTTTCTTAAATTAGGATTTATTTTTTTTAATTTTTTTCATATAAAGAAGCAGCCATAGTCTGTCACCAAAAAAATCTCCCATTGTTTTTCGCTTATTTGTGTTATTTTTCCAGTGCTTTTAGCAATTTTAAAGACATTTAGGTGCTATGGAGGGTATGTTAGATATATGACATATTCTACACTTTTGTTGCATTATTCCTTCTCTATAATATACGGATCCATAGTTTGCTCTATCTTTTACACAGAAAATTATATAACCTCAAATTTCTTAAAGGTACATATCTCATTTGGTCATCAATGGGTTAAAATTGTGATGTGATGAAAATGTGTCATTTAACTTTTTTCACTATGTTTAGATTAAGGAGCAAGAATTAAACAAAATTACTCAAGATATAATTTTTTTCTAATTTTTTTTTTAGAAGTTGTTATTTAAACTTGGATTTTTATTTTTTCAAACTTTTACCTATTACCTGAAAATTTGTACTCCTCAAGGAAAGAAATTTCCTTAGTGATCCTTTGTGACATTTAAATTTTTTTTTTTTTTTTTTTTTTTTTTGTTACAGTTGAACTAGCATTATTGTTGTTTTTATGCACCTGCTGCAACCTTCCATAAATTTGGGTTAATTTTGACGTTTGTCTTACTAAAAAATTGTCTAATGACTTGATTTTTATAAAAAATCGGTTAATAAACCCAAAAGTTATGTTCCAAATACTAGAGAAAACTTGTGTTCGTCATAACTTCAATTGATACCTTTTTCCAATATCAAACTATTGCGTTATTTGGTTCCAATAGAGTATTATACGAACTGGTGAATAATTTTATACGTCATAGTTTTAACCATTGAAAAAAAAAATCAGATTTTCTTGGACAAAATTTAAAAAAAAAAACGAGAAAAAAAGGTATAGTCGGTCAAGACCGACCATATAATGCCCTACACCATTATGTATGACCATAAAAATTCGAGGAGGAGACCTATATTAGATCAACACTTTTACTAAATGTAAAATAAAATATACAAATACAGAATAATACGTTGATACTAACATCTACTTGATTTTATGCACTTTACGGCGATTTTCGGAAGTGGGTTTATATGGGAGCTGTGGTAAATTATGGACCGATTTTAATAAAATTTGGTAATGTTGTTTCTACTTATATAAAACTTATTTGTGTCGAATGTTAACTTGATACTAACATTAGTTAGTGATTTATGCACGTTAAAGTGATTTTCGGAACAGGGGTTTATATGGGAGCTATGGTTAATCGCAGACCGATCTTCATAAAATTCGGTACAAAAATTGATACTTATACAAAACTTCTATGTACAGAGTTTCATGAAAATATTCTTATTTCCAAGGCATTTTTTAGTGTTGAAACTTAATTCCGTGGGGACATTTCAATTTCAATAGGCTTCGTCCTTGGGTCATAAAAGTCCCACCTTCCAAATTTCATTTAATTATCTTCAAAATTGCGACCTGTACTTTGTGCACAAGGTTTACATGGAAAGCTAGCCGTCCAGCCAGCCAGCCGTCCAGCCAGACGGACGGACGGACGGACATCGTTAGATCGATTTAAAAAGTGATTCTGAGTCGATTGGTGTACTTTAAGGTGGGTGTTGGATAACGTTTTCTATGCGTTACAAACATCAGCACAAACGCATAATACCCCAACCACCTATGGTGGTGTAGGGTATAAAAAAAATAATCAAAAGCGTACACACAGAAAACAGATTATTTGGAAAATTATTACTATTATGAAAATTCAAAGGAAATAAATGAAATTACATCGCAGTTATTAAAAATATCTTAATTTAAAATATTTTCTATATTTGTAACAATATTAGTGTTCCCATAAAATTATTTGTATTCCCAAAAAAAAAAAAAAAAAAACAATACAGTTAAGGTAAGCAATAATTTGGTAATTTACCAATTCGGATGATGTAACCAAATTTAATTCTATTAAATGCTCTTAAATATAAAATATTATAGTAGATGCAACTAAAATTCGATTACATGATGTATTTTCAGTTGTAGTTATCAATATTTTTTTTTTATTATTAAAAAAAAATCGGTTATAGTTAAGAGAAGCATTCGGTTCACCCAAAAGATCAATTACACAGGTCAACAGCAAAAAAAAGTCTGGAATAACTACTAAATAGATTTGATGTATTATGGTTCCAGTAGTCCAAATATGGTCCAAATTTTGAATTCTATGGAGAGTTTTTTTAAAAAAACTTTTATGTAAAATTATAAATTTTTTCAGACGTTTTTCCACATAATTAATGATAACTCAAAAAGTGTTAGTCCGATATTATTGAAATAAACTTAGAAAATTCATATTTACATAACCTTTAATTCCTTTATATATTGCGTTTCAATCGGCTCAGTAGTTTCGGAGTTATAATAAAAAAAATTAAACAAAATACATATTTTTTAGGGTAGATATAAACTTGGACAAAAATATCAGAATGAAATTTAAATGCAAAAATATGAGTAAATGCATGAGCCATCAGTCATTCAAATCTTTTTATTTAAGAGGATGGTAAGTTCTTATTGTCGTTGAGAGTGTGGAATTTACTTATTAATTTATTTCAATAGAAATTTGTCGTGTAAATCCAGAACTTTCACATTGAAAATAGTTGGGTAGGTACATATTTATCTGCTGTTGTGGAGAAGGGTTTAAGTTCTCAAATATAATACTATCTATTTTCCCATTTAGACTTATGCGGCGTCAAATAATTTACAATTTTCGATACCTTTTTTCAGTATCTGCTCATAATTTTCTTCCACAATATTGTGCTTAAACATCAAAAATTTCATCCATGTACTAAATAAGTGCAATAAATTGTATGATGTAAATAAAAAAGTATTTAAAGTATCAAAAATTATAATAATAATAATAATAAAAATAATAACGTAATAAGCTGTTGACATCTACATAAACAAATTGTTGTTTCAGTTTTGGTAACCGAATTAGTAGCTTTTAATTTAGTTATTTCTAGTGACATTTTTGTTTCTGTAATATTGAAGAACTGTTAAACGAAATATTCGGAAATTTCAATTAATTTGTGGGATAGTACATAGAACCGACAAAATTCGATTGGTAAGAAATTCGGTTGCTACAACGAATCTGTTTTCTCTGTGCAACAAAAAAGGCAAAAAAAGCATTTTTGTCTTCTCTGATAATTTCCAACAAAAAAACGGCATATTAAATTTCTTAAAAATATATGTAACTAGTTTTTCTCGGTGCTATACTAATCCGCCTATTTGAAATTTGATATGAAAACTATTGCTAGAACTTTTTAAGGCTTTCACTGTAATACTTCTTTAGATACCTAGCAAAAAAAGAACTGAAAAAGTCATGATTTTAACATTGTGTTGTCATTGGAAGGAAGGCTTTCACTGTAATACTTCTTTAGATACCCAGCAAAAAAAGAACTGAAAAAGTCATGATTTTAACATTGTGTTGTCATTGGAAGGAAGTACTTAGTGGTGAAAAAGAGCTGCAGAAGTTTTTTTTTTTAACCCATGGTTGTCATTGGTAGGATGTTATTCTTTTATACTTCTAGTTCACTGCTTTGGAATTACTTCTCTTAAAACTATGTTTATTTTTGTTTTTTTATACATGTTTATACAATTTTTTTTAATAAAAATTCTCTTTTTGCCCTATTAAATAATAATAAAAATTATTTAAAATTTGTAAAATTTAAATTTTGTTAGAAATTATTACCATTTTTTTCCGCTTAAAATTGATTTATTTTCACTTTTTTGGAAGTAATTATTAAGAACTTTCAAAAAAGTTAAAAATATCCACTTTGTTCCACTTTTGAAGTTGTGAAAATGTTCTTTTTTGTAAGAACTTCATCGTTTTTTGCTGGGCATGAGAAAATTAATATTTTCTTTTTCCATTTTATCAATGCGATATGGTAAGCTTGATGTTCACACGAAGTTTGAGGACTTGCACTAAATTAGTTCTTTAGATATACCACTTTAATTAGTATTGGAAGCACCACTCCGCCTACTCCGACCGAAAAATAAAATATATTTGAATTCAGAGACACACAGAATGGAGCTGTGAAAATTTTAAGAAAATCGGTGCAGCCGTTTAAAAAAAACTTACACATAATTTTTATAATATATATAAGGATTACAAGCGTATAAGCCTGCCTATGCCAGGAAATATAATATTTTAGAACACAGAAAAAATTATTACCATATATTTTTCAATTAACATATTGCATCAAAATTTAGTAAATATTTTCAAATAAAACTAACATAATAATAAAATTTCAGTATGATTTTATTTCTCATTTAAATTTTTAATTTATTCAATCATCCACTTAATTGATTTAATTAATTTTTTTGTAATTGGAAAATTTTGCTGTTTTTAATTTTTTAGAGATTTTAGTAATTAATATAATCATTTTGACGAGAGGTGCAAATTTAAAAAAGCTGTTAATTGAATGAATTACTTACTAACATATTTGGTGATTGATTTGATTTTTTGTTTTTTCTGTGTAATAAAGATATGCGCAAACAAATACGAAGATCTTTAAAAACATATATGAACATTTTTCTTTCCCTAATCGAAGTTAAAGATTTGAAGCTGTTAGAATCTGATGGGATAATAGTGACTAAAATACCTTAAATAACCGACGTAAATGCCCTTCTTGCCCGAAATATATAATCAGTTTTAGATATGATTTGGAAAGCAGACAATGAATATAGCAAATCAAAATTTACATAAATAAGCCAAATTTTAATTTTTTACGTTGTCTGGGAGCTTCAGAAAGCTGAAAGAAAAAAATTATTAGCAAATTATACAGTCAATCGCATAAATATGTATACGACCCGTATGTATTTATTCAACTTTAGATTTTTGTATTTACTTTTAAAAATATTTGTAAAGATTTTGGTCTTATAGTTAATGGTATGTCTCTAGATTAAAAGAACCAAAAAAATCCTGAAAAATTACTATTATGTCAGCTTTTATCCACTCATATATAAGAACCACTGAAATTTACATCGCAAAAGTATGTAAACGAGGCATGAAGTACATTGTTTTAATCGTTATATTATTTTACACAATAGTTATTGTGTAAAATAATATAATGGGTCCAAATAAAAATTAATTAAAAGAAAACATTTCATATTATTAAATTATTATTAAATATCGAGAGATTTTTAAATATTTGTCTTATTTTTATTTGTAGAAATTGTGGCTTTTGATATTTTACGGCAATTTTACTAATATCTGAGAATCTTGGAGAGATAAGAAGCGAATAATTCTTATATGTATTTATATTTTGTTTTATAACTTCTAAACTAAAGGAGTGTCCAATACGAAATTTTGCATAGGTATGGTCAAGAGTTGTGCTAAGATTTTATAGTTTTTTAAGAATTTTTATTTTTAATGTTAAATAATGTTTTTGGAGATATTAAAAGTTTAATTTTTATAAGTCTAATTTTGATCTTTAAACTTTCGAATTAAATCAAGTTACTACATATCATTTTGAAAACAATATCTCCATCAATAAAATTATACTAAAACTTAAATTTTTAGTGTATATATAAGAAATTATTTTATTTAATTTTTAGAGCTGCCCGCCATATTTTGATCTAATGGTTTATAAACGATTTAAAAACTATCTCAACTCCTATCGAAAAATATTTTACTGGGAGCCTTCAGGATGCTGTAAAAATTTTAAGAAAATCGTTCCAGGGGTATAGATATCTGTAAAGCAAAAAAAAAAAAAAAAAAAACTAATTAATTTTATTGTATATATAAATTAATGAAAATCGTTTATAAAACGATTTTTCCAAAGTTCCTGTTTAACTTAAGAGCACAAAATTATAATATATATAATTTTGAAGCATTAAAATTTAGGAATGTAAAAATTTAAAAATTAATAAAAATAACTAATTGACTGTATTATAAAGCCTATACTGTACTTTCGCTACAGCGGATAATGCCTTGGAAAAGCTTCCAAATTCAATTTATTATTATTTTTAAAGTATGTATCTCTAAAATTACTTATACTATTATAGATCAAACATTTTTTTATTTAATTTAGTATTTTTATTTTCTTGTTTCTCGTCTTCAACTTATACAAAATAAATTTCTGGAATGTGACCCTAAAATATCACAAATTTTCTTACTATTTACCTTACAGATCTCTGTCATAAATTTCAAAAACTAATAGTTTTTTCAGTAAACATTTCACTTTAAATTTTAGTAATCTTTTAAAATCATAATAAATTTATTATGCTTTAAAAAAAGCATTATTTAAAAAGACCATCTAAAAAGTACCAGCAGAAATGTTAAAGTCATTTTTATACAATGATACAATATTTTTAGTATTTAGTTTAAGAGAAAACAAAAGTTTCAATATTTATTTAATTCTTCTAAAAACAAAAATATCTTAAATTTCCTAAATATAACACAGATGTTTTTAATTCTTTTTAATTTTTATTTTTTTATTTAATACATAAATAAACAAACATTCATTTTAACGCTTGTCTAAATTTTGCAAAAAAAAAAAAAAAAAGAAACTTTATTTACAAAAAATGGATAAAAAAAACTAAATAATAAAAAATTTTTTTTGCAAGAAAATATTTTTAACTACAGCAGCCGTCATACAAAATTTTATTATTTAACTTTAAAATGTTTTTATACAATTATTTATTTCTTAAAGAATTTTGCAAAATTATTTAAAAATTTATTTATTTTATGGATTAAATTTTGTATGAGGATGGCCTTAAGCTTAAGAATACCCTGCACAATGGGTTAGAGATGTGTAAAAATACATGACAATTTATGAGGAAAATTATGTATCATAAAAGTGATTTAAAGTTTAAATAATTTTAGTTTACCCGATAACATTTTTAAACTTTAAAATTCTTAAATTTTTGGCCTCTTTTATTTCTAAAAAATTTATGGAAATTTTGTAAATTTGATCTATGTTTCAATTTACCTTTCAACACTTATTTTACAAATAACAAATGGTTTCTTTTTATGAAAACCAAAAACAAAATATTTTCTTAATTGTTCAATTTTACTTTACTGACAGTCGATGTGCTTTTCTACAACAACATTTATTAAGGAAAATCGCACAACAACAATAAAAGCAACAACAGCTATTAAAAAAAAAACTAGCACAACATTTTGTTTATGAAAGAAATGTGTGTCTAAAGAAAATAAATATTTGTACAAAAAAAAAAAAAAAAACATAATTAACACAATTTCCTAAATTTTATATCTCTAATATCAATTTGCGAGGAAATCATAACACAGTTTTACAAGAAATACAAACAATAAAGCAGATAAATTAAAAAATCATAAAAAATTTAAAATTTTTTAAAATTAACGTTTTTCTAGCAAATTTTTAATTAGCAAATAATTTATTATTTCTTCTCTTAAGTTTAAAGTTGTTAAAAAGCTCTCTTATTATATAAAACATTTCTCTTAAATTTAATTTTCTCTTTATTGTTTTCTTTCAACAAAAAGCTTTGCCCACCAAATTTCTTCTCCATTACGCCAAACGACCTTGCGGTTTGTGTAGCTGTAGATACAATAAGTTGCTCGCAATTTTATTCTTTTTGTCTTGTGTTTATTTTTTGTTGTGTGTATTTACGAGTACGTTTATTTATACAAATGTATCTATGAAATGTATCTTACTATTTTGTATTGTTGTTTACTTTGCTTACTTACAAATTATGATTGTGTATCTCCATTGGTGGTGATACAATTTTTTTAAGTGCGATCAATTAAGTAAGAAATTATGAAAGAATTTAAAAGGGAAGAAGGGTAGTACTATATGTTATAGAACTAAATGTGATTTCAATTTAAAAATTGTCAAATATAAACAGTACGATTATTTACATTTGAAAAAAAGTATGAATGAATTGAAACAAATAATCCATTAGAATAGATTAAAAGGATCGTTTTAGTTAGTTTTTCTTAATGCTTTAAATGATTTTTATCCCTAAGAGTAAAATCCAAATAAAAACGAAAGAAAAAAATATAGTCGGTCAAGCACAACCATATGATACCCTACACCATTGTGTACATTATAATTTTATTAGACGTCGAGCCAAATGTGGCCCGATACTCATATTAAGTGGAAAATAAGGGCTATGGTAAATTATGGACCGATCTTTGTAAAATTTGACAGTATCATTTATGTTTATATAATTTTTTTTTTTTTTTTTTTTGTCGAATATTAACTTGATACTAACATTTTAATTATGCCGAATAAAGTAATTTTCTGAAAAGGGGTTTATATGGGAGCTATGGTCAATTATGGACCGATCTTTCTGAAAATCGGCGCACAGATTGGAACTTACATAACAACAACTTATATGTGCCAAATTTCATTAAAATATTGCTATATTTAAGGGATTTATGATCGTTAAACCCTTTTCCGGGAGGACATTTGTATTCAATAGGCTTCGACCCTGAACTGTAAGAAACCTGTGTGCCAAGTTTTATTACTTTTTGTTCAAAATTTCGACCTGTAGTTTAATTACAAGGTTTACATGGACGGACAGACGGACGGACAGACGGACGGACAAAAATCGACTAAGGAAGTGATTCTAAGCCGATTGGTATAAATTAAAGTGGGTCTAAGACCAATATTTTTGGGTATCACAAACATCAGCACAAACGTATAATACCCTCCCCACCTATGGTGGTGTAGGGTATAAACATCTTTCAAATTGTAAATGGTAAATGTTGAACTTTGGAAAGCTGCTTGACAAATTGAGGAACTTGTTTCGGAAGTATTGACTATCAAGTCCAAGACTGTTAACCATGATATTGCACGGCCTTATGTTGCGCGATGATTTTAATGAAATATGTCTTGTTTTATTTGCAAGAAATTTATCTCCATGAGTATATAATAAAAATTTAATTTTTATTAGAATGGATTTTTTATCAAAAAATCAAAAAATTATACAATTATCTCGGATTTCTATATAACCTATTCTGAGGATTGCATTTCTATATTTGACACTTTTATCCGGTCGTGCCTTGTATCAGAATGATTATCTTCTGTCCTTACAATTATGGGCTGATCATAACATTTCTGTCCGATTTATACTTTCATTGAATTATTCCTATTTTAATGCATTTATAAGTGTTAGGACTCTATTACTGGAAGTCATTTGTATGGCGGCTAAGTCAAATAATGGACCCATCATAACCAAATAATAGGATCCGCACTTTATGTAAAAAAATATATGTACCCAATATCATCGAATTATCTTCAATATTGCGACCTGTATTTTGCGGATAAACTTCATACGGACAGATAGCCCGCCAGTCAACCAGACGGACAGACATCGTTAAATCGACTCAGAAAACAATTATGAGTCGAACAGTATACTTTAAGATCCGAAGTTTTTTCTATTCGTTTAAATGTCTGCACAAACACATAGTACCTAGAGTTTGCAACCCGTCCCGGGATTCCCAGGAAATTCGCTATTTTTCTTGTCCCACTCCCGGACGAAATTCCCGGGAATTTTAAATTCACTTAAATGGAAGAAAACAGCATGAATTTTAACAAGGAAAATTAAGCTAAAAATCCAGGTGGAAACTATATCTTAACCACAATGTCATTAATAAGGTTTTATATACAATTCATTAGATGATTTATATCACAGAAAAATGTTACTAATTAACATATATATATGAAAATAATTCGTTCAATTATAGTTTAAATTTGCACCTCTCACCAAAATGATTATATCAATTACTTACAAGCGTGAATGTTATATTCGGCTTGGCCGAATCTTTATACCCACCATCAACTTTTTCAAATTTTACGTTATATGGGAAGTGGGCGGACCATACCCATTTTTTGTTTCCGAGTTTACATTGGTCCTTAACTATTTGTACAAAATTTCGTTGATTTTCACCTTATATGGGAGGTGGGCGGTAAAATGGGCGGACCACGCCCATTTTTGGTTTTCTAGTTTATATCGACCCTCAAACTATTTATACAAAATTTCGTTGTCGTACATGCTTTTGTTTCAGAAATATCAGCAGAAAAGTATGAAACGAACATCCTGTGTTTCTAGTTTTTAGCCCATAACTTTTTTGTTTATTAACCGATTTTGCCCATTTTCAATACCAAACAAACTTTACATAAAATAAATATGTGTGCCAAATCTCGTCTCCCGTTCGAGCCCTATCTTGCTTTCAACAGACAGACGGACGGGCATAGCTAGATCGACTCAGAACCTGACCAGGACCCAGAAAATATATACTTCGTGGGGTCTTAAATGATTCGTTTGACATGTTACACAAATGATTGAATGAATTAAATATGTGTATAGGAAATAAAATCATACTAAAATTTATTTTTATTTTAATACATTTGTTAAATTTTGATGCAATATTAAACATCTTGAAAAAAAAAGACGGTAATAATATTTCCTGTGATGGAATGACTCTATAGCATGAATTCAATTTAATATCCTAATAAAATATAAGTACTAAAACCCAGCAAGTAAAAAGTATATCTGTTTGAAACAATCATGTAGACATCTTAAATATATAATATGCGGAATTTGTCTCAAAAAAATTTTACAAAATATTAAGTAAGTTAATATAAAAAGTCTATAGTGTGTTGGAAGTGGTTTTTGTCATTTCAGAAACGCTTTAAAATAAAAGGTTTTTGCACTAAGGAAACTCTAATGATACCCAATTAAGGATGATTATCTTTACTTTTGACCTAAATAAAAATTATAATTTTTTTTTTTTTTTTTGTTTTTCATCTAAATTTATTTATTGAATCTTCACTAAATTAAGTGAACTAACAATAAATATACAAATCTTAACTCTAAATCTTAATTTATATTAAGTCCAACCACTGTCGGACGAAAAACTATATGTAATCAAAGAGTTTAGCTTAGGCGGAGGTCTGTTGTGTTCCTTCTTCTCAAACGGTTGTAGCCATCGCTTCTTATTATGTTTCGAGCAAGTGGGTTAGGATGTACTTCAAGCTTCCTGAAATACGATTCTGCGTGTTTTCTTATTTCATCTTTAACAATAGGAACATTGAGGTCCTTGTGAATATTATCATTTTTTATATACCAGGGTGCTGCGGTTATCATTCGAAGTATTTTATTTTGGAATCTTTGAATTTTTTCAACATTTGAAGCTGAGGCCGTGCCCCATAGTTGGATACCATAGCACCATATTGGCTTTATAATTGAGTTATAGATCAACAGTTTGCAGTCCAGACTTAATTTAGAATTTCTACCAATTAGCCAGTTAATCTGAAGTGATTTCAACTTCATTTGGGTTAATTTTTTATCTATATGTGATTTCCACGTAAGACGTCGATCTAGATGCATACCAAGGTATTTTACTTCCGTTTGTTGGGGTATAATCTGATTATTTATCAGGATTGGGGGGCACGAATCTCTCCGCAATGTGAATGTAATATGTATACATTTCTGTTCATTCACTTTTATTCTCCATTGCTTCAACCATTTTTCTAAAAATAGTATATGATCCTGCAAGAGTTTAGATGCTTCTTGGGGGTTTTCATGAACGCCTAGAATTGCTGTGTCATCTGCAAATGTTGATATATGGGTACGACTATTAGTTGGCATATCAGAAGTGTATATTAAATATAAAAAGGGACCCAGTATGCTGCCTTGGGGTACACTTGCTCCAATGGACTGCGGAGAGCTTATAAAGTCTCCCTCTTTAAGAACAAACTTTCGATGAGTTAAATAGCTTTCTAGCAGCTTATGCGTATTTCTGGGTAAATATTGTTTAATTTTAAATAATAATCCTTCGTGCCATACTTTATCGAAGGCTTGAGAAACGTCAATGAAGAGAGCAGAGCAATATTTCTTTTCTTCAAATGTCTTAGATATAACATTTACAAGCCTGTGAGTTTGTTCTATGGTGCTATGTTAATGTTAAGTTCTTATCCACTTTGTAATAATTTGCGGTTTTGTCTCATAACCTCACTTTTTGCTTTGAACACGTACTTATCTATGTGCTACACAAATACCTTTACAATATTTTTAAGTATCGAAGATCTATGTACTTCGAGCGATTTGTTTGGAGCATAAGATGTCTTTATATGGTTTAGTTGTAGTGAAAACATATTTCAATATATTTAGTATCAAATTTTAATTCTTGTTTAATTATGTTCAATATTTAGATGATCATTTATTTTCATACAAATGTATATAGTTTTGAAGATAATTTATCTTATTTGTATTAAAATGATCTCGTGATTATGTTTTAGTTCAATTTTGTGCGAAAATATTTCGCAACTCTTACTTTTTTAATAATATCGTCGAAAAAATTCTACATAAATTCTATAAATTTGTATAATCCATAAGTCAAAAATACAATTATTTAGAACTAACTACTCTTCTCGATTTAATAGACAATGTCAAAATTTTTTTTTTTATTTTTTTTTCTCTTCCTATTTTTTATAACATAGTATATCGGAGTATAATATTTGACACAAATGTTATATGGACTTGTGTCAGTTAGGCTATGAAAGAAAATATGTTTATTAGTTTCTGAGTTATTGTATTTTGAAAAAAGCACTTCGGACCACCATTTAAAAAAAAAAAAAAAAAAAAAACAAATTGTAATAAAATTAAATTTTATTTCAATGACCGTGTAGGAAATTTAAATTAATTCTTAATATTATATACACAGAAGAAAGTCACCAATTAACAAATATATATGAAAATAATTCATTCAATTAAAAACTTGTTTAAATTTGCACCTCTCACCAAAATGATTATATCCATTACTAAAAATTATAAAAAATACAAAACTGAAAAATATTCCCAATTATTATTGATAATTATTAAATTAATTAAATCAATCAAGTTTGATTGGATGAATTAAAAGTGTATATAAGATATAAAAGTAGTAAAGTTAAATTTTATTTTTATTTTATTTTTGCTTGAATAAATAAAGGTTTTTGGAAAATAAGATCTGCTTAATATTGTGTCGATATCCACAAAGTTTTTAATGACAGCTTTCACTCGAGTTAATTAATCAGTAGATTAAACAATTGATCAAATTTTTTTTTAGTACATTTATAATTCTGTTTTAAAATCTGCCAATGCAAAGATTCATATCCTTTTGGGTCTAAATTGTTTAATTAATGAGAGTAGTATTACTTATAGTTTGTCATCTGGGATCCCGGGAAGTCGAAAATTAGTTTCCCGTTATCCCGGGAAATTGCGATCTCTAATAGTACCTCAACCACCTAAGATGTTGTGGATTATAAAAACTTTTTTTTTTTTTTTCAATAAAATCAGATTTAATCAATAAGAACCATTCTTTTGCCAGATCCATAAACAGAGGATTTACTAATTTTCAAATCCACTATATAATTGTCTTTCTCTATAAAGTATCTTGGCTACTTCCTTATTGTGTTTCTAATATAAAAATCGTACTCTCTTTACATAAACCTCTCTCATTTTTTCCCAAATATTTATTTAGCTCTCAAACTCTCTAAACAAAAATTTGCAAATGAGTAAAGTAAAGAAAAATAAACACTGAAATACAAATTTACAAAAAGCAAAAACTATGCAGAATTAGACAAACCTTAAAGACTTATGTAAAAAAGTTAACGCAAACGCTAACGTTAAAGGCTACATAAACGTCAGCAGAGTTAAGGCGTTTTGTATTTTAATTTATATCTGTTTGCGTTTAAGTTTCTTTTATGAGATACTTTTTGCAAATACATATAATTTTGCACACTTTTTTTCAATATTTGCTCTCTTTTTTATTATGCTCATCTTGTTATCTATTACTCATAATCTACGATCATTATTAATTAAAATTACACTTTAACTCTCTTGTTTATAAAAAAAATTAGTGTGTATGTGTGCTAGTGTAAATTTTGCAAAACATGCGCTTCGCCCAAGAAAAAAAAAATTAATAATAAACGATCTAACAGATACTTATGTGCTCATCGTCTTGTATATAGTAGTGCGAATATCTAAAAGCTTTAACAGTCAACAGGCATTTAATTTTTTGCACATTTTGTTGTAGTCGCTGTTTTTGTTTTTGTTATTGTTTATATACATATGATTTGAGTTGAGTGTGTGTATTTTTTTAATTTTTGGTGATTTGTATATTTTACAAAAATAAGAAATGTAAATGTGTTTGCTTGTTAGAAAACCAAAAAAAAAAAAACATTCTATAAAGAGAAGATATAAAATTTTAAAGATGAACAACGCATATTGGTGGTGGCTAATGTTTTTTAGTTAAAAGCGTTGTTAGAATGTGTGTATGTCTGGATTTTATTGCGAATTTTATAATTTGCCATTTTATTCTATAAGAGATCGCGCCATTAGTTGTTCAACAACTGTTTTCTTGTTTCTATTTATTTCTTTAAGATACTTTTCAAAAAGTATCTGAAGCGTTAAAACAAAATTTTCTGAAATATATAAAATTTATAGATTATATGCGTTAGATTTAGATAATTTTGGGAGAGTTAAAAAATTCTTGAAAATCTAAATTGTGCTGCTCCCTTTTAATGCTCTGAGTGTTTTGTTTTCATACAAAAACAAAAACACACCGCATGAATGTGTGTTGTAGTATATCTAAAAGATTAACATGATATTCGTTATACATGCAACATGTGGCACATGTTTTTTTTTTTATTTTCTTACTTAGTTTTTATTCTTCTTTTCAATAAACACTATTTTTTTTATTTATTTTTTGCTTTGAAAGCAAGCATAAAAAATAAAACGTTTGATACTGGTCATTTCTAACTGCTTTTTTATTTTTGTTGTTGTTGTTGTTGCTAGTTGCCTTCTAAATATATGTGGAACCTGTATCAAGAACATCATGACTTAGAGGAACCTGATTCATTAAACTTAAACATACTCTATTATGGAGAAACTGCAACACACACACACTCTTTCTAAGACTCATACAACAACGTCCAGAAAACAATCTTTTCTAACTGCAAAAAGCGGTTTAATGCACTAATGTTTTGCCATACGACTTTTTCTTGTTCATGCATGCTGCAGCTGCATTTAAACTGTGCATCTTAAATGAACGAAGAAAGAAAAAAAAAAAAAAAACAAACGGCATGTTTTCCTTGGTTTCATCTTCCTTCTTCTATGAAATTTGTGATTTTTTTGTTGCTTTTTCGTTGCCGCTGCTGCTTAGTGTGCATCTTGAATAATTGGAAGAACATTGCAATGCGTTTGTCTGGTTTGTTGCTTTCTTCTGTTGCAAATAACCAGCAACAACCTGAAGAATAGGAAAACAACAACAACAAAAATAAAAAGAATGTAGTAATGTTTAGGTTTGTTGCAAGTACTTATTTCTAATGCCTTTTAGACTTTTAGTGTTATTTTCAATATTTGCAACGAACACTCGCTTAAAACAACTGCATCCGCAACGTTGTGGCACGCGAATCTTACGGACAACTTTCAATATTTCTAACATATAGATTTCAAGTGGCGCTTTAAATATCTTTAACTTAAAAAAAAAGAAAATATAATAACAACCAAAACAAAGGCCAAGCCCAAAATAGAAAAAAAAATAATAATAATCCAATTGGATTTGAAAATAAACAAAAAAAAATATTTCATACAAACATGATTTAGCAGATTTCTTAAAAAAGTCTTTATTTAAAAAAAAAAAAATATTCAGAGAAAAACTGTTAAAAAATTACATTAATAAAATTTGTGCAATACTAAAAAAATATATTTTATTAAAAACTTTTTGTTAAAAATTAAAAAAAGAAAAAAAAAAAAAAACATACAAAAAATAAAATAACCGTTAAAAAATAATTTAAAGAATATTAAAATATAACAAAAATTGTGTCAAACTGTGTTTGTTAATTGTGTTTATAAATAAAAAAGAAACCTTAGCAACTCAAAGGATTAAATAAAAATTTCTTCAAACTATTTTAATATTGCAGTTTAAAATTATTTTTAAACATAAAGGTAAAAAAATATATAAATCTCAAATAAAATTATCTAAATAGTAGACAATATATTTTTGTACCAAATAATTCTTTACTCTGATTGCTTAATTTAAATATGTATATCTGTAAAGTAATGCATTCCTTAAGGTATGTTCAGACTTGACAAATATTTGGCCAAAACGACGTAACCACTATATGAAATATTTATTACTTATCATTAATCATAGCTGACATTTTACCAAATATTGGCAAACAATGGCAAACAATTTTTTTGTGGAACTAGTGGTCATGAAAATTTCTTCATATATTTGATAAAAGTGAACATAGTTTTATTTAATGAGAACTAATGATATAATTTAATTTATCTTTTGATTAATAAAAAATCTGAGTTTAAAAAAAATAATTTCTGGAAATTATTGGGGGATTATTCACAAAGTGTGCGTGCTATCATGCCATATTATCATATGTCATAAAATGTTAGAATGTTAAATTATTCTTTTTTGATTTACTAATTTTCAAGTATAGTTGTAAACGTTTAAGCCATTATGATATTAAAATATTAATGTCCTAGTACATAATATTTGAAATGTCTGACAATTTTTTAAAAATATACAAGCGCGAATATTCGGCCCGGCCGAATCTAAATACCCACCATCAACTTTTTAAAATTTTGCGTTATATGGAAAGGGGCGGTAATGTGGGAAGTAAAGTGGGCGGACCACGCCCATTTTTTGTTTCCGAGTTTACATCGGTCCTTGAAATATTTGAACACAATTTCGTTGATTTTCACCTTATATGGGAGGTGGGCGGTAAAGTGGGCGGACCACACCCATTTTTGGTTTCCGAATTTATATCGATCACCGAACTATACATACAAAATTTCGCTGTCTTACATGCTTTTGTTGCAGAAATATCAGCAGAAAACTATAAAACGGACACCCTGTGTTTCTAGTTTTTAGCCCATAACTTTTTTGTTTATTAACCGATTTTGCCCATTTTCAATCCCAAACAAACCTTATATAAGACAAATATTTGTGCCAAATTTCGTCCCCCTACGTTGCTCCGTTCGTTCCCTATCCTGCTTTCAACAGACGGACAGACGGACGGACATAGCTAGATTGACTCAGAATCTAATCGGGACCCAGAATATATATACTTTGTGGGGTCTTAGATGATTCCTTCGACATGTTACACACGGAATGACAAAATCAATATACCCCCCATCTTTTTGATGGTGGGTATAATAAAGACATTAGCTATTTAAGCCCAAAATAATACATGAAGACTTTAACTAAAATATTTTTAACTAAAAGGGAAAAGTTCTGTCTATTGTCTCAAAAAAAAATTCTGAGTCAATTGATATTAGGATTGTGAAATATTTTTATCTAATAAAATTTCATAATTTTATTCCAGTGATCGATTTTTCTCTTCCAAAGCTTTCTGAAGCTCCCATACTATGTAGAAAATTAAAATTTTACTAACTTATAAAACTTTTTGTTCTGCAGATCTTAACAGAGCAAAATTTTGAAATTTCTATCAGGGACCGGATATAAGCGGATTTGTTTGTCATTTACTAAGCATTTTTCTTTCTAAAACTTTCTGAAGTGGATTTATATATCATTTTCTAAGCATTGTTCTGTCTTCAGAGCTTTCTAAAGCTCCAGACGACATATACAATTTAAAATCTAACTTATAAAACTATTCATTCCTAACGGAGCACAATGTACTTTTTTGGAGGTATGAGTGATCAAAAATCAATAACTTTTGAACGGGTTAATATTTTTGTCTGCGATTTTTTTTAATATAATTTTGTATAAAATTAGCTATCGCTTACAATACAATAACCATTATAAATTTCAATATCTTATATTGTAAAATTACATCAGAAATTGCGTAATATTAATATTACAGCTAATTTCATTCAAATATTAACTGGCTGTTTCTCTATGTCGAACGAAAAATTTGTTTCGAATAAATGTATAGAAAACAAAAACAAAATTTTAAATTTATTTGTTGTCGTAGAGAAACAGGCAGTTAGAATTTTAAAATGTATGGTTCGGGGTATTGAACCACTATGTCCATAACATGTATATGTAAAACTTCAAGCAATGATGACAACTCCAACGGAACGCGTATAGAGGTCAAAGATATAATCTTCAGGTGGACGTCCGGACGGACATAATTAAAACACAATATGTTAATCAGATGACGTAAAAAGGATCTAAATATTATCCACTATTGTGTCCTCCATACGTTCATAAATGTTCATAATATTTTCATAATTTGTTACAAAATTATTAGCAAGAATGTTCTGGTAAATCTAAGATCTTCTTACAATTTTTCGACTTTTATTGAATATAAAGTTAAATATTTGATTTAAATGAAATTTCTCCTTATGGTAAGAAATTCCCTTTTTTTCCTACAAAAAGTAAAATTTTTATTTTGTTTTATAAAGTACAAAACAACATGATTTTTTTATTAAGTAAAAGCATTCCTACATAAATTCTTGCAACTAAAAAGATAACCAACACTATAAGCCCATGTAAGTAGAATTTGTTTCTAGTCTATGAAAAGATAAGGTAAAATAAAGGTCTTTATGAAAAGAAAAAATTAATATGTTGAAATTATCGGAAATTGAACATAGGATTTGTACTAGACTAAACATGAAACTACCTTTAAAATAAAAGATTAAAAAATTTTATGTGTATTACCGTTTCAAAATAATACCTATCAAAATACTAAAAATTTTCGTAGCAAAAATTATTTTTTCATTCTGACTAAATTTAGTTAATTTCAAAACCAAATATCTTTTCAACTAAAAAAAAAAATACAATAGAAACAACAACAGATTAAAAAATTGCATTATGTTTTACATTAGATTAATATTACAATTTAAATTATTCGAAATTTATTTCTATGTTTTTACTTATTTTTCACTCACTCATACCCCCCAAAAAAGTACATATTGCGGAGCTAGATTTTTCGGAGATACGCTTTGTAGTAATTTGGTAGTATTCCATATGAAAAATAACACAAAACTAATTTTGGATATATTGGGTAATTTATAATAAACAGTCATCCTATTAAAAAAAAAAGCTTGATCTAGCGAAGTATGGATTTGAAAGACGCTACCTGTCATGGAAACCTTTTTAATCTTGACCAGAATTTTATCCAGGCCAAAGAGAAAACTATTTTCATTCTGAATATGGTTATTTTTGACCAGAAATTTAATCACATAATACACAGTGAGGCAGAATCGAATGTAACTTCTGATCGGCTGATTGGAGGGGCTGAACAAATCCCTCAGGGGCGGAGCTTAAGAGGCTCAATATTGGGTACCTCTGACATAAACATTTTTTAATCGCTAGCAAAATTTTTGTTTCTCGTCCGAATTCAAATATTTGTATACACACAGAAAAAACATTGGTTGGAAATCGCTTACCACAATATAAATTTGATAATATTAACCAATTTTTTATTAAGCTTATTATAATTTTTTAAATAGTATAATATTTTTCCTTTTATAAAGATAAGATGGTACTAATATTTAAATTAACGTTCCAATTATAATATTATTGGTTAGCGTTACCAATATGTTTAGTTTTTTGAATTAAAATTAATAAAAAATTCAGGGGAGGTAACCATATTTAAAATATTTATAAACGGTTTTATATCGAATATTTTAGTTGTGGCAATCAATATATCAATAAATTTTTAAATCAATTTTCAAATCTATGATGGAACACATGCGAATGGTCATATATTTTCATTCTTTCAAATGGCGCGGTTAAACGAATCCTTTAATACTGGAGTAAAGACAATTAAATGTGTAAATAAAGATCTATTTATAAAGTAATTCCAAAGGAAAAGATTCAAGTCACAAGTTTCAGTTATAAA